>CM077647.1:8645109-9245109 GCA_039707465.1 Rhabdophis nuchalis | reverse complement strand
TAATTGTTTAATTTGCCTTTTATCTAATTATTTATGTATATTTATTGTATTTTTAACTTCCCTGTGCACCGCTTCGAGTCCCCTAGGAGAGAGGAAGCGGTCTATAAATTAAATTTATTATTATTATTATTATTATTATTATTATTATTATTATTATTATTATTATTATTATTATTATTATTATTATTATTATTATTATTATTATTAAAATAACCAACAATTGGTGCAATTGATCAATACAAGGTGATCTGCATCTCTCTTCTAACATGTCTAGTCTTTAAAGGGCTACCTGTGAGTGGGAAGAATTTTACTTTCCTTATTAATTGCAGACAGCTGTCCAGGGACAAATTCTATTGCAAATGCCATGCTTATTTCTCCCCCCCCCCCCCCTCGTTTATTTTGTGCCTTTTAACTCCCCAGTTTTATACAAAAACCAAACATTTAATTCAGGAAGAAAATGAGAATCCCAAACCTGGGTAACCAGAGAAGGTTTTGGCTTGGAAGGATAAACCCATCCATCTTGGCACTTCTCTGTTGAGTTCAATCCGGACTGCAGGATGGTCTCTAGGTTGGCCTCCGCAGGTGTATACATGAGGCATGGCTCTAAGGTCCCGTCAGGATTTCGAGGAATGGTTAAATTCAGCTTCGCCTCTTCAGTCAAGTTCAAGTGGATGGCATCCAACCAATTAGTTTTGCAGTAATGAGGCACTGGAATGACCATGAATAATTGACTGAACATATGAAAACCACAGAAGGGTGAGACTATAGTGATCATCAGTACCAGCCAATGCTGGAATCGGCCGAAATCATTAAGAGCTTTGAGAATTTCCCCAACATCAGTCATGGCTGGTTTTCTTTCCGCCTTTCTCTCTGCTATTGTCTATCCTCTGGCTAATCTGGCTACTTAAATAGCCCTCTGCAATCCAACAGCCTCTGGAATTAATGGTTAAACTCAGAATAAACTATGACATGGCACTCAGTGAAGTGCAGGAAGGGTGTTTATTGAGCTCTTGGCTAACAGTCCTAATACATAACATGGTACACTTTCACAACTGCAAGTTGTGTAAAATATTAATTGCCAACTTTGCAGCTTGGGCAGCCAAGGAGAGCAAAGCTCATTAGGAGAGATCAAAAGCGAAGCAGACTGGAAAAGATTGACAGACAGCCTTGGAGGTGTCAGTTTCACTTTCAGAAATTTTAATTAGATTATTTATTTGAAGAGAGAGGTGCCTATTTTTCACAGGAGTGACAGACTGAAGAGTTTGATCAAGGAAATCAGGAGTCGGTGATGGGATTTTTTTGGGTGTGTGTGTGTGTATTATAATTGATGATGTGATATAATTGATGACATATTAACCTGAAACAACATATATGGAAACAGGGTTCCCACATCAATTATAAATCATGTTATGGGAATCTTAAAGGCTATGTGCAATATCATGCTAGTGGAAGACCAGGATCAAGAGGAATGGGTCAATTACAAAATCAATTGGCTCACCATTGAAATACCTGAAGAATCAGGTTGGCAAGAAGTTATATCTAGAATTTGTTTTTTAAACAGAATAACAGAATTGGCTGGAACCTTGGAGATCTGCTAGTCCAACCTCCTGAACAAGCAGGAGACCCTATACCATTCTGGACAAATGGTTATCCACCCTATTCTTAAAGACTTTCCAGTGTTGGGGCATTCACAACTTCTGGAGGCAACTTCTGTTCCACTGATTCATTGTTCTCACTGTCAGGAAATTCCTCCTTATTTCCAGGTTGCTTCTCTCCTGGATTAGGTTCCATCCTTTGCTGCTTCTCCTACCGCCAGGTGCTTTGGAGAATAGCTTGACTCCCTTTTCTTTTAGACAGCCTCTTAGATATTGGAATATTGCTATTATGTCACCTTCGTCCTTCTTTTCCCTAGACATGGATATGTGCCAAAGTGAACACCAACTTGATGGTGGTCAATCAGTCAGTCAATCTACTGAAGGTGAAGATCCTGCCTTCTGGAGAAGTCTTTAGTACTGAGAAAGACAATGGGTGGGACTTAGTTACAGTGTCAGTGTGTGTGCTCATTGAAGGACCAGGTTGGGGGAACTTCATTACGGAGAAAGTGTAACTCTTACAAAGAGTTAATACCAACTTGATGGCACATAATCAATAACTGTGATACTGGGATAGGTGGAAGGAAGGAACTAAGGAAGGAACGAACGAAGGAAGAGAAAGAAAAAGGCAATTGGCAGCAAAGTGGAGGGATTCCGTTATATATGTGATGGCTGCACTGTTGGAAGACTTCAATCTTAAATTTAGGAGATTAGGAGACAGATTGGAGAAAATGACAGACACATTGATCATTCAATCCACCAATCCTGTCTGAACCGTGATTTGCCAATTTTCAGCAAGATCTAAGAACAAGTTCCCATGCCATTCTCTGGCCCACACTTGATTGCAATTTTCAGATTATTTCCCCTAGGCAAGGAAAACTTGGGTGTTGAGACTTAGGACAGAGTTAGCTGAGGCTAATGAGTTGCAAGTCCTCTAGAAAAACTTGCAAAGTGGTCTCATTCCAGTCCTACATGTTGTAAGTATCCATCCTCCTTCAACCCATGCTGTCTACTGCAGTGTTTCTCAACCTTGGACAGTTGATGATGTGTGGACTTCAATACTGACTGGGGAATTCTGGGAGTTGAAGTCCACACACCTTCAAGCGGCCAAGATTGAGAAACATCTAACAAATTGGGAAATCTGGGAAAGGATACTTATGATTGGTTATGATCTACATGGAGGGAAGCATGCAGCGGAGTCCCCCAAGGCTCTGTTTTAGACCCTGTACTCTTCAACATCTTCATCAATGATTTGGACAAGGGAATAAATGGGGAACTCATCAAATTTGCAGATGACACCAAGCTGGCAGGAATAGCCAACACTCTAGAAGATAGGCTTAAGATACAGAAGGATCTGGACAAACTTGAACATTGGGCACTATCTAATAAAATGAAACTCAATGGTGAAAAAGTTACCTTGCTCAATAGTAGTAACTGTGAGAGGTATCTCAGAATCCTAGTGGACAACCATTTAAATATGAGCCAGCCATGTGCAGCAGCTGCCAAAAAAGCCAACACAGTTCTAGTCTGCATCAACAGAGGGAGAGAATCAAGATCACGTGAAGGGTTAATACCACTTTGTAAGGCCTTGGGAAGGCCACACTTGGAATATTTGCATTCAGTTTTGGTCACTACGATGTAGAAAAGATTTGGAGACTCTGGAAAGAGTGCAGAGAAGAACAACAAAGATGATTAGGGGCCTGGAGACTAAAACAGATGAAGAACGGTTGCAGGAACTGGGTATGTCTAGTTGAATGAAAAGAAGGACCAGGGGAGACACGATAGCAGTCTTCCAATATCTCAGGGGTTACCCCAAAGAAGAGGGAGTCAAACTATTCCCCAAGGCACCTGAGGGTAGAACAAGAAGCAATGGGTGGAAACTAATCAAGGAGAGAAGCAACTTAGAACTGAGGAGAAATTTCCTGACAGTGAGAACAATTAATCAGTGGAACAGAAGTTGCCTTCAGAAGTTGTGAATGTCCCAACACTGGAAGTCTTTAAGAAGATGTTGGATAGCCATTTGTCTAAAACGGTATAGGACTTTCTGCCTGGGCAGGGGGTTGGACTAGAAGACCGCCAAGGTCCCTTCCAATTCTGCTATTGTATTGTTTTGTATTGTATTGGTTCCATTCCTCCAATCTACATTCCTGGTAGGTCAGCCTCTTTGATTGCAGAGATGATACGCTGTGAGATAATTATTTTGAATCAATGCAACTGAGTTACTGATGTCAGGTAATTGAATGTGTGCAATTTGAAGTGTTATTTCTGATTTACGACCACAATTAAGCCCAACATTTATGTTGCTAAGCAAGAACATTGAGCTTTACCCCATTTTATAACATTTCCCTCCCACAGTTGTTAAGTGGATCACTGCAGTTGTTAAGTTAGTAACACAGTTGTTCAGTGAATCTGGCTTCACCATTGACTTTGCTTGTCAGAAAGTTGCAAAAGGGGATCATGTGACCCTGGGACATTGCAACGGTCATAAATATGAATCAGTTGCCAAGCGTCCAAATTTTGATCACGTGACCATAGAGATGCTTCAATAGTTATAAGTGTGAAAAACTCTCATAAGCTGCTTTTTTCATCTATTCAGAATACATGCAATGCAATGAAAGCAGTTACTAGAGGTTTAATAATAGATTATACAAGAAAAAGAAATAAAGAGAAAAGAGGGCTACAGAAAAGATTAGAGAAGGAATATAAAACACTGGAAAAAGAACTACAGAAACTACCACAGAGAAAAGATATTAGAATGAAAATGGATCTAATTAAACATAAAATGGATATTTTAGAAAAAGAAGAATTGGCTCAGAAGATAAGATCTGCAAAACAGAATTATTTTGAAAACGCAAATAAACCTGGAAGATGGTTGGCGTACAAACTAAAGAAAGAGAAAGAGGCAAGGAAGATTCAACAATTAAAAAATGAACAAGGACAAATACATTACTCAAATAAGGAGGAAAAAAAATTGTTCAGGAATATTATATAAAACTATACGAAAAAGAAAACATACTAGAACAGGATATTAAAAACTACTTACAAGAGGCAAACCTCCCGGTTATATCGGATGACAGTAGAAATATACTAAATGCAAAGATAACGATGATGGAACTAACTGAAGCTATTAAAAGACAAAAAAATGGCAAAGCCACGGGACCGGATGGCCTCCCAGGAGAGTTTTATAAAACTTTGGAGGAAGTACTATCCCTTCCTTTATTAGAATTGATGAATGAAATTATGTCTGGTAGTAAAATGCCGGATTCTTGGTCAGAAGCCTATATTTCACTGATACCAAAGGAAGGAACAGATCTCCTGCAGGTAAAGAATTACCGACCAATTTCATTGCTAAACTCGGATTATAAGTTATTTGCATCAATACTAGCAGAAAGGCTCAAAAAATACTTAAACAATTTTATACATCCAGATCAAAATGGATTTTTACCAAAGAGACAAATTAAAGACAACATGAGAATAATTTTGAATACGTTGGAATATTATGAAGCACATTCTGAAAAACAAATGGCTTTGATGTTTCTTGATGCACAAAAAGCCTTTGATAACGTGAATTGGAAGTTTATGTTGCAACAGCTAGAACAAATGGAATTTGGTCAAAACTTTATACATGTTATAAGCACTATATATCACAACCAAACAGCCAAGATAATAATAAATGGAGAGCTTTCAGATAACATCCAGATAAAAAGAGGTACAAGACAAGGTTGCCCACTATCACCTTTACTTTTTGTATTAACGCTAGAAGTGTTAAATAGAAAGATAAGAGAAGACAAAGAAATAAAGGGAATGACAATTAGGAAAGAACAATATAAATTACAAGCTTTTGCAGACGATCTAGTTTTTATCCTCGAGGAACCACTTATAACCGCGTCCAAACTGATAGGGAAAATTGAGGAATATGGAAAAATAACAGGTCTGAAAATAAATAAAGACAAAACACAAATCTTAACAAAGAATATGACAAGAAGACAGAAAGAAGAATTAACAGAAATCTTGAAAATTCAAATTACAAATAAGCTTAAATACTTAGGAATCTACTTGACATCGAGATGCAGCACCTTTAAAAAGGAGAATTACTCTAAACTCACACAACAAATAGAAGCAGATCTTACGAGATGGCAGAATTTACAACTATCATTACTAGGGAGAATAGCCACGATAAAAATGAATATTTTGCCTAAAGTACTATACTTATTCCAGACAATCCCAATTAGATTGGGCAAGGATTTTTTTGAAAAATTAAGGAAAATGGTCTTAAAGTTCATATGGCATGGGAAAAAAGCTAGAATAAAATTAAACTTTTTACAAGATACTAAAATAAGGGGAGGTATGGGATTGCCTGATTGGGAACTATATCATCAAGCTGCAAATCTGATGTGGATTAAAGATTGGATTACACTAAGAAACACCAGATTATTAGAATTAGAGGGACATGATTTGCCATCAGGATGGCACGCAGCTCTATGGTATAGAAACACCAGGAAACATGGTATTTTCAGAAGGCACTACATAAGAGAATTTTTGATTGTAAACTGGGAGAAGATCAAGAAATTGCACTATTTTAAAATACCAGTCTGGGTATCAATTACTGAAGCATTCACCTACGCAATAATACACAAAAAGGAACGAACAATCAGATATTCGGATCTATTAAACTCAAGGGGTGATCTTAAAACTATTCAGGAACTAAAACAAGAAGGAATGGATATTAATTGGTATACATACACACAAATACATTCAACATATAAGGAAGATCAAAAAAAAGGAGGGGTTTATGACAAAATGACGGAATTAGACAAAATATTAACAGGCATCGACGAAAAAATAATCAAAAAACTCTATGCCTACTTATTAGAGTTTAAACTCCAGGAAGAGCAAGTGAAAGAAACAATGATAACATGGGGGGGAAATTTCGGGCATGGGATCGACCTAGATAAGTGGCAAAAATTGTGGACACAAAATTACAAAATGACGATGTCAACAGCCTACAAAGAGAACTTATACAAGATGTTCTACAGGTGGCACTTATCACCTTCAAGAATCTCAAAAATGAGTAAGAACAAATCCCAAAAATGCTGGAAATGCCATCAGACGCCTGGTACTTACTACCATATGTGGTGGACTTGCTCGGAAGCCAAAAATTATTGGAGTATGATCCACACATGGTTGGAGAAAATAACAGGACAACATATAGATTTCAAACCCGAACTCTTCCTGCTTGGACTTACTTTAGAAACATTTGACAAAAATTTGAAATACCTAATTGTGAATATTTTGACAGCCGCTAGAATCGTCTTTGTAAAAAATTGGAGAAATGACAAATTGCCATCACAGCAAGAAATTATTTATAAAATTATGGAATGTGCAGAGATGAGTAAATTAACATTTGAAATTAGAGAGCAAGACAGTGAATAATTCTATGAAATTTGGAATAAATTTTATCAATGGCTGGAAACAAGATAGTCAAATGAAGGTTGAGGTATAATAATTGTAATATATATAAATATATTTGAACTAAAATATGTGATTTGATATGAATATGACTATGGAAGAGATGCACAGTTTGTAACCAACCGACACATTTTCTACAATTTGTAATGGAAGATGGAGTTTATATTTTTTGTTTTTTTTTGTTATATTTGTTTGTGTTTGTTTAAAAATAAAAATAAAATTTGTTTAAAAAAATACTGACTGGGGAATTCTGGGAGTTGAAGTCCACACACCTTCAAGCGGCCAAGATTGAGAAACATCTAACAAATTGGGAAATCTGGGAAAGGATAGTTATGATTGGTTATGATCTACATGGAGGGAAGCATGCAGCTGAGTCCCCCAAGGCTCTGTTTTAGACCCTGTACTCTTCAACATCTTCATCAATGATTTGGACAAGGGAATAAATGGGGAACTCATCAAATTTGCAGATGACACCAAGCTGGCAGGAATAGCCAACACTCTAGAAGATAGGCTTAAGATACAGAAGGATCTGGACAAACTTGAACATTGGGCACTATCTAATAAAATGAAACTCAATGGTGAAAAAGTTACCTTGCTCAATAGTAGTAACTGTAAGAGGTATCTCAGAATCCTAGTGGACAACCATTTAAATATGAGCCAGCCATGTGCAGCAGCTGCCAAAAAAGCCAACACAGTTCTAGTCTGCATCAACAGAGGGAGAGAATCAAGATCACGTGAAGGGTTAATACCACTTTGTAAGGCCTTGGGAAGGCCACACTTGGAATATTTGCATTCAGTTTTGGTCACTACGATGTAGAAAAGATTTGGAGACTCTGGAAAGAGTGCAGAGAAGAACAACAAAGATGATTAGGGGCCTGGAGACTAAAACAGATGAACGGTTGCAGGAACTGGGTAGGTCTAGTTTAATGAAAAGAAGGACCAGGGGAGACATGATAGCAGCCTTCCAATATCTCAGGGGTTGCCCCAAAGAAGAGGGAGTCAAACTATTCCCCAAGGCTCCTGAGGGTAGAACAAGAAGCAATGGGTGGAAACTAATCAAGGAGAGAAGCAACTTAGAACTGAGGAGAAATTTCCTGACAGTGAGAACAATTAATCAGTGGAACAGAAGTTGCCTTCAGAAGTTGTGAATGTCCCAACACTGGAAGTCTTTAAGAAGATGTTGGATAGCCATTTGTCTGAAACGGTATAGGACTTTCTGCCTGGGCAGGGGGTTGGACTAGAAGACCTCCAAGGTCCCTTCCAATTCTGCTATTGTATTGTTTTGTATTGTATTGGTTCCATTCCTCCAATCTACATTCCTGGTAGGTCAGCCTCTTTGATTGCAGAGATGATACGCTGTGAGATAATTATTTTGAATCAATGCAATTGAGTTACTGATGTCAGGTAATTGAATGTGTGCAATTTGAAGTGTTATTTCTGATTTACGACCACAATTAAGCCCAACATTTATGTTGCTAAGCAAGAACATTGAGCTTTACCCCATTTTATAACATTTCCCTCCCACAGTTGTTAAGTGGATCACTGCAGTTGTTAAGTTAGTAACACAGTTGTTCAGTGAATCTGGCTTCACCATTGACTTTGCTTGTCAGAAAGTTGCAAAAGGGGATCATGTGACCCTGGGACATTGCAACGGTCATAAATATGAATCAGTTGCCAAGCGTCCAAATTTTGATCACGTGACCATAGAGATGCTTCAATAGTTATAAGTGTGAAAAACTCTCATAAGCTGATTTTTTCAGTGGCATTGAAACTTGGAATAGTCATTTCCAAGATGGCGGCGCGCTTAGGCGCAGCGGCTTTGAGCTCCTGGTGTCACAGCAGACTTTTCCATCAAAAACTCACTCTGAACCTACTGTGAATTATAGAGAAACAAACATATCAACTGATTGTGACACATCAGTTAAAGAAAAAAAAAAAAAGGATTACTCGGACAAGTAAGAAAAACACGTTTCAGGCAGAGAAATCCTCAAGAAGAAGCCTAGATCTGGGTAGTGGAGAATTTTTAAAACCCATGTTGTATTGTAAACAAAGCCTTGATGAAACAATGATCGCAGATTCTTCACGAAGTTTATGTTCTGTAACGGTGGCACCTTCATTATCTCTTGCAAGACAAGGGGCAACTGCAAGAATTGAAATGAAGAAGCGGAGAGCACCACCCCTACCAGTAATTCCATCCTTTTCTGTTGGGGAAGCTGAGAGAGAAGAAAAAAAATGCCAAGTGCGATTCCTCAAAGTTCATTGCAATAAGAAATAAAAAGGAAAAAGAGACGTGCTCCTCTTCCACCAACTCCTAAAATGCCAAACAGATTTGAAGAAATGGATAATAACAAAGTACAATTGATCCTTTTCAACTGTCATTTGTCGGCCATTTTGTTTCAACTGTCATTTGTCGGCCATTTTGTTTCAACTGTCATTTGTCGGCCATTTTGTTTCAACAGTCATTTGTCGGCCATTTTGTTTGCCTGGAGATATTCCAGTTGTGGCTGTCACTGCTGTCTGTATCCCACCTGGTGCAGGTGTTGGCATGGCGCTCAAACCAATTTCATTGTAATTTTATTACAATATTATTACAATGACAATAAAGATTATTATTATTATTATTAAACAAACTGTTATAAATCAAGGACTAGTCTGTAAAAGTGGTATTAATGCTTGCATTGATGACACAAAAAACTCCAGGACTAGTTCCCAGGAAGGGAAACTTAACTGTCTAGAATTGATGCTTTAACCAAAATCCTCCCCCTCTTTTTTCTTTTTTCTTAGCCCCATGAAAGCTAAGTTCAGAATGCAGAGAGGGTGGTATAGTTGATCTTAAAGGACCCCTTCTATACATTGCCATCTTCCAAGTATTGCAAATGCTGGCGTGGAAAATCCAGCTTCCTGGGTGAATTTTTGAAGATTTTTTTTTAAAACGCACACATATTATTAGCAATAATAAGAACTTCCACAAACTAAAATAGAGTGGGGAAAACAAGAAGGAGAGATATAAAGGGAAAAGGTAAAAGTGCAATAAGAAAAAAGTAGAAGACACTAGCAAAAACATATTAACAGGCTTGAAGATAAAAAGCACGGCCTTCAGATATCCTTCGCAGGAGTTATAAGTGCTATAAAAGTTATAAAGGAGTTATAAAGTTATAAATATTTTAACCCTACGTCAATGTAACCGCCACAAGTACATGCCAGTTGCCAAGAATTCAAAGTTTGATCATGTGACAATGGGAATGCTGCAAGTTGTTGAGTATGAAAAATTATGTAATTTTTTTCAGTGTTGTCGTAACCTCGAACGGTCACTAAAAGAATGGTTGTAAGTTGAGGACTACTTTTAAATGGTTCCTGCTTGGCGGAATCAGGCAATAAAAAGTTTTAAATATTCTGACTTTAACCAATGCCATATTCATCAGAACAACAGCACTTTTAGACAAAGAATTGCAATTTATCTATTTATAATAAGATGCCACATGGGAAAGTGTGCTATGTGATAAATTTATTTTATTTTTATTTATTTTTCGAATTCATACCCCGCCCTTCTCCATTGTTAGGACCCAGATACTGACCGTATCTGCAGAAAAAAAGGACAACAGAACATTAACACAAACCGACTCCCAAAAATAATGGACAAGTTTTTTTTTATTGATTAAAAATTAGAGAAATGACATGCAATAAAATACAAAGTCAAAAGGGGGGAAAAAGGCCGAATATTTTACATCTTTCGTTAAAATCTACAGTACACCAAATTGTGTAAAGCTTCCTTTTGTATTAATACACCCCCCCCCCCCACTCCTCAAGGCTATTAACTAAGTTTAAAAAAATACAAACTGATTTCTAGGTTCAAGTTCAGAATTTACCCAAAATAAAACCCCTCCGATCCATGAGGGTATAAAGGTTAGAAATAATTTCTAAACTACCAAACAACAACAGCAAAAATCATTGGCACTTTTGAACCTCAAGAATAAAATAGCTGTCTACACTTTCTAGTATTCAAAGAGGAAAGGGATGAAGGAAAAAGGAAATACTATTAATTATTAAGAGACAACCGGCCTAGAAATCTAGTAGCAAAGTATTTCTGGATCACTAAAAGAATCATTATTATAATAGTACATGGGGAACAGTCATTAGGGATACTCCTGTCTGTTAGACCTGGATTAGACAGAGGCAGGAATGAAGGAATGAATAAATAAATAGATACTGCATCAAGATATAGCGGATTTGTATGCACAGCATGCAGGCCAAATGATTTAATACTGTACCAAAATTATTTGATCTCTGTAGCTGAAGATAGGATGGAATAAAATGGATGGCTGCATTTCTCCTTAGGCTGCTCATCCGCCATCTCGGGGTACCCCAATAAAGGGCCGCCCCCCCTCCCAATTTCAGCAAGAGATCCTCTGTCCACATGATCATACCTGGGCATGGATATTGGGACTAGGGCTGTGCACTGTAGTGACAATAACATCACTGGCTCCAAAGAACTTCTGGCCAACCAGAAGCAGAGGTTTGGGGAGACCATCGTCTCGCGGAGCCTCCGAGAGCCGCTTCCCTCATCCAGGTGAGGTCTACCCCAAACAGTGGACCAAGAATGGTTGACTTCTGCCCCTCCTGAAGGGGAAAATCGAGAAAATGGTCTCCAGGGTTCGTTCAAGGATACACCGTAGCTTGCTTGCTCGTAAGCCGCCAAGCGCCAGGGTGGGAAAATTTGGAAGGTCACACACAGACACACAAGGACGCAGCCCAAGCAGTGCTTCCCAACCTCCACCGCTTCCCACCCCCACGGCTGCTGTCTAAACATGTCTCATTTTCAAATCTTTTCTTCCACAGGTGTCCACATCTGGAGCAGGTCTGCTAATGACCTATGAGCAGATCTAGCCAAAACAAAAATTAGAGGTGAACAATAAATACATAAAGCAATCATCGGGCTTTTGTCGCTGCTCGGGGGGGAAAGAGGGAAATTTATTGCATCAGAAAACTTAGAATCCCAGCCTCCACGTTTTCCACTCAACCCGAGAGAGCAAGCGGGAAGCGGTAACTTCACTTTTGGAGATTCAACGCGGACACAAATGAGGAGGATAACAGCTCCCCTCCCAGTCTTCCACAACAGGTTGTGGGGACATTTATTACTGTCCTTTACCTGAATTAGAAACCAGGCTTGGAAGCTTAAGTGTCATGGAGGTTCAACCATGGTAATTGAAACAAAAGGAGGAGGAGGGTGGGGGGAAGCTATAAAAAAATCATAATCATAATCACTTCACTGGGGCCCACACTCTACCTACTGAAACGCTACACCCAGGGATGGGACTTAATTCCATTGGTTTGCTATGCAAATTAATATTAAGGCAAAAACAATGTGGAAGTACAAAACACTTCAAAGCTAAGCAGTGATACACAAAAGCTGGAGGGGGAATGGCTGCTATAGGATGGCAAGAAAAAAAAAAATCCATTAGCATTTTATTGTTCACATAGTGCATCATAAATGTTTCTTTTTCCCCCCAAACTAAATATATAACTTATAGGTTAAAAATCCAAAACAACGGAAAGGAAAAAAAGAACAAACCCAGATAATAATATTGTCGTAAAAAAACAAACACTAAATATGAGTTATAGTGGCTTCAGTTACCCTAAAGTTGACCAAACTTTTGATATGTGAGCAGAATTGTAAACCAATTTCATTGTAATTTTTACAATGACAATAAAGATTATTATTATTATTATTGTGTTTTTTTTTTAAAGCCACCTTACTATTGGCAGATTCTAAGCAGTGCAGCAAAGAGAGAAAACTGCTCCGAGCATTGATTCGCCAGGTATGTCTTTAACTGGCAATTTCATTTATTGCTGTAAAAACTGAGCGGGAGCAATTTCATATGTACCAGTCTATGAAGGGAGAAGGGCGTAAGAAAGATAAAAGGATTTTTAATGAAATGGGTGGGTGGGGTTGCTTTTTCTGGAGATTAAAATGGGACTCAGGAAACCACCTGCAGTGGCCGGTGATAGAAAGACTCATAAGACTTTCTAATGGCCAGTCCCTAGGATCAATTTCCACTGCGTCCACATGCAAAGGACATCTGGTTTTATGAATGGTCACACTGAACCACCCCTGGGGGACTTTTAACTACTCCTAGCCACTTGCGGAACAATCTCAAGAGCACAGGAATCTCTTCACCAAAAACCAATTGCAGAGACAACCTCAAAGACGATAAAATCATGTAGACCAGCGGTTCTCAACCTGTGGGTCGTGACCACTTTGGGGGTCGGATGACCCTTTCACAGGGGTCGCCAAAGGCCATCAGAAAACACATATTTTCGATGGTCTTAGGAACCAAGACACCAATTTTGTGGTTGGGGGTCACCACAACATGTATTAAAGGGTCGCAGCATTGGGAAGGTTGAGAACCACTGATGTAGACTGACAGAGATACGTCCGCAAGAGGTCCCTATAAGGTAGGTTGCGCCTTAAATCTTCTGCAGAACCTCTGGGGATGTCAGAGGGATTCGTCATCCGATTGCAACAGTTTTAAGGAAATGACTTCAGGTTTATGGGTAGATTTCTCTTGGTGGAAAACAAGGGAAAATTGTTTTCCACCAAGGGATTTTTTGAGGGATATTTACGGAAGAGTGGAAGCCAAAAGATAAAACTGAAAGACCGAACTTTTGTTTTCTGAGGACAGTTCCACGTTCGGAAATATTTGTGCTGGCTCTCCACTCTCCATTTTCGTCCAGATAACCAATTGAGCGTAAGCAACTTTCCAGAATGAAGTAAAAAGAGTGATGACGAAACGTACACCATATGGATATTTGGAACGAGGCCAGTTTCTATATAGGGTCTCTGTCTCTTGCCCCAGAATTGCTCCCGTCTATCCATCCTGCAAATTGTCAAAGTTGCTTAGATTAGGATGAACAAGATGTTTTTGGCACCAGATGTTTCGACCATTGTATCTCTATATTGGAAGTCTACAAGCATAGGGCGAGTGGGAGGAAGGCCCAGGGAGGCAGCCAATCGAGGATGGAGGAAACACAGCTACACAGAAACATGACAGTTTCTTCACCCATAATGTGTTTGCAAATAGAAGGGGGGGAAATTAAGGCTAGTTTCATCTCGGACCAAGCAATTCCTTCCGCGCTCTGAATATAGAAAAAGGTTGCTTAAACTGAGGGATTTCACTTATTCAAGGCTTCACTCAGTTTTCCACAGTAAATTCAACCTGTATTCTGACACTCCACAACATTATTATTATTATTATTATTTTTTAAGATACCTATCCAGGTAGCTGGACCACAAATCAAAATGCCTTTACTGTTTGCCAGGCAGGCAAAAATAATCCAACCCATCACATCAGGGCAATTATTAAGAGCAGTGAAACCCTTCTTTCGTACTCAGTAGTAATGTTTCTATTTTTGTTTAGTTTTTAAATAGTTAAGGCAGACATTCCCAACCAGATGTCCTCTGTTATATATTCCACGACCCCCTGGAATTCCCAGCCCCCTTGGCTATAAAGCCCGAGAGTTGTAGGCACAGCCAAATTGGTGGGCACTCAGTTGGGGAAGGCTGAGTTAAGGCAATAATAAGTACGAGCATGCAGGGGGAGGGAGGGAGGGAAGAAGGAAGGAAAGAAAGAAAAAGAAAAGCGAGAGAGGGGGGAAGGGGAGGGAGGGAGGAAAGAGAAGAGCGAGAAAGGGAGGGAGGAAGGAAAGAAGGGAGGGAAGAAAGGACAGAAAAGGGAGGGAGAAAAGAAGGAAGAAAGGAGAAGAGCGAGAGAGGGAGAAAGGGAAGGAAAGAAGGGAGGGAGGAAAGGAAGTAGAAAAAGAAGGAAAGAAGAAAAGAGAGGGAGGAAGGAAAGAGAAGAGCGAGAATGGGAGGGAGGAAAGAAGGGAGGAAGGGAAGGGAGAACAGAAAAGAGAGGGAGGGTGGAAAGAGAAGAGCGAGAGATGGAGGAAGGGAAGGAAAGAAGGGAGAGAGGGAGGGAAGGAAGGACATAAAAGGGAGGGAGGAAAGAAGGAAGGAGAAGAGCGCGAGAGAGAGGAAGGGAAGGGAAGGAAAGAAGGGAGGGAGGAAAGAAAGGACAAAAAGAAGTAAAGAAAAGGAAAGAGAAGAGTGAGAGAGGGAGGAAGGGAGGGAAGGAAGGAAGGAAAGAAGAAAAGGGAGGGAAAGGGAGGAGGGAGGGAGGGGTAAAATTGAGAGGCAGGAAATGCAAAACCAGCGGGCGGGTGGAACAGAAGCCAAATTGCCTCCAAGGCAGTAGTGTTGTAAACCTCCTTGATGCTACTTGGGAACAAATGAAGTTAAAGCTTCTAAGAACGAGCGCCTGTAGTTTCGGTTCTTTGGCAGGAGTGGTTTTGCTTTTTTGGCCAACAGACGTGTATTCGTACGTTGCGCCTACGGGTTGCCACCATAAGCGGGGAGTGTTGTTTTAGTTGATACTAAGCTGAGCAAATCCAATAAGTTTGCCATCATCGGGGATTTCGGAGGTTTCCACGCCTGATGCCTGAAAGGAGACAGAATCCATTATTTTACCAGGACACTTAAAGCAGGGCTCCCCAACCTTTGCAACTTTAAGTCTGAAAGACTTCAGCTCCCAGAATTCTCCAGCCAGCTTTGCTGAGAGCTGAAGTCTGGGAGCTGAAGTACTTCAAAAATAATAATAATAATAATAATAATAATAATAATAATAATAATAATAATAATAATAATAATAATAATAATAATAATAATAAAATTAATTTGTAGACCACTCCCTCTCCCCGAAGGGACTCAGAGCGGTGCACAGAGGAATTAAAAACGTACAAAACATAAATACATCATAAACATATATAAAATCAAATTAAACAATTTATCCCTGCGCTAAAAAACCTAAAATCCTAAAAAATAAACCCCTTAAAAACCCAATTAAAACAATTTAGATCTTCAGACTGAGAAGGCAGGAAGGTAAGTTAGGCCAGGGCGGCCTGTTGGAAAAGATAAGTCTTGAGCTTTTGTCGGAAGGCGCGGAGGTCCGTAGTCGTTCTGAGGTCGGGGGGTAGGTCGTTCCATAGAGCTGGGCCCGCCACAGAGAAGGCCCTTCCCCTGGGCGTCGGCCGCTGGCATTGCCTAGTGGACAGCACCCGGAGAAGTCCCTCTCTGTGAGAGCGGATCGGTCGGAGGGATGTATGGGGCAGGATGCGATCTCGCAGATAGTTGCAAAGGTTGGGGAGCCCTGACTTAAAGGACAGGGAGAATGGCCTTGAGGGACAGGAGTCAAAGGTATGATCAAGACCAGAGTAAAAAAGAGAAAATGAGCCCAGATCAGGAATTGCAATTCCCAGATCAGGAATTGCAAACTAAGAAAATCTTAGAAAAGCATGAATAGCCTTTAGGGGGCTTGCAGAGTGCTCCTGAGAGAGCGGGGGGAGGAGGGGGGGGGCAAAAAATGGCTCGTTTTTTTGTTAAAAAAAAGGAAGCTTGTAGAGTGCTCCTGGGGGCTGGTGGGGAGGGGGGTAAAATTGAGGCTCATTTCTGCCCTCTCCAGCCTCCAGGAGCTCTCTGAAAGCTTCCTGCAAGCTATGCATGGCCATTTTGGAGAAGGGGGTGGGGTTTCGGGAGGCATAAAATGCTGTATTCAGTGTATAAGACGCACCCAGATTTTCAGCCTCTTTTTTGAGGGAAACTGGTGCGTCTTATACTCTGAAAAATACGGTACACGTCAATAGCCAAGCATCTAAGTCTTGATCACATGAACATGGGTTGTTAAGTGTGAAAAACAGCCATAAGTCACTTTTAAAAAATACCA
This sequence comes from Rhabdophis nuchalis, assembly GCA_039707465.1. Taxonomy (NCBI): domain Eukaryota; kingdom Metazoa; phylum Chordata; class Lepidosauria; order Squamata; family Natricidae; genus Rhabdophis; species Rhabdophis nuchalis. The sequence continues at coordinate 9,228,272 of CM077647.1, read as the reverse complement.
TTGTAATTTCAAACCATCACAAAGCAAACTGTTGTAAATCCAGGACCTGCTTTAAGATAAAAGTAACACAGATTCACGTGACTTTGCAATTCTGATAGGGCTGACACAGTGAGATAACGGAAGTACAAATCCTTCCGGTTTTGTAGTAAGTGAAAAATTACCTTGCGTAATGAAAATATATCCACTTTAATGGAGACACTTGGGCTGTGATGTTTGTCTCCATTAAAGTGGATATTCTGGGTAACCTTCAAAAGAATGAACTACCGTATTTTTCAGAGTATAAGGAGCACCTTTTTCCTTCAAAAAAGAGGCTTAAAATCTGGGTGTGTCTTATACATCGAATACAGCATTTTTGGCCTCCAGAAACCCCACCCCCTTTGCAAAAATGGCCTTTAGGAGATTTCCAGAGTGCTCCTGGGGCCTGGGGAGAGCAGAAACGAGTGAAAAATGGGCAATTTTTTCTCATTTTTGCCCCCCGCAACCCCTAAGAGCTCTCTGAAAGCCTCCTACAAGCTATCCATGTTTTTTTTTGACAAAAAACGGGCCCGTTTTTGCAAAGAACGGGTTGTTTTTTGCTTGTTTTTGCCCCTCCCCCCCAGGCAATATGAGAGGGGCTCATGTTTATTAACTCTGCTTCTTTTAAAAGGTTTACAGGGGTCTTAAGTGGACAATCGATTAAACAGGAGCCAGCAGTGTGCTGCAGCTGCTAAAAAAGCCAAGGCAGTCCTAGGCTGCATTAAGAGAGGGATGGAATCAAGATCACGTGAAGGGTTAATCCCACTTTATAAGGCCTTGGGAAGGTCACGCTTGGAATATTCGCATCCAGTTTTGATCGCCACGATGTAGAAAAAATGTGGAGACTCTAGAAAGAGGGCAGAGAAGAGCAACAAAGAGGATGAGGGGACTGGAGGCTAAAACATATGAACAGTGATTGAAGGAATTGGGTATGCTTGCCTAGCTTAATGAAAAGAAGGACCAGGGGAGACATGAGAGCAGAGTTGTGGGGCTACCACAAAGAAAAGGGAAGCAACTTACCATATTTTCTGGAGTATAAGACGCACCTTTTTCCCCCTCAAAAAAGAGGCTGAAAATCTGGGTGCGTCTTATACACTGAATACAGCATATATATTTTTTGCCTCCTGAAATCCCACCCCTTCACCAAAATGGCCGTGCATAGCTTGTAGGAGTCTTTCAGAGAACTCCTGGGGGCTAGGGAGGGCGGAAATGAGCGCCCCCCCCCCCCTATAAGCTTCCTAATGTTATTTTTTTTTTTGACAAAAAAATGGGCCTTTTTTGCTCATTTTTGGGCCCCCACCTCCTCAGGAACACTCTATACAAGCCTCCTAAGGGCTATTCATGCCCCCCCTTTTTTTAAAAAAAAATGGGGCCCATTTTCACGAGGTTTGCAGAATACAAAAACTTTTCTAAAAAATTTGCCTCTTAAAACCTTGGTGCATCTTATACCGCAGTGCATTTTATACTTCGAAAAATACGGCATTCTCCAAAGCAGGGGTCTCCAACCTTTGCAACTTTAAGTCTGAAGGACTTCAGCAAAGCTGGCTGGAGAATTCTGGGAGCTGAAGTCCTTCAGACTTAAAGTTGCAAAGGTTGGAGACCCCTGCTCCAAAGCATCTGAAGGCAGGAGAAGAAGCGATGGAAGGAAACCAACCAAAGAGAGAAGCAATTCTTCTCTTAGGAGAAACTTCCGGATAGTGAGAACAATTAAACAGTGGAATGGCTTGTTTCCACAATGTGTGGCTATTCCATCACGGAAAGTTTTCAAGGAGAGATTGGACACCCATCTATTCATAATTACAATACAATACAATAGCAGAGTTGGAAGGGACCTTGAAGGTCTTCTAGTCCAACCCCCTGCGTGGGCAGGAACCTTATACCATTTCAGACAAATGGCTATCTAACATCACTGCCCTGGGTCCTTTGTGGAGAAGGGCGGGATATAAATGTGATTAAAATAAATAAAATAAATAAATTCTTAAAGACTTCCAGGGTTGGGGCATTCACAACTTCTGGATTGTGCAGGGTCTTTTGTTTTGAGCCGGAGACTGGATTAGAAGACCTCCAAAGCCCCTTTCCAACTCTGTTATTCTGTCTTCTCCATCTTGGGCACTATCCAGATCTGTGGACTTCAGCAAAACTGAATCCCCAGGAGTGACAATGGTGGTTAACATATCCAAGTCCACAAATCTGAAACGCCTCCAATAAAGGAAAGCTGATCTACATTTACAAAGCTAGAAACAATAACCAGCTCAACAAAAAGATATAAAAACATGCCTGGCATTCAACTAAATCCAAGCACATTTGATATCCGGAAATAAACCAGCTTTAATCCAGTGCTTAATATTTGCAGAGGACAAACTTTTTTTTGTTGAGCTGAATAAACGCAGCCTTTGCCCAAAAGAGGCTGAGAGCGGAAGCAACTTTTTAGAAAGATTTGAATAGTAAGGGGATAAAAACATAAATACCAGCTTGAAAGTGACCGATCGGTTCGTCTGAGGCTCTTCCACAATTTTTTGCAAGTTCGCAGCAACTGAAACAATAGGGAAGACACACTCAGTGATGGGCATCTAAGCTTTATGGACAAATTCCCCTCCAGCACCAGCCAAGAATACACAGGCGAAAGGAAAAAAAACAGCTCGTACTGCGGTTTATGCAGGCAAAATAAAGCCACAGAAGCTGGCACAGGACTGAAAATATAAGAGAATTTTTTTTTTTACTAAGGCTTGCATTACCTATGACTAAGTCTCTTCCATCCACAAGTCCAGCCGAGATGAGTTCTTGCGATACTCCATCTGCAGTGTCTGGAAAGATCATAATCAAGAAAGAAGTCTTTGTTTTATGGACAGATAAATCATATAGATTCTTGATTTCAGCACTCGTACACTGGAGATATCTGATTCTATCTCATTTTTTTGTTTTACAACAGTGGTGGGTTCCGGCCGATACCGCCTGGTATGGGTGTGCCGGTAGCAGCAGCCACCGTACCGGTACGGTGGCTCGTTTGACCCACCCGCCTCCCCACGTTCCATACCTGTTTTTAAAGCAACTAGGCCAATTGCGCATGCGCGCAGAGCATGCAGCGCCTGCATGATTTCCGATGAGTAGCTGGTTGTCGTAGGGGCGGTAGAGTGTGCATGAGTGTGCAGCGCGCATGCACGACCAGGATGCCTGGCCCCGTGCGCAGCGTAGCGGTAGTAATGGGGAGAGGAACCCACCACTGTTCTCAACTTATAACCATTCATTTAGTGATTGTTCAAAGTTATAGTGGCATTGCAAAAAAGAGACTTCTGACCAGTCTTCATATGTACGACTGATGCAGCATCCCCATGGTCATGTGATCAAAATTCAGATGCTTGGCAACTGGCATTTAATTGTGACGGCTGCACTGTCCCAAGGTTATGTGATCACTTTCCGTGACCTTCCCAGCTGGCTTCCAACAAGCAAAGTCAATGGTGGGAGGGAGTCAGATTAGGTTAAAGACCACATAATTCACTTAACAACTGCGGCAATCAGCTTAACAATGGTAGCAACAAAGGTCATAAAATGGGGCAAAACTCACTTAACAATTGCCTTGCTTAGCAACAGAAATGTTGGGTTTAATTATGGTTGTCTAGGACTACCTACAGTCCTTGTTTAAGGATGGTACTTGGGACCAGCAATTCTGTTACTGAGCAATGTGGCGGCAGAATGGAACTCACGTGACCTTACTGACTTGTAACTAGACTTCTGTCATTAAGTGAGGCATGACATGATCACAGCTTGAATCCTTCTGCAGACTTCCCTATTGACTCTGCTGATTAGAAGATGGCAGCGAAGGTCACAATTTGGCAATCAAGGGACTATGGGGTTTTGCGACTGTCTAAGTTGCACAACAGTTGCCAAGTGCCCAAACCACAATCATGCGACTACAAGGACCCCCGCAATGGTAGCAATTTTGAAGACCTGTTGTAAGTCTCTATTCAGCCCCATCGTAAGGCTGAACAGTCAGCTGAACAAATGGTCTTAAAGACCACTCATTCAGCGGCTGTTCAAACTTACAATGACACTGAATGAGGACTGCCTATATATTGTGTATTACTTTGCCTTCATTTTATTACAATTTGCTTCAGACATCTTGTGACAGGAAGCAAGAATATATTCCTTTTTTAACAGTTCCCCATCTATAATTCCCATAATCCTCAGGCTTCTCAGTAAAACATGAGAAGTTGCACATTCAGATTAAATCCCAAATCAAAGGCACATCATGAAGATTTTAGTGCCTTTGTTACAAAATGTATGCACGAGCTGGTTGACTCTTACTTTCAAGCCAACAGTCCATCTTTCAAACATTTTGGGAGCCTGTAATCCAGAAAAGATCCATCAAGCCTATGGATTCATTTCTCAGAAAATATGGGACATTTCCTTAACTCCTCTAACATGAGACACCATCTTTGCTCCATACTTAGGGAAACTCTTTTCAGCTGGGACATTTGGCAAGAAGCCCACCCTCACCCACCCAATCAGCAAAGGACCATCCAACAAAATATTGTCACCAACAGGTTGCATCTCATCTCCCTCACCTCTTCCAGGTGTGAATTCAAATCGGATGTCATTCAGCTCCTTTTTTGAATTCCTGTCAGGGTGGAGAGGCAGAGTTAGGTATTATCAACATCTGTGTTACAAGCGGACATTAAATCACATTCTGCAACAAATACGAAACCATGTTTATCCCTGGGGCAGGTCTTTTGAATCAACATCTGCAGGAACAGTCTACAATTAATTGTGTCCAGCCCAAACTCTCCTCTCACCCTATACAAAGATAGTCCTCAAAAAGAGGTGCAGAATTCACTTAATATCTCATTTAGCAATAGACTTTAAACCAGGGCTTTTTTCGTTGGGAATTATACCAGATACATACAATAAAGACTTGAAATACCTCATTGTAAACATTTTAACAGCAGCTACAGCTAAAATTGTATTTGCAAAAAACTGGAAAAATGAGAAAATACCAACACAGGAGGAAGTTATTCGTAAAATAATGGAAGGTGCTGAAATGAGCAAATTGACTTTTGAAATTAGAGAGCAAGAAGATAAGCAATTTTACAAAGTAATTGTTCTTGTTTTACCACTGGCTAGATAAGAAGACATAAGAATATAAGAACATAAGAACAGCCTTGCTGGAACAGGCCACAGCCCATCCAGTCCAGCATTCTGTCTCCCACAGTGGCTCCCCATTTGCTTCAGGGTCTTCTCAAACAGATGTCTTCACCTGCTTATGATTCCCTGCAAATGGCATTGAGAAATATCCTGCCTATCTCTCCAACCCGGAGGGTGTCCTTAGGCATCCATAATGATAGCCATGGATACCCTTGTTCTCCATGAACTCCTCTCATCCTTTCTTAAAGGTGTTGAGGCTGACAGCTGTCACCCCTTCTTCTGGCAGGGAGTTCCATAGACCAGTGATCCTCTGGGTGAAAAAGTACTTCCTCTTATTTGTTTGAGGTCTAGTTATCAACAGTTTCATGGAGTGCCCCCTAGTTTTAGTGTTGTGCGATAGGGAAAACAGTTTTTTTCTTTTTGACTTTGTCCACACCGTGCATGATTTTATAGACTTCAATCAGGTCACCTCTCAGGCGCCGTCGTTCTAGAGTGAAGAGGCCCAGCCGTTGCAGCCTCAGATGGTAAGGAAGGTGTTCCAGCCCCCTAATCATTCTGGTTGCCCTCCTCTGCGCCTTTTCCATTTCCATAATATCCTTCTGAAGGTATGGTGACCAGAACTGTACACAATACTCCAGATGGGGCCTCACCATAGATTTATAAAGAGTCAGAATGACACTTGCTGACTTATTTTCTATACCCTTCCTAATGATCCCTAGCAATGAGTTTGCTTTTTTCACTGCTGCGGCACACTGGGTTGACACCTTCATTGAGCTGTCCACCAGGACACCAAAGTCCCTTTCCTGGTTAGTTGCAAGGAGTTCAGACCCCATCAGTTTATAGATGTAGTTGAGGTTTTTTGCCCCAACGTGCATCACTCTGCACTTACTAATGTTGAAGCTCATTTGCCACTGGGAATGAAAAGTGTTGGAGAAAATCTTTTAGCATTGTAATAGCAATTGTAGGAGAAAGGTGATGTTATAAAGACATTCTGATGTTAAATAGCAATGATGATGTGAGGAAAGATTGGTATATACATGTATTGAATAGTTTGAATACTTTGCTTAAAAATGAAGGATTGATGTTGGTGGCTGAATATATAATAATGAAAACATGCTTATCTGACGGATAATTTGTGATAGTATGTATAATAGAAAGTAATGATATATAATTATAAACTGATGGAAACCTCCTGCGTATTTGTATTGTAAAATTTAATAGAATGAGATAGGTGATTACGTAAAGTAATTGTTATTAAATGGACAATTAAGGATAAGACTGTTAGTCATGGGGGACTTTAACCTGCCGTCAGCAGGCGAAACCTCTGGGGTAGCTCGGGAGTTCATGGCTTCCATGACAGCCATGGACCTGACCCAAGTAGTTGTAGGCCCTACCCACGAGGGCGGACACACCCTGGATCTAATCTTCGTCTCGGGACAGTGGAGTAGTGATCTGGGAATAGGGGATTTAGCTATCATACCCGTCACGGACAGATCACGCTCTCCTTCGGCTCGACTTTCCGATCGCCGCACCTCACTGCGGGGAGGCGGAACCGGACATTCCTATATGGTTCCGCCCCAGGCTCCTGATGGACCCGATAAGGTTCCAAAGGGAGCTTGGGCCAATTCCTGTGGACTTGCCCCGCGACTCGACTGAGGACCTAGTGGCCGCATGGTTAAGTGCGGCCACGGGGGCCTTGGACCGAGTCGCGCCCTTGCGGCCTCTCTTGCGGTGACGAACCACCTGGGCTCCTTGGTTTACCGAGGGGCTTAGGGAGATGAAGCGCCACAAGAGACGCCTAGAGAGCAGATGGAGATCTTCTCACTCCGAAGCCGACCGAACACTAGTGAGAGACCATATTAGGACTTACTTAGTGGCGATAAGAGTGGCCAAACGTGAGTATTGTGCCACTCTTATTGCATCCACAGATAACCGCCCTGCCGCCCTGTTTGGGGTGACCTGCTCCCTCCTTCAACAGAGGCCGCGGGAAGCCCCTTTACAGGTTCGAGCAGACGAATTTGGGATTTATCTGCAGGAGAAAATCACTCGGATTCGGAATGAGCTACCCTCCATTGACAGTGGTCCAGTCGAGCGGGCCGAGGCTGTTCTTGTGACACCATCTTGGGAGGAGTTTGATTTTGTTACCACCGAGGATATGGACAAGTTGTCAAAGAAACTTAGGGCTACCACATGTTTATTGGACCCGTGTCCCTCCTGGCTTTTACTGGCATCCTGGGAGATGACACGAGGCTGGCTCCAGGGCATTGTCAACGCATCTTTGAGTGAGGGGTCCTTGCCTGCCGTCTTGAAAGAGGCGGTAGTAAGGCCCCTCCTCAAGAAGCCGTCCCTGGATCCAGCATTATTAGAGAACTATCGTCCCGTCTCCAACCTTCACTTTTTAGTAAAGGTTGTTGAGAGTGTGGTGGCTCAACAGTTTCTGCGACACTTGGAGGAAGTTGATTATCTAGCCCCGTGCCAGTCCGGCTTCCGACCCGGGCACAGCACCGAGACGGCATTGGTCGCGTTGGTAGATGATCTCTGGAGGGCGCGGGATAGAGGATATTCCTCTATCCTAGTCCTATTAGACCTCTCAGCGGCTGTTGATACCATTGACCATGGTATCCTATTGCGCCGGCTGGGGGGGTTGGGGCTGGGAGGCACCGTTTTGCGGTGGTTCTCGTCCTACCTCTCTGGTCGGTCGCAATATGTGTTGGCAGGGGGGCAGAAGTCGGCCTCGAGGCCCCTCATATGTGGGGTTGCCCAGGGGTCAGTCCTCTCGCCCCTACTGTTCAACACATATATGAAGCCGCTAGGTGAGATCATCCGTGGTTTTGGGGTGGGATATCATCTGTACGCTGATGATACTCAGTTGTACATATCCACCCCAGACCACCCCAACGATGCCGTCGATGTTATGTCCTGGTGCTTGGAGGCCGTACGGATCTGGATGGGTGGTAACAAACTCAAGCTCAACCCATCTAAGACTGAGTGGCTCTGGCTTCCGGCGCCCCGGTTTAGCCAGATTATTCCAACTCTAGCCATTGGGGGCGAAACACCGGCCCCCGTGGAGAGGGCGCGCAATTTGGGTGTCCTCCTGGATTCCCGGCTATCTATGGAAGATCATGTGGCAGCCGTGGCCAGGGGGGCGTTTCATCAGGTACGCCTGATGCGCCAATTGCGCCCCTTACTGGACCGGGGTGCCTTACGCACAGTCACTCAAGCACTCATCACCTCTCGACTCGACTACTGTAATGCTCTCTACATGGGGCTTCCCTTGAGGTGCACCCGAAAGCTGCAGCTAGTCCAGAACGCAGCCACGCGGGTGATTACGGGAGTGCCTAGACACTCCCACATAACACCTATCCTGTGCGAGCTGCACTGGCTTCCTGTGGTCTTTTGGGGGCGCTTCAAGGTTTTGACGACCATCTTTAAAGCGCTCCATGGCTCAGGGCCTAGTTATATGCGAGACCGCCTCCTGCCCCATACATCCCTCAGACCGATGCACTCCCACAGAGAGGGCCTCCTCAGGGTGCCATTGGCTGGACAATGCCGACTGGCGACACCCAGGGGAAGAGCCCTCTCTGTGGCGGGGCCAGCCCTCTGGAACAACTTACCCCCTGAACTCCGCACCATCTCCGACCTCCGCCTCTTCCGCAAGTGTCTGAAGACACATCTATTCCATCTAGCCGGCCTAGCGTAACGTCCATTACTGACTATTAGAGTTTTAAATTGGGATTTTAATTTGGTTTTTAGCGCAGGTTTTATTAGAATAAGTTTTTTAAATTTTATATGTTTTGTATGTATTTTAACATTCCTGTGCGCCGCCCTGGGTCCGTTTGGAGAAGGGCGGGGTATAAATTTAATAAAATAAAATAAAATAAATAAGGGAATGACTCCTGTTTAAACTGAGGGAATATTAATTGTACCTGAATATATGATGCATAAGGATAGGGATGTATTTATTTATATTGGATCGATATTTAGTGACTGTATATGTCATTGAAATATTGAAACACAAAAATCTTGTAACCAAACGACATGCTAGACATAACTGATGAGGATGTTATAAATTTATATGTTTTGTTTGTTTTTCTATAAAAAATTAAAAACTCGGAGATCGCTTCCGGCTCCTAGAGGCAACGGACGTGTCTTTGACTCGTCCGCCGCTTGTCTCCCCAGCGGTGCCTTCGGGCGTTTGGGGGCTTTGCAAAAGAGCCCCCTAACTGGATGGACGGCTTGCGGGAGACCCCCACCCCACAGTTGTCGGGGGGGTTGCACCCGCCTCATCCCAGGAGTTGGAGAACAAAATGCGGGGGGGAAAGTCCCCTTTGCCAATGGAGCGCCGGAACAACAGACAATGAAGAAGCGGGCTGAAATCCGGGGCTGCAGGAAGCACCGAGGCTTTGTGGTCGGCTGTTTGGTTTGTGAGTTGATTCTGAGATTTTGATGCATTCAGTTCTTTTAAGGAAAGAAGAATGGAGGGGGGGGGTTGGGAAAAAAAAAACCCTCGGAGATCAAGCGGCATCTTAAAACACCCCTGGGGCTCGGGGAGAGAGAGAAAGTAACATCCGATTCTGAATAACTGAGACTGGAAGCTTACTAAATGTGGATTAGCCGTTGTTACTTTGTATCCGAGTTTTGTAGCAACAGAAATGACTTTCCCTAGTTCCCCTGACCAACAAGGGCAGGGAAACATGGCGCTTCTTTGTTTTTGTTCTCGGTGAGAACTTTCTCTTTTTAACATGTAGACAGTCCTTCATTGTTACAAGCTTGGAAAATTTATTGAAAAATCAACGCAAGTGACTTTTGGGGTTTCTCCCAACGTGTGCCTTCTTTTATATGAGAATTGATTACAAGAAACTTTTTCTCTCTGGAATTTAAGCGCTGTTTTTAACTTTGGACATTGACTTTTCCTTTTCTTTGACCTCACGAGCTCCTCGCCCTGCGGACGCCATATTAGTGTCAAGAACTTAAAACCCTCATTACTGTTTCAAAAAGAAGCCTCCCTAACAGGGGGAAGGAAAAATTATGGAAATGCTACAATCAATAGAGGAAATTCTCCAAAGCATAATGGAAGAAATAACAGAGATTCGGAAGGACAGGTTAAGATCAAAACTTGAGCTTTTGGAGACGCAAAAGACACTAATGGGAAATAAACAAAAAACGGAAGAGGAGAAGGGAGGGGGAAGTGGTGATGGGGGAAAAGATAAAGGAGTCACAAAAAGAATCAACAGATTTTGATGGTTGTAGAATTGATCTTGAAAGAATGCCTTACAACTCAGCATATGCCAGAACAAATGATGTATCCAGAGACATATATTAAACTTGTAAGAGGGCTGACAAGGGATGAGATCCCGAAAGCACAGCATAATAGTTTATTGAAATATGAGCCAAAAGAATTTGCCATTCTGAAACAGGTTCCGGAAAAAATACCAGACGTAGGAGGGTATTATTCCCCCTTATTTGAAAAAAAATTATTATATAAAAATGGGATCTGCGACAGATGGTTCACGTCTGAAGGAATGTTAGTGCTCTGGGAGGGGGGGGAGAGTAAAAATTAAAACAATGGAAGAGGCGCAAGCCTTTTTTTTTTTAAAGAAAAATAATATGCCTCAATCCTGGAGGAAGAAAATGGGGGAACGGGAGGGGCCATGGCACCGCCCACTGGTGGGAGGGAGGATGAGGATACAATATCTAAAAGACTCGGTTTACAAAAATGATTTCCTTTAATATACTGTAACTTTCTTTTGGATGCTTTGTAGAAACAATGTATTGAATGCATGAACTTTGTGAAATGACATACAGTGATCCCTCGTTTTTCGCGGTTAATGGGGACCAGAACCTTCCGCGAAAGCTGAAAAACCGCGAAGTAGGATTCGCTAGGAAACCAATCACGCGCCTTTATGAGAGTCGCACCGGAAACCAATCACCGGAAACCAGTCGCACCGGAAACCAATCACGCGCCTTTATGAGAGCCGATAAATCCACTCATACAGTATTTTTGAAAAACCCGCGAAGCACTGAAGCCGCAAAACATGAAGCCGCGAAAAACGAGGGATCACTGTATATGTAACTCCTGCCACCTTAAATGGAAAAATAATTAATCTTTGTATGAAGCCTTGGGGGCGGCCTGCACCCCCGATATGGATGCCTCCAAAATGTTTCTCTTATACCCTATATACCCTTTCCTTGCTAAAAAATTGTAAAAACCAATAAAACTTTTTTTTGTAAAAAAAAAATTAAAAACTCTTAAAAAAAACCCAACTCATTTAGCAATAGAAATTTTGTAGTTGTCAGTCAAGGACCACTGCACTTTGGGGTCCAGGATGAATGATTGCCAGGGGAGGGCTAATAGTTCCCTCTAGCAAGGAACTCAGAGGCACATTGAACAAAACGTTTTGTTTAATCCTGAGCTCATAATGAAACCACACAACGCAAGGAATCTTACTTTGGGCCCAGAATTCACACAGCAGACATTTTGGGTGCTAGACTTTTTATCCAGAATCAGAGTGCTGTAAATCTATAGCGCATGAATAAAATATTGATGGAACATATTAATCCAAATCATCTGACTGCAAAGTGGTCATTGGTCCAGCACATACAGGTAGACAGGGTTGATGTTGATTTTTTTTTAATTTCCCAGTTTTGTAAAAGAGAAGGACCCAGTCACCCAGTGTCAGACTTCCAAATAGCATAGCATCCAAAATTAAATCAGAGTCCGAGGCAAAGCATTCCTCAACGTTCCAATGTATTAAGAGAGCCATGTTGGCACATCTGGGAAAACCCCAATCTAAAAACTTCCAGGTTTTCCCCACCCAGTTGAAAGTTCAAGATCTTGCCCCCACCCCCACAAGCCCATCCCATGGGCCAATCTCCCACTGCCATGTTGGCAGCTTCCACCCATCCAGATTCGGTCAGGTGCAGAAGTGCAGAGACCAAGGATGACCTAGAAGGAATGTTGTTATGGCTGCATAGCCTCTAACTCTGTACAATTCCCCCTCCCATTTTCCCACCATAGAAAAGGCAAAGCAAAATAATAGAAAGTGTGGCAGGCCAAAGATCCAAGCGGAATATCGTGGCAGGTCTTACACCCAGTGAGCTTGTATGGTTCAGGGAGGATAAGAAGCATCGCTCCCTCGGGTTGTGAAAGTTGGACCTTAAAAAAATCAAGACAAGAAGAAAACCGATTTGTTTGAGCTACGGCGCTGGAGAAGACTCCTGCATATTCCTTGGACAGCAAAGGTGACCAACAAGCAACTATTGGAACATATAACGCCAGACATGTCACACAAAAATGTGTCTCACTTGCTTTGGCCACTCCATGCAGGGGAATTCACTGGAGAAAGCAATCATGTTGGGAAAAGTTAGTGGTAAAAGGAAACCGATGAACACGGTGGCTGGACACCATCAAAGCCGATGCCATTCAGAGCACAGAACAACTCAAATTAGTGAAAGATCGGAACAGGTGGAGAGACCTGGCCCGTTGAATTGCCACGAGTCGGACACGATTGAATGGATGACATCAGAAGAAGAATGTGGACCTTCCCACTCAAGCACCCTGTCCCTAGACCAGTTTAGCTTTCTCTCATCCCCAGCCTGCTTACCTTAATCGTAGAACGAGACTTATTGGAATTTTGGGCTCTTCTTGTGCTGTCGGTGCAGGAGGTGCCTTGTCAAAACAGAAAAAGAGATTTCAAAAAAATCCATGAATGCAAAGAGTTATTACCTCAATTCATGATTACCAAAATTTCCATTGCTAAGGAAGACAATTGTTGTGATTTGTGCCTAATTTTATGACTATTTTGCCACAGTTGTTGTATGTATGTATGTATGTATGTATGTATGTATGTATGTATGTATGTATGTATGAATTATATATGTGTGTGCGTGTGTATATGTATTTAATACAATACAATAGCAGAGTTGGAAGGAACCTTGGAGGTCATCTAGTCCAACTCCCTGCCTAAGCAGGAAACCCTACACCATATCAGACAAATGGCTATCCAACATCTTCTTGAAGACTTGCAGTGTTGGGGCATTCACAACTTCTGGAGGCAACTTCTCTTCCACTGACTAATTGTTCTGACTGTCAGGAAATTTCTTCTCAGTTCTAAGTTGTATTTATATAAATGTATTTATTTATATAAATACATTTATATAAACACTAACAGTCAATTTTCCATTAAACAGTGTGTCACCTGGGTACAAATATTTTGTGCAATAACAATTAAAAATTACAATCATATTCATTATTTTATCTATTCTTAGCTTAATACCAATGCCTTAAATGTCCAATGCTATAACAATCCTCTTTTTGATCTATTTAACTCTATTAACTATTAGTGCATTTTCTATATTTTACTCATCTACTTTTATTTCTAATTCTTATATTTATTCTCTAACCCTTGATAAAATGATTGCCATATAGTATAATAATCAGTTTGTTCTTTCTCTTTAATTGCCAGTGTTAATCTGTTCATTTCTGCACATTCTCATATTTTCCTAACCACCTTCTCCTCTGTATGAATCGCTTCACTTTTCCAGCTTTGCACAAATACAATTCTTGCTGCAGTTATTACATGTATAATCAAATATGCATTTTCTTTGCTATAAGTTTCTGGTAAAATCCCCAACAGGAATATTTCAGGTTTCAAGTCAATAGGTTGTTGTGTCATCTTTTCCAACCACGTATGTTTTTGTGTCAAGTATTTATTTGCTTCTATACATGTCCACCACATAGGATAATACGAGCCAGGTATCTGATGACCTTTCCAACATTTAGCTGATTTATCTTTAAACATCTTCACCAATCTTGCTGGTGGAAAATGCCATCTATAACAGGGGTCCCCAACCCCCAGTCCGTGGACCAGTGCCGGTCCGTGGCTTGATAGGAACCGGGCCGCAGTGAGTGGCGCAACTCTTAGAAATGGCCGGAGAGGAGGTGGAGGAGGAGGGAGCCGCCCCCTGGGCAGAGCGCGTGCCGGAGGCGGGAGAGCACAGGCATGGTCACTTGCACTGTTGGGGGCGTGAGAGGGGCGAGTAAGCCGACTCACAGACACACCCCGCACGCGCATGCGCCGCCTGTTCCCCCTCCCCCCTCTACGTTGGCCAAGCAATGGCCACTGGTCCGCAGAATTTTTTTAACATGAAACCGGTCCCTGGTGCCAAAAAGGTTGGGGACTCCTGATCTATAAAACTGTTTTTGCCACAGTTGTTAAGTGATATTGCAGTTGATTGAATCATGTTCAATGAATCTGACTTTCCTCGTTGACTTTCCTTGTTGGAAGTAGGTTGGGAAGGTTGAGAATGATGATGCAATGACCCTGGGGCAGTATAACTGTCATAAGTACATGCTATTTTTCAAACAACCAAGGTTTGATCATGTGACCGTGAGGCTGTTCCAACGGCAGTAAGTGCGAAAAACTGTTCATAAATCATTCTTTTCAATGCCATTGTAACTTTGAACAGTCACTAAACAAATACCATATCTTGGACTATAAGAAGCACTAGTGTATAAGAAGCACCAAGAGTTCAGAGGCAAGTAAGAAAAAATCGTTTCTGTCCTTCCTGGCCCCCAGGAACACTCTGCAGGCTTCAGCAAAAATGTCCCCGTTTTTGCAAAAAACGGTCAGAAAATGGGCCATTTTCCGCAAAAACAGGGGCATTTTTTACCTTCCCCCTAGCTCTTCTGAAGCCTGCAGAGTGTTGCTGGGGGAAGGCAATAATGTCTCTGTTTTTGCGAAAAATGGCCCATTTCCCCCCCCCCCCCAAATGAGTTGTGGGGTTGGGGGGCTTCAGGTCAAAAATAGCTGTATTTGGTGTATAAGATGCACTAACATTTCCACGCTCTTTTGGGGGGGAAGGTGCATCTTATTCGCCAAAAAATACGGTACTTAAAAGATTACCTGTAATAATCTATTTACCTTCTCAAAAAACTAAAGAGACCAAGTTGATCATTTCAAAATTAGGCTGAGAAATAAATAAATAGCGTTGTTTCTCAAATGAAAATTTCTTTGATTTTAATGTTTAATGGGTAACATTTAACGTGTTTTGCCCAGCATCTGGTCAATCCATAAAATTTGGAAGAATATTCAGGAAGGGATTTTCTTGTGTAATCCAGGATTTTGACCCTGATGCCCTATTAGCACATGAGATTTATTTATTCTGTTCTTTGGCTGCAGTGTGCAATTTGACATATTCTAACCTTTAGAACGGAAAGAAACTTGATTATGTTCTTTTTATTAATTTTGCTTTTTAACAGACCATTTAGAAGGCCCACTCAAAGGGATCAGAAACTAGCACTGTTGCACAGAATCCACTGGTGTAGGGGTGCAAAATAATAGTCAAGCTAGGCCAGAAAGCCCTGCGTGAGCTGGGAATGATGGAAATTAGAGTCCTAATATCAATGGAACCTGCTAGAAGAGATAAGATACGCTGAGTGGTGTGACGCTAAAAAGGAGGTAAGGAGGTTAGAGGGGAAGAGTAGCAATTGTATGTAATGTAATCAGAACTTTCCAGTTTTTAATAAAAAAATATATTTTTTTGCTACTGATATGGTTATTTGGAAGGTTGGTTATATATATTGCAAGTTTTGTCCTGCTGACAAATTTCAGGTAGTGCTTAATTTACAACTATTCATTTACTGACTGTTTAAAGTTACAACAATGGCGAAAAAAATGACCAATACTGCTTTTTTATATTTATGACTGTTGCAGCATCCCCATGGTCATGTGATTAAAAATCAGACACTTAACAACTGACTCACGTTTATGACTGTTGCAGCATCCCCAGGTCACGCGAACATTTTTTGTGAACTTCTGACAAGCAAAGTCAATGTGGAAGCCAGATTCACTTAACAATTGTGTTACTAACTTAACAAACGCAGTGATTCACTTAACAACTGTGGCAGAAAGGTCATAAAGTGGGGTAAATTTTACTTAAAAACTGTCTTGCTTAACAACAGAACTTTTGGGCTCAATTGTAGTAAATCAAAGACTGCCTTTATGTTGCATTATGAATCTGGCAGGAGTTTGGAATAGACAAATTTATTTATTATACTACTACAAACAGTTCCTTGATTAATGATTATTGAATGAAATGAATTAAATTTTTATTTACCGCTCCCTCTCCCCGAAGAGACTTATTCATTTAGTGACTGTCTGAAGTTATGAAGGTACTGAAAAACAGGACGTAGGACTGGTGCTTGCACTTACAATTGTTACAGCATCCTCTTGGTTATGTGACAATTTGGGCATATTTACAACTGTTTGCAAGAGCTCGTGATCTTCCCAGATAATTTCAAAGTCAAAGGGGAAGCTGGCAGGAAGTTGCAAGTCCTGATCACACAATACCTTGATTAATGATGGTAAATAGTTAGTTGAATGACCCTAGCTAAATGGGTTGACCCTGTGTTGTTTGCTTAGTGACCACTTCACTTAGCAATGGAATTGCTTCTCCCAATTACAGTTGTTCTGCCACATACATCCCTGCGGCCGGGGATTATCTGTAGTACTACTAAAACTACTACTGTATTATTATTATTATTATTATTATTATTATTATTATTATTATTATTATTATTATTATTATTATTATTATTATTATTATTATTATTATTATTATTATTATTATTATTATTATTATTATTATTATTATTATTATTACTACTACTACTACTACTACTACTACTACTACTACTAGACTACTACTACTATCAAATTTGTTCAATCAAAATCTGTAGGAATGGCCATCTTTAGCAGCTGTCCAGGAAAACATCACATCTTTTTTTGCTGGAAACTGGAAATAAATGCCAGTGACTGGCAAAAAAGTCACCAAAATATGGTCATGTGATGCTATAAACAGCTATAAAGGTGAGCCAGTTATCAAGTGCCCAAAATGTGATGATGTGACTATGGGGTAAATGGCCATTCAAACTTCAACAATGGATCGTAAACAGATTTTAAGAAGTCCGTCATAACTTTGAACAGTTGTTAAGCAACTGATTTTTAGTCGGGGACGATCTGAAAGGGTTTCTAAATAGAAAGTTGAAATTATTTAGAAGAAATCAGTTCAGCAGATTTGAAACTAGTTTTTCCTTTCATTTGGGAAGCCATTAAGTCATTATGGCATGATGGCTCAGAGGTTAAAGACCACTAACCCCACAGGTTCAAGACCTGAGCATCACATGATGGGGTGAGCTCCAATTACTTGTCCCAGCTTCCGCCCGCCTAGCTATTTGAAGCATTCAAACGCAAGTAGATAAATTGATACCACTTATCACTGGACTGCTGGCAATGTAGGCAAAAATCAAGGAACGTGTTACCACATGTGGTGGTAATACCCAAAAGCTAAACAATATTGGAATAGAATAAGAAAATGGCTTGAAGAAATTACTAAACAGCAAATAGATATGAAACCAAATGTATTTCTATTGGGAATACCTACAAGGAGATATGACAAAAACCCAATACTTTAATTATACATATCATAACGGCAGCGAGAATAATATAGGCACAACATTGGAAGAATAATAATATGCCATCAGAAGGGAGTGTTACAATGAAAGGGTTAGTGAGCAGAGATGGACAAACTCACAAAAGAAATTTAAAAAAGGAGGAAAGAGAATATTATATGGTATGGAACGAGTGGTGCAAATGGCTAGAGGACTGGGCTAAAGCTTAAAGGAAGACTAAATGAAGAAGACACAGGAACTAGAAAATAGCCATGTTTAGGTAGAGATGAACAAATGTGTATAAATGGAAATGGTACATAACGAAGGATTGTAAGTTAAGGAAAGTATACCATAGTATCCTATATATAGACAAAGAGAAACTGAAATAAGGGGGAAGAAGTGTATTTACAATGGATGTATACCAGTGGAGGGTTCTGCATCCCGTTCCAACCGGTAGAGTTGGAACAGGCCCAGCGTCGTTCACATGGGCGCTGGAAGTGCGCATCGTACTTGCTAGCAACGCCTTTGCAAGCTTCCACAACGCTCCAGTTGCTCGGCGAAGCGTCACACAGGCGCTGTATGCGCCATGTACATGCACGGAAGTGCCGAAGGCTTTAAAGGACAGGTAAAGAGCTTGGGCGGGTGGGCCCTGCAGAGCACCGTACCAGAATGGTACCCGGTGCTCCGGACAAACTCCGGTACGCCTGTGCTGGGGCGAACCGCCTGCAACCCACAACTGATGTAATGTTGGAAATGTTGTACAGAAGGAAATTGCAAAAAACAAACGGTTTTTTGTCTTTTTTTAAAAACTGTTTAATAAAAATTATTTTTTTTAAATTAGATATCAATGGGAAGATTAACAGCGTTCAGTGCATCCTGGCATGTATCCATGGAAGACAATACTGGCTCCCTCAGCTAAGAAATGGAGATGAGCAGGCTGTCCCCTCGAGTTGGATATGACTGCAAAGCAAACTTTGGACAATTTTGCAATGGTTATAATAGCATGTTCCCAAAGGTGCTTCTTAAAGAGGCAACTGGACTTTCTGGTTTTTCTTTGAAGGAGGATTCATATTCCTTGCAGAGAGCTGGTCATAAATCCTTCCCTTCCTCACCGTCCAGTCTGAGCCGAAGAAGCATCTTGGATGAGAAGTGAAACGTCTTCGGAGAAAAACCAGAAAGTCCAATTGCCTCTAGTAAAAAGCATCTCTGGGACAACCACGACCTGGATGAGTAAGAACCTCCATAGTCACGGCAGCATGAAGTAGAATATTATGAGCAAGGAAATATTCTATTCTATTTCGGATATTTTCCAAAAGGGGGCTTGAAACTCATCCAAGATGCTTCTTCAGCTTCATGCTTCTTCACGGTTGCAGGAGCTGGGTATGTCTAGTTTGATGAAGAGAAGGACCAGGGGAGACATGATAGCAGTGTTCCGATATCTCAGAGGCTGCCACAAAGAAGAGGGAGTCAAACTATTCTCCAAGCCACCTGGGGGCAGGACAAGAAGTAATGGGTGGAAACTAATCAAGGAGAGAAGCAACTTAGAACTAAGGAGAAATTTCCTGACAGTTAGAACAATTAACCTCTGGAACAGCTTGCCTCCAGAAGTTGTGAATGCCCCAACCCTGGAAGTCTTTAAAAAGATGTTAGATAGCCATTTGTCTGAAATGGTATAAGGTTCCTGCCCACGCAGGGGGTTGGACTAGAAGACCTACAAGGTCCCTTCCAACTCTGCTATTGTATTGTATATTGTATTGTATTATTGTATTATTTGGGAAGGGGGAAATTTATCTCCAGGTTTCCATCATCTGAATGATTCTTACAAAGCTTGACAGCTGTGAGGAAAAGGAAGTTCCTTGCCATCATTCAGTTTTGGTTGCCACGATGTAGAAAATCTAGAAAGGGTGCAGAGAAGAGCAACAAAGAGGATTAGGGGACTGAAGGCAAAAACCTATGAAGAACGGTTGCAGGAACTGGGTATGTCTAGTTTAATGAAAAGAAGGGCTAGGGGAGACATGAAAACTGGAGAACACTGGGGAACTACCAGAGGACTGGAAAAGAGCTGATGTGGTTCCCATCTTCAAAAAAGGAAAAAAGATAGATCCAGGAAGCTACAGACCCATCAGCCTGACCTCAATACCAGGAAAGATTCTGGAAAAAATAATCAAGCAGCGAATTATTGAACACCTAGAAGCAAACCAAATAATAATCAAAAGCCAACATGGTTTTGTCAAAAACAGATCATGCCAGACTAATCTTATTGCATTCTTTGACGAAGTGACAAAATTAGTGGACCAGAGGAATGCCGTCGATATAGTTTACTTGGACTTCAGTAAGGCATTTGACAAGTTAGACCATAACCTACTACTAGATAAAGTAGAAGAATGTGGGTTAGACAGCATCACCACCAGATGGATTCGCAACTGGCTGGCCAACCGTACTCAACGTGTAGTCCTCAATGGAACTGCATCTACATGGAAGGAAGTACGCAGTGGAGTCCCCCAAGTCTCTGTTTTAGGCCCAGTACTCTTCAACATCTTCATCAATGATTTGGGCGAGGGAATAAATGGGGAACTCATCAAATTTGCAGACAACACCAAGCTGGCAGGAATAGCCAACACTCCAGAAGATAGGCTTAAGATACAGAAGGATCTTGACAAACTTGAACATTGTGCACTATCTAATAAAATGAAATTCAATGGTGAAAAGAGTAAGATTCTACATTTAGGCAAGAAAAACAAAATGCACAGGTATAGTATAGGTGGTACCTTGCTCAATAGTAGCAACTGTGAAAGGGATCTTGGAGTCCTAGTGGACAACCATTTAAATAGGAGCCAGCCGTGTGCAGCAGCTGCCAAAAAAGCCAACACAGTTCTAGGCTGCATAAACAGAGGGATAGAATCTAGATCACGTGAAGTTTTAATACCACTTTATAATGCCTTGGTAAGGCCACACTTGGAAAACTGCATTCAGTTTTGGTCACCACGATGTAGAAAATATGTAGAGACTCTAGAAAGGGTGCAGAGAAGAGCAACATAGAGGATTAGGGGACTGGAGACTAAAACATATGAAGAACGGTTGCAGGAACTGGGTATGTCTAGTTTAATAAAAAGAAGGACTAGGGGAGACATGATAGCAGTGTTCCAATATCTCAGGGGTTGCCCCAAAGAAGAGGGAGTCAAGCTATTCTCCAAAGCACCTGAGGGCAGAACAAGAAGCAATGGGTGGAAACTAATCAAGGAGAGAAGCAACTTAGAACTGAGGATAAATTTCCTGACAGTTAGAACAATTAATCAGTGGAACAAAAGTTGCCACCAGAAGTTGTGAATGACTCAACACTACAAGTCTTCAAGAAGATGTTAGATAGCCATTTGTCGGAAATGGTACAGGGCTTCCTGCCTAGGCAGGGAGTTGGACTAGATGACCTCCAAGGTCCCTTCCAACTCTGCTATTGTATTGTATTATATGAAAATAGTCTTCCAATATCTCAGGGGTTGCCCCAAAAGAAGAGGGAGCCAAACTATTCTATGGGTGGAAACTAATCAAGGCTAGATGTAACATAGACCGAAAGAAAAATTTCCTGACAGTTAGAAGAATTAATCAGTGGAACAGAAGTTGCCTCCAGAAGTTGTGAATGCCCAACACTGGAAGTTTTTAAGAGGATGGTGGATAGCCATTTGTCTGAAGTGGTGTAGAGTTTCTTGCCTAGGCAGGGGATTGGACTAGATACAGGGGTCCCCAACCTTTTTGGCACCAGGGACTGGTTTCATGTCAAAAAAATTCCACGGACCGGTGGGAGCCTCCAGCGGGTGGGTTGAGTCATGTGGGCCACGCGTGCGTTTGGCGGTTACGTGGAACCCAAGGCGGGAACCCACATCTTGTGGGAACGCGATCCAGGGAGTGCGCCTTGCGTGCAACCGGGCGGGAAAGCTGCCAGGGGTCCCGGGCAAAGGATCCTCGGCTGGGGCAGGGAAGGACGGGCTGCGTCCCGGGCAGGAGGGCCTGGCAGCCCCTTCCCCCCTGCACGGGCTGGGTGGTGCCCCGAACCCCCTCCCCCCATGCAGGCTGTTGCCTCCGTCCTGCTCCCGGGGAGCGCCCCGCCAGCCGCCAGGATAGCGGAGCATTTGCTACACTTTCCTAAGAGTTGCGCTACTCTCTCTGTCGCTCACTCCGGCCCGGTTACTATCAAGCCACGGACCAGCACTGGTCCGCAGCCCGGGGGTTGGGGACCCATGGACTAGAAGACCTCCAATATCCCTTCCAACTCTTGTATTTGTATTTGTATTTGTATTCTATCTCCAAAGTCTACCTCTCCTGCGCGAGCTGCACTGGCTACCTCTGGCCTTCAGGGTACGCTTCAAGGTGTTAGTAACCACCTTTAACGCGCCCCATGGCATGGGACCTGGATATCTGCGGGACAGCCTTCTACCACACACCTCCCTTTGACCTGTCCGCTCCCACAGGGAGGGCCTCCTCAGGGTACCATCTGCCGGACAATGCTGGCTGGCGACCCCCAGGGGGAGAGCCTTCTCTGTGGCAGCCCCCGCCCTCTGGAATGACCTGCCCCCCGCCCTTCGTACTATCACGGATCTGCGCCTCTTCCGTCGGGCACTAAAAACACACCTATTTCATGCAGCCGGACTGGTATAGTTTTAAATGTGATTTTAAATTGGGTTTGTTAATGAAATTGTTTTAGCACGGGCTCCAAATTCAATTTATTTTTAACCCATTTCTAATATTTATTGTATTTATTGCTATGTTTTTATTATTTCCTGTGCACTGCCCTGAGTCCCCCCCAGGGACATAGGGCGGTATGTAAACATAATAAAACTGAAACTGAAATAAAACTGTAGAGATTCAGACTATTTATTTATTTATTTATTTTATTTTATTACATTTATATCCCGCCCTTCTCCGCAAAGGACCCAGGGCGGCGCACAGGAAATTTAAAAAACATACAAAAATAGAACATAAATAATTTAAAATATATATTAAATCCCAAACCTGTGCTAAAACCAATTATTAATTAAAACCCAATTTAAAACTTTTCTACAGTCCCCATGGGAGGTTAGGCTAGGCCGGCTTGATGAAAAAAGTATGTCTTTAGACATTGGCGGAAGAGGCGGAGGTCGGTGATGGTCCGGAGTTCAGGGGGTAGGTCGTTCCAAAGGGCAGGGCCTGCCACAGAGAAGGCTCTTCCCCTTGGTGTCGCCAGTCGGCATTGTCCGGCCGACGGCACCCTGAGGAGGCCCTCTCTGTGGGAGCGGATCGGTCTAAGGGATGTATGGGGCACGAGACGGTCTCGCATATAACTAGGCCCCGAGCCATGGAGCCATGGACTAGACAGGGGAAAGCTTTACCCTTCTCTTTTAAGCTTCCCCATTGGGCCTTACCGGTGCTGCCGAAGGAGCTGCTGCTGGGGTCTGAGAAGCTGGACCGGAGGCAGAAGCGGGAGTTTGTGCAGGAACTTGACCTGCAGGCTGAGGTAGTTGAGCAGCAGGCTGGTCTTGGAGGTTGAGCAAAGGGCCGGTTGGCTCAGCTGACGGAAAAAGCTGCAACGAAATGAACGAATGAACCAACAAAGTACTATAGCACAATACAGGCAGTCCTCAACTTATGGCCTCAATTGAGCCCAAAATTCCTGGCATAAGCAAAGCGTTAGTTCAGTGAGTTTTGCCCCATTTTAGGACGTTTCTTGCCACGGTTACTAAAGTGAATCACTGCAGCTGTTAAGTTAGCCACACGGTCGTTCAGTGAACCTGGCTTCCCCACTGACTTGCTTGTAAGAAAGTCGCCAAAGGGGATCACGTGACCATACCTATGAATGAGTTGCCAAGAGTCTGAATTTTGATCACATGACCATGGGGATATTGCAACGCTTGTTAAATGTGGAAAAACAATCAAAGTCACTATTTCAGTGCTGCTTAAACTTACAATGGTCACTCAATGAACTGTTGTAAGTCGAGGACTAGCTGTATAGGATAAAGATGG
Organism: Rhabdophis nuchalis; assembly: GCA_039707465.1. Classification (NCBI taxonomy): domain Eukaryota; kingdom Metazoa; phylum Chordata; class Lepidosauria; order Squamata; family Natricidae; genus Rhabdophis; species Rhabdophis nuchalis. Next base: position 9,204,676 of record CM077647.1, on the reverse strand, counting down.
TGGATCTTCACCAGAGGTGGCATGCAGCACATTCTAACCAGTTCTGGAGAACTGGTAGCAGAAATTGTGAGAAGTCCAGAGAAAAGGTAAACGCTACCTCTGACTGGCCCCGCCCCATCTGTTCTCTGCCTCCCTTGCAGGGAATGGAAATTTTGCAGTATCCTTCCCCTAAAGTGGGGAGGTAATGGGGATTTTATAGTATCCTTTCTCTGGAGTGGGGAGAGAAGGGGATTTTATAGTATCCTTTCTCTAGTGTGGGGAGGGAATGGGGATATTATAGTATCCTTTCTGTGGAGTGGGGAGAGAAGGGGATTTTATAGTATCCTTTCTCTAGTGTGGGGAGGGAATGGGGATATTATAGTATCCTTTCTCTAGAGTGGGGAGAGAAGGGGATATTATAGTATCCTTTCTCTGGAGTGGGGAGAGAAGGGGATTTTATAGTATCCTTTCTCTAGTGTGGGGAGGGAATGGGGATATTATAGTATCCTTTCTCTAGAGTGGGGAGAGAAGGGGATATTATAGTATCCTTTCTCTGGAGTGGGGAGAGAAGGGGATTTTATAGTATCCTTTCTCTAGTGTGGGGAGGGAATGGGGATATTATAGTATCCTTTCTCTAGAGTGGGGAGAGAAGGGGATATTATAGTATCCTTTCTCTGGAGTGGGGAGAGAAGGGGATTTTATAGTATCCTTTCTCTAGTGTGGGGAGGGAATGGGGATTTTATAGTATCCTTTCTCTAGTGTGGGGAGGGAATGGGGATATTATAGTATCTTTTCTCTGGAGTGGGGAGAGAAGGGGATATTATAGTAGCCTTTCTCTGGAGTGGGGAGAGAAGGGGATTTTATAGTAGCCTTTCTCTGGAGTGGGGAGAGAAGCGGATTTTATAGTATCCTTTCTCTAGTGTGGGGAGGGAATGGGGATATTATAGTATCCTTTCTCTGGAGTGGGGAGGGAATGGGGATATTATAGTATCCTTTCTCTGGAGTGGGGAGAGAAGGGGATATTATAGTATCCTTTCTCTAGAGTGGGGAGGGAATGGGGATATTATAGTATCCTTTCTCTGGAGTGGGGAGAGAAGGAGATTTTATAGCCGCCCTGGGTCCGTTTGGAGAAGGGCGGGGTATAAATTTAATAAAATAAAAAATAAAAAAAAAAAGATTATAGTATCCTTTCTCTGGAGTGGGGAGAGAAGGGGATTTTATAGTATCCTTTCTCTAGAGTGGGGAGGGAATGGGGATATTATAGTATCCTTTCTCTGGAGTGGGGAGAGAAGGGGATTTTATAGTATCCTTTCTCTAGAGTGGGGAGGGAATGGGGATATTATAGTATCCTTTCTCTGGAGTGGGGAGAGAAGGAGATTTTATAGTATCCTTTCTCTAGAGTGGGGAGGGAATGGGGATATTATAGTATCCTTTCTCTGGAGTGGGGAGGGAATGGGGATATTATAGTATCCTTTCTCTGGAGTGGGGAGAGAAGGGGATATTATAGTATCCTTTCTCTAGAGTGGGGAGGGAATGGGGATATTATAGTATCCTTTCTCTGGAGTGGGGAGAGAAGGAGATTTTATAGCCAGCCTGGGTCCATTTGGAGAAGGGCGGGGTATAAATTTAATAAAATAAAAAATAAAATAAAAAAAAGATTATAGTATCCTTTCTCTGGAGTGGGGAGAGAAGAGGATTTTATAGTATCCTTTCTCTGGAGTGGGGAGAGAAGGGGATTTTATAGTATCCTTTCTCTAGAGTGGGGAGGGAATGGGGATATTATAGTATCCTTTCTCTGGAGTGGGGAGAGAAGGGGATTTTATAGTATCCTTTCTCTAGTGTGGGGAGGGAATGGGGATATTATAGTATCCTTTCTCTGGAGTGGGGAGGGAATGGGGATATTATAGTATCCTTTCTCTGGAGTGGGGAGAGAAGGGGATTTTATAGTATCCTTTCTCTAGAGTGGGGAGGGAATGGGGATATTATAGTATCCTTTCTCTGGAGTGGGGAGAGAAGGGGATTTTATAGTATCCTTTCTCTAGTGTGGGGAGGGAATGGGGATATTATAGTATCCTTTCTCTGGAGTGGGGAGAGAAGGGGATTTTATAGTATCCTTTCTCTAGTGTGGGGAGGGAATGGGGATATTATAGTATCCTTTCTCTGGAGTGGGGAGAGAAGGGGATTTTATAGTATCCTTTCTCTAGTGTGGGGAGGGAATGGGGATTTTATAGTATCCTTTCTCTAGTGTGGGGAGGGAATGGGGATATTATAGCATCCTTTCTCTAGAGTGGGGAGGGAATGGGGATATTATAGTATCCTTTCTCTGGAGTGGGGAGAGAAGGGGATTTTATAGTATCCTTTCTCTAGAGTGGGGAGGGAATGGGGATATTATAGTATCCTTTCTCTGGAGTGGGGAGAGAAGGGGATTTTATAGTATCCTTTCTCTAGAGTGGGGAGGGAATGGGGATATTATAGTATCCTTTCTCTGGAGTGGGGAGAGAAGGAGATTTTATAGTATCCTTTCTCTAGAGTGGGGAGGGAATGGGGATATTATAGTATCCTTTCTCTGGAGTGGGGAGGGAATGGGGATTTTATAGTATCCTTTCTCTGGAGTGGGGAGAGAAGGGGATTTTATAGTATCCTTTCTCTAGAGTGGGGAGGGAATGGGGATATTATAGTATCCTTTCTCTAGAGTGGGGAGAGAAGGGGATTTTATAGTATCCTTTCTCTAGAGTGGGGAGGGAATGGGGATATTATAGTATCCTTTCTCTAGAGTGGGGAGGGAATGGGGATATTATAGTATCCTTTCTCTGGGGTGGGGAGGGAATGGGGATATTATAGTATCCTTTCTCTGGAGTGGGGAGGGAATGGGGATTTTATAGTATCCCTCCTGTGATGACAGGAAGAAAGCGGTGGGTGGGGAATGGTTGACCAATAGTAATGTAGACAAAGTCAGTTAAAACAGCCATGGTGTGCCACTAAATCTGAAACACCAGAACATAACATCTACCTATGTAGTCACTAAGTGTTATGCCTGATTTATTAGCACATGATTCATCAATGAATGCAAAGCTGCCTCTCACTAGGGAGGTGTATAATGCTGGGAAAGAAGGAAGGAAGGAAGGAAGGAAGGAACAACAAGGTGAATGGACTCATCAGTAATGGGGGCACCCTGGAAAGAACCAAGTTAGAGACAGTGATTGTTTACACACCAACTTAATGGCCCACAATCAATCAATTTTGAAAACCATTGAGTTCCACGTTATTCTGTTATACAAATTGATGCAGGGGTTCTCAACCTTTGCAACTTTACAACGAGTGGACTTCAACTCCCACAATTCACCAGCCAGACATGAAATTGTCTTCAAGTTGCCGAGATGTGGAATCCCTGCCTTAATGGAGATTTCTAACATAATGTACATGATTCACAATTTACCTCAGAGTTCTGCAAGGATTCTTTCACTCTGGGAGACTAAAAGAGAGAAAAAGAGACCCGTGATTAGCATACAATGGTCATAAATGTTTAGGATAGCACAAAGGAATATCCTCATGTGAGCAAAAGCTGTTACCATATTTTTCGGAGTATAAGACGCACCTTTTTCCCTGAAAAGAGAGCCTGAAAATCTGGGTGCGTCTTATACACTGAATACAGCATTTTTGGCCTCCTGAAATCCCACCCTCTTCACCAAAATGGCCATGCATAGCTTGCAGGAAGCTTTCAGAGAGCTCCTGGGGGCTGGGGAAGACAGAAATGAGTGAAAAATGGCCCATTTATGCCCCCCCCCCAGCCCTCAGCAGCACTCTATAAGCTCCCTTAAGGCTATCCATGCAATTTTTTTTGACAAACAACAGGCCCATTTTCACAAAAAAGGAGCTGTTTTTTGCTCATTTTTGCCCCTCCCCCATCCCGTAGGAGCGCTCTACAAGCCTCCTAAGGGCTATTCATGCCCTTTGGGGGGGGAGGGGGATGGCCCCGTTTTTGTAAAAAATGGGCTGTTTTGGGGAGGTTTGCAGAGTGCAAAAACTTTTTTTTTTAAAAAAAAAATCCTCTTCAGAGCTTTGCTGCATCTTATACTCAGGTGTGTCTTTTACTTCAAAAAATATGGTTAAATCCGTTATTTCTTCCTGAGGCAAGAAGAGACTCAAAATGATGAGTTCTGACAGCTTTAGATACAGGAATTAAAAGGGTGAGCTGGGGGAAAGAGATAAACAGGCCTACTATTTGCTTTCAATAACTAATAATTTTACTAATTAATTATGAGAGTTTGCAAGATAAGCATGAATACTAAACAGAAATCAGTCTGTTTAAAAAAAAATAAGAGGCAGCTGCCTTTAGAAGATTTTAGGGTTTGTTTTAACAGATTAGAGAATAATATTGCGGTCAGAACAGTGGTGGGTTTCTGCAGGCTCGCACCTACTCGCGAGAGCCTATTGGTGAAATTTAGAGAACCGGTGAGAGGGGGTTCCACCGGCGTACCTGGAAGTAAATCTGGCCCGCCGCTGCCAGTGACCCAACGGGAAGGAAAGGAAAGGAAAGGAAAGGAAAGGAAAGAAGGAAGGAAGGAAGGAAGGAAGGAAGGAAGGAAGGAAGGAAGGAAGGAAAGAAAGAAAAAAGAAAGAAAGAAAGAAAGAAAGAAAGAAAGAAAGAAAGAAAGAAAGAAAGAAAGAAAGAAAGAAAGAATCATCACAATTGAGTCCAACATTTTGGTTGCTAAGCAAGAGCGTTGTTAAATGAGTTTCACAGGATAACCTCCCCAGCCGACAAGCCAGCCCCTCCAGGAAGCCCCGGAAAGTGCTCCGCGGTGGCCATCAGAAGGAGCTGGTGGAGGCGCGCTAGGCCATCCTCTGCCCAGGGGGCTGCTCCCTCCTCCTCGCTGGCCCTGCGGCCCGGTTCCTATGAAGCCGCGGATCGGCACCGGTCCGCAGACCGGGGGTTGGGGACCCCTGATTTAGAGAACCGGTGAGAGGAGGTTCCACCGGTGTACCTGGAAGTAAATCTGGCCTGCCGCTGCCAGTGACCCAACGGGAGGGAAAGGAAAGGAAAGGAAAGGAAAGGAAGGAAGGAAGGAAGGAAGGAAGGAAGGAAAGAGAAAGAAAGAAAGAAAGAAAGAAAGAAAGAAAGAAAGAAAGAAAGAATTTATCATCACAATTGAGTCCAAAATTTTGGTTGCTAAGCAAGAGCGTTGTTAAATGAGTTTCACCACATTTTAAAAGGTGGCCACTCCCACCCTGTCACATGACTGCCAAGCCACGCCCACAAAATAGGCCACACCTACAGAGTAGGTTCTAAAAAAAATGGAAACCCACCACTGGGTCAGAAGCACAACTCCTGAAGACAAAGAAATCCCAAAGTATATTGTGTGAGAAAAAGTTTGTGTATTTAATATGTACAACATCCTGATAACCAACCCACAGCAAAGATTGGACATTGCCATTCTCTGCAAACCCCGATTTCTCAAAATAACTTTCATTTTGGTCCTAGATTGCATCAAATATGGAAGGTTGGCACAGTGAATTCACAAAGAATCTTGAGAGCCGTAGAAATATTTTTCATGCATCTACATAAAAAATGGAGGATGGTCAGTATTTTGTACTGGCAAAAGTATTAGACCCAAATATATGTTTACTTAGACTACAGAGGTAATGGAAACACTGATATACAACACTAATAAAACACATTATGCATATAAGCAGAAATATAAACATATAATAGGGAGACATTACAACAAATGAGATAAAATGTTAAAAAAATATTAAAACAGCGTTAATAATAATAATAATCATCATCATCATTATCGTTATTGTCATTGAACTAAAATTAAAATGAAATTGGTTTATTACAATGAAATTGATTTATATTGTAAAATATTAAATGTAATATTAAGATATTACAGCAATTAGACTCAATCATTGAAAAGAACAGATAACTCAGAAGATGAGTTATCTTCTATAAAAAGTGTAATCTGTAAAACGTCTAACTAGTATAATTCTTGCCTACAGTTTCTAACTGTTCCTATTTGCCAGAAAGATAGATCAGGAGGAGACTAATACAAAGCATCAATAAAGGAAAATATTTGTAGTTCAGGGTTGAAATGAGGGGTGCTCTCTGAGCTTGCAGACGTTTCATGACCCAACTAGGTAATATCATCAGTGCTACAAGGGAGTGGAATTTGTGGAGAGGAGGAGGAGCAACAGCAGCAGCAGCAGGAAGGAGGGGAGGAGAACTGTGGGGTCATGGGTTTGTTTTTTATGCAGCTGTTTCATGACCCAATTAGACAACATCATCAGTGCTAGAAAGGAATGGGGTTAGCCCTTTTAGCACTGATGATATTACCTAGTTGGGTCATGAAACGCCTAAAAGAAAACAGCCAAGCTCAGAGAGCACCAAGGCATGAATTCAGCGAGGAACTGTACTTTTGAGTATTTTAAAAAATGAAATCGACTCTCACCCTGTGCTGCGAAATTGCAGCTTTGCCCTCTTCGCTTTCTTCGTCTAGCTCGTCATCGCTCCATTCCCAGCCGCCATCTTCGGTCTTATGAAGCCGCCCGCTGGAACCCGGGACTCTGCGGACCTGCAGTCCAACGAGAGCAAGATGAGATGTTTTAACAATGCAGTTCTGCTCAAGGTTGCACAGGTAGCCCTTGAGCTCCCGCCACAACCGGGAACAATTGTCGCCAAGCACTGCGGTTGTTAACTGAGTCACACCTGATTTTATTACTGCTTCTTTGCTGTGGTGGTTAAGCAAATTGGCCGATTGTTAAGCAAACCCCCATGGTCATTAAGGGACTCCAGCTTTCTCCATTGACTCTGCTTGCTGGAAGCGCCATGGAAAAGCAATAAATGAGGATTGCGTGACCCTGAGATGCTGTAATAATTGTAAATACTAGGTAGTTCTTGACTTGTAAGTTTGTTTAGGGACCGTTCAAAGTTACAACGGCTCTGAAACGCTAGGGCAATGACATATGGCCATTTTTCACACATAGGACCACTGTACTCCAAATTCAGATGCTTGGCAACTGGTTCATATTTACGACCATTGCTGTGTCCCAAGGTTGTGTGATCAGCTTTTGCGACCTTCTGATAAGCAAAGTCAATGGGGAAGCCAGATTCATTTAACAATCGGGTTACTAACATCACAACTGCAATGATTCACTTAACAACTGCCACAAGAAATGTCGTAAAATGTGGCATAACTCACCTAATCAATGTCTCACTTAAGAACCATAATTTTTGGGCTCAATTGTGTTAGTAAATTGAGGACTACCTATACTTGCTGGTTGCCAAATGCCCAAATTTGGATCATGTGACTGTGGAGACATTATAACAATTGCAAGGACGAGGACCTCAGTATCATTGTAACTTCTAATGGTCGTAAGTCAAGGACTATCTTTACAGCCTTACTGCTCTCTTTAATTTGTACCTTCCTGGCTCTTTCAGTGATTGTTGGGGCTCTCTGCAACATCTTTTCTTGTAAAAATTCTTTATTCTGTAAAGAGAACAAAAACCATCAGTTCTTGCAATCTGCTCTTCAAAAGCTACAATTTATCGTTATTTAGTGAATTAATCAGCCACCCAACTCCACGGCACTCAAACTGCATATTCCCCCCTAAAAACCTTTTTGCGAAGGAGGGAAAGAGAGAGAGAAAAAGTTTTAGTTAAACAACACTGAATAAAATTTCCTTTGACACAAGAGCTAAGAAAGCAACGTATTAAAGAGTAACAATCTCCAGACCAGTAGTAAAAATGCTCGGCCCCTGGACAGATGTAAAAAGATATGCAACTATTCTTTTTCCACTAGGTACCATAATAAAAACTAAAGTTACACAAAACTGAACCATAAAGCAGTTGTATTCGGAGTGGTTAAACAGTCAATCTGGCTCAAAAAGAATCAGGGTTAACTCAAGGATATTAAGCCACACAAAACAGTTTCACACTTAAAGGATTGCCAGTATTGTGGGTGGCAAAATCAGAATAGATCTTAAGTGAGAAGCAAATGTGTCATAGGGGAGATGGAAGCTGGGGGAAATCTCTGATAAATCGTTAAATTTATATGCCGCCCATCTCATTGTCAAATGACCGTGGGCAGCTTACAACAATGTAAAAAAGAAAAACAACCCTACAATTATTCCTTGTCTGTAAATATATGTCTCCAACATCCAAGCTGATAGATGACTGCATCAATCAAGGGTCCTACCTTTGTGTTTTAATGTATGTTTTGCCGACAAAGAAATAAAGGGAGACTAATATAAATCTATTTCAAGCTATTTAGTTCTCATCGGCTAGCCATACCCTTCTGTGGAGCAGTATGCTCCATCCCATAATTGGGTAGACTAGGTTGCCCTAATAAAAAACACTTCATCCTACCTTTGCTTTCTGGAAAAATTTGTGCCTTAGAAGTTCAGCTGCTGTAGGTCTATGAACAGAGAAAAAAGGAGTGTCTTAAGCCTATGGTATATTTCAGGAATTTTATAAAGAGCTTTTTCTATTTCATACGGGAGAATCACCCACAGTAAGTTCAGAACAGATGCTGGTTTTCACAGGTTGTACATTTCAATTCATACATTAGAGAAAAAAGAAACGAAGAAGATGTTAATTCTGGATAAAAATGGTGGGTTTTGGCATAAGCAAACCTGTGTGATCTTCTCAACCATGGTAAGATAAACATTTCCTGCATAATAGTCACGCTCTTATTTTATGTATTTGTCATCAGTGTGAAAATCATCTAAGTCACATTCTTCAGTGGTATTTTAACAGTGAATGGCCACTATATGGACTGCTTTAAGTCGAGACTACCTACATTAGTTTTTAAATAGGTTGCGCATATGTGTTCAAGTGTGGCAAGTTGTGTGCATTTATATGTGTCCATGTGCAGAAAAGGGAGGCGTAAGTCATATAAATAAATTTAAAAGAGAGAGGGAGAGAGGTGGAGGACGTTAAGAGGGTCCCGCTTATTACCTTTTCTCTGGGTCTTTCTGCAGGCACAATGAAATCATTTTCCTGAACGACTTTCCGTACTTTTTAAGCATATCCTTGTCTTGAACCCCTGTCTCCAAGGAGGGGGGGTCATTTTGTAGTGTCAACATTAAGACCTGAAAAAAATGGCATCGGTTAGAAATCCCTTCACCTTCACACCAAAAGGACACTGCATAGCCTTTAGGAGGCTTCCAGAGTGCTCCTGGGGGGCTGGGGAGGCAAAAATGAGCTAAAAATAGGCTGGTTTTTTGCTTGTTTTTGCCCCCCCCCCCCCGGATCACTTTATAGGCCTCCTAAAGGCTATGCATGCTTTTTAAAAAAAAACAAAAAACGGGTTGTTTTTGCTCATCTTTGCCCTCTACATCCCCCAGGAGCACTCTATAAGCTAAAGGCTATGCATGCCCTTTTTCGTTTTTGCGAAAAGTGGGCCGCTTTTGGGAGGTCTGCGGAATGCAAACACCCCCCCCCTTTTTTTTTTTTACTTTGCCTCTTCAAAATCTTGGTGCGTCTTATACTCTGAAAAATATGGTGCCAGTTCCTAACAGGGGTCTCCAACCTTTGCAACTTTAAGTCTGAAGGACTTCAACTCCCAGAATTCTCCAGCCAGCAAAGCTGGCTGGAGAATTCTGGGAGCTGAAGTACTTCAGACTTAAAGTTGCAAAGGTTGGAGACCCCTGCCTTATAAGCAACAATTGTTGCTTGTGAAAAGAACACATCTCATCTGACCTCTTTCTACCCTCACTGGGGAAGAGCTCCAAGAGGCAAAATAGCTTCCCTGCACCCCAAGGATTGTGGTTTTCCTATTTTAGAAAGTCTACAATAGAGGACAAAATGCCACACAGGTACTCCTCCACTGACGCCCGCAAGTGATTTTGATTCTGTTACATGCTTAAATAAATTTAATAAATAAATGTCCAAACAGTCTCCAGACTTCCTTGCGTGATTTCAGAAGGAGGACATGCCAACTTTTCAGATACAGTAATCCCTCGTTTTCCGCGGCTTCAAGTTTTGCGGCTTCAGTGCTTCGCGGATTTTTAAAAAATACAGGGGGGGAAAATGCATCGGTAGGAGGCAAGCGCCCCCTAGTGCTTGCTTTAAACAATGTCCTCAACTCAAGTTTCCTAGCGAATCCTACTTCGCGGTTTTCCGGTTTTCGCGGAAAGTTCCGGTCCCCATTAACCGCGGAAAACGAGGGATTACTGTATACCCTTTCCTAAGAGGGTCGATCCAATTTTTCAGACTGTGTGCGTACTACTCTTCATGTCAAATGGGATTATTTATTTATACTGGCAAATCTGTTAATTTACCTTCATGGGTGGGTATTTGTGATAAGGAGCAGCGCCGGTAGCCAACTCGATTGCAGTAATTCCAAAACTCCAAATATCTGCTTTGAAATCATAGCCCCGAACCTGCATTGTAAGAGAAGTTCATTTCAAAATCGGTTTTTCTATTAACAGTAACTGTTCCATTCCATGCGTATCTTGCCTGGGTCATACTAGGGAGCTAACCTTCCTTCACTTCTTGGCGTTTATTTAGGATGTGGCACCTAAAACAAACTTCTTCTTTTTTTTTAAAAACAAATTTTTATTTACAAACGTGTAAAATACACGCACGCCAAAACTTGGACATACACCACATTTACACAATACAATACGAACAGGAGCTTCCTGTTCTTTCTAATAGCAATTGTCAATCGATGCTGCTCATATTATTTCCCCTTCCATTATATTTCATTTGGATTTCACCATTCTTAACCCTCTTATTTTACTCATAACTACTATTTTTGAGTTTTGTTGTTTCCTTCATTGGTTCTTATTTCTTTCCTCCATCCACCTATACCATTTATCCCATATCTGGTAGAATTCTGATTCTTCTTTTCCCTACAAAATGTTTTACAGATAGTACCTGGCACCAACAAGGTTAGCCAAAATCTCAACAAATGCCTCCCCAAAATGTTGGAAATGTGAATCAAAACATGGAACATATTACCACTTATGGTAGACCTGTGAGGAGGCTAAATTTTTTTGGAAAAGGATCAAAAATTGGTTGGAGGCAATAACAGGAGTTAGAATGGAAACCCCACGTGTTTTTTTTTAGGAATAGTGTCTGCGAAATTCAAAAAAGAAATCCAGTATTTAATACTACATATAATTACGGCTGCAAGGATTGCCTTTGCCCAGAAATGGAAAAACAAATTAAATCCAAGCGAAGATGAAATAATAAGAAAAGTTATGGATTGTGCTGAAATGGACAAATGAACTAAAACAAACTTCTAATTTCTCACCCAACTCCTGAAAACAGCCCAATTTGTATTCTTCTTCATAAGAGTGAAAATATTACAGAGATTTAACCAAACGAGAGGAATAAACTAACCTGGAAAACCATCTTCTCTGCAAATATCACTGAATTCTGCTGTCTTGTTAACTCAGAATTGCTCTTGAAATTGAAGCAATTCTTCCAAAGCAAAGAGATGTTGGCTTCCCAGAATACTAGTCCTTAACTGTCACAACTGGGACCAGTTTCAGTCGTTAAGTGAAGCAGTTGCAAAGTGAGATGTCACACGGCCACATTACTTGGCAACCGCAAAGGTCAATATTATTTCCATTTTGAACAGAGAGGAGCCAAGAATCAAAGACTTACTTTTATTATAAAGATAATTTATTACGATCCGACACTAACTTTATTATAAGGTTAGACCGCCACACTTCCTGAACAAATTCCAGGAAGGATTACCACAGAAATAGTTAAGACATATAGCGAATGAATGAGAGAAGTAGTTACGTTCATAATGATGGCTGGAAAATTCACACAGCTATTCAAACACCCACTTAGTGCATGATAAGTGCATGCATCTTATTCCAAGTTCAACTTTATTGCAAGATACCATGAACGGTTGTCTGGAAAATGCTTCCCTCTTGACCTGAGCTGATTCATTACAGCCTGTGATTGGGTCTCCAAAGCTGTGTAACCTCCTGTAAGGACTGTAACATTCAGAGCCTCTGTGGCTGAGAATTATGGTCCAATACAGGTTAGTACTCGACTTACAACCAAAACTGAGCCCCACATTTCTGTTGTTAATGACGTATTTGTTAAGGAACGTTTGCCCCATCTTACGACCTTCCTTGCCACCGTTGTTAAGTGACGCACTGCAGTTGTTAAATTAGTCACACAGTTGTTAAGTGAATCTGGCTCCCCCATTGACTTTGCTTGTCAGAACATAAGGTAAGAAGTAAGGGTATGGCTAACCTCTGGAACAGCTTGCCTCCAGAAGTTGTGAATGCCCCAACCCTGGAAGTCTTTAAAAAGATGTTAGATAGCCATTTGTCTGAAATGGTATAAGGTTCCTGCCCACACAGGGGGTTGGACTAGAAGACCTACAAGGTCCCTTCCAACTCTGCTATTGTATTGTATTGTAAAGATCGCAAAATATGATCACATGATACTGGGACAATGGAACCGTTGTAAACACAAGCCAGTTGGCAAGCATCTGAATTTTGATCACATGACCATGGGGATGCTGTAAGGGTCGTAAGAGTAAAAACACGGCCCGTGCCATTTTTCAGTGCCGTTGTAAGTTTGAACGGTCATTAAATGAACTGTTGTTAAATCGATGAATATCTGTACATATAGTTTGTAGTCCAACTGTACATAGAGTTGGCCACAAACGTTCTACAGTTAGTCCTCAACTTAAGACCATAATGGTGGTGAAATGCATCAACCGTACAACCTGTTTTGTAGTGGCCACTAAACAAATCACCATGGTTGTTAAGTGAAGCTGTGATTGTCTCAAAGGTGCTTGTAAGGCCCCAATTAAGAGAGGAGACATACTGTTTCCTTTTCTGCCTTTCAGCTCATCACCAGAGACCATCTAGACAGAAAGCCATGAATTCCGTTGTGTAATTTTTTTATATGTGTGTTACGTTTTTGAGCTGATCAATAAATAACACACACATAAAAAAATTACACAACGGAACTCACAGCTTTCTGTCTAGATGGTCTCTGGTGATGAGCCGAAAGGCAGAAAAGGAAACAGTATGTCTCCTCCCTTAATTGGGGCTTAACAGGGTGTTGTGACACAAGCATATACTTACCCTCCTGTCTCAGCTGATGCAATAAGAGAACCTGGCTGGCTGAATGGCTAAAGGCTCTTGCCTGACATGCAATACAGCCCCGGTTCAAATCCCAGTAAGGGTATGGCTAGCTGATGAGAGCTAAAAAGCTCAAAATAGATCTATCCTAGTCTCCCTGATTTATTTATTGATCAGTTCAAAAACGTAACACACATATTAAAAAATTACACAATGGAACTCATGGTTTTCTGTCTAGATGGTCTCTGGTGATGAGCCGAAAGGCAGAAAAGGAGAACAATATATATATTGCCATGGGGTGTTTTTGCCAAAAATTGGAAAAGCAAATTTTGGACAAAAATGCCATAAATCATAATTATGATCGGGGAAGCCAGATCCACTTAACAACTGTGTTACAGCTGCAGCGATTCACTTAACAACTCTGGCAAGAAAGACCGTAAAATCGGGTAAAATTCACTTAACTACTGTCTGGTTTAGCAGCAGAAATGCTGGGCTCAACCGTGGTCGTATATCGACCCCCTGTACAGTATTCTTAGAAGGTTAGAATAACAGAGTTGGAAGGGACCTTGGAGGTCATCTAGTCCAAGCCACCGCCCAAACAGGAGACCCTACACCCATGATGGCGAACCTATGGCATGTGTGCCCCAAGTGTCACACGAAGAAGCCATGTCACTGGCACGCACATCCTTGTCTATTTGTCTTCCGGGTTTCTGGCTCGTTTGCACGTGTGAATATAAGCTGTCCTTCATGTGCGTGGCATCCACATTGGCCAACTGATCGTCAGGTGCACATTCATGCTAAAACCCAGAAGTTTGGCTTTTCTGGAGCACGATCCCTTCGGCAGCACTGAAAGCCAGCCTGCGCATGCGTGTCAGTCAGCTGATTGTCGGGCACGCATGCATGCTAAAACCTAAAAATTCGGCTTTTCCAGAGCGTGGCCCTGAGGAGCGTGCTCTTCCGATGTTCCCACGCACCCTTTATGGCACTCGTTGCCGAAAAGGTTTGCCATTACTGCCCTATACCCTTTCTGGCAGGTGGCAGTCCAGTCTCTTCCTGAAAGCTTCCAGGGATGAAGCTCCCACAACCTCTGAGGGCGACTTAGATTACAATACAATAGCAGAGTTGGAAGGGACCTTGGAGGTCTTCTAGCCCAAGCCCCTGCTAGGCAGGAAACCCTATACCGTTTCAGACAAATGGCTATCCAACATCTTCTTAAAGGCTTCCAGGGTTAGGGCATTCACAACTTCTGGAGGCAACTTCTGCTCCCCTGATTAATTGCTCTAACTTCTGTTCCCTTGATCCCTTCTCATTTGAGAGGTGGCCTTTATTTATGCCTCCATTTTAAACTGGCCTCTTAACTCTTCGCATTCCAGCTGCCTCTGCCCCCTCTTGCATCCACAGACATTGACATGAACTGAAGCAGTGGTGGGATGCAGGCAGTACGCCCCGGTACGGGCATAGTAGTGCCTGCCTGCCGCACCAGGTACCGTTCCAGTAGAGTGGTCCGGAATGCAAAAACTTTTTTTTAAAAAATTACCTTTTCAATATTGTGGTGCGTCTTATACTCTTGGTGTGTCTTATATTCTGAAAAATACGATAAATGTTCTGGAGAGTTTTACAGGTAGCCCTCGAATTATAAGAGTTCATTTACTGACTGTTTGACGTTACTATGGCACGGGAAAAAAGTGACTTCTGACCATATTCACTTACGAATGTGGTCATGTGATCAAAATTAGAAGGCTTGACAACTGCCATGAATTTATGATGGTTGTATCGTTCCAGGGTCATCGATCCCCTTTTGCGACCTTCTGACAAGCAAAGTCAACAAGGGAAGTCAGATTCACTTAACAACGGTGTAATTTGCTTATCTGCTGTGATTCACTCAACAATTGGGGGGTGGGGGTGGGAAGAGAAAGGAAGGTCGTAAAATCAGGAGCTCACTTAGCAACCACCTTGCTTAGCCATAAAGGTCCCAGTCCCAATTGAGGTTATAAGTTGAGGACTAGTAGCATTTGAAATTTCAGTGCTCATTGAAAGCCTGTTCCAATTTATTCTTACCTGCTCCATCACTTCGGGAGCCATCCAGCAAGGGGTGCCCACAAAGGTTTTCCTCACTTTGTTTCGTGTAATGTCCCCACCGGTAGCTAAGAAAGCGCTTACGCCGAAATCTGAACGCCGAAACAAGAAAAGAGAAAAGAAGGGATTAAAAAAGAAGAATTCTCTCTTGTAATTTAAAAAAAAAAAAAAACTAAAAGCTATGACTTAGAAGAGAGGTGAGAAACTAGGCCAGGGGTCTGCAAAGTCGGCTCTTTTAAGACTGGTGGACTTCAACTCCATGAATTCCCCAGCCAGCCATGCTGGCTGGGGGAATTCTGGGAGTTGAAGTCCACCAGTCTTAAAAGAGCCGACTTTGCAGACCCCTGAACTAGGCTATTAGGGGCACAGTGGCTCAGTGGCTAAGACCCTGAGCGTGTCAATCAGAAAGATCGGCAGTTCGGCGGTTCAAATCCCTAGCGCCGGCATAACGCAGTGAGCTCCCATTACTTGTCCCAGCTTCTGCCAACCTAGCAGTTCCAAAGCACGTCAAAAATGCAAGTAGAAAAATAGGGGCCACCTTTGGTGGGAAGGAAACAGCGCTCCGTGCGCCTTTCGGCATTGAGTCATGCCAGCCACATGACCACGGAGACGTCTTCGGACAGCGCTGGCTCTTCGGCTTTGAAACGGAGATTAGCACCGCCCCCTAGAGTTGGAAACGACTGGCACATAGATGTGAGGGGAACTTTTAGCTTTACCTTAAGGAACTAGGCTAGGGCAGTGATGGCTAACCTTTTTTGGCTCCCGTGCCAAAAAGGGGGGAGTGCAGGGTGGTGGTGCACGGGCGTACCACACCCATAATGCCAAGCATGCGCCCCCCTGCAGGCGCATGCACACACAACCAGTGTCCAACACACACACACATTTTGCCCTCCAGAGGCTTTCTAGGAGCCTGGGGAGGGTGAAAACAGCCCCCCCTGTTTCCCCCCCCCCAAGAAGCCTCCTGAAGGCTGCAGAGGGCAAAAAACGGCCCTACGAGCAAACCGCATGTCTGTTCCTGAACTTCCGGTTTGCCAGTAAGAGCCAGTTTTTCGCTGGCCTCAAGAAAGCCTCCGCAGGGCGAAAAACGGCCTCAGAGGAAGGCGGAAGTCAGCTGCCCAGCAATGCGCATGTGAACTGGAGCTGACAGTGCAACGCCTCGCGTGCCGTAACCAACAGCTCCGTGTGCCATAGGTTCGTCATCACGGGGGCTAGGGCCTCTTTATGACTTGTGGGCTTCAAGGCCCAGAATTCCTGAGCCAGCCATGCCATGCAAGACTCAAGAATTCTGGGAGTGGAAATCCCCCTGTGACTGGGAATCATGGAACTAAAAATGAAAATTAAGAAAATAAACAATAAATAGTTACGAGTCATCAAGGCCAAGGCTGATATCATATACCACATGCAGAGGCGAAATCCTCGTGACTGCCACGAGTTAAATACTCGCTGGAAGGCCTCCAGTGGCCAAATGTAAGACTTTCGCACTGGGTACAATTTCATCTTCCTGTCTAGGCTTAAGCAATAACAAGCACTGTAATCCTTGAGTTACAACTGTAACGAAGCCTCAAGGGGGGGAAGAGGGGGGCGAATGTCAGAACTTCAGTTCCGGTTTTTAAGACTCCTTTTTCAGGTAGCTAAGAACTTTCAACGGTCGCTGAGCGGCTGGTCATAAGTTGGGAACTGCCTGTATTTGATAACTTTTTTCAGAAAAGAAAGTCCTCAACTTAAAAACCATTCATTTAATGAACGTTTTAAGTCAACAACTGGAAAAAAAAGATGACATGACCCCTTTTCACACTTACAACTGTTGCAAGATCTCTATGGAGAAGGGATCAAAATCCAAGTGCCAGGGTTCCAAATAGCATCCAAAATTAAATCAGAGTCCGAGGCAAAGCATTCCTCAGCGTTCCAAGGTATTAAGAGAGCCATGTTGGCACATCTGGGGAAACCCGAATCTGAAAGCTTCCTGGTTTTCCCCACTCAGTTGGAAGTTCAAGATCTTGCCCCCACACCCACAAGCCCATCCCATGGTCCAATCTCCCACTGCCATGCTGGCAGTTCCACCCATTCAGTTTCGGTCAGGTACAGAGGTGCAAAGACGAAGGATGACCTTGGCTTTCCAGAAAGAATGTTATTATGGCTACATAGCATCTTACTCTGAAAAATCCCCCCTCCCATTTTCCCACAATAGAAAATTCATAGTAGAGTAATAGAAAGTGTGGCAGGCCAAAGATCCAAAAGAAAAGATGGATGCAGGCCTGACACCAAACACTTGGCAACTGGCAGGTATTTATGTCATTTGCAATGTGAGTTTTGCTCACATGATCACCTTTTATGACCTTGTGATAGTAAAGTCAATGGGAGGAAGCCAGATTTACTTAAGTTTGCAAGTTCATGTTAATAACAACTGCAATGATTCACTTAACCACTGTGGCAAGAAAGCTCGTAAAATGTGGCAAAACTCAGTTGACAACGCTCTCGCCTAGCAACCGAAATTTGGGGCTCAATTGTGGTGGTACGTTGAGGACTCCCTATACTGCAAAATTTCTGAAAGCTTCCATAACATTTGCAGAATTGGCATAAGTTTCTATAGGTCTTTCATTTCCACCCGGATCGAAAGATAAATTAGTTTGGAATCATGCATGTCCTATGAGGGTCCAATCATGAGATTTCTCCACTGCCACATTTTCTCAGATCATGTACAAAATTATGAAGACCCTGTTGTTGAAAGCAGGATAAAAACAAAAAGATAAAAACAAACTCTGTTATCTGCCACGCATGCGAGGCGTATATTTTAAGTAACCATGCGCAGCACAGTAATTACACTGAAATCCAATTTTCTTTTCTGGGATTTTAAGAAGGTAAAAGAAGTGTCGGAAATGCTACAACTTCAACTTTAACTTAAAAACGTTCCTTGGCTGCATTTGCTGAGGAAAGTATAATAGTTTTGTGATGGCGAACCTATGGCACGCGCACTCCAGGTAGCATGCAGAGCCCTTTCCACGGGCACGCCAGCCATCGCCCCAGCCCAGCTCCACCACGAATGCACGTGCCTCCCGCCAGCTCGCTGGTCTTCAAGTCTCTGCTGCGCATGCTCAGGGGATGGGGCATACGCAGGTGATGCCCACACACATGCGCGGCGGGTTGCATGTGCTGGGGCATTCGTAATGCATTTCAGGGGTTCACTCGCGCGTATGCCCCCCCCCCGAAGCACCTCGCTTTGGGCAGGGAATGCCTCTGGTACCAATCTGGAAGCCGCAAATGAGGGCGGGAGGGTGCATGCACAGGAGGCAGAGCGCATGCATTGCATTGCATTTTGGGGTTGCACATGCTTGCTTTGGGCACTCGGCACCAAAAAGGTTAGCCATCCCTGGTGTAGTTTCCTTCGGGGAGAGGGGACGGTTTATAAATATAATAAATTATTATTATTAAATTATTAAATTAATTATTAGTTTATTAGAGGTGAAATATACTGCAGTAGTACAAAGCCAGAACTGAAAGTTGCGCGTCAAAATCCCTACTTTCCCATCCCTTAACAGCCTCTCGTTTCCCACACCAGGGTACCCAACCAGGTTCAAGATGTTTTCCTAAAGGTTAATTCAAGCACAGGTTGGTAGGCAGCCCCCTCCTTCCCTCTCCTAGCTGGGTGACCTTGAAGCAGCGTATCAAGGAGATACAGCGCTTACTTTCGTTTCCCCTCATCACATCATCATGGCAGCCTGTCACCCCACAGCAGCAAAGCGCATGCAAGTATAAAATGGTAGCTTACATGGAGAACATGCTTATGAAAAAAAATGGCATAAGAGTTTGCAGAGAGACATCAGAATTTAGAGAGATCTCTCAGAGATTTATTTCAGATGGCCTGAACTGAAAACTACCCCTCTGGATTCGGGTCTGCTACTTCCCAGATTTGCCTGAGTACAATTCCCATCATTTCCCAGTTTTTTAACTACGACTCCCATCACTTTCCATGTTTTGTAGCACGTCTATCACTTTCAGGCGTGGAGAGCTTAGATGGGTTCTCTGCCTTAAAGTCAGGTTTATGTCTACATTTACATCTGTATTTATAGACTAGATTTATTATCCCGCCTCTTCAATCAGGAGCCTGGGGCAATGGCTTCAGGTATTTATTTTATTTTATTTTATTTTATTATTTTATTTTATTTGTCGAATTTATATAACCGCACCCTCTCCCCGAAGGGACTCGGGGCGGTGCACAGGAAATTAAAACACACAGTATCACAATATAAATAATTAATACCAAATTAAATAAGTTATCCCTGTGCTAAAATTTAAAAGGTAAGGTTAAAACATAATCCCATCTAAAACCCAAGTAAAACAATTTATGGTACAGACTGAAGGCTACGTAAATAACTTAGGCCAAGCCGGCCTGAGGAAACAGGAGTGTCTTTAATTTCTGGCGGAAGGTGCGGAGGTCCATGGTTGTTCTGAGGTCGAGGGGTAGGTCGTTCCAGAGGGTTGGGCCCACCACAGAGAAGGCCCTTCCCCTGCGCATCGCCCGCTGGTAAGTCGAGGTAGACCTCCACTTACAATAACAATGAATTCCTATTGCTAAGCAAGACAGTTGTTAAGTGAGTTTTCGCTCCATTTTTACAACCTTTCCTGCCACATTTGTTAAGTGAATCACTGCAGTTATTCAGTTGGCAACACGGTTGTTAAGTGAATCAGGCTTCCTCATTGACTTTGCTTGTCAGAAGGTGGCAAACCATCATAAATATATGCCGGTTGCCAAGTGTCCGAATTCTGATCATGTGACGATGGGGATTGTGCAAAAATTCTGTTACCGTATTTTTCGGAGTATAAGACGCACCTTATTCTCCCCAAAAAGAGGCTGAAAATCTGGGTGTGTCTTATACACTGAATACAGCATTTTTGGCCTCCTGAACCCTCCACCCCCTTCGCAAAAATGGCCATGCATAGCCTTTAGGAGGCTTCCAGAGTGCTCCTGGGGGCTGGGGAGGACAAAAATGAATGAAAAACAGGCTATTTTAAATCCCCCCCCTCCCGAGGAATACTCTGCAAGACTCTTAAACGCTATGCATGCCCTTTTGGGGGGCATAAAATGTGCGGTTTTTTGCTCGCTTTTGCACCCCCCGCCCCAGCCCTCAGGAGCACTTTGCAGGCCTCTCAAGTTCTCTGCATGCCCCATTTCCCCCCAAAAAATGAGACGTGCAGAGGGTTTAGGAGGTCTGTGGAGTGCAAAAGCTTTTTTTTTTTTAAAAAAGTACCTCTTCAAAATCTTGGTACGTCTTATACTCCAAAAAATACGCTAAGTGTGAAAAATGGTGACAAGTCACTTTTTCAGTGCTGTTTTAACGGTCACTAAACAAATAATTGCAAGGAAAATTGGCACAAAATCCCCCAGGGAACTTCTCAGGCTGAAGGGAGGGGGGTGGCGGATTTGAACCCAGATCTCCCCACTCCTAACCCAGCATCTTCCCCACTAGGTCCTGCGACCTTTAATGGAATCAGATGTCTGATCGGATGCAGACGTCTCATAATTGCGTAATCATCAGTGCACACTACACCAAAGAGGAAACGGGCAAAATTCCAGCTTTCCCTCTGATTGACCGCAGACTCTTGTAGATTTTGTAGCCGTGTTGCAATGCCTCGACTTGCAATGGTTCGCATAGTGAACTTCAAAGCTACAATGGCACTGAAAAATGGTGGCCGGTTTTCATAGTTATGACCATTGTAGCAACCCCACGATCACGTGATCAAAATTTAGATGCTTATATTTATGACCGGTGCAGTGTCCAGGGGTCATGTGATTCCCTTTTGCGACGTTCCGACAAGCTAAGTCATTGGGGAAGCCAGATTCACTTAACAACCCAGGTTACTAACTTATGAACTGCAGTGATTCGTTTAACAGCTGTGGCCAGAAGAGTCATAAAATAGGGCGAAACTCACTTAACAAAGGTTTCACTCAAACATAAATATTGACCTCAATTGTGGTCACAAGTCGAGGACTACTTGTACCTCGACTTTATGAGTCATCCTTAACAGCAGAAATGTTGGGCTCAACTGTGGTCGTAAATCAAGGACTGCCTGTATAGGCAATCTTTGACTTACAACCATTATTTTCAAGACCATTCAAAATTACGACGTCACTGAAAAAAGTAACCTACGAATTTCCATTGCGAAGCAAGAAGGTTGTTAAGTGAATCACCCAATTTTATGACCTTTTATGCCATAGCTCTGAAAACAAATCATAGCTGTTAAATGAATCACGTGGTTGTTAAGAGAATCTGACTTCCCATGTTGACTTTTCTTGCTGGGAAAGTTTCAAATCGTGATCTCCTGAACCCAGGATGCTATAACCGTGCCGATTACATGCCAGTTACCAAGTGCCCAAATTAGCATCACATGACTCTAACAATGCTGCGATGGTCGTAAGCTCGAGGACTAGTTGTAAGTCATTTTTCAGTGCTGTTGTAAGTTCAAATGGCCAGTAAATGAATGGTTGTAAGTGAAGGACTACCTGAAGTACCAGATTTTATTTTCCTGGGCTCCAAGATCACCGCAGATGAGGTCTGCAGCCAAGAAATTAAAAGAGGCTTGCTCCTGGGGAGGAAAGCGATGGGAAATCTAGACAGCCTACTAAAAAGCAGAGACATCCCCCTGCCAACAAAAGTGCCTCTAGTCAAGGCGATGGTTTTCGCAGTTGCAATGGATGGCTGGGAAGGTTGGACCCTAAGGAAGGCTGAGCATCAAAGAATGGAGGCCTTTGAACTCTGGTGCTGGAGAAGACTCCTGCATTGAGTCCCTTGGACTGCAAGGCCACCCAATCGGTCAGTCCTAGAGGAGATCCACCCCAACTGCTCTTTAGAAGAGGAAACGCAAAGACTTTGGCCACCTAAGGAGAAGGAAGAACGACTCCCTGGAGAAGAGCCTCATGCTGGGAAGGACGGAGGGCCGAAGAAGAAGGGGACATCTACCTACCTACCTACCTACCTACCTACCTACCTATTGTGAGTCCCTTGGACTGCAAGGCCATCCCACCAATCAGTCCTAGAGGAGATCCACCCTGACTGCTCTTTAGAAGGCCAGATCCTGAAGAGGAAACTCAAAGGCTTTGGCCACCTAAGGAGAAGGAAGGACTCCCTGGAGAAGAGCCTCATGCTGGGAACGATGGAGGGCAAAAGAAGAAGAAGGGAACAGCAGAGGAGGAGGTGGCTGGATGGAGTCACCGAAGCAGCCGGCGTGAGCTTCAATGGGCTCCAGAGGATGGGAGAGGACAGGAAGGCCTGGAGGAACGTTGTCCATGGGGTCACAATGGCTCAGACACGACTTCACGCCTAACAACAATACCTGAAATGCTTTTTTGTTTTGTTTTGTTTACAAATCTCATCTTTGCTCCATTTTCCTTTCACAACAAAACAACAGAGTTACTTTGATGGGGAAACGTGGCAAAGTTTAACACATGGTGCTAACCTTCCTTGTGCTACAAGGGTGGGCGGCTTAGCACCCACCCTCCCCAATCTTTGGGGATGACATCAGATGCGAGGATTTCAGCTTCTTGAATTCTTGCAAGGTCAAACATGGAATGAGAAGAACTGGGTTTCGCCATTTGAAGCGTTATGCAGATTAACATATTCCGGATGCTTGAAAGTGGCTAAAAGCACGCTGGACTTTTGTGACCTCTGAATTTCATCAGTTAATCCTCTGGGGTTTTCTTTTCTTTTTCTTCATCTTAAGCAAGGAAATTCCACCAAACTATAAATATCTTCCTGTTAACCTTCGCCCTTTCTCCAAAACTCAAAGACAGTTTGTGATGGCAAAGGACGGTAAATCTTTTTTAGAACAGAGATGTGTTTTTTGAGAGCTGGAGTGCAGCTAAATCACTGTTTTTAATAAAACCGGGGATCTTTAACAAGCTTACCCATCATTTAAGACTTGGTACATAAGTACCTTGGACTTTAAAATAAAACCATGGATCGCTAACAAGTACACCAATAAGTGCATTTCACAACTTGTGCTATTCGATCGATTAAAGGTCAGAAACAATAATCACTTCCTTTGGCTGATTGTCCGTTCATCCATCCATCTACCCTGCCTGCCTGTCTGTCTATTCTATTTGTCCGTCCGTCCATCCATCCATCCACTCCTCTCTCTCTCATCTATCTATCCATCTATCCATCCATCCATCTATATCTATCTATCTATCCAACCATCCATCCATTTATCTCTCTCTCATCTATCAATCCATCCATCCATCCATCCATCCATCATCTCCTTCCCTCCATCTATCTATTTATCCTCTCTCTCATCTATCTATCCATCTATCCATCCATCTATATCTATCTATCCATCCATCCATCTCTCTCATCTCTATCCATCTATCCATCCATTTATCTCTCTCTCTCATCTATCAATCCATCCATCTAAATCCATCCATCTATCATCTCCCTCCCTACATCTATCTATCCTCTCTCTCCATCTATCTATCCATCCATCTATATCTATCCATCCATCCATCATTTTCCTCCCTCCATCTATTTATCCTCTCTCTCATCTATCTATCCATCCATCTATCCATCCATCTATATCTATCCATCCATCCATCCATCCATTTATCTCTCTCTCATCCATCCATCCAACCATCACCTCCCTCCCTCATCTACCTATTTATTCTCTCTCTCCATCTATCCATCCATCTATATCTATCCATCCGTCCATCCATCCATCCATTTCCATCCCTCCATCTATTCATCCTCTCTCTCATCTATACATCCATCTATATCCATCTATCTATCCATCCATCTCTCTCTCATCTATCTATCCATCCATCCATCCATCTCTCTCTCATCTATCCATCCATCCATCCATCATCTCCATCCATCCATCCATCCATCCATCCATCCATCCATCCATCCATCCATCCATCCATCCATCCATCCATCTATCTATCTATCTATCTATCTATCTATCTATCTATCTATCTAATCAATCTTCCAAGCTGCCAAGGTCAAGAAAACACTCGTGATCCTGGACTTATGCCCATAATTGAGTCTGGATTTATGGTTATAAGTTGTGCCAATGTTAGGCAGGTCACCCAATTATTCTTACTGCCAGTCATTAAGCAAACCCATTTTAGATAATGGAAATTTGTCTAAAAATTTCCAGTAACTGGAACTGACCTTTACCGAAAGTAAATGTCAGTTCGCAGCAACAATATAATAATAATTGTAAATTGGAGCCATATGACTGCAGGGCACTGCAGACAGCATTTAGCAACTAGCTGTAAATCGAGAACTTAAAATCAGTGTTTTAATTGCAGTTACAAATGGTGGAGGTTTTTTTTTCTATTTAGTCTACTGCTTAGAATTGCCTTGGCTGAAGCAGTGTCATAAACATATGGTGATAGTAAAAATATTTGATCTGTCATAAAAGCCAGGACTAGCCACATTAGTTTTTAAAAATTGGCTGGCATTAGCCATGATCGGAACAGATACTGATATAAAAGTTGGAGTAGCGTGTCAGTGAAAGCCATCCTTACGACAGCAATTTCCATCAGTTAGTATCAGTTAGTATTGAGATAAACATGAATTCATGTCACACCTTAGGCATGAAAGCTGGCTGGATGACTTTAGGCCTATCTCAATGCCTATTTCTCAATGCCATTTGCAGGGAATCAGAAGCAGGTGAAGACATCTGCTTGGGAAGACCCTGAAGCAAATGGGGAGCCACTGTGTGAGACAGAATGCTGGACTGGATGGGCTGTGGCCTGTTCCAGCAAGGCTGTTCTTATGTTTTTATCACCAGGAGACAGTGAGTTCTAATCCCACCTTGAAAAGCCAGCTAAGTGATTTTGGGCCAATCGCCAGGAGACGGTGAGTTCTAGTTCTACCTAGGCATGAAAGCTGGCTGGTGACTTTGTATAGTGCTTCTCTCTTAGCCTAACCCAGGGGTCTGCAAAGTCGGCTCTTTTAAGACTGGTGGACTTGGAGTTGAAGTCCACCAATCTTAAAAGAGCCGACTTTGCAGACCCCTGGCCTAACCCATCCTAACTGATTGTAGGGAAAATAGCAGGAGGAGGAAGAAGGATGAACTGTGTTCACCACCTTCAATTAATTGTAAAAATAATAAAGGCTGCATAGGAAAATAAAATAATAATAAATAAAGTAAAGTAAAGTAACATAAAATTGAATTAAAATAAAGTAAAATAAAAATAAAGTACAATTAAATTAAAATAAAGTAAAACTAAATTAAAAGTAAGTAAAATTAAATTAAAATGAAGTAAAATTAAAATAAAGTAAAGTAAAATAAAATTAAAATAAAGTAAAACTAAATTAAAAGTAAGTAAAATAAAATTAAAATAAAGTAAAACTAAATTAAAAGTAAGTAAAATAAAATTAAAATGAAGTAAAATTAAAATAAAGTAAAGTAAAATAAAATTAAAATAAAGTAAAACTAAATTAAAAGTAAATAAAGTTAAATTAAAATGAAGTAAAATTAAAATAAAGTAAAATTAAATTAAAATAAAGTAAAACTAAATTAAAAGTAAGTAAAATTAAATTAAAATGAAGTAAAATTAAATTAAAATGAAGTAAAATTAAATTAAAATGAAGTAAAATTAAAAAATAATAAAGTAAAACAATAAAACAAAATAAAGTAAAGTAAAAAAGTATTTTTACTGTTTTGGACCCTCACTTTTGTGGTACTTTAGCTCTTGTGGAATCCGCTCCACCTGTTGATGGGAAGACAGAAATCTAAACCACCAGATATGAAAGGAATGCGAGTATTGCATTTCTCTTCCCAAGCTTGTTTTTACATCTGCCAATATGCTGTCCTGGATGGATTTCCAGGAAATTCAGAAAGTGACACAGACTGGTCATCTTACAAATTCCTCCAGGTTTTTATTTGGGAAAAAAATGCAGTTCCATCTGAAATACGAGCTGGCAAGAGGTGCAAGCAAACAGGAAAATGATAGTGAAACAGAGATCTGAATGTCCTGATGGAAAAACCAGGGTTTTAACCTATCTTCTCTTAATTTTAATGTCTACCATGGAATATTCAGATATGCAACAGAGCAACTGACCTGTTTTAACCATGGCTTGTTCTAAAAAGGGCAACGGATGACGGATAGATGTAGAACATTTTTTAACGTGGTGGTTATTTTATTAAGTGTTAGAAAATAGCAAATAGAAATTGGGAAAATAGAATTATGCATACTTGTTGGAGGAAATGTCCTTCTGGATTCAACTCCAAGTGGGGAAAAAGACACTGGAAACATGGAGGCTACTTGGAAAGATGGTTTAATGGTGGACAGGATCCACCATTATGCATACTTGTTGGAGGAAATGTCCTTCTGGATTCAACTCCAAGTGGGGAAAAAGACACTGGAAACATGGAGGCTACTTGGAAAGATGGTTTAATGGTGGACAGGATCCCATGGCTTGGGCACCTGAACAGAAAAGGGGGATCACATGTTTCCAGATGTTGGGTGAAGAAGAAAAGAGAGAAAAAAGAGGCTTGCTGAGAGAGGAACAGAGAGATGGGGTTGAATAAAGAGTATAAAAAACTCAGGGATTTGTATATTCTCTGCCCTTTTTTCACTCTGGAGCTCCAAGCCACGTGGCCCTGTCCACCATTAAACCATCCTTCCAAATAGCGTCCATGTTTCTAGTGTCCTTTCCCCCACTTGGAACTGAACCCAGAAGGGCGTTTCTTCCAACACGTTGTGATTTGATTTGATTTTATTGAATTTATACCCCGCCCTTCTCCAAACGGACCCAGGGCGGCGCACAGGCATATTAAAAAACATACAAACATATAAAACTTAAAAAAAAAAAACTTATTCAACTAAAAAACCTGTGCTAAAACCGAATTAAAATCCCCATTTTAAAACTATCTATGAGTCAGAATTGGAGGCTACGCTAGGCCGACTAGTTGGAATAGGTGTGTCTTCAGACACTTGCGGAAGAGGCGGAGGTCGGAGATGGTACGGAGTTCAGGGGGTAAGTCGTTCCAAAGGGCTGGTCCCGCCACAGAGAAGGCTCTTCCCCTGGGTGTCACCAGTCGGCATTGACCGGCCGACGGCACCCTGAGGAGGCCCTCTCTGTGGGAGCGTATCGGTCTGAGGGATGTATGGGGCAGGAGGCGGTCTCGCATATAACTAGGCCCCGAGCCATGGAGCGCTTTAAAGATGGTCGTTAGAACCTTGAAGCGCACCCGAAAGACCACAGGAAGCCAGTGCAGCTCGTGCAGGATCGGTGTTGTAAAATTGGTCCTGACCCATTTTATGACAGTCACAATATATGACTCCATTATGATCATAAGTTGAGGACTACCTGCATTTTTGTTATTGGAAGCACATTCCACCATCTTCCTGCCTCCAGAAATAATAAAATAAGAATCGTGCATAAGTGCATTTGCGCTATAGGGTCTTTATTTTATATTAAACACAACTCCCCAAATCTTCATATGGGCATTTTGCCATATTC
This sequence comes from Rhabdophis nuchalis, assembly GCA_039707465.1. Taxonomy (NCBI): domain Eukaryota; kingdom Metazoa; phylum Chordata; class Lepidosauria; order Squamata; family Natricidae; genus Rhabdophis; species Rhabdophis nuchalis. The sequence continues at coordinate 9,177,095 of CM077647.1, read as the reverse complement.
CATAAGTCTATTAAAACAGCACCGATCTGCCAAGTCAAAAGCAAAATCTGAATACCCGGGGCAAGTTAAAACACACTTGCAAGGTCTTTTTAATTCAGCACCGGTAGCCTTCGACTTACGGACACACACAACTGAGCCCAGAATTTATGTTGCTAAAATTTGTTAAGTGAGTTTTGCCCCATTTTATGACTTTTCTTGCCACGTTCGTTAAGTGTGAACCATTGTGGTTGTTAAAATTAGTCACATGGTTGTTAAGTGAATCTGGCTTCCTCACTGACTTTGCTTGTTACTAGGTCGCAAAACATGACCTCATGACTCTACAACCGTCATAAACACCTGTCAGTTGCCAAGGGTCTAAATTTTGATCATGTGACCAGGAGGATGATGCCATGGTCAACAGTGTGACGTCGTAACTTTGTCGGCGTAACTTTGAACAATCACCAAATGAACTGTTGCAAGTTGAGGACTACCTATATAGAGGGGTTTTATTCCCCCACGCTGTCAAAAGGAAAGAACACTTGCAGGAGACGTCCCAAACACACAACGCTGAAAGACATCGCTTGCCATCTTTAAAACGAAGAACTAAAAACATCTATGTACATGGGTCTCCAACCTTTGCAACTTTAAGTCTGAAGGACTTCAGCTCCCAGAATTCTCCAGCCAGCTTCCCTTGAGGTGCACCCGAAAGCTAGTTAGTCCAAAACGCAGCCGCACGGGTGATTACGGGAGCCACTAGATGCTCCCACATAACACCGATCCTGCGCAAGCTGCATTGGCTTCCTGTGGTCTTTCGGGTGCGCTTCAAGGTCTTGACGACCATCTTTAAAGCGCTCCATGGCTCGGGGCCTAGTTATTTGCGAGACCGCCTCTTGCCTCATACATCCCTTACACTGATACGCTCCCACAGAGAGGGCCTCCTCAGGGTGCCGTCGGCCGGACAATGCCGACTGGCGACACCCAGGGGAAGAGCCTTCTCTGTGGCGGGCCCAGCCCTTTGGAACGACCTGCCCCCCGAATTATGCACCATCACCGACCTCCGCCTCTTCTGCCAATGTCTAAAGACATACTTATTCCAACAAGCCGGTCTAGCCTAACCTCCCATGGGGACTTTTAGATAGTTTTAAATCGGGTATTTTAAAATTGGGTTTTTAGCATAGGATAAGATGGTTTAATTTATATTTTAAATTGTGTATTTATTTTGTATTTTGTATGTTTTTAAATTTCCTGTGCGCTGCCCTGGGTCCTCTGCGGAGAAGGGCGGGATATAAATGTAAATTTTAAAAAAAAAAAGCAAAGCTGGCTGGAGAAGTCTGGGAGCTGAAGTCCTTCAGACTTAAAAGTTGCAAAGGTTGGAGACCCCTGATCTATGAAACTCACAAGGCGGGGCTAAAGACCTCCTTTGGTATTTCTGCGTGAATGAACCTATTGACGCAGCTCTATCGTGGCTTTCAAGCAACTCATTAATCCAACACAAAGAGGTCCCTGCTTTATCTGAATTTCGACAGGCAGAGGATGCCCAACGCTTTTAGAAACGATATCAAAGCACGGGAGGAAAAGACTCAGGCAAAAGTTTGCTAATTCCAGACACAACATGGCTCCTCCCAGGCTGGGGACAATGAATGTCCAGCAAAGACATCATTAAGCACTCACGAGTCATCTTAAAAGGGCAAAATTGGAAGGCTTTGGATACCTGTTGCGATGAGTGAGGTTGGAAATAGATGAAATTGAAGGGGCAAGCTGTCTTAAATTTACACGGCAGCCAAGGCCTGTAACTCTTAAGTTGATAAACTGCAGTGATTAAAAATGAAAGCCCTTTTTTTTAAAAAAAGGCTCTTGGTTATAGAAAAACTCTTGTTATAAAGCTGAAATGTTCAAAGCTGGTTTTGATGGGGAGGGAAAGAAGGGAGAGGGAGGGAGGGAGGGAAAGGAGGGAGGGAGGGAAAGAAAGAAAGAAAGAGGAGGGAAAGAAAGAGGAGGGAAGAAGGGAGAAGAGGGAAATAGGGAAAGGGAAAAGGAAACATATGAAGAACGGTTGCAGGAACTGGGTGTGTCTAGTTTAATGAAAAGAAGGACCAGGGGAGACATGATAGCAGTTTTCCAATATCTCAGGTGTTGCCACAAAGAAGAGGGAGTCAAACTATTCTCCAAGGCACCTGGGGGCAGGACAAGAAGCAATGGGTGGAAACTAATCAAGGAGAGAAGCAACTTAGAACTGAGGAGAAATTTCCTGATAGTTAGAACAATGAATCAGTGGAACAGAAGTTGCCTCCAGAAGTTGTGAATGCCCCAACCCTGGAAGTCTTTAAGAAGATGTTAGATAGCCATTTGTCTGAAATGGTATAAGGTTCCTGCCCATGCAGGGGGTTGGACTAGAAGACCTACAAGGTCCCTTCCAACTCTGCTATTGTATTGTATTGTATTGAAAGAAGAGGGAGGGAAGGAAGGAAGGAAGGCCCCACCCAATAGGAAAATTCTGATTGAGGAAAGTTAGTCCTCGGGTCAGAAGCAATAAAGCACTATTCACACATCCAATTAAATTACTGGATGTCTGATCATTGCTTGCTGAACAAACCACAATCGGTGTGTGTGGCACAAGCATCACAGTAAACCCTAGACCAGGGGTAGTCAACCTTTTTATACCTACCGCCCACTTTTGTATCTCTGTTACTAGTAAAATGTTCTAACCGCCCACCGGTTCCACAGTCATGGGGATTCATAAAGTAGGGAAGTCAATTAAATTAAAAAAAGGAAAGTGCTTTAGTATCGGCCGAAACCCCTTCCGCCCACCATGAAAGCTGCAACGCCCACTAGAGGGCGATAGGGATCAGGTTGACTACCACTGCCCTAGATCAGTGATGGCGAACCTACGGCAGGGGTGCCACAGGTGGCACGCGGAACCATTTCGCGTGCGACACCCAGGGGAAGGGCCTTCTCTGTGGCGGGCCCGGCCCTCTGGAACGACCTACCCCCCGACCTACGCACCACTTCGGACCTCCGCCTCTTCCGCCAACGTCTTAAGACGTATCTATTCCAACAAGCCGGCCTAGCGTAGCCCCCCGTTTCTGACTCTATCTATAAATTTTAATTTTCAGGGTTTTAAATGGGTTTTTTAGCACGGGTTTTAATTTAATTTAATATGTTTTTAATAGTGTATATTGTCATTTTGTTATGGTTTTTTAATAATGCCTGTGCGCCGCCTTGGGTCCTAACAAGGAGAAGGGCGGGGTATAAATTCGAAAAATAAAATAAATAATAAATAAAAATAAATAAATTTCTGAGGGCACGTGAGCTGTTGCCCTGTCACCTCCAGCGCGCTTGTGTGCGCTGGCCAGTTGATTTAGGCCTTCTTTGGAGGCCATTTTTCACTCTCTGGAAGCTCCTGAAGCCTCTGGAGGTGGGGAGGGGAGGCTGTTTTCACCCTCCCCAGGCTCCTAGAAAGCCTCTGGACCCTGGGGAGGGCAAAAAAAGCGTACCAAAAGCAGAGGGTCACGCACATAGCATTATGGGTGTGGCACGCTCATACACGACTCCCCTGCGCTCCCCCTGTTTTTGGCACACGAGCCAAAAAAGGTTAGCCATCACTGCCCTAGATCATGGAACAGTATCAGTTCACCAGCACTTGGAGCCATTAGCAAAGGGAAGATTCAAACCCAGGATTCCAACGTCAGACCCCTTTTTTTTCCTCCCCCCACCCCCTACAGCTTACCTCCCCCCTCTCTTGAGAGAGGAGATAAACAGAATCTAAACTTCTGTCCTCCGTTAAAATCATTTTCCAGCTGAGTTGTAATTTTGCTCAAGCATCCCACTTCCACACAGCTCCTCTAACAAACATTGTTTAAATCAGGTGGTCTCCAACCTTTGCAACTTTAAGTCTGAAGGACTTCAGCTCCCAGACTTCTCCAGCCAGCAAAGCTTATTATGTATATACCCACATAGCAAAGCTGGCTGGAGAAGTCTGGGAGCTGAAGTCCTTCAGACTTAAAGTTGCAAAGGTTGGAGACCCCTGGTTTAAATGACAGAGAGTGAGAGAGAGGAAGGTCTTGAAACCATGAGGCTCTGTTAGAAATAGAGAGTTAGTTGTGTGGGGGGCCTGGAAGTTGCTATAGCAGAAGCTACGAAGTGCAGTCCTCCACGCCAGAGAAAGAAAACACGACTGCACCAAACCCCTCTCAACCCGTTCCAAATTCACCAAAGGGAAACCGAGGCAAAAATACACAGTAGAAAAAGAGGGAAAGACAAAAAAGCTGCAGCAAACGTGTATCTCTAAGATCACTGGTGGGGGAAATACGGCCCCTTTATCACCCGGGAACTTCAATTCCCAGAATTCCCGGGAGCTCTGAGAATGGCTGGCTCAGGAACTCTGGGAGTTGAAGTCCACAGGACATAAAGGGTGTATATATAGTTCCCCAGCCCTGCATCTGAGGGATGTCCTAGTAGCAAAGCTCAGTCTCACAATAACCACCGCTCAATCCAGACTGAGCAGTGGGGAATGTTTACACGGAGAAACGCCCGTCACACACTCAATAAATTTCCCTCCCTGAATTGGGAAAGGAGAGACGTCTTTTGTTGAATCTACTTAGCCAGACCATCTGGAGTTCTGCAATTGTTTGGGCTCTCTCCAAAGGTTTGATGGATACTCACCGGCAATCTGGACTGAGCCATCTTCTCCCAATAGGATATTTCCAGCTTTCACATCCCTAGGAGAAAGAAAGAAAGAAAGAAAGAAAGAAAGAAAGAAAGAAAGAAAGAAAGAAAGGAAGGAAGGAAGGAAGGAAGGAAGGAAGGAAGGAAGGAAGGAAGGAAGGAAGGAAGGAAGGAAGGAAGGGAAAGGAGGGAGGGAGAAGAAAGGAAAGGAAGGAAAAGAAAGGGAGAGAAGGAGGATGGAAGGAAGGAAAGGAAAGAAGGAAGGAAGATAAAGAAAGGAGGGAGGGAAAGAAAGAAAGAGGTAAGAAAAAAAGAAAATTGGAAGGAAAGGAAAGGAAGGAAGGAAGGAGGGAAGGAAGGAAGGAAGAGAGAGAGAGAAAGAAAGAAAATGGGGAGGGAGGAAAGGAAAGAAGGATGGATGGAAGGAAGGAAGGGAAAGAAAGGAGGGAAGGAGAGAAGGAAAGGAAAGAAGGAAGAGAAAGAAAGGAGTGAGAGAAGGAGGAAGGGAGAGAAGGAAGGAAAGGAAGGAAGAGAAAGAAAGGAGGGAGGGAGGAAAGGAAGAATGGAAGAAAGGAATAAAAGAAAGAAAATAGGAAGGGAGGGAGGGAGGGAGAGGGAGAGAAAAAGAGAAAGAAAATATAGCCATGAGTATGGATGCAGATTCTGTGTTTCCTTCCCATTGTGGCAATCAAACCTACTGCATTCCTAAAGCAAAGTCAGCACCTCAAAAAAGGACTTACGACTTGCGTATGAATTTAACACTGTTGCGGCACCAAAATTTGAGTGTTTGGTAACCGGCAAAGTACAGGCAGTCCTCCACTTACAACCATTCCGTTTTGTGACCATTTGATGTTATACCAGCACTGGGAGAAAAGTCATATTTATGACGGCTGCATATCTCTGGGTCACGTGATTCCCCTTTTGCGACCTCCGGACAAGAAATGGTCAACAGAGAAGCCAGATTTAGACTCAGCATAATTTTATTGTCCCTTTGAATGTACACTAATCGGCATACATTAAAATGAAATCCCATGGCTCTCAAAGGGTCTCCACCATACACCGCTACACAAACACCTTTAACAAGGTTCACTTACCAACCGAGTTACTAGCTTAACGACTGCGTTGGCTCACTTTACAATGGCGGCAAGAAAAGCTGTACAATGGGGCTAAAGTCACTTAACAACTGCCTCGCTTAGCAACGGAAATGTTGGGTTCCATGGAGGTCGAGGGCTAGCTGTATCCTCCAAAAGGAATGGATTTGGGGGTTGTGGCCCGCCAGTGGCCAGAGGAACCGGCAGCAGATTCAGACTGTGGGGAGGAACGTGGGCCAGTCCTGGAGTCCGGGGAAGGCTGTGAGGAGGACTCTGTGTCGGAGGCAGAGAAGGGGCCAGGGCCGTCCGACAGTTATCGGCTGCCTTCGGAGTCAGACTTCAGTGAGGCAGAAGAACAGCTGGAGCCTCTTCCCAGTGTGCGCATGCGCAGAGTGGCCAGACGAAAGAAACAGATAAAAAGCAGGGGTCGTGACTTGGGAGGAAGGCCACAGGTGGACGGTGAATGGTCCCTCCCAGAGGAAATAAAAGAGGAGCGACAGGGGAGTGGAGTTTGCAGGAGACCATTAGTTCGCTTCATTGGTTCGTGACTCTCTGAGACTCCTGGCCAGATATCGGCCTGGCAGCTCTCCAAGCCAGAGGAGGTCTGTGACTGTAAATCCTCCCTGGAAATAATTTGCTGGATGTGAATGAGCAGAATTCGCAATCAATTAATAAAAGGGTTTTTTTGTCGGGACAAGGAGTTTGCTTCAGGCTGTCGGGAAGCCTCGGTCAGAACATTGGAGCAAATAGGTTGTGACTCTGAAGATGAAGCTGGCAAATGGAGCTTTTCTACCCTTTGGGAAATACAATAATACAATACAATAGCAGAGTTGGAAGGGACCTTGGAGGTCTTCTAGTCCAACCCCCTGCGTGGGCAGGAACCTTATACCATTTCAGACAAATGGCTATCTAACATCTTTTTAAAGACTTCCAGGGTTGGGGCATTCACAACTTCTGGAGGCAAGCTGTTCCAGAGGTTAATTGTTCTGACTGTCAGGAAATTTCTCCTTAGTTCTAAGTTGCTTCTCTCCTTGATTAGTTTCCACCCATTGCTTCTTGTCCTGCCCCCAGATGCCTTGGAGAATAGCTTGACTCCCTCTTCTTTGTGGCACCCTCTGAGATATCGGAACACTGCTATCATGTCTCCCCTGGTCCTTCTCTTCATCAAACTAGACATTCCCAGTTCCTGCAACCGTTCCTCATATGTTTTAGCCTCCAGTCCCCTAATCATCTTGGTTGCTCTTCTCTGCACTCTTTCCAGGAGTGGAGAGAAATCTCCAGGACTTCTCCGGCTGCTACCAAAACAATAATCTCCGCACAATGTTCACCTGCCTTTGGCAGAAAGCTCTCCTGGGAAAGGCTATGCTTGAAAGCTCAAGTCGGGCCAAGGTCCAGAGTTCAAGGGGTCAGTTGTCTTAACAACTAAGTTTGCTAATGTGTTTGCAAATGCAAGCTGAAGAAGGGGTCAACCTTTAAAACAAGCTACATGTCATCCCAGACCAGTGATGGCGAACCTTTTCATAAAATTGTGTCAAAATTTTGTGCGTGCCCACACCTACAATTCAATGCGCCCGCCCACTGGCGCATGCACACGTGTTTTCCTGAAGCCTGGAGAACGCAAAAACGGCCTCCCCCCCCAAGGCCCTCCAGAAACGGATAATTTTCAAACTTCCGGTCAGCCCGTTGGGCCTGTTTTTCTCCCTCCCCAGGCTCGAGGCTTTCTGAAGTTTGGGGAGGGCGAAAACAGCCTCCCCCGACCCTCCAGAAGGCCATAAATCAGCTGGCCAGCGTGCACATGTGCGCCAGAGCTGACAGTTTGCGTGCCAGCAAGTATGGCTCCGCGGGCTATCTGTAGCGTGCATGCCATAGTTCCGCAATCACGGTCCTAGACCTACGACCGCAACTGAGCCCAACATTTCTGTTGCTGAGTGAGAAATTCATTAAGTGAGCCTTGCCCCCGTTTTAAGACATTTCTTGCTACAGTTGTCAAGTGAATCAACTTCAGCTGTTAAATTAGTAACACGGTTGTTAAGTGAATCTGGCTTCCCCACTCAGAAGGTCGCAAAAGGGGATCCCCTGACCCTGGGACACAGCCACCATCATCAATATGAATGGCTTGTCAAGCATCTAAATCTAAGTCTCTTGGCCGGGATGAGAGGTGGGAAGGGAGGGGGGGGATTGTAACAATCGTAAGTGTGAAAAATGGCCACACGAGTCCTTTCTTCCAATGTCACTGTAACTCCGAACGGTCATTAAAACGAGCTGTTGTAAGTCGAGGACTACTGTATAGCAAAGGGCTGTTAGGAAACACACATAAACACACATACAACTAATGAGTCACTGAATGTGCTATCTCCGCTGGTAAAGATTAGAGGAGAGGTCACCAACTTGGGGGGGGGGGTCCATGGACCACTGGGGGTCCGCGAGAAAATTTTGGTGGTCCGCAGAAAAATTACTTGCATTTTTTATATTGCATTAAATCGGGGAACCTCAAACTATCTTCCCCTGGACTGGATACGTGCAATGAAGGCTTGTGTTGCTGCAGAGAGTCTCCCCCTTCGGGGTCTTTTTGTGTGGGTCGGAGGGGGGCAGAAATTCCGACTTGGGGTCTGCTTCAGCCTCCTGGTGGGGGGCTTTGGGCGAAGGCTGGAGGGAAGGACTGCTGGTGGCAAAGAGCCAGAGGGCCTCGTTCCAGTGGGGCTGCATCAAGGCCTGGAACTGGCTGACCATCTCATTCTGCTGGGCCTCCAGGCGCCGGTCCCTGGCCTTGCACTCCCGCAGGTCTTTCCTCTGCTTGGAAAGCCCATGCTCCTAGTCCTCAGTGAGGTGCTTCTGCTGAGCCTCCTTCTCGGTCAGATCCAATGTGAACTGAGCTGTTTTGCCAACTCTTTCTCCTGGGGGCTGCTTAGCTCCAGCAACGGCTTCCTGTTGGGGCCCTAAGGAGCCCAGGCGGGCAGGTAAGGAAGGGCTGGGAGGGGAGGGGCGAGTAGAGGCTTGCGAGGCACCCCTTGATGTGAGTGACATCAAACTGACCATGTTCACCCAGTCACATGACCACTTAGCCACACCCACACGGCCAGTCATTAGGCAGATCATATTAGTTGTCCGCGGGATTTAAAATTAGGGATTTAGTGGCTCTTGAGGTCCGAAAGGTTGGTGACCCCTGTATTAAAGGATCTATCAAACGAGAGTGGATCAGTACTTAAAATTACAGACATAATTGTCAGTTATCCTTTCATTACATATGTATCACCTTATGTTCTATATAGTAGCATTATTTTTGTCAAGTCAATCTTTTCCCATAGTTATTCAATATATAATCCTTAAGTTTTTCTTTTTTCCAACCATTGATAAAACATATTTCATATTTCATAAAATTGTTCATTCTCCTGCTCTCTAATTTCAAATGTTAATCTACTCATTTCTGCACATTCCACGATCTTACGAATGACTTCCTCTTGTGAAGGTAATTTCTCATTTCTCCAGGTCTTTGCAAATACAATTCAGAGCAGGAGACTCTGTACCACTTCAAATGACTGTCCAGTTCTCTTGAAAGCCTCCAGTGTTGGACCATTCACAGCTTCTAGAGGCAAGCTGTTCCACTGGTTAATTGTTCCCACTATTAGAAGTCTCTCCTTCATTCCAGGTTGCTTCTCTCCTTGATTAGCTTCCACCCATAGCTTCTTCTCCTGCCTTCTGCTGCTTTGGAAAATAGTTTGACCTCCTCATCTATGTGGCAGCCCCTCAAATATTGGAAGACTGCTATCATGTCATTCCTGGTCTCCTTACATTTATCTGAGAACAAGTGGAAGATTCATGTTTCCTGGGGGAGGGGAGAGCCCAAAGAGCTGAACAGGAGTCTTCATAGAACCACTTCCCATCGCTGGTTTTAAACTTTTAATTCTTGGCAACTTTTATGTGCCACAATCCACTGCTACACTTTATTTTGGCCAGTGTCCCTCGCAACCAGCTAATGGAAAGTGTGAAAAAATGCCCACCAACTAATGGTGGGATTAAAACATTTTTTACTACCGGTTCTGTGAGCATAGCTTAGTGGGCGTGGCAGGGGAAGGATAGTGTAAAATCTCCATTCCCTCCCTACTCCAGGGAAAGGTTACTGCAAAATCCCCATTCCCTCCCGATCAGCTGGGACTCGGGAGGCAGAATTTTGAATTTTTTTGAATTTATTTATATTTATATCCCGCCCTTCTCCACAGAGGGCCCAGGGCGGCGCACAGGAAATTTAAAAACATACAAAATACAAAAAATAAATACATAATTTAAAATATATATTAAACTATCCTATCCTATGCTAAAAGCCAAATTTTAAAATACCCAATTTAAAACTTTCTAAAAAGTCCCCGTGGGAGGTTAGGCTAGGCCGGCTTGTTGGAACAAGTATGTCTTTAGACATTGGCGGAAGAGGCGGAGGTCGGTGATGGTGCGTAATTCAGGGGGTAGGTCGTTCCAAAGGGCTGGGCCCGCCACAGAGAAGGCTCTTCTCCTGGGTGTCGCCAGTCGGCATTGTCCGGCCGACGGCTCCCTGAGAAGGCCCTCTCTGTGGGAGCGTATCGGACTCTAAGGGATAGATGGGGGCATATCGGTCTAAGCTAAGGGATAGATGGGGGCGTGGCCAGCCAGAGGTAGTATTTGCCGGTTCTCTGAACTACTCAAAAATTTCCGCTACTGGTTCTGCAGAACTGGTCTGAACCTGCTGAACACCACCTCTGCTGCAGGTCTATTTTTGTTCTTCCTTATATTTGCTTTTTAGCATGAAAAAAAAAACCTACGTGTAAAACACACTGTAAAGGTCTCGTGTTGGATCGTGCCAGATTATGTTTGACAACGACAAAGAAGCGGAACGGATATGCTTATGGGCTTGTTCTGCACCATCTCACATTGCAAATGACAAGGGTGGTGGTGTTGATGGATTGAGGACAATTGTCTTCAGAGCATGGAGAGATTCCATTCCTGGGGGTGAAGCCCTTTCTCCTCCCCATGCTTCAAGGACTAGACAGTCTCCTTATCAACAGGTCAAGATTCCCATTATCCAAAGGGCATCCAAAGCTAGTTAGGAGACGCCCCTAACCAGCCCCTAGGGAGAGAATCAAGATCACGTGAAGTGTTAATGCCACTGTATAGTGCCTTGGTAAGGCCACACTTGGAATACTGCATACAGTTTTGGTCGCCACAATGTAGAAAAGACGTGGAGACTCTGGAAAGAGTGCAGAGAAGAGCAACCAATATGATTAGCGGACTGGACACTAAAGCATATGAAGAACGGTTGCAGGAGCTGGGTAGGTCTAGTTTAATGAAAAGAAGGACCAGGGGAGACAGGATAGCAGCCTTCCAATATCTCAGGGGTTATTCAAGCTATTCTCCAAAGCACCTGAGGGCAGAACAAGAAGCAATGGGTGGAAACTAATCAAGGAGAGAAGCAACTTAGAACTGAGGAAAAATTTCCTGACAGTTAGAAAAATTAATCAGTGGAACAGATGTTGCCTCCAGAAGTTGTGAATGCTCCAACACTGGAAGTCTTTAAGAAGATGTTGGATACCCATTTGTCTGAAATGGGTATAAGGTTCCTGCCTAGGCAGGGGGTTGGACTAGAAGATCTCCAAGGTCCCTTCCAACTCTGCTACTGTATTGTAAATGGTATACAACATCAATTCAAACTACGTTCCAACTCAAGATGTAGCTTCTTTAAAAATTGGTGCGGCATGCGAATCAAGGCATTATGGCTTGTTCAACGAAGTGGGGGTTACAATCTGTTGTTGGCTTAGGATTGTCTGTCAAAATGGGTCTCCTTGCTGATTGGACACTTTCAAGACAAGCTTTCTCATCTTCTGCCATGTTTTAAAGAGGCCTCGCTTGGAATGCATCTATGAATCTCTTCTAAGGAAAAAAGTGTTGGTTCATTTTTCGGCAGGAATAGTCAACACTCCATAAGACAAGCTCAGGATCCAAAAGGATCTCAACAGACTTGAACACAGGACTCTGTTTAACAAAATGAAATTCCGTGGTGGGAAAAAAAAAGGTTTTACAGGCAAGAAAACCCAAATGCATTTGGTACAGTACAGGTAATAACTGGCTCAATAGAAGTAACTGTGAAAGGGATCTTGGAGTCCTAGTGAACACTTAAATAGGAGCCATTAATGTGCTCCAGCTGCCAAAAAAAGCCAACACAGCCCTAGTCTTCAGGGATAGAACCAAGTTCACGTGAAGTGTTAATACCATTTTTATAATGCCTGGGTAACATTGCACTTGGAAAGCTGCATTCAGTTTTGCTGACCATGATATAAAAAAGATGTTGAGTTTTTGGAAATTGTGCAGAGCAACAAAGATGATTAGGCTAAAACATATGAAAAACAGTTGCAGGAACTGGGCATGTCCAGTTTAGTGAAAAGCACTAGAGGTGACATGAAAGCACTAGAGGTGACATGATAGCAGTTTTCTTCCAAAATCTCAGGTGTTGCCACAAAGAAGAAGGGGTCAAATCTATTTTCCAAAGCACCTGAAGGCAGGATAAGAAGCAACATATGAAAACTAATCAAGGCCAAATTTCCTGACAGTGAGAACAATTAATCAGTGGGATGACTTGTTTCCAGAAGTTGTGGGTGCTTCAATCCTGGAAGTTTTAAGAAGAGACTGGGCAACCACTTGTGTTGAAATGGTGTAGGGCAGGGATGTCCAAACTTGGGAACTTTAAGACTTGTGGACTTCAACTCCCAGAATTCCCCAGCCAGCTATGCTGGCTGGGGAATTCTGGGAGTTGAAGTCCACAAGTCTTAAAGTTCCCAAGTTTGGACATCCCTGGTGTAGGGTTTCCTGCTTGAGCAGCAGGTTGGAGTAGAAGACCTCCAAAGTCCCTTCCAACTTACGTTCGTCTGATGTTCTGTTACAGGGGCTCAATGTTCAACTCCCAAAAAGAAAAAGAGGGAATTCGGAGCTGAGATGAAGACTGTGGTGCTCACCTAACAGGAAATCCTGCTGCTGTAGGGTCACAGCTTGGAAAAAAAGTGATCCCTTGTTCCTCTAAACCTCATAATCACATTAAGCGATTTAAATGTGCCAATTGAGATTTCATTTACTGGCAACAGCAGAGCTGTCAATCAACACCAGGTTTCAATTCAGTTCCAAGCGTGTTGCGGTCTTGAATCAACATCAAGAGAGCACAAGTGGAGCTGTGTGTTCTGGTGTCTTAATCTTCTCTTGGCACGTTTTATTCATCCTGGATTTCTCCTTTCATGATCCCAAGAGCAAGTACCGTATTTTTCAAAGTATAAGACGCACCTAAATCTGGGTGCGTCTTATACACTGAATACAGCATTTTTGGCCTCCTGAAACTCTCCCCCTTCACAAAAATGGACGTGCATAGCCTTTAGGAAGCTTCCAGAGTGCTGCTGGGGGACAGGGAGGGCAAAAACGAATGGAAAATGAGCCATTTTTTGCTCACCCCCCCCCCCAGCCCCCAGGAGCACTCTACGAACCTCCTAAAGGCTATGCACACCCTGTTTTTGCCCCCCCCCCACAACCCCCAGGAACACTTTTCAGGCCTCTCAAACTCTCTGTATGCCCTATTTTCCACACAAAAAATGGTGCGCCTTATATTCCGGTGCGTCTTATACTCCAAAAAATACGGTAAGCAGATAAATAAATCAAAAGACCCCATCACTTCTCCACCAGCCATCAGCATCCAGATCAGCATAAATTAACTCCAAGGTTAACATTAGACCAACAATCAAGTAAACAATATCCCAATCATTGGTGAAATCTAATTTTTTTGCCCACGGGTTCTATGGGCGTGGCTTGGTGGTGGTGGTGGGGTCATATGACTGGGTGGGTGTGGCCAGCTGATCCGTGCGATCCTTGGAAGCTTTTTTTTACTACTACTTGCAGAACCAACGGCAATTATCACTAACAGTTCAGCCGAACTGGGAGGATTTCACCCCGATCCCAATCAAGAAACGGCCAAAGATCCAACAGCCCAACCCAAGAGCCTCTAAGACCGCCCCCACCAACACGGATAGGCAAGCCGCTAGAATATATGCCAACAGCAAATGGCACTCCTTATTGGAGCACTGATGATGTTACCTAGTTTGGGTAATAAAATCTCTGCAAGAGAACAAGCAAGGAGCAGAGCACCAAGGGCCCCTCAATTAATCAGCGGGATGACTTTCCTCCGGAAGCTTGGGAACTCCAACACTCAAGGTTCTTAAAAAAAGATTGGGCAACCTTTTGTCTGAAATGGCACAGGGTCTCTTGCTTGAGAGCTGGAGCCGAAATAAAGCTGCTGAGGTTGAGAAATATTACCGTATTTATTCGAGTATAACGCGCACACGTGTATAACGCGCACCCCTAATTTTCGATTAAAAATCGGTATTTAAAAAACGTTTTTTTTCCCTTCCCCCTCACGTACAGTGAGCGGCTGCAGCCCGGAAAAGGCGCAGTGCGAACTCACAATTCGCCTGCGCCCTCAATGGACCGGCCCTCGTTTATAACGCGCACCCAAACTTTGATTTCTTTTTTGGGTAGAAAATTTTGCGCGTTATACTCGAATAAATACGGTATTTTAAACCAGGGCTGTTGAACTCAATTTCATTGATGGCTGCATCAGGGTTGTTGTTAGGAGTATAATCCTATTGTTGGATAGGCAATATATATAAGCCATGATAACAAATGGTCTTTGTTACTTTAAATGTTTGAATGTAATTAGCAACTGTAATTAACTCAGCAATAAGAGGAAGCCAGGAGAGCTCTCTCTCTCTCTGCTCATTCGTTGACTGACTGACTGACTGACTAAACAAGGAAGAATCGTGGATTGCAACTGTAAACAATTGTTTGTGAGTTAAGGACTGTATTTGATTCAATACCTACTATCACTGCTTGCGAAGCAGTAGTATAGTTTTCCATCACAAGTAAAGCTACTTGTTTTTAGGTTTAGGTTTAGGTTTTATTAGTTTTTTATACCGCCCTACTCCCGAAGGACTCAGGGCGGTGTACAGCCAAAGTAAAACAGATATATAAAAGTTAAAAATGTTTTTAAAAAACATATTAAATAATTTGGCCTCAAAATTAAAAAACCAAACAAACCCCGATTAAAATTAATAAAAATTCGCAATTTAAAATTCATTTTTATGCCAGCCCGGCTTGTTGGGAAAAAAAGGTTTTGAGAGCACGGCGGAAGGTGCGTAAGTCAGGGATAGTTCTTAATTCCGGGGGCAATTCGTTCCAGAGGACAGGTGCTTCCACGGAGAAGGCTCTCCCGCTGGGTGTCGCCAGTCGACATTGTCTAGCCGACGGCACCATGAGGAGACCCTCTCTATGGGAGAGTACGGGCTGGTGGGTTGCAGAAGGCGATCTCGCAGGTACCCAGGTCCTAAGCCATTGAGCGCTTTAAAGATAGTAACTAACACCTTGAATTGCACCCGGAAAACCACCGGAAGCCAGTGCAGCTCGCACAGGAGGGGTGTTACATGGGAGCGGCCGCATTCTGTGCTCGCACAGGAGGGGTGTTACCCGTGCGGCCGCATTCTGGACCGTTGGAGACTCCAGGTGCTCTTCAAGGGGAGCCCCATGTAGAGAGCATTGCAGTAGTCCAGACGGGAAGAGACAAGGGCGTGAGTGACTGTGCGCAGGGCATCCCGATCTAGGAAGAGACGCAACTGATAGATCAGGCGAACCTGATAAAAAGCCCCCCTCACAACAGCCGTCATATAATCTTCCAAGGACAGCCATGCATCCAGGAGGACACACAAGTTGCGAACCCTTCCTGTGGGGGCTAAGGTCTCACCCCCCCATAGCCACCGATGGAACCAGCTGATTGTAACGGGACGCCGGGAGCCACAGCCACTCGATCTTGGAGGGGTTGAGCCTGAGCCTGCTCCTCCCCATCCAGATCCGCACGGCCTCCAGGCACTGGGGCATCATGTCCAGGGCAACATTGGGGTGGTCTGGGGATGAAATGTACAGCTGCGTATCATCAGCGTACTGATGGAACTTTACCCCAAAACCCCGGATGATCTCGCCCAACGGCTTCACATAAATGTTGAACAGCAGGGGCGAGAGGACCGACCCCTGGGGCACTCCACAAGTGAGGCACCTCGAGGACGACCTCTGTTTTTACTATCAGTGTCTGAGACTCTATTCGCGTGTCTACTAACAACATTTCTCTAGCTGCACATTCCACTGCACAATTTTCTGTCTCCTAAAGGAGATATCCCCAACAGTTGTGTTTGACCTTGGGGGGACAAGTGGGCATGGCCAGCTCGATGTCATTTGTGTCGGGGGCGTCCATGGTGGTCCGTGGGCTCTGCCAGTGAAAATGGGCCCCCGAACTCAATTTTCACCTGAGACAGCCTCC
The DNA here is from genome assembly GCA_039707465.1 of Rhabdophis nuchalis. Classification (NCBI taxonomy): domain Eukaryota; kingdom Metazoa; phylum Chordata; class Lepidosauria; order Squamata; family Natricidae; genus Rhabdophis; species Rhabdophis nuchalis. The sequence goes on along the minus strand of CM077647.1, from coordinate 9,160,997 downwards.
TGCAACCCTCTGCGATTTGCTGGCAAAGGCACTGCAGGCCAGTCTTTCGCTATTTCCAGGGTGGCCCTGCGGGACTGGATCTAGCCCCCGGGCCTTCAGGTTGACACCCCTGTTTTAAACAATCACTTTCCTTTCTTCCAATGAAGGAACCTCAAAGCTCCAAGATTTCCCATCCTTCTTGGCAACGCAAACCATGCAGAGCAGGGGTGTCAAACTCGATCGTGTCGTGGGTCGGATCGTGATGTTATCACAATGTTTTTTGCATTCACGGAACTGGGGTGGGTGTGGCTTGCAGAGGCTGTATCCGGCCTGCAGGCCGCCACTTTGACAGGCCTGATGTAGTGGTTTCAGATCGAGAGAGGTTAGTGCAAGTCAGTTTTAAACACCGTTCATTCTTAAGCTTGCCAGAATTAAGGTTCAGCCATGCAGGAGCTAATCATAAAGAGACTGGCACCCAATGAGAAGGGATCACTTGCTTCCTGACAAGTCAATCATGAATCCCATGGCTGGCAGCCAATCAGAAAGTGATGCCCCTGATGGAGGACGCTGCAACCTCAACAAATTGCTGCCACCAAATCCTTCCTGACATTTTTGAAACCAGAAACTAACACGGCTCTATGTCTGGCAGCTGTCAATCTTACTGAATCCCTTTGTCCTTACTGATGGCAGAAATCATTCTATGTCTTCAGTCATCAATAAGCACAAAGAGATAAACCACATTTACACAACATTCACAAAAGATTAATGAAAACCTAGGAGGGAAACAGAAAGACTAGAACACATTGTTTCCAGCAGCTGGTGCCCAGGTAAGCAGGGATTAATACCAGACAAACAATTGGAGGAGATTGCACCTGGGAATTCAGAGCTCTGCTTTTTCATGGATAGGGAAAACACGGAAGCAACAGCGATCTGAAGCAATGCACCTGAGACCCACCTGTGGATTTGCCCATTCTTATGCAGGTACTCCAGCCCTTCCAGAACCTCCTTGAGGATTGTGGCTATTACAGGCTCATCCAGGACTCCATTCTTATGTTCTCCTTTGGCTACAATGTGCTTGATCACATCCAGAACAGAACCTGTGTCGATAAAGAGAAACGGCTTTATTAAGGGAAGGAAAGAAGATTCTCCTGATAATTGTGATCATAAGTCAAGGATTTATCCATACAACAGCTGGATTCATGGTTTTCCCTAAACCTGAATCAGACAAACAATGCACTAGCTTAGCAAAGATATGGGAAACATGGATCTCAGGTTGCAAGCACCTCTAATCTACATTTGCTCCCGTGTGTAGAAATGGCATTTACTGTCAAAGAGCTTGACAGCGCAAGAGGAGGCAACCTTTAGATCAGGGGTCTCCAACCTTTGCAACTCTAAGTCTGAAGGACTTCAGCTCCCAGACTTCTCCAGCCAGCTTTGGAGACCCCTGCTTTAGAGCAAGGGTGTCAAACTCAATTTGATTGAGGGCCGCATCAGGGTTGCGTTTAACCTGGGGGGTGGGAGCAGGTTGGACGTGGCCAGGGTGGGTGTGGCCAGCTCGACCTCACTCATGTTGGGAGGCACCAGTGGGGGCCTTGATCGTGTTGTGGGTCAGATCATGATGTTATCATGATCTTTTTTGCCTTTGCGGAGCTGGGATGAGTGTGGCTTGCAGAGGTCATATCCAGCCCGCGGGGTGCTGGTTTGACATGCCTTATGTTTTCAGATCGAGACAGGCTACTGGAAGGCAATATCCTCTCTCGATCTGCCAACGAAAACAGGCTCCATTTTCGGCTGAAACAGCTTCCTGTAACCCTCAGCCAGCGAAAACGGAGTTTGGGAGGGCAGTCTGCAGCCCGCCCGAGCTCCATTTTTGCTGGCAGAGGTACCGCGGGTCAGATCTATGCCCTCTGTGGGCCGGATTTGACCCTGGGCCTTGAGTTTAACATCCCTGCTTTACAGGAATACCGCGTTGAAAGAGAAAAATATCCTTCTTGATCCTTCTAAAATTTTCAGTGTGAAATTTAAACATTTCTCGTGCAGAATCCACTGAAGTTACTAAACCTTTCACCTTTTCCCACCATTTAAGGTAGCATAGTGTGCGCTGTTTAGACATCTCACTGCTGTAATCCGTGTATTTTGACATAATAAGTCTACCGTTACTGCTCCTAAGTCAAACGTTGGTTGGCTGGACAGGTTTGCTGAAAGATTTTGGAAGCTGAATCGTCCTCTTCAAAATTGGTTCATTCTAATTTTTTTAATATATTAAAGCCCTAAACAAAACAAAAAAAACCAGAAAACCTGCAACCACGGCTGAATTCAAAAGAAAAGGTGCAGATTTTATTTTGTTGAGGTAGTCAATTAAAGCCACAGGGTGCTAGAGGAAGCACGTTCAGGCATGTTATAGGTGACCTGACAGCTGAAATCCATTCAACTACGCCTTATTGAAAATTTAAGATTTAAAAGTATTTATCTTGATGGCTTCTTAAACCCAAGTGACAGCCTAAGAATAGCCAACTTAAAAATAGACCTATTAATACAAGGGGCATTTTTGCCCGGTTTAAAATTTTCTGCCTGACATTCCAGAAATACTACTACTTTCAAAACCTTTTCCACTACAGATTAATTTGTTTGTAAAAACACTGATCAGGTTAATCAACCTGCTTCTCCCTCAAAACAAACAGATGTATATTAGCTCTAAAAGTCACACATGTACAAGTAGTTCTCAACTTACAACGCTCCATTCAGTGACCATTCAAATTACAAAAGCTTATGACTTATGACCATTTCCCCACACTTACGACCATGGTCACATGATCAAAATTCAGACACTCGGCATCTGGTTCATATTTATGACGGTGGCCGTGCCCCAGGGTCGTGTCATCCCCTTTTGCGGCCTTCTGACAAGCGAAAAAAAATGCAGAAGCCAGTTTCACGTAACAATGATGTCCATAAGTTAATAACTGCAGTGATTCACTTAACAATCGTGGCAAGGAAGGTTGTAAAATGGGATAAGTTCACTTAACAAATGAAAGCACTTAGCAACATAGATCTTGGGCACAACTGTGGTCGCAATGTGAGGACTACCTATATTAACGGAACAAAATAATAATAATAATAATAATAATCTTTATTGTCATTGTACTAAAATAAGATTTAGGCCTTCTTTTGAGGCTGTTTTTCACCCTCTGGGGGCTTCAGGAGCTTCTGAAGGTGGGGGGGGGGGGGGGTAGGAGGCTGTTTTCACCCTCCCCAAGCTCCTAGAAAGCCTCTGGAGCCTGGGGAGGGCAAAAAAAAATGCGTCAAAAGCAGAGGGTTGCGCACATAGCATTATGGGTGCGGCACGCCCACGCACGAGCCCCCTGCACTTTTGGCACGCGAGCCAAAAAAGGTTAGCCATCACTGTCCTAAAGTTACCATGTCTGAAATCCTGGTGGGCATCAGCATTAAGAGTGATTATTATTATTATTTTATTATTGTTTAATTTTATATACCGCGTCCTCTCCCCTAGGGAACTCGGAGCAGTGCACAGGGAAAACTAAAACACATAAAATATATACATCAATAAATACAAAAGATAAAAATCAATTAAACTAATCATCCCTGCGCTAAAATACCCATTAAAACTAACAACCCTAAAAAACCCCAAGGAAGAGACTACCATAGGCCGGCCAAGCAGAAAAGGTGTGTTTGTAATTTTTGACGGAAGGAGCGGAGGTCCGTGGTTGTTCTAATGTCGGGGGGAAGGTCGTTCCAGAGGGCTGGGCCAGCCACAGAGAAGGCCCTTCCCCTGGGCGTCGCCCGCTGACAAAGTCTAGTGGACGGCACCCGGAGAAGTCCCTCTCTGTGGGAGCGAATCGGCCGTGAGGATGTATGGGGCAGGATCCGATCCCGCAGATAGCTAGGTCCCGAGCCATGGAGCGCTTTAAAGATGACAACTAGCACCTTGAAGCGCACCCGAAAGACGACAGGCAGCCAGTGCAGCTCGTGCAAGAGAGGTGTTATGTGGGTATACCTTGCGGTCCCCATTATAGCTCGCGCGGCTGCATTCTGGACCAGCTGAAGTCTTCGGGTGCACCTCAAGGGGAGCCCCATGTAGAGAGAGTTGCAATCGTCCAGTCGGGATGTCACGAGGGCATGAGTGACTGTGCAAAGGGCATCCCGATCCAATAGGGGGCGCAACTGGCGTACCAGGCGAACCTGGTAAAACGCCCTCCTGGCCACGGCTGTCACTTGATCTTCCATGGACAGCCGGGTATCCAGGAGGACTCCCAAATTGCGCGCCCCATCCACAGGGGCAAGATGTTCGCCCCCTATGGTCAGCGATGGAGTCAGCTGATTGAATCGGGCGGCCGGAAACCACAGCCACTCGGTCTTGGTCGGGTTGAGCCTGAGTCTGTTACTTCCCATCCAGATCCGCACGGCTTCCAGGCACTGGCACATCACCGCTACGGCATCGTTGGGGTGGTTTGGGGTAGATATATACAACTGCGTATCATCAGCGTAGAGGTGATACTCTACCCCAAAACCACGGATGATCTCACCCAGCGGCTTCATATATGTGTTGAACAGGAGAGGCGAGAGGACCGACCCCTGAGGCACCCCACATGTGAGGGGTCTCGAGGTCGACCTCTGCTCTCCTGTCAACACAAATTGCGATCGACCAGAGAGGTAGGAGGAGAACCACCGTAAAACGGTGCCTCTCACCCCCAGCCCCCCCAGTCGATGCAATAGGATACCATGGTCGATGGTATCGAAAGCCGCTGAGAGGTCTAAAAGGACCAGGATGGAGGAACAACCCCCATCTCTGGCCCTCCAGAGATCACGCGACCAATGCCGTCTCGGTGCTATGCCCGGGCCGAAAGCCGGACTGGCACGGGTCTAGATAATCAACTTCCTCCAGGTGACGGGGAAACTGTTGTGCCACCATACTCTCTACAACCTTCGCCAAAAAGGGAAGGTTGGAGACGGGACGATAGTTGGCTAATAAAGTTGGGTCCAAAGAGGGCTTCTTCAGGAGGGGCCTCACCATGGCCTCTTTAAGGGAGGCAGGCAAGAAACCCTCACTTAAGGAAGCGTTGACAACCTCTTGGAGCCAGCCTCGTGTCACCTCCCAGGATGCCAGTACAAGCCAGGAAGGACACGGGTCCAATAAACATGTGGTGGCTCGCAGTCGCCCACGTAACCTGTCCATATCCTCGGAAGTAACAGATGTTCAAGGAGAACATTATCCATCCAGTGTTCTCCAATTTGGCCACTTCTAGATGTGTAGACTTTTAACTCCCAGAATCCCCCTGCCAGAATCTTTATCTGCTGGGAATTCTGGGGGTCGAAGTCACTGAATGAAGACTTTTTTAAAAACCCAGCCATTACCGCTGTGTGGGTTTTTATTGTGCAGGGTTTCCTTTATAATTCCCTTTACTGCTGATGGGCGCGCTCTGTAATTTAGTTTTGCTATTTTAAGTTTCTTAAGGAGGAAATGTGAGCTCACCTGATTTCTCTCTGGATGAGAGTGGCGTACAAACCTTACCCAAGTAAAGAAACAAGCTTCTGAAAGAGGTTTAATCTGGCAAGAGCCATTTAGAGTGGTCATTTATGTACTGTATTAAAAAAGACAATTAATGAAGCGTCTTTGGAAATTGCCAACAGGATCAGTAATGTGTTAATACCAAATCCAGATTTCCCCCCCCCCCCAGATATTTTCAATCATCCAGTTTAGGATGCTGAAGGAATAACAGAAGACGTGGCAAATGTGCTATTTAGAAGGGATTTTAGTATACATACAAAGACCTACAAATATAAGTAAAAGGTTTATTGGTTCTAAAGCATCAAACATATTCTGAAGCTGCCACAAAGAGGACAGTTAAAATTCCTTCCTTCCTTCCTTCCTTCCTTCCTTCCTTCCTTCCTTTCCTCCCTCCCTCCCCCCTCCCCCTTTCTATCTGTCTGCCTCAGGGGTAAAATGCAGTGGTGGGTTTCAAATTTTTTAGAACCTACTCTGTAGGTGTGGCCTATTTTGTGGGCGTGGCTTGGCAGTCATGTGACAGGGTGGGAGTGGCCACCTTTTAAAATGTGGTGAAACTCATTTAACAACGCTCTTGCTTAGCAACCAAAATTTTGGACTCAATTGTGATGATAAATTCTTTCAATCAGCTGTGACTGATAGTCTGTGAGGTTCCTGCTTGTTGCAGGGGGCCATTTTGTGTGAAGTCCAGTTACTTTTACATTGTGACTGTCGACTTGGCCACATCTGCCCGCCCAGTCACATGACCACCAAGCCACGCCCACCGTCATATGACCACCAAGCCACGCCCACCGTCATATGACCACCAAGCCACGCCCACCCTCATATGACCACCAAGCCACGGCCACAGAATTGGTAGGGAAAAATTGCCTGCCTGTCTATCAATCTGTCTTTCTCTCTCTCACATGCTGTGTGAGTAACCAGCATTGTCGAAGAGAGAAATGTGTAAGAATCCTGTAAGAATCCCCTAAAAGGCCCATCTGCTCACCTTGTGCGTTAATAAAATTGCCAGTTAAGACTTCAGTTCTGAAAAGGAGGGAAGGAGAGCTAGAAAGAAAGCAAGGCATGGGCAGTGTTCAGTAACAGGGACTATTTGGATCAGAAAGCCCAAAACACCAACAGCTGCCTCAAAGGCAATTGTAGTTATACAACTGCCAGTTGTAAAGGTTGCCCTGCAGGACTGGTTTAACTCCGCTCCCAACCAGCCTTTCCAGCTTCCGCGATGGGCTTCAAGAGCCAAAATCCTACCACAACCCAACTTCTACGCTTCTAGAAATGGGAATTGAACATCGCTGGATCATGCTGAGTTAGAGGCAGCTGGCCAAGATACTTAATACACGGAGCTAAAAAAGCACGTTTTACAAGCCCAAGTCGCAAATTTTATTTTACCTTCCATTAATCAAGTTTATTAGCTTAGCGTGTTATAGGAGAATAAATTCCGTAGCTGCAAAACACTGTGCACACTGTTTTGCCTTCCATTTTTTCTTTTTTCTCCAAAAACCCCTAATCCACCTTCTCACAGCCCACTATCCAGAGTTTATTTTTAACCGAAATTATAATTTATTCATTAACTTCCATGAAGATCTGGTCTTGAAGTGGCTCAAGGCTTTTAAAAATGTTAAGATAAAAGGTTTCCCCAGTCCAGTCGTGCCCGACTCTTGGGAGCAGTGCCCATCTCTGCCTTTTAGCCAAAGGAGCTAAGGAGCATTGTCTAAATATCATTTGGCAGCCACGTGGCCAGCATAGCTAGACACCGAGACGCACAGAATGCTGTTACCCTCCCAACAAACTGGCCCCTATTTATCCATTTGCACGCTTTTGCACTTTAAGAACTACTTAATTTCTGATCTGAGCTGATAAAGCGATGTATCCGTGATGGGGAACTTATGGCACACGTGCCAGAGGTGGCATGCAGAGGCCACTCTGCTGGCATGCGCGCCATCGCCCCAGGTGAGATCTCCATGGCTAAACGGTATATGGTTTCCTGCCTAGGCAGGGGGTTGGACTAGAAGACCTCCAAGGTCCCTTCCAACTCTGCTATTGCATTGCATTGCATTGCATTGCATTGCATTGCATTGCACTGCACTGCACTGCATTGCACTGCATTCTTTGGTGAGCCGTTTCTCTGCAAACGATGAAAAAGATCGCTCACGAAAGAAAAAGATCTTACCACTTGTTGTGCTGCCGGTGTTGGGATGCTCAACCTCCCGCTAGCCAGCTGGTCTTCGGTTCTCTGCTGCGTATGCACACATTTGCATGTGCCCGTGTACCAGTGGTGGGTTCTGGGTTCTGGATTCTGTTCCAACCGGTACGGAACGGTTGGAAGAGGCCCGGCGTCATCTATGTGGATGCGGGCAGCGATCACGCATATGTGCACATGTGTCTTGGTGCTTCCGCGAGCCTCTGCAATGCTCCAGCTTCTCAGCGGTCGCGCAGGCGCTGTACACACTGTGCGTGGAAGCGCTGAAGACGTAAAAGGACGGCAAGAAGCAAGGGCAAGTAGGTGGGCCCTACGGAGCACCATACCAGAACGGTATCTGGTGCTCCGGGCAGGCTCCGGTATGCCCATATCGGGGCGTACCGCCTGCCATCCACCACTGTCGTGCACCTTTCAGTTTGGGCATGCATGCGCTTGCAGTTTGGGCACTGGGTGTTTAAAATGTTTGCTATCATTGCCCTATATGCAGTGCAGCAGCTGCCAAAAAAGCCAACCCAGTTCTAGGCTGCATCAACAGAGGGATAGAATCTAGATCACGTGAAGTGTTAATGCCACTGTATAGTGCCTTGGTAAGGCCACACGTGGAATACTGCATACAGTTTTGGTCGCCACGATGTAGAAAAGACGTGGAGACTCTGGAAAGAGTGCAGAGAAGAGCAACCAAGATGATTAGCGGACTGGAGACTAAAGCATATGAAGAACGGTTGCAGGAGCTGGGTATGTCTAGTTTGATGAAGAGAAGGACCAGGGGAGACATGATAGCAGTCTTCCAATATCTCAGAGGGTGCCACAAAGAAGAGGGAGTCAAACTATTCTCCAAGGCACCTGGGGGCAGGACAAGAAGCAATGGGTGGAAACTAATCAAGGAGAGAAGCAACTTAGAACTAAGGAGAAATTTCCTGACAGTGAGAACAATGAATCAGTGGAACAACTTGCCTCCAGAAGTTGTGAATGCCCCAACCCTGGAAGTCTTTAAGAAGATGTTAGATAGCATTTGTCTGAAATGGTATAAGGTTCCTGCCCACGCAGGGGGTTGGACTAGAAGACCTACAAGGTCCCTTCCTACTCTGCTATTGTATTGTATTGTATTGTATTGTATTGTATTGTATTGTATATTCTTATTTTAGAAACCAATCCAGGCAGTCTTTTGTTTATTGACTGCTCAACGTTACAACAGCATCGAAAAAAACAGACGTATGACTCTCTTTTTTGAGACTGAATGGCCACTGCAGCGTCTCGGTGGTCACCTGATCAAAATTCAGATGCTTGGCCACTTGGCTCATTCTTATGACGGTCTCAGGCACTTATTTATCTGGAACAAAGTTATTTCTGTGGTCTCCCGAATCCTTTTAGACATCTTCTCTGTAACTGAGCATCTCCAGTGCCACTGAAGCAGGTTTTAAAAAATAGAAGCACTGCGATTGCAAGCTGGCGGGTGAGTTGTAACAAGGAGCAAGTTGCTGGAATTCCAAGCCACGCTAGTCTCTCAGCCCTGCGGCCTCTGAATTGCATTTTTATCTTTTCTGGTTAAACTACTATTAGCTTTTATTCCCACAGGGTGTTCAAGGTGTGCCCCTTTCTCTCATGTCTCGGATCAAGAATGCTGCTTCAAATAGTCTTTGGTGGGGCAGAAAAGGGGAAATCTCTTGGCTCAAGGAAGGAAAATGAAATTGAAGGTGAATATATCTGGGTTTTTTTTGGAAATGCACAAAGCGTTGTTAGCCAGCGTTTGCTTCTGGAGACAGAAGGGAAGTCCAGTTTGGGAAGGAGGGGTTGACTTAAGAGCTGGATTTTTGAGACTCTGAAATGAGAGCCAATGTTTGCTGATTTTTTTTTTCATTGTAGGAATTTAGGGAGAGTCCTACAGCAAATACCAGCTTTGTTTCTAATGGGGATGGTTTGTAAGCCAGAAGCCAATTTTCCCCCTCCTCGTCCTTCTTCTCTTTGACAGAAGACATTTATTTTCTTTTAAAAAACAACATTTTAATGTAGGAAAAAATTCTCGAACCATTAACACTCTCACACCGCCTGGCACCCGTGAGTTGGCTTCATAGCGTCTCGAATACTTTTCGTGTATATCAGGGGTGTCCAAACTTGGGAACTTTAAGACTTGTGGACTTCAATTCCCAGAATTCCCCAGCCGGCTTTGCCGGCTGGGGGATTCTAGGAGTTGAAGTCCACAAGTCTTAAAGTTCCCAAGTTTGGACACCCCTGGTGTATGTTCTTTCTTCTGCTCCTTCCGCACAACCGTTAATCTGGTTTGGCTTTGTTCACGCCTTGCCGTGAGCGATCCGTTCTTTAATGGCGACTTACATCGCGACTTACCAAATCAGCGGAGACACAAACGATAGATTTTAGTTCCCAATGGCCAGTTCTCCTTGTACTCTTCATCCCAAATCATAAAAAGTGTTCGGCAGCCCAGAACAGACTTCCTCAAACTTGGTAACTTTTTAAGATGTGTGGACTTCAACTCCCAGAATTCCCTAGCCAGCATTCCTAAAGCAAATGTAGCGGTTCACATCTACAGTTGCTTTTCCTTAGATCTGATACAGATTTTTCCACTTGCTTTCTATAGGCAATCCTCAAGTTAAGATCAATTGCTTAATGATTGTTCAAAATTATGGTACCGTGTTTTCCCGAAAATATGACATGTCCTGAAAATAAGGCCATACCAGATGTTTTGGGTGGGCAAAAATATTCGCCCTCCCCCCCAAATAAGCCCAGTGGCAAACCGCCCCCTCCAGCCACGCAGACCGCCATTCACTGACTCAGCTGTATCCCGAAGGCGCCAAACCACGTGAACGGCAGTCCCCCTTCCCCCCATGCGGTTTGGTACCTTCGGGATACCGCTGGGTCGTTGAATGGCACTCTGCATGGCTAGAGAGACGGGTTGCCGGGCAGCTGCCCTCTTGTGAGCGGGCTCCCGAACAGCCTGGCTCCAAAATCGCCTGGTCCGCCAGTTGCGTCCCCTATTGGATCGGGGTGCCCTTTGCACAGTCACTCATGCCCTCGTGACATCCCGGCTGGACTATTGCAACTCTCTCTACATGGGGCTCCCCTTGAGGTGCACCCGAAGGCTTCAGCTAGTCCAGAATGCAGCCGCGCGGGCAGTTATGGGAGCCTCTAGGTTCTCCCATGTAACACCGCTCCTGCGCGAGCTGCACTGGCTGCCTGTGGTCTTTCGGGTGCGCTTCAAGGTGTTAGTTACCATCTTTAAAGCGCTCCATGGCACGGGACCTAGCTATCTGCGGGATCGCATTCTGCCTCATACATCCCTGCGACCGATTCGCTCCCACAGAGAGGGACTTCTCCGGGTGCCGTCCACTAGGCTGTGCCAGCGGGCGACGTCCAGGGGAAGGGCCTTCTCTGTGGCGGGCCCGACCCTCTGGAACGACCTTCCCCCCGAAATCAGAACGACCACTGACCTTCGCTCCTTCCAACAGCTTTTAAAAACTCATTTCTTTCGTTTGGCTGGCCTAGGGTAATTTTAATTAGTTATGGTGTTAAGGGGTTTTAGGGACAGTTTTTAGTTTTTATAGATGTTTTTAGCTCAGGATATGTTTAATTTTGTTTTTAAATTTTGTACTCTGTGTTTATTGTTTTTTAATTCTCCTGTGCCCCGCCTCGAGTCCCTCTGGGGAGAGAGAGCGGGTTAGAAATAAAAATTTATTATTATTATTATTATTAAAATAATAAGCCCCCTCCCCCAATAATAAGGCCGAGGCCATAGGTCCAAAGAAAATAAGACCTTGTCCTATGTTCGAGAAAACACGATACTAATTAGGGGGTACTTGCAATCTGTTGGCTACTCCGTCGGCTATTCCCCCCTCACCCCTCACAGTCACATAATTGTATTTCGGTTGCTTGAGTTATGGCTGTTTGTAGCAGGGGTGGGTTTCAAAATTTTTAACAAGGGGTTCTCTCCCCAGTTGCTGGGTGGGCGTGGCAATGGTGGGCATGGCCTAGTCGGTCTCCTGTACCACAGCAGGGGGTGGGTTTTGCCCTCCCTGGCAGGGGTGGGTTCTGGCTTCTTCTACTGCCAGTTTGCTCAGGGATGTGCTTCAGGTGAGCGAGCGCTTGATGCGCACTATGTACGCATATGCAGAAGTTTTAAAAAATGCTTCTGTTCATGCGCAAAAGCAAAAAACAAGATGGTGGCACTTATGCCGCCACTGATAGAACCAGTTTGGGTGCGTGTCCAGCTGAGTTACTACCTACTCGGCCGAACTGGTCTGAACCGGTAGGAACCCACCTCTGTTCCCTGGGGATACTCTGATCCTCCGGGAGGGCGAAAATGGCATTCCCAGGCCCTGGAGGCCCTCTAGAGCAGGGGTCTCCAACCTTTGCAACTTTAAGTCTGAAGGACTTCAGCTCCCAGACTTCTCCAGCCAGCAAAGCAAAGCTGGCTGGAGAATTCTGGGAGCTGAATTCCTTCAGACTTAAAGTTGCAAAGGTTGGAGACCCCTGCTCTAGAGGCCAGAAACAGGCCCGTTTCCAGCCTTCCCGATCTTCCAGCCGGCCCATTTTTTCATCCTCCCCAAGCCTTCGCACATGCCCTGCACCTAACTGCATCCAAAAGAGACGACGTGGGGACCTCTGGGAGGGGTGGGGTGGGCGTGGCCAGCCAGGAGTGAGATTTGGGGATTCTCTGAACGGCATAGAATTTTAGCTAGAGGTTTTCCCGAACCCCTACAAACCCCCAGCAGCCCATTCCTAGTTTGTAGCATCCTGTGGCCACCTGACCGTATTTTAAGACAGTTTTGTGGAAAAAATGGCATTTACTTTCAGTTTTTGGCAAAACCAGCCCATGGTGAACTATGGGTTTGCTTAAAATCTGGTCCAACCCACTTTATGACCGTCACAATTTAGCACTACACTGAGCACTCCCCATCGCAATTGTAACTGGAGGATTACCCATATCCTTCCCAAGCTATCTTTCCGTGCACTTATTTTGCACAAAAACACGCATTTGTAACCTAAAGTCCTTCTGTTAACTTTTCCACATGACAACTCATGTTTCCTGCTGAACAAGATATGAGCCAATTCTTTCTGCAAAGATCTCAGTTTCTGCAAAGAACCGGTTTCTACAAAGCTTCCTTATCAGCAGATGTATCTGTTGCAAGGTTTGTATTTAACCTGCGGATTACACATTTGTTCAGTGTTTTTTTTTTTAAAGAAAAACAATGCAGGGATTAGTGCTGCACAATTTCCCATGCTTGCTAAAAGTGGAGCTTTTGATTCCTTTTTTTTCCCCGACGATGCAAGGAAGTCCTTGACTTACGACACTTGAGCCCAACCTTTTGAAAAAGCATTTTTTAGATAAGGAACACAGTTTTCTTGCCACAGTTATATTTATTTATTTATTTCGAATTTATAACCCGCACCTTCTCCTAAAAAAGGACCCAGGGTGGCACAGAGAAAAATTTAAAAAACAATACATATATACAAAATACCATTATTAAAACCTATTAAACTTATAACCCTGTGCTAAAAACAATTTAAAATCCCCCTAATTAAAATTTACAGCTAATAACAGTCAGAAACGGGAGGTTATGCTAGGCCAGCTTGTTGAAATAGATGCATTTTGAGACACTGGCGGAAAAGGCGGAGGTCTGAGATGGTGCGTAATTCGGGGGGCAGGTTGTTCCAGAGGGTAGGGCCCGCCACAGAGAAGGCCCTTCCCCTGGGTGCCGCCGACCGGCAGTGCCCGGCCGACGGCACCCGGAGAAGGCCCTCTCTATGGGAGCGGATCGGTCGAAGGGATGTATGGAGCAGGAGACGGTCTCGCATATAGCTATGCTGGGATTCACTTATAAAGTGAATCCCAGCAGTTATTAAGTTGGTAAGATGGTTGTTAAGTGAATCAGCCTTCCCCATTGACTTTGCTTGCCAGAAGGTTGCAAAAGGGGATCATCGCTTGACCCCAGGACACTGCAACCGGTATAAATACATGCCAGTTGCCAAGTCATCAAATTTTGATCACATGATCACAGGGATACTACAGTGGCTTTAAGTGTAAAAAAAAAAAAAACTAGACACAAATTGCTTTTTTCAGTGCTGTTGTAACTTTGAATGATTGAATAGTCTTATCTAAAGACACAGCCAGGAGAAAATGAATTACAGATAGTCCTCAACATAGAATCATAATTGATCCCAACGTTTATGTTGTTAAGTGACAAATTTACTAAGCCAGTTTTGCCCCCATTTTACTTTTTCTTGCCATAGTTGTTAAGTGTTAAGTCTGGATTCCAGATTTGACTTTGCTTGTCAGAAGGTCGCAAAAGGTGAGGCGATGACCCTGGGAAACTGCAACCGTCATAAATATGAGTCAGTTGGCAAGCGTCTGAATTTTGGTCATGGAATTATGGGGATGCTTACAGTGGTTGTAAGTGTGGAATATGGTCACTTTCTTCAGCGCCATTGTAACTGCAAACGGTCACTAAAAGAACTGTTTTAAGTCAAGGACTTGCCTGTATATTCTCCTATTCGATTTGGTATATTAACTACAGAGCATGTTCCTAGTTTACTGGTCCCCAAGCCTGTGGATAGTTGCTTTGTTTTAAAGCAGAGGTCTCAATCTCGCGGCCCGCGGGCCAATTGCGGCCCGCAGGACGGTATCTTGTGGCCCCCACCGTGATATGAAAGTATAATAATAATTAATAATAATAATTTATTATATTTATAAACTGCCCCCTCTCCCCAAAGGGACTCGGGCAGTGTACCTAAAAATTAAAAAACCATCTAAAAACATGCAATACACACAAATTAAAAGTGAATTAAACTACCCTGTACTAAAATTTAAAAACCATTAAAATTACCACCCATTAAAACCCAATAAACAATTTGAGAAAACAGACTGGGGCGAGAAGTGTAAATTAGGCCAAGCTGGCCTGATGAAACAAATAGGTTTTTACTTTTTGGTGGAAGGCGCGGAGGTCCGTGGTCGTTCTAATATCCGGGGGTAGGTCGTTCCAGAGGGTCGGGCCCATCACAGAGAAAGCCCTTCCCCTGGGCGTCGCCCACTGGCACTGCCTGGTGGACAGCATCCGGAGAAGTCCCTCTCTGTGTGAGCGAATCGGCTGAAGGGATGTATGGGGCAGGATACGATCCCGCAAATATTTGAGGATATTTTTTTAACAACGTTTTTTGTGGAATCCCTTGTGCGGCCCAGTCTCACCCAGATTCTGCCTCCAGCAGCCCCCAGGTAAATTGAGTTTGAGACCCCTGTTTTAAAGCATTAATGTTTCAAAGTTTTCCCCGCCATTCAATCCTCAGGAAGAGATTATCCCGTCCCACTCTCTAAGTGCTCCACATAGATTAGCAGGCACTGTGACAACTACACACATACCCTATTATTTATCCATTTGCTTGCTATATTTGAATTCTCAAAGGACGTCTGAGGCCTACGCTTTGGAAGAACAGCAATTATCAAAGAACAATGCCCAAATAGCCCATGAATAAATCATAACGTTACTATCCAAAGTCTGAAAATCAGAATCCATTTTAACTCTATTTTAACAGCCGACACGAAAATAAAAAATGAGTTCATTTCTGCTAATTCAGAGAGACTTCTGCAAATAAATTGCCACCTGTCTCCTAAATTCAGCTTGAGTCCCAGCAATCTAGATTAACTTTATCAACTTTATCGACATTTACAATCTGATGGTGTTGGTCATAAACTGAGGCACCCGTATGACTGATTTATTTTCATCACCTTTGCTGCAGCTGCTTTTAAGAGAATGAGACTATTTAAAGCAGTTGCCACCATTGTTAGGTGAATTCTGCAGCCTTTAAATGAACCAAATGTTTGCTACGGGCCAGATTTGCAGAAAAAATGTGGGTTTCTAGCAAATCCATCGTGAAATTCAGTCTGTCGGATCTCCAGAAGTTGGCCCTAAGTACCCCCAGGGAGGTCTGTCATAACTTTGATGGGTTGTAAGTTGAGGACTACGAAAGCCGTGTCTACATTTTTATTTAGCCAATTAATATTCCTATGTATCAAATACCTGCAGGAGAGAATTGTGTTTGTATTTGCCCTAATAGGCTGAATGTTTTCCTTATCCCTGGTTTGATCTATACATTTCATGTCATTAAAATCTTTAAAATTAATCAGCCTGCAAGCATATTCTACTTAGGTGTCTTGCAGAAAAGGTGTTATTGTTGTTATTGACTTAAGTAAAAACAGATCTGTGTTTTATCCCCCCCCCCTCCTTTTTTTTCAAACAAAATTCAAATAAACGTATTTTTCAAATAAAGCGAAAAATTGCTATGCTGACAATCATTTTGTCATTTTAAAATAGTGTGTTTTGTCAACATTGCAGGAAGAACCACTTGCAACAATGCAGAGACGTTTGTGGGAACAAAGCAGACTGATTGAGGTATGTCATATACAAGACATTAACCAAGAGCATCATTACAGAATTCTTCATTTTTATGGCTACTTGTGATTAGGTTATTTTGATGTCCTTGCAAATGAAATCAAACTCCACATTTAAGTGGCTAATTCAGAAAGTAGCCTATTTTTCAGAGTATAAGACGCACCTTTTTCCCTCAAAAAGAGGGTGAAAATCTGCGTCTTATACACTGAATACAGCAAAAAAAATTGATACCTGAAACCCTGCCCCTTCACCAAAATGGCCATGCAGAGCCTCTAGGAAGCTTTCAGAGAGCTCCTGAGGTGGGGAGGGCAGAAATGAGCAAACAATTAGCCGTTTGTTGCTCAATTTTGTCCTCCAGCCCCCAGGAGCCCTCTATCAGCTTCCTAATGCCCTTTTTTGACAAAAAATGGGCCCATTTCTGTGAAAAACTGGCCGTTTTTTGCTCGTTTCCCCCTTCCCCGGAATACACTACAAGCCTCCTAAGGGCTATTCATGCCCTTTTTTTGAAAAAAAAAAATCCGGTCCTGTTTTCACAAAAAACGGGCCATTTTGGGGAGTTTGCAGAATGTAAAAACTTTTTTTTAAAATTTGTCTCTTCAAAACCTTGGTGCGTCTTATACTCCAAAAATTACGGGTAGCAGCAAAATTCACAGAAATCTTACCTCCACTTAGGAGCTTCATCACTAACCAAAGTTCATCTTTCACCACAAAAGAAGTATAGTAAGAGACAATATTTGGATGGTGGCACTGACTCATCGCTTGAATTTCTTTCTGAAAAGGAAGAGAAAAAAGAAAGGGAAATCAACTTGCAGTTCCTATTCTCTTTTAACACACTTAACCATCCTAAGCTGTAGTAACAGGACACCGACACAAAAACCTTCATTTACAGAGCTTCTAATGGATGGGCTTCAATTCCCAGAATTCCCCCCAGCCAGAGTTGTCATTGCTGAGAATTCTGGGACGGAACTTACTCCCAGAATTCAACCCAGGTTGGGAAATATACCATATATTTCCGAGTATAAGATGCACCTTTTCCCCCCTAAAAGAGGGTGAAAATGCGGGTGCGTCTTATACACTGAATGTAGCCTCACCCACTCACTGGCCCCTGCCTTTTGGCCTCTTCCTCCCAGCAATTTGCCTCTTTGCAGCAAAGAGGGAAACGGGGCTTGCGGAGGTAGCAATAGGCTATGGCAGGGGTCTGCAAAGTCGGCTCTTTTAAGACTGGTGGACTTCAACTCCCAGAATTCCCCAGCCAGCTATGCTGGCTGGGGAACTCTGGGAGTTGAAGTCCACCAGTCTTAAAAGAGCCGACTTTGCAGACCCCTGGGCTATGGCAATCTCTGCAGCATGAAACAGCTGATGATCAGGAGGCCCATGTGAAAGTGAAATTGAATGTGAAGAGGCAGATTTCCCCCCACCCCTTGTTTTCCTCCCCCAAATCTAGATGCGTCTTATACTTCGGAGTGTCTTATACTCAGAAAAATACGGTATATATGGAACAAAAGCTGAATCAAATCCTGGCTAAAAGGTGGGATTTGGGAATGGATTCCAGGCCCAGCCTTTGCGAAGATATCCCTACAAGTCCCATAAATATAATGGGTGCAGCATTTGCTACTGGGTGTTGGAAAATAGGGGTCTGCATTCCAATCGATATACATGTAAGGTTACAACAGTGCTGAAAAAATGACTCGTGACTGGACGGTCGTTGCAGCATCCCCATAGTGACAGGTTCAAAATTTGGGCATTTGGCAACTGGCTCATAATTATGGCAATTTCAGTGGTCATGCAATCCCTTTTTGTGACTTACTGACAAGCAAAGGGAATGGGGAAGCCAGATTCACTTAGCAACCATATTTTAGCTTAAGAATGGCACTGATTCCTGCCTAGGCAGGGGGTTGGACTAGAAGACCTCCAAGGTCCCTTCCAACTTTGCTATTGTATTGATTCGCTTAACAACTATGGCCAGAAAAGGTATAAAAATGGGGCAAAACTCGTTTAAAAATTGTCTTGCTTGGCAACAGAGATTTTGGGCTCCGTTGTGATCATAAGTCAAGGACCATCAGCACCTAAGTTCCATTTGAGAGAGACTTTTTAAACTGAGTGTGCAATTTTTTTTTGTAAATGGTGGGAGAGATGAGTTTTTTAAAAAAAAATCATAGAAGGACACCATGCATTTGTCTATGGATGCTGGAACACAAGCATAAAAGACTAATATTCATTCTGTGGCTGAATATAAAACTGGTTCTCTGGAGGCTCCTTATTGACCCAACAATCCTAAATATACATAATCCTTGATTAACCATTTGTTCAACAACCATTCTAAGATACGATGGTGCTGAATGAACTGTACTTACGACAAGTCCATGGAATTTTCCTAGCAGATCCACAGTCACATGACTACAATATGGGCACTTGGCAATCTGTTTACTTTTATTACTAATTGTAACATTCTGTGATCATGTGACCTGTATTTGCAATGTCCTCTGATGGCTTCCCTAGAAAGCCAATGGGGAAGACAGCAGGAAAGGTTGAAAGTCACTGAGGTGTCTCCATCACCCATGTACCCCAGTGGTGAAATTCAATTTTTTTTAACCACCGGTTCTGTAGGCGTGACTTGGTGGGCATGGCAGGGGAAGGATACTGCAAAATCCCCATTCCCTCCCCACTCTGGGACCAGCCAGAGGGGGTATTTGTCAGTTCTCCGAACACCTCAAAATTTTCACTACCGGTTCTCCAGAACCCGTCAGAACCTGCTGAATTTCACCCCTGATGCACCCTCCCCAAACCTTGCCTCCTTCACCATTCATGCATCTTAAATATCACCTCTGACCCTCCCCATGCCCCTTTCATATCCTTGATTCCCCTACATGACCCCCCTCACCTGCCAACTGCCAATTACTTGCAATAGACCTCTCTCAAGGGATTTGCAACTTCCTGCTGGCTTCCCCACTGACTTGGTAGTAGAAACCCTCGGCTACTGACCCGGGATTTAATTAACATCACTGAGCTGTGGTGGCGCAGTGGTTAGACTGCAGTATTGCAGGCTAATTCTGCTGACTGACAGCAGTTCAATTCTCACCAGCTCAAGGTTGACTCAGCCTTCCATCCTTCCAAGAGGGGTAAAATGAGGACCCAGATTGTTGAGGGAGGGGGTATGCTATCTTGTAAACATTCCAGAGAATTTTCTAAAGCATTATGGAACGGTATATAAATATAAGTGCTATTGCTATTCCTAACTGAGTCAACTCTAGCGCCAGAGGTGTAGGAGCTGAAATCTGGGAAAATGTGGGAAAAAGTATAACTATCAGTTTATGATAAAATCGTGGCTGGCTAAATGAACCTCACTGGACTCAGTTTCGTGCAAGATACCAAGCCAAAGCTCGACTTCTCGATCTGTATTTATAAAAAATATACGGCAATCCTGGAAAGGAGACCTCGATGCAAACAACAACCTCAGTAGCGAACTCCCACAAGTAAACAAACAAATGAAAAGAGGGTTTTTAATACAGTAATCTTTAAAGAAGACAGAAATCCATTAGGCTTAAAGATTACATAGGGGAAAACAGAAATTAACAAGCTGCCAAATATACTCTTGTCTCAAAAACAGGAACTGGCAAGTACCTCTACAATAAAAGGAGTTTGCCAAGAAGCTAAAAAATTGAATTAGGCACTATTTTTGGAACCTGAACTTAACCATACCTCAACTCTGTAACCTACCACATCTTCTAGGTAACGTGAAATTGATTTTATGCAGCCTAAAAAATGTCACCTAAGCTGCAAAACTGAATATTTTTATTCAAAACTGCAAAAGCAGACTTATAGATCCAGGGACACATACACATGTATAATTGTTACTAAAGAAGTTTTTAAAAGAATGAAAAGAATAGAAATGTTAAAAGAGAAGAATAAGGGAAGGGAAAAGGGAAGATCACAAAGAAACAGTTTCTGGTCTTTCCTTTAAAAATCACTAATTCATTTTTTTTTCTCATTTCAGGAAAAAAGTACATGAGGCTTTTCCATGTACAAGGAGACCTGGAACAAACGAACTATTCAGTAGAAATTCTCAAGAATTGACACTCTCTGCTTGTTAAAGAGTATATATCAATTTAAAAATTTCAAACATTTTTGTAAAAGTGCCTTTCAGATCCGAAGCAGTGTCATGCAGAAAGCTGCGCCTGAAATGAAATTGTTGCACAAGGTTGTGTAGGTTATGACTTTAAAAATGCTCTTCCTGTACCCCTTTTCTTGTACAGGTAGTCCTCGAGTTACGACCACAATCAAGCCCAAAATTGATGTTGCTACGTAAAACACTTTTGACCCTTTTTATGAATCACAGTTGTTAAGTGAATTAGTGCAGTTAACTTAAGTAACATGATGATTAAGGGAACTTGGATTCCCCATTGATTTTGCTTGTCAGAAGATCTCAAAAACTGATCTCAAGACCACGGGACTTTACGCCTATCATAAATATTAACTAGTTGATAAGCATCTGGATTTTGGTCATGTGACAATGGGAATGTTGCAGCGGTCATAAATATGAAAAATGGTCATACGTCCCCTTTTTTCAGTCCCATTGTAACTTTGAATGGTCACTAAAGGAACTCTTGTAAGTCGAGGACTATTTGTGCTTTCTTAACTTCACACCCAAGTATTACTTGATGTCACCCTGTTCCCAAATTTGGGGAGACACGTCTGCAGAGATAAAACAGCTTTGATTTTATTAACAGCCTACAATTACCGTATTTTTGGAGTATAAGATGCATATTTTCCCTTAAAAAAAGAGGGTGAAAATCTGGGCATACCTTATACACTGAAAACAGCATTTTTTGCCTCCCCAAACCCTGCCCCCTTCGCAAAAATGGCTGTGCATAGCCTTTAGGAGGCTTCCAGAGTGCTCCTGGGGGCTGGGGAGGCCAGAAAAGAGTGAAAAACAGGACAATTTTGACTCGGTTTTGCTGCCCCAGCCCCCAGGAGCACTCTATAAGCTTCCTAAAGGCTAGGCATGGCCCCTTTTTTTGACAAAAAACAGGCCCATTTTCATGAAAAATTGGCTGTTTTTGCGGAGGGCTGCAGACGGCAAAAACCTTTTTTTTAATTTGCCTCTTCATAATCTTGGTGTGTCTTATACTCCTAAAAATACAGTATAAAGCATATTTCTATTAGTTCACCTGGCACACATAAAACGCAGCCTTCCAAATTTAAAATGTAAAATGCTGCTAGTGTGTCTGAAGACAGCATTCATCTTGAGATTTCTGCTTGCTAATTATAAACACATCCTTGTTGTGAAGACTCAAGAAGCACCAAGGTTTTGAGTCAGGGGAGGTCACGCTGGTTTTAAAGAAAGTTTGGAACCTGGCAAAAGATTAAGTTTGAAGGCTTTCCAGAGATCTGGAGAAAAAAAAATTCTTGAGGACTATTCCTTCTAAGAGAACAGAAAGGGGATTTTTTTTCGATTTCTCTGGAATTTTTGATACCCGACATAATAATAATAATAAATTTAATTTGTAGACCGCTCCCTCTCCCCGAAGGGACTCGGAGCGCTGCACAGGGGAATTAAAAATGTACAAAACATAGATACATCATAAATATATATAAAATCAAATTAAACACTTTATTCCTGCGCTAAAAGACTTAAAATCCTAAAAACTAACCCCCTTAAAAACATAGTAAGACATAGTAAAACTGAGGGATTTTGATTTTTTTCTTGAGCCTGTCTATCCTCCACTTATTCTAGACCAGTGCTCCTCAAACTTGGCAACTTTAGGATGTGCAGATTTCAACTCGCAGAATTCCCCAGCCAGACTTAAAGTCAGCACATCTTAAAATTGCCAAATGTGATAAACACTGGTTTGCTGTGTTGTATGAACCCAGTCATTATGGCCAGTAATCAATGGTTTGCAGAGTGTGCTGTGCCAGCCAATTCACGATTGTGCAAAGCTTAGTACATCTTATCCCAGAAAGTAACATTAATTGTGGGTGTCCAGTTTGTCACAACGAAGACATTTGTCTGGATCGCTGTATTAAACCAGAGTTTCTCAACTTAGCACCTTTAAAAATGGGTGCTGTGTGCTTCAGCATCCTGAATTCTGGGAGTTGAAATCCATATATCCTAAATTTCTAAGCTCTAAACTGGTCTAAACTAGGGGTCACCAACCTTTTGGACTTCAGGGACCAATAAATTCATAATTTTAAATCCTGCGGTCCACTAATATGATCTGCCTAATGACTGGCTGAGTGGTTGTGGCTAGGTGGTCATGTGACTGGGTGGTCATGACCAACTCGATGTCAGTCACATCAAGGGGTGCCTCGCCGGCCTCTACTCGCCCCTGCCATTCCAGCTCTCCTCGCCTGTCCACCCAGGCTCCTTAGGGCCCCAATAGGAAGCAGTTGTTAGAGCTAAGCAGCCACCATGAGGAAGAGTTGGCAAAACAGCTGGCTCAGTTCAAACTGGAGGACCTCACTGAGGATGACAAGCATAGGCTTTCCAGAGGAATTCAAGGCCAGGTACTGGTGCTTGGAGGCTCAAGCAGGCTGAGATGGTCAGCCAGTTCCAAGCCATGATGCAGTCCCACTGGAACGAGGCCCTCCAGCTCTTCGCCACCAGTGGTGCTTCCCTCCAGCCTTCGCCCAAAGCCCCCCACCCGGAGGCTGAAGCAGACCCCAAGTCGGAATTTCTGCCCCCTCTCCAACCCACGCAGAAAGCCACCAAAGGGGGAGACTCTCTGCAGCAACACAAGCGTTCATTGCACCATCACTGCCCAAGGGTCGTAGTATGAGGACCCCTGATTTAGTGCAACATAAAAAATGCAAATAATTTTTCTGCAATCCACCAAGATTTTCTCGTTGGTGACTGCTGCTTTAAACCACCTACGTTTTCAACAAGTGAGCTTGCTGAATAAGTCTTTCAGCCCTAAATTGGCAAACCTGGAATTCCAATAAGTTGTTTGAGCTGAAGTGGTGCCAGTTACCCAGATAGCCTAGCACCAGTGTCCTAACATTGTCCTGGGTGTATTAGCAAAACAGGATTGCCAGATATGGATATTCCTGAATGATAACACAAATCCCATTTGTGCAGTCTCAAAATAGAACTGAACCGAATCGCAATCCTCCTTGTGGCTTAAGCGGGAATAACTTTATTCACACTGAGGTCTGAAACAAACCACAAAGCCTGTTGGCAGGGATCCCTAATTGCCACCGGAAGTAGAGAGCTTATAGCTGGAATCATAAAGGAGACAGATCAAACTGCTTTTTCTCATTACTGAATACCTTTCCTTTTTAATTGTTCTCTAGCAAGCTTTTCATAAAGCAACTTATACTTTTCACCTTTTTGTTTTTCATACAGGATAAACAGTAGATTATTTTATTGAGCGTTAGTTCCTTTATTTAAAATACTAGCTGATGACCCAGCGTTGCTCGGGTATTTATAAACATTGAAGCGTTTGTCTGACAGAGAGCCACTGAGAGGGGCCTTTCTTCCCCCTATTCTCATGCCTGTCATCCCTGCCCTCTCCCTTCCCCCTCCCATGTGCTCCTCTTTCCCACCCTGTCTACAATCCTGGCCCTTTGCCCCAAATCCATCACGCGCTTCTCCATTGGTCCACTGGAGGGTGAACATCACGGCTGGCTTTGCAGAGGAAGCTGTGAAGGAACTGACATCACAAACAATTGCCGCTCTAGGATGCTGTACTTGTTCTCCTTAATGGGCCAGGCGTTTCAGAGTTATGGTGGAGAACACACACACACACACATACACAGACACACACACACACACACACACTAGGGGTGCCTTAGTATTTGTTTCCAGAGGGTAAGTCATCTGTGTATCAAGTTTGGTTGAAATTGCTCAAGGCGCTCCAGACTTATGCTGGACCATACATACATACAGCCGTTTATAAAGAAAAAAGAAAGAAAGAATTAAATTATTGTAAGAATTATATTATATTAATTATTATTATTATTTATCTGACCGTATCCAAATCAACCAAGTTAACTCTGGGCAAAAATATTCAAGAAAGCTAACAAAAAGTATATAAAGCTACCACTGGAAGCTTGCAAACAATAAAGCATAAAAGAGTCAAACAGCAGTAACTCCGTTAACTCATCTAACGTTTAATTGTTAAAAAAACAACCCGCTAAGCGACCCATTAAAATTCCAACCTATTCCTGTCTCAAGGAGAATTATTACCATCAACCCCAAATCATAGTGATTTACAGACCCTAAATTAAGTGTGAAAGAACATGGGTGGAATTTTTGTACCAAGAGCTCGTCCATGCTGGTCTGGCATTTCTCAAGGTTGATCCGCTTAATTGCTACTTTTTCCTTCTTTGGGGTACAACAGGCTGCTTGGACCACAGCTGTTGCTCCACTCCCTGAAAAAGAACCACAAATACAAAATTAGGGAAGGCAGATTTGCTATAAATTGAATAGTTAGAGACAATACTAACAGCAATTACACTTACAGCCATTTATTTAGCAAATTTTTGAAGATATAACAATGCTGAAAAGTCGTCCTTGCACTTATGACCAATCCTAACATTATGACCATCGCACTACCTCCATGATCGTAATTCAGGCAGTTGGCAACTAACTCACATTTATGACTGCTTGCAGTTTCCTGTGATCACGTAATTGTGATATTAATATTTAAATGTAGGTAGCTGGAGCAATGGAGTGGTACAATGAGCCAGAACAAACTGTTATAGTTGATTAATGGGAGAGGGCTGGCTCCTGCGTGAGGCAATCTGTGCTGTGATTGGCTGCTGTGGGTGCGGAGCGGGTGTTTCTGTTTCCCCCCGCCTTTTTTCTTCTGTGGCATCTACAATTTACCTCATGATGTTCCTATTTGCCTCACTATCTTATTCGGTGCATATATAGATGTAAAATATACTTATTTATCTAAAATGACAAGTTCGTGTCAGTGTCTCTGACTTCATTTGGACACCTGCTGAATAATTCCAAAGGTTCCAGATTTGGAATCTTTTTTGCCCATTTTCCAGTTAAAAAAAAAACCACTCAAGGGAAAAATAGGTTTGAACTTGTGACTGCTGAGTTTAACAGTCACAGATTTGCTTAACAACTAGTATGACTCATTCAAGTTCACTCCCAATTTTGGTCATATGTACCTATTTGCTATTTAATCACAGCCCACTAACCAAAATGTCCAGGCTTAAAATCATCCCCAAACCACTCGTGCAAATTTCAATTACATACTAAAGATTCTTTCCCCAGGATATTTTTCAAGCGCAACAACTGTTCCCATACTCAAATGCCCTTCTCCCTCTTATACCCAGAGGTAAACTTTTAAATATGAACTGTTTACAAAATAGTCCTTGGTGCAGCTAACCAAAATAAAGTAAAGCTAATAAACAAACTTTTTTTTTTTTAAAAGCAGCCACAGGGAAAGCAGTGTCAGGAAAGGCAAAAACTCTCAACAAAGCAGATCATCGCAATACAATGGATCAAGGAGAAATCCATTCCCGTTTTGACAAAGCGTCATCAGGCTTAACACTAATTTTTCACAACCAAATTGTCAAACTGGCTGGTTTTAAAATTGATTTAAATTTTAGAAAGCAGGAAAAGCATCCATCCATCCATCCATCCATCCATCCATCCATCCATCCATCCATCCATCCATCCATCCATCCATCTATCTATATCAATCATCTGAAAACCTACCTACCTACCATTATCTATCATTGTCTGTCTGTCTGTCAATCATCTATCTATCTATCTATCTATCTATCTATCTATCTATCTATCTATCTATCTATCTATCTATCATCTGAAAACCTACCTATCTACCTATCGTTATCTATCATTGTCTGTGTGTCTGTGTGTCTGTGTGTCTGTCTATCATCTATCTATCTATCTATCTATCTATCTATCTATCTATCTATCTATCATCTATCTATCTATCTATCTATCTATCTATCTATCATCTCTCTCTCTCTCTCTCTCTCTCTCTATCATCTACCTACCTACCTACCTACCTACCTACCTACCTACCTACCTACCTACCTATCAGGGTTCAGGTAGAAAGGAAAAAGAAAGAAAGAAAGAAAGAAAGAAAGAAAGAAAGAAAGAAAGAAAGAAAGAAAGAAAGAAAGAAAGAAAGAAAGAAAGATAATCTTTCTTTCTTTCTTTCTTTCTTTCTTTCTTTCTTTCTTTCTTTCTTTCTTTCTTTCTTTCTTTCTTTCTTTCTTTCTTTCTACTTGAACCCATCCAACATTAAAACAATCATTGTCTTTAACTGTTTGTACCTTCGCGTTAAGTCAAATGGTGCCCTATACTGCAACAGTTTTTGCAGCCAGGTCCCTAAAAGTCACTAACTTAAAAGAATGCATAAAAAATCCAGGACTTTTCTAGAATTGAAATTCCCACAATGTTCAATTCTGTTTTATTTGCAAACTTGTGGACATTGCGGCATCCCACAGTCACATGGTCACGATTTCCAACCCGGGTGGATTTGATTTAATAAAGTCAATTTAAATCACAATTTAAATCATCGTCCTTGATTTAAATCAACTCGAATCTTAAATAATAATTTTAAACCAGCAACTCTATATCTCTGTCCCGCAGCGGCTCTTCCTCTGACCCGCTGTTGACAGTCCTAATATTGCAGAATACCCAGCCTCTCATGCCACATAACTAAGCTCCATTTCATACTGAATAAACTAAATGATTAATGTATCTTAAATAGAAAATTATCTTTAGATAGATTTTTACTCCGAAAGCCTTTTATTAAAATAAATTTGATAAAAAAATTTAAAATCCAATTTAAATAAAAAAAATATCTGATTTAAAATTTGAAAATCTAATTTAAATTTTAAAAAATCTGATTATTTTTTTTAAATCGTCGATTTTTATCCACCCGGTTTTTAACACAAGATTCAGCTTCCCACAAGCAAAGTCAATGGTGAAGCCGGCGGGAAATCGAAAGTCAGTCCCATCCCCACTGCATTTTTGCCTACACAAAGTAGATCAAATATTCTGCTTAAATAAAGAAATGTTGACATTATTGAAGTTCTTTTGCCATTACAATTAGTTTTCTATTTGCAGTATATACTCTTCCTAAATTAAACCTCCTTTCTTTCCACTCTTTTTTCCTTCTTTGCTTCCCCCTTCCCTTCCTTTTTTTCCTCCTTCCTTTATCCTTATTTCCTCCCAACCTTCCTTCCCTTTCCTTTTTTCCTCCCTCCCTTCCTTTTTTTTCTTCCCTCCCTTCCCTTTCTCCTCCTTCCCTTCTCTTTTTCCTCCTTCCCTTCCCTTTTTCCTCCCTCTCCCTTCCCTTCCCTTTTTTCATCCTTCCCTTCTCCTTTTTTCCTCCCAACCTTCCTTTTCATCCTTCCTTCCCTTCCCCTTTCCTTTTTTCCTCCCTCCCTCCCTTCCCCCTTTTCCTTCTTCCTTCTCTTCCCTTTCTCCTCCTTCCCCCCCTCCCCCTTTTTTCCTCCCTTCCCTTTTTTCATCCTTCCTTTCCTTTCCCTTCCCTTTATCCTCCCCTCCCTTCTTCCACTTATTTTTGGCCTGGCCAGCCCTTCAATTAAATTTGTAAAGAAAGAGAATTTTAAAAGGCAGGCTTCTCTTATAAATACTTTACTAAAAATACTTTGCACTGTCACAGTGTGTGACAGTGCACACATACTCTCCCCCCCACACACACACACACACAATGAACCATGCCATGCTTCTCCCAAGCTCAAGGAAAGCAGGCAGAGAGAGGCAGAAGAAAAATGTAAATACAGAGATTGCTATAATTTCTTAAGTGGCTGTGCTGCTCCAGAATTGCTCGGGAGCAGAGAACGAAGGGAGAATAGGCATAAAAACAGAGGAAAGAAGAAGTTGCAGCATATTTTCAAATACAGGTATTCCTTTATTTATTTATTTTATTTTATTACATTTATATCCCGCCCTTCTCCACAGAGGACCCAGGGCGGCGCACAGGAAATTTAAAAAGATATACAAAATAGAAAATGAATAAATAATTTAAAATATATATTAAATAATCCCAATCCTATGCTAAAACCTTGACTTACAACCATTCACTTAGTGACTATTTGAAGTTACAACAGCACTGCAAAAAGTGGCTTATGGCCATTTTTCATACGTGTGATCAAACTTCAGACGCTTGGCAATTGACTCATATTTATGACCATTGCAGTGTCCCGGGGTCATACGATACACTTTTGTGACCTTCTAACAAGCAAAGTCAATGGGAAAGCCAGATTCACTTAACAACCAAGTTACTAACTTAACTGCAGTGATTCACTTAAGAACTATGGCGAGAAAAGCTGTAAAATGTGGCAAAATGCACTTAACAAATATCTAGTTTAACAATAAAAATTTTGGGCCAATTGTGGTTTTAAGTCAAGGACTATCTATATTCCACAATCATATTATTCCTTGCTGGTTTATTATTTATTATTTTATTTTATTATTTATTATTCGAATTTATAAGCCGCACCCATCTCCCAACATAGGGACTCGGGGCGGCACACAGGAAATATAAAATATAAATACACAGATATACAAAAATCAAACGTTCATTAAAACTCAATTAAATTAACCCACCCTGCGCTAAAACCCATGTTAAAACCCCTGAATTAAAACTTTGGTAACTAGAGGCAGTGCAGTGTCGAGTAAAATCATGCCAGGCCGGCTTGTTGGAAGAAGTGCATTTTTAACCGCTGGCGGAACAGGCGGAGGTCCGAGATGACACGGAGTTCAGGGGGGAGAGCGTTCCAGAGGGTTGGGCCCATCACAGAGAAGGCTCTACCCCTGGGCGTCGCCAACCGGCATTGCCTGGTTGATGGCACCCGAGTAGACCCTCTCTGGGAGAGCGTATCGGTCGTAGGGACGTATGGGGCAGCAGACGGTCTCGGAGGTAGCTAGGCCCCGTGCCATGGAGCACCTTGAAAATGGTCATCACAACCTTGTAACGCACCCGGAAGGTCACAGGCAGCCAGTGCAGCTCGCACAGGAGCGGTATTATGTGGGATTGCCTTGAGGCACCCGGAATCACCCGCACGGCCGCATTCTGGACCAACTGCAACCTCCAAGTGCATCTCAAGGGGAGCCCCATGTAGAGAGCGTTACAGTAGTCCAGACGAGAGGTCACAAGCGCTTGAGTGACTGCGAAGGGCCTCCCGGTCAAGTAAGGGGCGCAATTGGCGGACCAGGCGAACCTGGTAAAACGCCCCCCTGGCCATGGCCGCCATCTGATCCTCCAGGGACAGCCGGGAATCCAGGAGGACTCCTAAATTGCGCGCCCTCTCCACAGGGGCCAATACTTCGCCCCCCATGGCCAGTGATGGTATCAACTGGCTAAACCGGGAGGCCGGAAACCACAGCCCTTATTGCCCTTAAACAACAACAACAACATAAAACTACACAATTCAAAGGTTGACAATGAACTTTTCCAAAAGAATCAATTGCCTTATATCTGGGGTAGACATCTCCTCCCAAAAAATGTGTTTGCACGCTAAGAAAATTTTTATTAACATAATCCCTAAATTGTTCTTGCAGCCAAGAAGCAGGTAGACAAATTGATTTGAAAGGATGAATCACCTATTCGGAGGCAACCAAAGGACCAACCCAGCAGATCAAACAATACTGTTTAGATAGATAGACATTTATTAGAAGGCTGTTGACAGATTTACGGCTACTGCTGCTGTGCTTATTGGAGCTGGCTTTTTATTACCTAAACTGCTTTTTTACTGATATTATCTTTGTGGCTATGGTGAGCTAGGCTGATTGCCCAGAGAAAGGACTCAAACGTGTGGAAAGAACCAACAGGCTTAACATCTTGACTGGATTCCAATCTCATTTTTATTGACCCAGGACGCCTCCCCTTTCAGGGCAAAGGTTCGATTCACAAGAAAACCACATTCCGAAATTTTTGAGAGGCTACATCCATGAAATATCAACCAATCGGAAAAGAGCTGGAAGGAGCCTTGAAGGTCTTCTACTCCATCCCCGTTTAGCAGGACATCCTATACATGTGACGGCAAACCCATGCATGCCATAGGTGGAACGTGGAGCCATATCTGAGGCATTTTGGCCCTCCCCAGGTTTCAGGAAAGCCTCTGGAGCCTATGAATGGCAGAAAACGGGCCCAATGGGCCAACCAGAAGTTTGGAAATGAACTTCCGGTTGGCCCGTTGGCTCCGTTTTTCACCTCTACAGGCTCCGGAGGCTTTCCTGAAGCCTGGGGAGGGCGAAAAACGGCCCAAAGGGCCTACCGGAAATCCAGAGGCTTCAGTGAGGCCTATGCGCATGTACGGAGAGGGGGGGGTTGTGTGTGCATGTGAAGGGGGAGGGCATTGCATTATGGGTGTGGGCATGCATATGCGGGGTATTACGCGTGAACCCTTTTGGCATCCGAGCAGAAAAACATTTGCCATGAGTGTCCTATACCACCTGAGACAAAAACTAAGAAAGTCCAGCTGCCTTTTGGGAAAAGCACGTTTGGGAAAATCATGTCTTGAATTAGAGGTGGCATTCAACCGTTCTGATCGGTTCTGGAGAAGCGGTAGCGGAAATTTTGAGTAGTTTGGAGAACCGGTAAATACCACCTCTGGCTGGCCATGCCCCCATCTATTCTCTGCCTCCCGAGTCCCAGGTGATCGGGAGGGAATGGGGATTTTGCAGTAACCTTGCTCTGCCCTGCCATGCCCACCAAGCCACACCCACAGAAGTGGTAGTAAAAAAAAAATTGAATCCCACCACTGACCTGGATGACTTGAGAATCTCTATAGACATAAATTCCACCGTTTGACTGGGGCAACCCAATACCGCTACAGGAATTCCTTTGGCTTACAACAGTCCATTTTGTGACCATTGAAAGTTACAACAGCACTGAAAAAAACCTGACCTATGATCCCTTTTCACACAACCATAGCAGAACCCCCTTGGCCACATGATCAAAATGTTCAATGTTTGGTAACCGGCTCACATTTATGACAGTTGCAGTGTCCCTGAGATATGTAACCCCCCCGTTTTGCGACCTTCGGACAAGCAAAGTCAATGGGGAAGCCAGATTCACTTAACGACCATGTAACTAACTTAACAACTACAACAATTCACTTAACAACTGTTGCAAGAAAGGTTGTAAAATGGGGGGAAAGCCCACTTAACTAATGTTTCACTTATCAACATAAATTATGGGCTCAATTGTGATAGTTAAGTCCAGGACTACATCTACTCATTATCTTTTCCATGGGACTGAAAGCAGGGAAGAAAATTAGGAGTGAACGAAATCCACAATCCATTTAAACCAGTGGTAGGTTCCGGTATGGTGCAACGGGACCCACCATCCACCACATGAACGTGCGCAGCATGCACGCATGCATCCTTACCCTCTGCGACACCTCCGCAATGCTCCAGCTGCTTTGTGGAGCATCTCCGTGTGCAGAAGTGCCGAAGAGCTCAAATACGGGTAAGGAGGGAGAGAGGGCAGGCCCGCCCAAGCACCGTACTGCAACAGTATCTTGTGCTCCCAGCAGGCACCAGTACGCCTGTACCAGGGCGCATCACCTGCAACCCACCACTGATTTAAACCAGCAGCTGCCTCTGGAGGTAGGGGCCCCAGCACCTTTTAAGCCCCCCAGCGGCTCAGACATCTTTTGTCACATTGGGCTAATCCCAGCTCATGAGACGGACATAACTGCCGTCTTTGGAAACGGAATTAATCAGATATCATGCTGAGTAATAGTTTCCCCCACACCTCTATTGTGCTCTTGATAACACAAGGACATTTCGCAAGGGGATTTCCTTTCCTTATTTTCCCCCATGTTCAGAAACTCTTGATATGATACCAGTTTTCCAATATTTATCCATGACTTGATCTTGGAGGGGGAGCCGGACCTGGCAGGTATTACGGAGACCTGGTTGGGCCAGGAGGGGGGCGTGCCCCTCGTTTAAATGGGCCCACCAGGTTACCGGGCATTTCATCAGCCACGAGCCCAGGGTGGGGGTGGGAGTCGTTATAAAGGAAGGTTTAGATCCGAGAGAGACCACTGTGCCACAGACAGCTGACTGTGAATCTCTATGTGTGAAGTGGGGCCATGGGAGGCAGCTGGGCTTGCTGACTGTGTACTTGGCTCCCCGCTATGTGTCAGCAGCCCTACCCGACCTTCTCAGTGTGATAGCCGAGGTGGCGGTTGACACCCCCAGACTATTAGTTATGGGGGATCTCAACCTGCCATCGATAGGCGAGACATCTGAGACGGCACGGGAGTTCATGGCCTCCATGACGGCCATGGACCTGACCCAGTTAGTTCATGGCCCCACACACATGGGAGGACGCATGCTAGATTTAGTTTTTGTCTCTGGCCAGTGGTTGAGTGATCTTGGTTTAGGGGAAATAGTCATCGAGCCCCTGTCATGGTCAGATCACTCTCTCCTTCGGATGAACTTTCCAACCGCTACACCCCGCCGCGGGGAGGCGGAACTGGAAGTGACGAGATGGTTCCACCCCAGGCGACTGATGGACCCTGAGAGGTTTCAGATAGAGCTTGGGCCAATACCTGAGACTCTGACCCACGACTCGACTGGGGACCTAGTGGCCGCCTGGAATACGGCAGCCGCGGGGGCCCTGGATCGGGTCGTGCCTTTGCGGCCTCTCACTCGACGCTGATCCACCCTGGCTCCCTGGTTTTCTGAGGAGCTGAGGGTGATGAAGCGTCGAAAGAGATGCCTAGAGAGCATTTGGAAGACCACCCGTGCCGAATCTGACCGTACACTGGTAAGGTCGCATTTGTGGAGCTACCTAGTGGCAATAAAAGCGGCAAAACGAAATTATTTCTCCGCTCTTATCGCATCTGCAGATAGCCGACCCGCCGCCCTGTCAGAGGGCGCGGGATGCCCCCTTGCAGGGTTGTGCGGAGGAATTTGGAGGCTATCTGCATGATAAAATCGATCAGATTCGGGGCGGGTTAGCCTCTGACTGGACTGGTTCAGGCGGTTTGACGGAGGCAGGTCTTGAGACGGTTTTTTGGGAAGAGTTCGATGGACAGGATACTGGGGCGACTGAACGCCACCACATGTTTACAGGACCCATGCCCCTCCTGGTTGTTACTGGCCTCCCGGGAGGTGACACGAGGCTGGCTCCAGGGAATTGTCAACGCTTCTTTGAGTGAGGGGTTTATGCCGACCATCCTGAAAGAGGCGGTGGTAAGGCCCCTCCTCAAGAAGCCCTCCCTGGACCCAGCTGTTTTAGCCAACTACCGTCCTATCTCCAACCTTCCCTTTTTGGCGAAGGTTGTTGAGAGTGTGGTGGCGCAACAGTTTCCCCGGCACCTGGAGGAAACTGTCTATCTGGACTCATGCCAGTCCGGCTTCCAGCCTGGGTACAGCACGGAAACGGCATTGGTCGCGTTGGTGGATGATCTCTGGAGGGCCCGGGATAGGGACTGTATCCTGGTCCTGTTAGATCTCTCAGCGGCTTTCGATACCATCGACCATGGTGTCCTATTGCGCCGGTTGGAGGGGTTGGGGTTGGGGGGCACCGTCCTGCGGTAGTTCTCCTCCTACCTCTCCAACCGGCCGCAATTTGTGTTGGCAGGGGGGCAGAGGTCGACGTCAAGGCACCTCACGTGGGGTGCCACAGGGGTCGGTCCTCTCGCCCCTCCTGTTCAACATTTATATGAAGCCGCTGGGTGAGATCATCCATGGTTTTGGGGTAGAATTCCACCAGTACACTGATGACATCCAGCTGTACATTTCTATCCCAGACCACCCCAACGATGCCATCGAAGTGATGTCCCGGTGCCTGGAGGCCATGCGAGTCTGGATGGGGAGAAACAGGCTTCAACTCAACCCGTCCAAGACCAAGTGGCTGTGGCTTCCAGCGTCGCGATATAGCCAGCTGGTATCATGGCTGGCCATTGGGGGCCAATTATTAGCCCCCACAGAGAGGGCGCACAATTTGGGTGTCCTCCTGGACTCCCGGCTGTTATTAGACGATCATTTGACGGCCGTGGCCAGGGGGGCTTTTTATCAGGTTTGCTTGATTCGCCAATTGCACCCCTTTCTGGATTGTGATGCTCTACGCACGGTCACTCAAGCCTTCGTCACTTCCCGCCTGGACTATTGCAACGCTCTCCACATGGGGCTCCCCTTGAGGTGCACCCAGAGGCTCCAGTTGGTGCAGAATGCGGCCACGCGAGGGATTCTGGGAGCCTCAAGATGCTCCCACGTGACACCTCTCCTGTGCGAGCTGCACTGGCTGCCTGTGGCTTTCCAGGTGCGCTTCAAGGTGTTGGTAACCACCTTTAAAGCGCTTCATGGCATGGGGACTGGTTACTTGCAGGACCGCATCCTGCTACCGAATACCTCCCACCGACCAGTCCGCTCCCACAGAGCGGGCCTCCTCAGGGTACCGTCGGCCAAACAATGTCAGCTGGTGACCCCCAGGGGGAGAGCCTTCTCTGTGGCAGCCCCTGCCCTCTGGAACGATCTGCCCCACGACCTTCGTACGATCACCGACCTGCGCCTCTTCCGTCGGGCCCTGAAAACACACCTATTTCGTGCGGCCGGCCTGGTGTAGTTTTCTTTTAATCAATTGTAATTTTTTTATTTATTTTAGTTGATTTTATTAACTGTTTTTATATGGTTATCTGGTTTTTAGAACAGGCCCTTAAATTTAATTAGTTTTAATTAGTTTTAATGTATTTTTGTATCGGATGTTTTACTGTTTTATTATGCCGGTTCACCACCCTGAGTCCCGCAAGGGAGAAGGGCGGTATACAAATTTAATAAATACAAATACAAATGAAACCAGTTTTCCAATATTTGAGGGGCTGCCACACAGATGTTGGGGGGGGGGTGTCAACCTATTCTCCAAAGCACCAGGAGGCAGGACAAGAAACAGCGGATGGAAACTCGTCAAGGAAAGAAGCAACCTGGAACTAAGGAGAAATTTCCCGTCATTGAGAAGGAACAGCTTGCCTCTAGAACACTGGAAGTTTTTAAGAGATTGCGCAGCCATTTGTCTGAGATGATGCTTGAGAAGGAGATTGGATTAGAAGGCCTCCAAGGTCCCTTCCAACTCTACTATTCTGGTAACACCAAGGGCAACTCATGCCTGAAAAGTCAC
This sequence comes from Rhabdophis nuchalis, assembly GCA_039707465.1. Classification (NCBI taxonomy): domain Eukaryota; kingdom Metazoa; phylum Chordata; class Lepidosauria; order Squamata; family Natricidae; genus Rhabdophis; species Rhabdophis nuchalis. Next base: position 9,125,807 of record CM077647.1, on the reverse strand, counting down.
AAAGTGAAGAGAGAACCTAAAGCTGGAAGGGACCCTTGAGGTCATGCAGTTAACCTCCAATTACTGTTTGACTTCTACAGGTAGTCCTCAACGTACGCCCACAATTGAGACCAACGTTTCTATTACTAACCAAGTTAATGATGTTTTTCCCCTTTTTCACCAGCTTCCTTCCCAGTGTTGTTAAGTGAATCACTGCAACCTGTTAAGAGATTCTGGCTTTTCTAGACTTTGTTTGTTAGAAGGTCACAAAAAGTGATCGCGTGACACTGCAAACATCGTAAGTACATGCCAGTTCTCAAAGCAACCGAATTTTGATCACATGGCAATGGGAATGCTGCCACAATTGTGGGTTTTTGTGGGGTTTTTGTTTTTTTGGTGATCATTCAAAGTTACACTGAAAAGAGTGATTTAGGGCAGTTTTTCACACTTGCAAGCATTACAGCATCCCCATGGTCACGCAATCGAAATTCAGATGCTGGGCAACCGACTCACATTTATGACAATTGCAGTGTACCTGGGTGATGTGATCCTCTTTTGCTAACTTCTAACGTGCAAAGTCCATGGGGAAGCCTGATCCACTTAACAACCACATTACTAATTTAACCATGCAGTGATTCACTGAACAAATATGCCAAGGAAAGGTCGTAAAATGGGACAAAGCTCACTTAAGAAATGTCTCACTGAGCGAAATCGGAAATTCTGGGCTCAGTTGTGGTCGTAAGTCGAGGACTAACTAACTATTCTTGAATACTCGAAGGGCTCCCTGGGTTAATTGATTCTATTGTTAAAGTGCTCTTCCTCAAATTATTTATAGGGGGAAAATGTCCAGACCAAACGTAATTTCTAATATTGGATTTTCCCCCTTCCCAGAATGAGCCTCCTTGTGGAGTCCTGTGAAGCCGTTACCATGGCAACTCCACTGCGCTGTTCAGTGGAAGCCATTTTACGGCAGCACAATAGAAGCCATTGCAAGGCACAACAGGCTGTATCTTAATGGAAGACACAATGGAAGCTGTGGATGGAAGGTTGGATGGCTGGAGGCGACGGACGGGAGGTGGAGCTGGTATGGAGAAATGGAAGAAGCTTGCGAGAGGAGAGATTGGAAGAGAGTGATATGAAGAGAGGAGAGAGGAGGAGGAGAGAAAGAGGGGAAGGAGAGAATGAGGACGAGATGGACTGGAGATGGATTGGAGATGGAGGAGAGATGGAGAGATGGATTGGAGATGAAATGGTGATGGAAGGGAGATGGATTGACGATGGAGATGGAAGGAGTTGGAGATGGAGGAGAAAAGAAAGAAGAAGAAGGAGATTGAGAATGTGTAGAAGAAGGAGAATGGACTGAGAGAAGCCAAGCAGCCAGGTCGGAAACGGTGGAACAACGGCGCAGAAGGGCTCAGGAAGATCCAAAGTGAGTGCCTTGGACAGGAGGAAGTGAGCCGGGCCGGCACATGGCAGCATCTTTCATCAGGCCACACGACAGACCAACTAGTTGTGTGGCACTAGGTGCGGACTTGGGCCTGTGTGGCCGAGAAGAACAGTCGGCTGGGGTTTGTACAGGGACTAACCTTCGATCTGCCCATATGCAGGACCCCTAGACTGATAGACTAAGACCAACTGACTTTTTCCCTCCTGCCCCCCCTTAAGGTCATCTATTGCACTTTATTCATCTGTCACTTTATTGCTGCTCCTCTGGACTCTTAGCGGACTTGCTATTATCCCCCCGGACCTAGACGACTATCGGGGGTTCCAAATGTATTCTAGGTGTGATCTCCTTTGCCTGCGGGAGTCTCCCCTCTCGCAGGCCTGGCCCCCTTATCTAACACGGGCCCACCTCGAGGATGGACTGATTGCTCCTGAGAGGTGGGCGAAGCACAGACTAAGGGGGTTTTTATTTAAACATTTTATTCGACTTTTAGGGGGTTCCAGGGAGGGGGGGAGGGAGAGTCAGGTGGGGGTATGCCAAAAAGGGCCGGCAGGAAGCGGAAGTAGAGTAACGGAGGAGGGGGGAGGGGGGGTCGTTTCCACTGGGGTATTTTCCATCAATACGGTCTTGGGGAGGGGCAGGGGCGGTGGGAAGGGGGATGGACATCACCAGTTGGAGGACCGGGGCCGCTGGTTATGGGTGGTCACGTGCTCCAACTCCCCCTGTCCCCATCGCAGACTAGGTGGGCAAGAACCACAGACCCGGGGCCCTAGGCTGATGCTATGCAACGCCAGGTTCGTGGTACAAAAAGCCCCCCTCATCCATGACCTTGTGTCAGAGGGGGACCCGGACCTGGTAGGCATTACGGAAACCTGGTTGGGCCACGAGGGAGGACATCCCCTCGTAGAAATGTGCCCACCAGGATACCGAGCCTTCCATCAGCCTAGGGCCCTAGGGAGGGGTGGGGGGGTGGCGATTATGGTTAGGGAAGGTCTTGAGCCAAAGGAGACCACGATCCCTCAGACGACCGGGTGCGAGTCCCTCCTTGTGAAGTGGGGCCTTGGGAGGCAGTTGGGCGTGTTAGTTGTATACCTGGCTCCTCGCTATGCAACAACAGCCCTGCCCGAGCTCCTAGAGGTGATAGCCGAGGCGGCGGTTGAGACCCCCAGACTTTTAGTCATGGGGGACTTTAACCTGCCGTCGGCAGGCGAAACCTCTGGTGCAGCTCGGGAGTTCATGGCTTCCATGACAGCCATGGACCTGACCCAGGTAGTTTTAGGCCCTACTCACGAGGGCGGACACACCCTGGATCTCATCTTCGTCTCGGGACAGTGGAGTAGTGATCTGGGAATAGGGGATTTAGTCATCACACCCCTGTCATGGACAGATCACGCTCTCCTTCGGCTCGACTTTCCGATCGCTGCACCTCACTGCGGGGAGGCGGAACCGGACATTCCTATATGGTTCCGCCCCAGGCTCCTGATGGACCCGATAAGGTTCCAGAGGGAGCTTGGGCCAATTCCTGTGGACTTGCCCCGCGACTCGACTGAGGACCTAGTGGCTGCATGGTTAAGTGCGGCCACGGGGGCCTTGGACCGAGTTGCGCCCTTGCAGCCTCTCTTGCGGCGACGAACCACCTGGGCTCCTTGCTTTACCGAGGGGCTTAGGGAGATGAAGCGCCACAAGAGACGCTTAGAGAGCAGATGGAGATCTTCTCACTCCGAAGCCGACCGAACACTAGTGAGAGACCATATTAGGACTTACTTAGTGGCGATAAAAGTGGCCAAACGTGAGTATTGCGCCACTCTTATTGCATCCGCAGATAACCGCCCTGCCGCCCTGTTTGGGGTGACCCGCTCCCTCCTTCAACAGAGGCCGCGGGAAGCCCCTTTACAGGGTCGAGCAGAGGAATTTGGGATTTATCTGCAGGAGAAAATCACTCGGATTCGGAACGAGCTACCCTCCATCGACAGTGGTCCAGTCGAGCAGGCCGAGGCTGTTCTTGTGACACCATCCTGGGAGGAGTTTGATTTTGTTACCACCGAGGATATGGACAAGTTGTCAAAGAGACTTAGGGCTACCACATGTTTATTGGACCCGTGTCCCTCCTGGCTTGTACTGGCATCCTGGGAGACGACACGAGGCTGGCTCCAGGGCATTGTCAACGCATCTTTGAGTGAGGGGTCCTTGCCTGCCGTCCTGAAAGAGGCGGTGGTGAGGCCCCTCCTCAAGAAGCCGTCCCTGGATCCAGCATTATTAGAGAACTATCGTCCCGTCTCCAACCTCCACTTTTTAGTGAAGGTTGTTGAGAGTGTGGTGGCCCAACAGTTTCCGCGACACTTGGAGGAAGTTGATTATCTAGACCCGCGCCAGTCCGGCTTCCGACCCGGGCACAGCACCGAGACGGCATTGGTCGCGTTGGTTGATGATCTCTGGAGGGCGCGGGATAGAGGATATTCCTCTATCCTAGTCCTATTAGACCTCTCAGCGGCTTTTGATACCATCGACCATGGTATCCTATTGCACCGACTGGGGAGGTTGGGGTTGGGAGGCACCGTTCTGTGGTGGTTCTCATCCTACCTCTCTGGTCGGTCGCAATATGTGTTGGCAGGGGGGGCAGAGGTCGGCCTCGAGGTCCCTCATATGTGGGGTTCCTCAGGGGTCGGTCCTCTCGCCCTTACTGTTCAACACATATATGAAGCCGCTGGGTGAGATCATCCGTGGTTTTGGGGTGGGATATCATCTGTACGCTGATGATACTCAGTTGTACATATCCACCCCAGACCACCCCAACGATGCCGTCGAGGTTATGTCCCGGTGTTTGGAGGCCGTACGGATCTGGATGGGTGGTAACAAACTCAGGCTCAACCCGTCCAAGACTGAGTGGCTGTGGCTTCCGGCGCCCCGGTTCAGCCAGATTATTCCAACTCTGGCCATTGGGGGCGAAACACCGGCCCCCGTGGAGAGGGCGCGCAATTTGGGTGTCCTCCTGGATTCCCGGCTGTCTATGGAAGATCATGTGGCAGCCGTGGCCAGGGGGGCATTCCATCAGGTACGCCTGATGCGCCAATTGCGCCCCTTACTGGACCGGGGTGCCTTACGCACAGTCACTCAAGCACTCGTCACCTCTCGACTTGACTACTGTAATGCTCTCTACATGGGGCTCCCCTTGAGGTGCACCCGAAAGCTGCAGCTAGGGGTGTTAGGGGTGCCTTATGGCCTGCAGTATTTTTATTCAGTGAGTAAGCCATCTGTGTACCAAGTTTGGTTGAAATTGCTCAAGGCGCTCCAGAGTTATGCTGGAACACACACACACACAGAGTGCCATTTTTATATATATCTAGACGATGACAGAGGTGGAGAACTATGGTCCCTTTATGACTTGTGGACTTCAGCTCCCAGAATTCCTGAACCAGCATGGCTCCTTCAGGAATTCTGGGTGGCGAAGTCCACAAGTCATAAAGGGACCATAATTCCCCATCCCTGCTCTGGTTTTAAAAATGGTTTAAAAAGTGGCCATCTTCTCAAGGCCAGGCCTACCATCTCCTTCAATCTCTCTTCAGAGAACTGAGCTTCTCCTCCTCCTGTCCTTCTCTGAACCTGTTCAAATTTATCTTAATCCCTTTCCATCCAGAAATAGATAAGAGCCAGAGTTCAGCTCAAAAGCAGCAACAACATAGTCCTCGACTTACGACCAGTTGCTTAATGTGCCGTTTAAAATTACCTCAGACCTACCTCCCAAGGATCACTTACAGCCCAGTTCTGAAATGCCGATGGTTGCCCTCTGTTTACATGTCCTGCAATTTACAACCATTTGCATTTTACAACAGTTTTACCAAAAACCAGAATTTACTTCCATTTTCCAAGGAGACGAACTCATAATGTATAATTGGTTTGCTTAATGTCTGCAGCATTCACCTAACGTCTGTAAAAAGGGGGTGAAAATTGGATCACACCGGAGTCCTGTTTTACAACTGTCATTACGGACCTAAGTCAGGAGTACTTGTATAGTGGACACTTTATTTTCTATGATTTGGACAATACAGTATACTACGGTCAACGCCACCCTAATACTGCCACTATAACCTTAACTATGACAGCAAAATACTTTCGTTTTCTTTATATCCGGATTGTCTTGCTGGGTCACTATTATGTAGCCAGATACTCCCGTCCTATAGCTCTGTAAGGGATGTGTTGGCTCAGGGACTAAGACGCTCAGAAAGGTCGGCTGTTCGGCGGTTCGAATCCCTAGCAGCGCATAACGGAGGGAGCTCCCATTACTTGTCCCAGCTTCTGCCAACCTAGCAATTCGAAAGCAGGTAAAAAATGCAAGTAGAAAAATAGTGTACTACCTGTACACCCATTTATCACTCTTTTAATGGGAAACTTGTGCCTGTAACAATCTTTGTACTATTCTATTCCCTCCTCTCTCTCGGCTTCCTCAAAGAAATCTCTTCTTCGTCTCTCTTTTCTCCATCCCCTTCTTTCCCCATCTTTTTTTCCCTCCCTTTCCCCCCCAAACCTCCTCCTTTCATATCCACTCCTATCTTCCCCTTCCTCCTCCTTTTCTCTTTGGTGCACCTCAAGCTGATTCCTCTCCCCAAACGCCAAGCAGTGGGAGCCGTGTGCGCCGATCCTGGGTGCTAACCAGAGCCCCCAGCGACACCACAGCTCCAGCTCAGGCCTGTGAGGCACTACACTTTTACACTTTTTTTACACCTTTTTTTTCCCCCACAGTGCTTTTCAACCCATCGTATGCCTACCACCTGCCAAGTGCTGAAGTACCACCAGTGGTACGCATGCCACAGGCTGGAAAGCACTGCATTGGAACTTTCTCCTGCTCTTTTGGAAAATAGGCACATATGTTCCCCTTCTTCCCAATTTTCCATGTCCTCTCACAAACGGCACAAAAGGTTTCGACCAGATTTTCAGCTACCCGTATTTTTCGGAGTATAAGATGCACCGGAGTATAAGACGCACCATGATTTTGAAGAGGTAATTTAAAAAGAAAAAAAGTTTTTGCACTCTGCAGGCCTCCCAAACCCTCTGCACAACTCGATTTTTGCAACAATTTAAAAAAAAATGGCAAGTAGAGGCTTGTAGAGTGCTCCTGGGGGCAGGGGGTGGCAAAAACGGCCCATTTTTTGCTCTTTTTTGCCCTCCCCAGCCCCCAGAAGCACTTTGCAAGCCTCCCAAACCCTCTGCACATCCATTTTTGCAAAGAGAAGTAAGCCAAAAATGCAGTATTCAGTGTATAAGACGCACCCACATTTTCACCCTCTTTTTTGGGGAGGAGGGAGGAACAGGTGCATCTTATACTCCAAAAAATACGATAGTTCTTGTATGTATGTGATTAAACGGATCTTGAGACATTTAAGCCCATTCAAAGAAGCATTCTGTAACTATGCTTTTATGGATGCAGACCCAAGCTCCTTTTTTTCATTAGATTCTTAGTGTTGTAGCCTTTATTGTCATTGCACAAAATAAATACAATGAAATTGGTTATTCTTCTCTATTTCCTGGTACAACACTTCGTTTTATTGGCAAAATGTAGACTATTAATACATAACTTTCACTGCCTACTTCTGTATCTTGCGGCAAGGTTGAAAAAGAGAGTGAAGAGGAAAATAATGAACCCATTTTCAATTGCACCTTTTTTTGGAAGGGATAGGAAAAAGATGGGACTGCAAAAACAGAGACTGGAGAACTTATGGTTTGTTAAAATAGGATGGAAGGGCATGCAAATACCTATAGACTTCCAGGCCCTCACCTGTGGGGTACCTCAGGGGTCGGTCCTCTCACCACTCCTGTTCAACACGTATATGAAGCTGCTGGGTGAGATCATCTGTGGTTTTGGGGTAGAGTACCATCTGTACGCTGATGAAACTCAGCTGTACATCTCTACCCCAAACCACCCCAACGATGCCATTGAGGTGATGTCCCGGTGTTTGGAGGCCGTACGGATCTGGATGGGCAGCAACAAATTCAAACTCAACCCGTCCAAGACCGAGTGGCTGTGGTTCCCAGCCTCCCGGTTTAGCCAGATGACTCCATCACTGGCCATGGGGGGCGAAGTACTGGCCCCTGTGGAGAGGGCGCGCAATTTAGGAGTCCTCCTGGATTCCCAGCTGTCCCTGGAGGATCAGGTGGCAGCCGTGGCCAGGGGGGTGTTTTACCAGGTCCGCCTGGTCCGCCAATTGCGCCCCTTACTTGACCGGGAGGCCCTTCGCATAGTCACTCAAGCGCTCGTGACCTCTCGTCTGGATTACTGTAAAGCTCTCTACATGGGGCTCCCCTTGAGATGCACTCGGAGGTTGCAGTTGGTCCAGAATGCGGCCGTGCGGGTGATTACGGGTGCCTCAAGGCAATCCCACATAACACCGCTCCTGCGCGAGCTGCACTGGCTGCCTGTAACCTTCTGGGTGCGTTACAAGGTTTTGATGACCATCTTCAAGGTGCTCCATGGCACGGGGCCTAGCTACCTACGAGACCGTCTACTGCCCCATACGTCCCTACGACCGATACACTCTCACAGAGAGGGTCTACTCCGCGTGCCGTCAACCAGGCAATGCTGGTTGGCGACGCCCAGGGGTAGAGCCTTCTCTGTGATGGGCCCAACCCTCTGGAACGCTCTCCCCCCTGAACTCTGTGTCATCTCGGACCTCCGCCTGTTCCACCAGCGGTTAAAGATGCACTTCTTCCAACAAACCGGCCTGGCATGATTTTACTCGACACTGCACTGCCTCTAGTTACCAAAGTTTTAATTCAGGGGTTTTAATATGGGTTTTAGCGCAGGGTGGATTAATTTAATTTAGTTTTAATGTATATTATTTTTGTATATATGTTTATTTATATTTTATATTCCCTGTGCGCCGCCCCGAGTCCCTTTGTGGTGAGATGGGTGCAGGGTATAAATGTGAATGAATGAATGAATGAATGAATGAATGAATGAATGAATGAATGAATAAATAAATAAATATATATATATAGGCAATGTTCTTGACCTTTAGCTCATCTTCCTACGGACTGTGTGTGTTCTTTGCAAGGATTTTAACCACATCCTGGCTGCTCAAAAACATTTGGGAATCAAGGGGGTTGGGGTGGGGTGGGGGAGGATAAAGAGGAAAGAAAAGAGAAATTTCAAAAAAGCAGATCGGCTAAACTACTAAAACCAGCCGATGAAGAAACGGAAGGGTGAAGGGTCTACGGGAAAAGACCAATCTTTGCATTTCATGCACTGCTACTTTTGAAAAGAAAAATGAAACATATGAAAACAAGGAACCACAGTCTGTCAGTGAGATTTTTGCTTTCTGCGAGGCTGCCAATAACCATCACTCCATTCACCAGATCCTGGAAGGGCTAGAAGACCAGACCTAGTTCTAATTTTAAAGGAACCGAAAGGAGAAGGATTAGAACCAGGATTTTCATGTGGCGTGGAAGGAGATTTGAGTTTAGCTGTGGAAGAGAACAAAGGGGGAAGGGAAAACTAGGTTAGAAACAAATGCCATCTTAATGTGAATTTGTCTCCAAGAACCAAACTAGACATGTTGAAGGACCAAGGAATTCACTATTGTTTGAAGAAGTGGAAGGACTTGACTTAAACTTGGGTTACAGTTACAGTTACGACCACAATTGAGGGGCAATCCAGGAGGAAGGCCACCTCCAACAGAAGACACTGAAGGTTGTCAGACAGCACCAGGCGCTGTTCCAGTAGGGTGCTGTGGAAGGCCCACCCGCACTCCATACCGCTATTTGAGGTTTTCGGGGCTTCCGCCAACAGAGCATACGGCACCTGCGCGACACTCCACCAAGCAGCTGGAGTGTCGTGGAGGCGTCGCGGGAGATGAGTACACATGCGCGTGCTGCGCGCATTCATGTGTTGGACGCCCGGCCTCATTGCACCGTACAGGTTGCAACGGGATCCGGAACCCACCACTGGACTGCACTCACAACTCGATTTCATTGAGGGCTGGTGGGCCTGGTTACTTGCAGGACCGCCTTCTACCGCATACCTCCACTCGACCTGTCCGCTCCCACAGGGAGGGCCTCCTTAGGGTACCGTCCGCTGGACAATGCTGGCTGGCGACGCCCAGGGGAAGAGCCTTCTCTGTGGCAGGTCCCGCCCATTGGAATGACCTCCCCCCAGACCTCCGGACTATCACGACCTTCGCCTCTTCCGCCGGACTTTAAAAACCTATTTTTTCCATATGGCCGGCCTGGCGTAGCTGCTACAACCATGTTTTATTAGATTTGGGTTTTAAATTAACTGTCTTTTTAGCAAGGGTTAAATTGTTTAATAGTAGTTTTAAATTTTGTAGAATTTGTACTATTTGTATTGTTGGTTTTTAAGTCCCTGTGCGCCGCCCTGAGTCCCTCTTTTGGGAGATAGGGCGGGATAGAAATCTAATAAATGAAATGAGGGCTGCATCAGGGGAGGGGGGGCAGGGTATGGGTGGCCAGCTCCACATCACTCATATCTGTGGTAGCCCAAGCAGTCTGCCAGCAAAAACGGGCTCCCAAGCTCCATTTTTGGCTGTGATTCCACCTAAAGCCAGGAGTGAAATGCTACCGGTTTGGACTGGTTCTCCCGAATCAGTAGTAAAAAAAGAAAGCTAATACGAGGCGAACTGGTATTTCTGACGATCAGCTGTGACGCACAATTTATGTTAGCTAGAAAGCGGGATTTCCTGCTTTGTAGCTAATCTAAATTGCGTGGCACAGCGGATTCCCCACCCCCCAATCTTGTGCTGTTCTACTTACCTTTGCAAGCACACTCGGTAGCAGGCTCCGCCCACCCACCTGGACATCATCGCATCCGTTTTTGACGCTCTGCGCGTGAGCGGAGGTGGCGCGTGTGAGCGGAGCGCATGCGCTCTCATTTGCGAACCGGTAGCGGAGAAGAATTTCACCCCTGCCTGAAACAATCCGCCAGTGAAAATGTGCAGCCCCCCTGCGCCTTTTTCATGGCAGAGACACCATGGGTCGGCCCTTCGCTATTTCCAGCGCGGCCCCATTGGACAGATCTAAGCATCCCGTGGGTCGGATGTGACACTGTCCAGTCAATCAGGAGTTCTGATGAACATTTTTTTCTATTCAAGCCTAATCATACGTAGGAAGTTTATCCATAAAATATGATGGGATTTTTGTCAAGTCTCGCTGGTCCCAATGGAGGACTTTAAAGACAGATCCACCCAAAATCTTGATTTAGAGTAGCCCACAACGGCACATGGATCTCACCAGCGGCATTTGTCAAGTGAGGTTTGCCCCATTTTATGACCATTCTTGCCCCAGTTGTTAAGTGAACCACTGCAATCGATTAGTTAGCAACCTGGCTGTTGAGTGACTCTGGCTTCCCCAGTGACTTCTGCTGGTCAGAAGGTCACAACAGGGAATCACATGACCACGAGACAATGCCACCGTCATAAATGTGAGTCAGCTGCCAAGCCTCTGAATTTTGGTCACATGACCATGGGGATGCTGCAACTGTCGTAACTGTGAAGACACTCCTAAGTCACATTTTCAGTGGCATTGTAGCTTTGAACGGTCACTACATGACCAACCGTTGTAAGCTGAGGACTACCTGTATATTTGCAGAAATATAAATGGAATACCTATGCAACTGTCCCCGAATTACTGGCACACAGGTTCCTTGATGTATAGTGATGTAAAAAAACTAATCAAGGCGTAAGTAAAGGTAAAGGTTCCCCTCACACACACATACTAGTTGTTCCTGACTCTAGGGGGCAGTGCTCATCTCCGTTTCAAAGCCGAAGAGCCAGCGCTGTCCGAAGACGTCTCCGTGGTCATGTCGTCGGCATGACTCAACACCAAAAGTGCACGGAACACTCTTCCCTTCCCACCAAAGATGGTCCCTATTTTTCTACTTGCATTTTTACATGCTTTCGAACTGCTAGGTTGGCAGAAGCTGGGACAAGTAACAGGAGCTCACTCCGTTATATGGCGCTAGGGATTCGAACTGCCGTCCTTTCTGATTGACAAGCTCAGCGTCTTAGCCACTGAGTCAGGCTTAACCCCGCTGATAGTACCAAGAAATGCTTGTTTCCTCAAATCCAAGGCTTGCTGGATAAGCCATCATGGTGGATTGATACTCGTTTAAACCAAGTTATATCAGTAGATTGCCCAGATAGATAAAGAAAGAAAAGCTTTTAAACAGCGTTCCCATGTTGAATTTTCTCCTCTCAGATTCCCTCTAAAAGTCACCGTGTTATGTGTTCTCTGAAGGTGGGGAACAAAGAACACAGACATTGCATTCACCCTAGACAAAATCCAACTTAAGAAACAGACTAGATGTCATTCCGGAAGGGCAATGGATCTCTAGCTGAAAGAAGCTAAGTTCGACCTATAACCGATCCATTCACCAACCCCATCCCTCAGTAACAGTATGAATACGGGTTTTCACAAACACTGAGGAATTGTGAATAGTAATAGACAAATGGCTTAATTCATGTAGGGTTTCAAGCTGAGGTCTTCAAACTTGGCAACTTTAAGACTTGTGGACTTCAATTCCCAGAATTCTCCAGCCATTTGGCTGGAGAATTCTGGGAATTGAAGTCCACAAGTCTTAAGAGTCGCCAAGTTTGAAGACCTCTAATTTAAACCATGATCTGTAGATCAAGTCATAATGATCTGATTCACAAATCATAGTAACCCACAATGGGCAAGTTCACAAGCTACACTAAGGATAGCAGGACATGTAGTGAAGGGTAAAAAATAATGAAAATAAAATAAGCTAGCAAATAAGATATATTGCAGAAGCAGAATATAGCAACCAGAGTGGGGAAATCCCAAAATTTGACAATTTGCACAATGCCATGACGAGTTGGTTTGATTTCAACTCAGTGTGATGTACCATCAGGTCGTCATGGATTATAAATTAAGGTAAAGTATGTGTAAAAGGGATGCAATGGCTCAGTGGCTAAGACACTGAGCTTGTCGATCAGAAGGTCGGCAGTTCAGCAGTTCGAATCCCTTGTGCTGCGTGAGCTCCCGTGACTTGTCCCATCTTCTGCCAACCCAGCAGTTTGAAAGCATGTAAAAAACACAAGTAGAAAAATAGGAACCACCTTTGGTGGGAAGGTAACAGCATTCTGTACACCTTGGGTGTTTAGTTATACCAGCCACATGACCACAGAGACGTCCTAGGACAGCGCTGGCTCTTTGGCTTTGAAACGTAGATGAGCATCGCCCCCTAGAGTCAGAAACAACTAGCACATATGTGCAAGGGGAACCTTTACCTTTATCTTTAAAGTATATGTGAATGTAGGGGAGTGTTTTTCAAGCTTCACAAGTTGAAAATGTGTGGACTTCAACTCCCAGAATTCCCCCGGCTGGAAATTCTGGGAGTTGAAGTCCACACCTCTTCAAGTTACCAACCACTGATTTTAAGGAAACGTGAATTTGCTCATAATCTATTAATAAACTAATCTTTGAACCACAACATTCCCCAACATAAGTGGCAAAGGATCTGTCCTGCTGAGCTTATTCAACTTGAATGGAGCCAAACAAGAGGTGTTTGAACACAATAAACCAAGAAAAATGGGCTAAACCGCAGATTAGTGTGATGAGCAACCCAAATGAAGTAATTGTAGGAGCCTCAGTTTCCCCTTAGGAAGGGTGAACAAGCACCCACTTTCCTGCAGCTCCTGGAGAGCTGGAAATAGATCTCTTAGGTTGCCACGTCATTTCTCCTTGATCTTCAAGACATTCCTGAGAATTGAAATATACCCACAACCCAAATGCCCAGTGCTCACGTTAGCCAAAACATTTTTAAAAGTGCAAATTCTTTCTTACACACAGTACTTCTAAAATTGCAGCTGGAGAAAGTTTGAGGACAATGAATCTTAACTGCAAACAAAATTAAGAGCACAGCCACACACACACACACACCAGCCTCAAAGCCTTTAAACCACAAGTATTCCAATTTTTTTCATCCCTCTGAGCATTAATTGGGGGAGTGGTAGGGGTGGGAAAGGGAGAGAGAGAGAGAGACTTCAACCAGAGTTAGTAAAAAAAAATACATATGCGAGGTTCTTTCTTGGTCCTAAGGAATACTCTAAATGGTCGTAATTTTATAGGAGCACCAGCACCCACAGAAATGCAACACCGTCATCATCGTAACTATCAGTGCTTGCCTCGGATGGAATTAAAGGTTATATGCTCTTAAATAAAACAAACAAACTGGTGTGCCTTTTAGTTTAAGACCAGACACACGTATCTCAAAACACAAGCACATGTCCTTCAACGCCAAAATTATCAGAAGCGGAATTTTTAATTCTTCCACAGCCCTTTTCAAGGGAAGGACAAGAAGCTGATTAAAAGCAGCGTTTGAAAGAACAGAGGTTCATTTCTTCTCTTTAAACCCAAGGCTTTCCCTGCTCCTTCCGAACTTTAGAACGGAAGCTGTGCTCTGCTGGATGGTAACTTGGCATCCAGCCGAGCTCTCTGTTCTCCCAGGGACCAACCGCGTTCCTGAGGAAGCCCACCTGTCTTCCAGCAGATGGGCTCTGGAGAAGGAGAAGAGAAGGAGAAAAGCAGTGAAAGAACATATGTGGGTTGCTGGGCGGGACCCTGGCCCATCTAACCTTGCAGCCTGTACCCATGGTGGCCAATCAAAGAAAGCTCAGGGGTCTCCCAGCACAGGGGTCTCCAACCTTGGCAACTTTAAGACCTGTGGACTTCAACTCCCAGAATTCCTCAGGGGGCTGAGGAATTCTGGGAGTTGAAGTCCACAGGTCTTTAAATCGCCAAGGTTGGAGACCCCTGTCTCAGCAGGCTGCCTTCAGAGGAAAAAAACCCGAAGAAATAATATAAGTCGTACACTGCAGATTGGGCCGCTGGTCCATTTACTGCAGGGGTATCAAGGAGAGGGGGCTGGATCCGGCCCAAGGGGTGCTTAGATCTGGCACATGGGCCCACCCTGAAAACAATGAAGGACCGGCACGCAGTGCCTCTGCCAATGAAAACTGGGCCCCGTTTCCCCCGCTGATCGTGTCAAGAAATGCTTGCGTTCTTAAATCAGGCTAATCCAAGGCTTCCTAGATAAACCACCATGGTGGATTTATACTTGGTAAACCAAGTTATATCAGTAGATTGCCCAGCGGGATAAAGCATAGAAGCATAAGAATGTAAAGCTTATAAACCGCGTTCCTATGTTGAATTATTCTTACTTACTGAGAGTTTTTCCCCTCTCAGATTCCCTCTAAAAGTCACTCCTGGGCTCCGTTTTCATTGGCAGACGGCTGCAAGAGGCTGGCGCAGCCAAAAACGGATCTCGGGAGCCCGTTTTCACTGGCAGAGCACTTGGGCAGCCACAGGCGCCCCCAACATGAGTGACATCAAGCTGGCCGCGCCCACCCCAGCCTCCCAAGGTCAAACACAACCCCCATGAAATCGAGTTTGACACCCGTGGTCTAGTCCAATGTCTGTCCCAAAGGTGCTTTTTCCAGGGGCAACTGGGCTTTCTTTGTTTTTTCTCGAAGACGTTTCGCTTCTCATCCAAGAAGCTTCTTCAGTGCAGTTCAATCTTCAGGAATGTCTTCAAGGAAAAACACAAAGCACAGTTGCCTTTTGGGAAAAGCACCATGGGGACAGCCTACGACCTGGATGACTGAGAATCTCCGCGGATATTTAGCCTGATGTCTAAAGGGCAGCCTCCCAGCAGATAGACTTCAGCTCCTTCTGCCATCAAGGCTACCTACCATCCCCTTAACCAGGGTTCTCCTTCTGCAAGGAGAGAAGCAACCTAGAAATAAGGAGAAACTTCCTAACCCTGAGAATTAACTAGTGGAAAGGCTTTGCCTCCCGAAATACATAAAATTATCTGCTACAACATCCTACCCGTCAATGACTCCTTCAGCTTCAACTACAACACAGGAACCCACAACAGATGCAAACGTATGGCAAACTCAGCTGCAGAAAATCCAATTTTAGCAACAGAGTGGTCAACGCCTGGAATGCACTACCTGACTCTGTGGTTTCTTCCCCAAACCCCCAAAACTTTAACCTTTTGCTGTCTACTGTTGACCTCACCCCATTCCTAAGAGGTCTTTAAGGGGCGTGCATAAGCGCACCAACGGGCTTACCGTCCCTGTCCTAACCTTCCCTCGTATTCATATCCATTTCACGTAGTCATAATCCTGCCTCTACTTATATCTAATTCATGCTTGACGAAAATAAATAGCTAAAATTTAAAAGGTGGTTGGTGCTCCATCGCTGGAGGTTTTTAAGAAGAGACTGGACATATCCAATTGCCTTCAAATTGTATAGGGCAGTGGTTCTCAACCTGGGGGGTCAAACGATCCTTTCACAGGGGTCACCTAAGACCATTGGAAAACATATATTTTCGATGGTCTTAGGAACCGAGACACCAATTTTATGGTTGGGGGTCACCACAACATGAGGAACTGTCTTAAAGAGTCGCGGGATTGGGAAGGTTGAGAACCACTGGTATAGGGTCTCCTGCTTGAGCAAGGGGCTGGACTAGAAGACCTCCAAGGTCCCTTTCCACAGCTCCAATCGGATCGATGAAAGACCCTTCCCAAAGACCAGGAACATCCTCTCTCCAGGGGCAACCCGGGCATCCTGCCCTCCCAAAGGAAGTCCCCACCCCACCCACCCACCCGAAGCACAGGAGGCCAGCGAGGTCACCTTGGCTCCAACGAGGGTCGGATGGCAGACACCCCCCACCCCTACGTCCCCTTCCTCGAGACTCCAAGATCTGCCAAGAGGCGAAGCCCACTCCCACCCCGGGCATGCAACTTAGCAAGTATGGGGAAGGGTCTTCCTCCTCTACGCCCACCCACCGCCAATTGGGAGGGCAGCAGGCAAAAGAGAGGGGGCTGCATGGAGATGCCCCTCTTTTGCACCCTGTGCATGCAGGGGGGATGGGGAGCAGGACGCCCCAAACTCCCCCAGGCGATGACAGCCCCCCCTCCCCATGCAAAGCCCACCCACTCCCCGCCTGCATGGGCACCCACGCCCCCCTCCCGCCGCCCCTCCGCCGGGCCTCGCCCGACTCACCGATCACCTCCTCCAGCTCGTAGTCATCCCTGTCGATGGACCAGGCCAGCGAGCCAGAGTCGTCCGCGGCCATGGCAGCCGAAGCCCGGGGCGGCGAGGGAAGGAGCTTGGCCGGGCACAGCCGCCGCGGCGCCTCGCAGGGGCCAAACTTCGCCCGCTCTGGCTTCCCACCTGCCCTTGCCCAGGCGCGGTGACGTCACGCGCACGGCACGCTGCCCCGGGGTGGGGCGGGGACTCCGCGGCAGCCATCTTGAGCGGGTCGACCGATTCTGCGGCTCCGCCCCCACTCCGGAGCTCAGCCCCTTCCCTTCCCCCCATCTCCTCTATACTTTTTTTTTCTTCCTTTCACGCCCCTCCTCCTCGTGAACTTTTCCCTCCACGCTGGGAAGACGGGGGAGTGTGGCCCGAGCACGCCACTCCCAAGATGGCGTCTCCGCCCAAAGCCCCGCCCCTTTAGTGTCAACGACGTTGGGCGGAGATTGGCGAAAGGAACAGAGGCTGCCTCGGTTATTGGCTGGGGCGCTGTCAATAACGCCCTAGCCCCGCCTCCGCTGCATGGCGGTGGGGGGGTTAACGTTGAGAAACAGAAGGGCGGGTAGTCCTCAATTGACAGTACAGTTCATTTAGTGACCGTTCGAAAATAGTGTCTATGACTATTTTTCACACTTATCAATGCAGAATCACGTAATTTACGTTCAGATGCTCGACAACTGACTCATTTTTAGGATAGTTGCAGTGTTCAGGAGTCGTTTTGGGTGCTTTTGACAACCAAATTCACTTAACAACCGTGTTACTAATTTAACAGCTGCCATGATTCACTTAATAAATATGGCAAGAAAAGTCGTAAAATGGGACAAATCCCCTAAAAAGTTTTTTCACTTAAACAGCATAAAATTTGGGCTCATGTTCGGTCCCACCTCTCTGTTTCCTATTCCTACGTAAGAAATGTATTCTGATTGGTTGTCAGACTCCAAGGGGCAAGTCTCTAAGCTTGTGTTTTGAGCCCAAGTTTGGTTGAGCCTTGCTTCTTCCCAGGAACCCTGTGGTGAGATGGATAAAGGGCTAATACTATCATGCCTTAATCCAATCACCCTGGAGCTGAAGGGGAGGGGGTCTTTGTTATGTAGAATAGACTGGCTGGGCCATTTTAATGGCCCATTAAGGAATGTGGGGGCTATTAAGAGTGAATCTGTTTCCTGCGTAAAAACACATTTCTCCATTCCTGATCCAGAGAAATATAATATTCTGCCTTTTCAATATTTCTCAGGATATTTCATTTTTCTAGGAGAGGTCTGGGTGATAACTTCATATACCCTGATCCAAGCCAAATCGGGTGCAACACACCTCTGGGGTCGTACCTGAGGACTACCTGTAAATTATATTATTAACTAGAAGGTCCTGGACTTAAGGACAACAGTAGAATCTAAAATTGCCATTGTTAAACCCTTTATGGAGTAAATTAGGTAAATTTTGCTTCATTCTTGCCACAATTATTAACCAAACCATTGCAGTTGCTAAATTAGTCACACAGGTGAATCTGATTTCCCTATTGTTTTTGCTTATAGCTTTTATTGCCATTGTACATCACGTAGGCAACAAAATTGGTTTTATCAGAAGGCCGCAAAAAAGGATCATATGACCTTGAGACCCTGCAACGGTCGTAAATATATACCAGTTGCCATGCTTCTCAGATTTGATCCCATGACCATGGGGAAGCTGCACTCGTCATAAGTGTGAAAAAAAACATTGTGCTGTTGTAATTTCCATCATTAAATGAATAGTTTTAAGTCTATCTTGTACTGTAATTCGGCTTCTTTTAAGCTGCTCAGAGTGGGAGTCTAGGGAAAAAATGCAAAGTATGCCTGCATCTCGTAATTGATACCTGGAATTTACATTCTCTGCTTCATCATTTTTGAGCCAAGTGCCTCTAGCATGCACAAAGTATCTTTTTCCTACACTGGATAGTTGTTCGAAAGAAACAGTTAAAAGGGCAGATGCTTTCTTCTGAGTGGAAATTGGCCACTTCCCTTCTCTCTCTCCCGCCAGGCTGTCTCTGGGCAATTGAAAAACACCCTTTCTCTTCTGCCGAATTTGGGTTTTTAAAAAATCAATAAGGGCTGGATATCTTTCTGGATGTGAGGAACAATCCAGCAGGAAGATGGGAAAAGTAGTGATTGGGGGACATCAAACAAGCCCAAAGTTGCCTAGAAGAAAAAGCCAACATTGCATGAAAAGCTGCTGAAAAGAAAATGGCACAGCATGTCACGGCAATCTATGGCTACACTTAGATAAGGAAAACCACCAAAAAAAGACAGAATTGTTGCTTTCAAGGACTGCAAAAAACGTGAGGTAAAAGACAGAGCTGGTTTATTCCAAGTTGTCAAGACAAGACACGATGCATTAAAACAGGAGATGGAAACAATACAATACAATAGCAGAGTTGGAAGGGAGCTTGGAGACCATCTAACCCAACCCCCTTCTCCAGCAGGAAATCTTATATCTGGATTTAAATAATACCTGGATTATTCTGGTGCCTCTAACAGAGAGGAAAATTGCCAGACAGGAGAAAGAGTTTACTAGGACAAGGCTGCCATGCAGATAGTCCTTGACTTATGACCACGGTTGAGCCCAAAATTTTGGTTGCTACGGGGTTTGTTAAAAACAGGTCGTGCCAAACCAATCTTATTTCATTCTTCAACATAGTGGCTAAATTAGTAGACCAGAGAAATATGGTGGACATAATATACTTAGACTTCAGCAAGGCATTCGACAAAGTAGACCACAACCTACTTCTTTGTAAGCTAGAAAAAAGTGGGATAGATATCTTCACCCCCAGATAGATTCACAACTGGCTGACAAAACGTACTCAATGAGTAGTCATTAATGGGTCTAAGGCAACATGGAGAGCAGGAGCAGTGGGATACCACAAGGTTCCATCTTAGGCCCAGAACACTTCAATATCTTCATAAAGGACTTAGATGAGGGAATAGAAGGGGAATTTACCAAATTTGCAGATTATACTAAGCTGTCAGAAATAGCTAACACCCTAGATGGTAGGCTGGAGATCCAGATGGAACTTGACAGACTTGAACACAGGGTCCTACCTAACAAGATGAAATTCAATGTAAGGAAAAGCAAAGTCCTACACTTAGGAGATGGAAACAATACAATACAACAGCAGAGTTGGAAGGGACTTGGAGGTCTTCTAGGCAGGAAGCCCTATATCATTTCAGACAAATGGCTATCCAATGTCCTCTTAAAGCCTTCCAGTGTTGGGGCATTCACAACTTCTGGAGGCAACTTCTGTTCCACTGATTAATTGTTCTCACTGTCAGGAAATTCCTCCTCAGTTCTAAGTTGCTTCTCTCCTTGATTAGTTTCCACCCATTGCTTCTTGTTCTGCCCTCAGGTGTTTTGGAGAATAGCTTGACTCCCTCTTCTTTGTGGCAACTCCTGAGATATTGGAAGGCTGCTATCATGTCTCCCCTAGTCCTTCTTTTCATTAAACTAGACATACCCAGTTCCTGCAACTGTTCTTCATAGGTTTTAGCCTCCAGCACCCTAATCATCTTTGTTGCTCTTCTCTGCACTCTTTCTAGAGTCTCCACGTCTTTTCTACACTGTGGCGACCAAAACTGGATGCCGTATTCCAATTGTGGCCTTACAAGGCATTATAAAGTGGTATTAACACTTCACATTGATCTTGATTTTATCCCTTTGTTTATGCAGCCTAGAGCTGTGTTGGCTTTTTTGACAGCTGCCTCGGGAATTCTGGGAGTTGAAGTCGACAAAGTCATAAAGAGGCCATCGTTCCCCACCCCTGTATTAAAATGACACGGAAGCAGATCTGGGACATCAGCAAATTCAATGGCAATTCCTCCCCTCCAGCCATCTCTCATGGGCACTACAATAACGGATTCTTGTACAGGCCAGGCGGTTGGGCTAGATGACCTCAAAATTCCCTTTCTATCTTTACGTTTTATGATAGAGCTTGGAGTCGAACGGCAGGAACGTGATGGAAAAACCATCACCCCTTAAAAAGGGTGTGCAAAAAAGTTGACTCCAGTTTGAGAGTGAACAGGCCACCTTTTATTCAGAAGGGGCAAATACTTTCTCTCAACCTCAAGAGCCCCAGGGGCAAATTTCTTTCAGGGGCTCCCCTAGTCAGGCAAGCGTAGCTGGAAAAACCAGCTGAGCTATCTGACAACCCAACTGTGGCCGAGCTACTGTTGGTCAGAAGCAAACATGGCTGTTGTCTTATCTTGCTTTTCTTCTGGCATGAGAGTTTCTCAGCCATCCTGTGCAAGGTGGAAAGCCAATCCAGGAAAGTTTTTTTTTTTTTAATCCCAAACTTTCGCAAACGGCTAAATATAGATAATCCTTGACTTAAAACCATACATTTGCAGGTAATTCTCAACTCACAACCACAATTGAGCCCAATGTTTTTGTTGAAGGGATCTTGGAATCCTAGTGGAGAACCATTTAAATAGGAGCCAGCCGTGGACAGCAGCTGCCAAAAAAGCCAACACAGTCCCAGGCTGCATCAACAGAGGGATAGAATCAAGATCACGTGAAGGGTTAATACTACTTTATAAGGCCAAGTTGGTAAGGCCACAATTGGAATATTTGCATCCAGTTTTGGTCGCCATGATGTAGAAAAAGATGTTGAGACTCTTAGAAAGAGTGCAGAGAAGAGCAACCAAGAGGATTAGGGAACTGGAGGCCAAAACATATGAGGAACGGTTGCAGGAACTGGGTAGGTCTAGTTTAATAAAAAGAAGGACCAGGGGAGACATGATAGCAGCCTTCCAATATCTCAGGAGTTGCCACAAAGAAGAGGGAGTCAAGCTATTCTCCAAGGCACCTGAGGGCAGGACAAGAAGCAATGGGTGGAAACTAATCAAGGAGAGAAGCAACTTAGAACTGAGGAGAAATTTCCTGACAGTTAGGACAATTCATCAGTGGAACAGAAGTTGCCTCCAGAAGTTGTGAATGCCCCAACACTGCAAGTCTTCAAGAAGATGTTGGATAGCCATTTGTCAGAAATGGTGTCGGGCTTCCTGCCTAGGCAAGGGGTTGGACTAGAAGACCTCCAAGGTCCCTTTCAACTCTGCTATTGTATTATATTGTTGCTATGTGAGAAATTTGTGGAATGAGTTTTGCACCTTTTTACAACTTTACTTCCCACATTTGTTAAGTGAATCACTGCAGTTGTTAAATTAGTAACACAGTTGTTAAGTAATTCTGACTTCCCTGTTGATTTTGCTTGCTAGAAGGGATCACGTGACTCCGGGCACAGACACTGTCATAAATATGAACCAGTTGTCAAGGGTCCAGAAGTAAATCACATAACCAAGGGGATACTGGAATGGTCATAAGGGTGAAAAATGGTCATAACTCTTTTTTTAGTGACGTTGTTACTTTGAGCGGTCACCAAGTGAACTGTTGTAAGTCGAGGGCTACCTGTAGTGACCATTTGAAGTTATAATAACAGTGAAAAAAAGTGACTTATGACCATTTTTCATACAACCATTGTAGCATGGTCATATGATCAAAATTCAGACATTTGGCAACCGACTCATATTTATGACGATTGCAGTGTCCTGAGGTCATGTGATCAACTTTTGCGACCTTCTGACAAGCAAGGCCAATAGGGAAGCCAGATTCACTTAACAACGGCGTTACTAATTTAACAACAGCAGTGATTCACTTAGCAAATGTGAGAAGTGGTAAAATGGGACAAAGCTCACTTAACAAATATCTCATTTCATTTCATTTTATTGGATTTATATACCGCCCCACTCTCCCCAAAGGGACTCAGGGCGGTGCACAGGAAAAGTTAAAACACAAATAAGATCATACAATAAATAAATACATCCTAAAATCACTAAAATCCAGTTAAATTTGATAATACCGAGAGAGACCATTGTGCCACAGACCACCGGTTCTGAGTCCCTCTGCGTGAAGTGGGGCCTAGGGAGGCAGTTGGGCTTGCTGGTTGTATACCTGGCTCCCCGCTATGTAGCAGCAGCCCTGCCCGAGCTACTCGAGGTGATCGCTACGGTGGCAGTTGAGACCCCCAGGCTTGTAGTCATGGGGGACTTTAATCTGCCATCGGTGGGCGAATCATCCGAGGTAGCTCGGGAGTTCATAGCTTCTATGACGGCTATGGACCTGACCCAACTAATTCAAGGCCCCACCCATGAGGGTGGACATACACCGGACCTCATCTTTGTCTCAGGCCAATGGAAGAGTGATCTGGGTATAGGGGATATAGTCATCACGCCCTTGTCATGGTCAGACCAGTCACTTCTCCGGCTCGACTTTCCAACCGCTGCCCCCCACCGCGGGGAGGCGGAACCTAGTTTACCTATCTGGTTCCGCCCCAGGCGCCTGATGGACCCTGATGGGTTCCAGGCGGCGCTTGGGCCACTTCCTGTACCCATGACCCGCGCCCCGATGGAGGACCTCGTGGCCGCATGGAATATTGCGGCCACGGGATCCTTGGATCGGGTCGCGCCCTTGCGGCCTCTCTTACGGCAGCGAGCCACCCTGGCCCCTTGGTTCACCGAGGAGCTAAGGGTGATGAAGCGCCGCAAGAGATGCCTAGAGAGAAGATGGAGGTCTACTCGATCTGAATCTGACCGAACACAGGTAAGAGCCCATTTACGGACTTACATTGTGGCGCTGAGAGTGGCCAAACGTCATCATTGTGCCACCCTCATAGCATCCGCAGATAACCACCCTGCCGCCCTGTTTAGGGTAACCCGTTCCCTCCTTCAACAGAGGGTGCGGGAAGCCCCATTACAGGGTAGAGCAGAGGAATTTGTGATTTATCTGCAGGAGAAAATCGCTCAGATCCAGAACGAGTTAGTCTCCATTGATGGCCCAGTGGAATGCCACGAGACAGATCTTGGTTGGGAGGAGTTTGACTCTGTTACTTCCGATGATATGGACAGGTTACGTGGGCGACTGCGAGCCACCACATGTTTACTGGACCCGTGTCCTTCCTGGCTTGTACTGGCATCCTGGGAGGTGACACGAGGCTGGCTCCAAGAGGTTGTCAACGCTTCTTTAAGCAAGGGTTTCTTGCCTGCCTCCCTTAAAGAGGCCATGGTGAGGCCCCTCCTGAAGAAGCCCTCTTTGGACCCAGCTTTATTAGCCAACTATCGTCCCGTCTCCAACCTTCCCTTTTTGGCGAAGGTTGTAGAGAGTGTGGTGGCACAACAGTTTCCCCGTCACCTGGAGGAAGTTGATTATCTAGACCCGCGCCAGTCCGGCTTTCGGCCCGGGCATAGCACTGAGACAGCATTGGTCGCGTTGGTTGATGATCTCTGGAGGGCCAGAGATGGGGGTTGTTCCTCCATCCTGGTCCTATTAGACCTCTCGGCGGCTTTCGATACCATCGACCATGGTATCCTATTGCATCGGCTGGGGGGGTTGGGGGTGGGAGGCACTGTTTTACGGTGGTTCTCCTCCTACCTCTCTGGCCGATCGCAATTTGTGTTGGCAGGAGAGCAGAGGTCGACCTCGAGACCCCTCACATGTGGGGTGCCTCAGGGGTCGGTCCTCTCGCCTCTCCTGTTCAATACATATATGAAGCCGCTGGGTGAGATCATCCGTGGTTTTGGGGTAGAGTATCATTTCTACGCTGATGATACTCAGCTGTATATATCTACACCAAACCACCCCAATGATGCCGTAGCGGTGATGTGCCAGTGCCTGGAAGCCGTGCGGATCTGGATGGGAAGTAACAGACTTAGGCTCAACCCGGCCAAGACCGAGTAGTTGTGGTTTCCGGCCGCCCGATTCAACCAGTTGACTCCATCACTAGCCATAGGGGCGAACATCTTGCCCCTGTGGACAGGGCGCGCAACTTGGGTGTCCTCCTGGATACCTGGCTGTCCATGGAAGATCAAGTGACAGCCGTGGCCAGGAGGGCGTTTTACCAGGTTCGCCTGGTACGCCAGTTGCGCCCCCTATTGGATCGGGATGCCCTTTGCACAGTCACTCATGCTCTCGTGACATCCCGACTGGACTATTGTAACTCTCTCTACATGGGGCTCCCCTTGAGGTGCACCCGGAGACTTCAGCTGGTCCAGAATGCAGCCGCGCGAGCAATCATGGGGACCACAAGGTACGCCCATATAACACCGCTCTTGCGCGAGCTGCACTGGCTGCCTGTTGTCTTTCGGGTGCGCTTCAAGGTGTTGGTTGTCATCTTCAAAACACTCCATGGCTCGGGACCTAGCTATCTGCGGGACCGGATCCTCCCCCATACATCCTCACGGCCGATCCGCTCCCACAGAGAGGGACTTCTCCGGGTGCCGTCCACTAGACTGTGTCAGCGGGCGACGCCCAGGGGAAGGGCCTTCTCTGTGGTGGGCCCAGCCCTCTGGAACGACCTCCCCCCCAACATTAGAACAACTACGGACCTCCGCTCCTTCCGTCAAAAACTGAAAACACACTTTTTCTGCTTGGCCGGCCTTGGTTAGTCTCTACCTCTGGGGTGTTTAGGGAATTTAGTTTTAATGGGGTTTTTTAGCGCAGGGACGATTAATTTAATCTGTTTTTATTTATTGTATTTATTGTTTGTATATATTTTATATGTTTTAATTTCCCTGTGCACCGCTCCGAGTCCCCTTGGGGAGAGGACGCGGTATACAAAATTAAATATTATTATTATTATTATTATTAATACCTGTGCTAAAATCAATTTAAAACTCCTTATACAAATTTAATTTAATTTAAAATCAGTCATTAATATAGTCTCGGAGGTGAAGCCAGGCCAGCCAGGTGAAAGAAATGAGTCTTTAGATGTTTGCGGAAGAGTCGCAGGTCCGTGATGTTTCTAAGATCAGGGGGTAGGTCGTTCCAGAGGGCAGGGCCCGCCACAGAGAAGGCTCTTCCCCTGGGCATCGCGAGCCGGCATTGCCCGGCCGTAGGCACCCGAAGAAGACCCTCTCTGTGGGAGAGGATCGGTCGAAGGGATGTATGGGGTAGGAGGCGTTCTCGCAGATAACTAGGCCCCGAGCCATGGTAAAGATGATAATCAACACCTTGAAGCGCACCCGAAAAACCACAGGCAGCCAGTGCAGCTCGCGCAGTAGAGGTCTTATATGGGAATGCCGTGGGGCTCCCAAGATCCCCCGTGCAGCCGCATTCTGCACTAGCTGTAGTCTCACTCAACAACAGAGAATTTGGGCTCAATTGTGGTCGTAAGTCGAGGACTACCTTATTCTGTGATTAACACAGTTAACACTGCAAGAGGATTTTCCTGAAGATCTCAAATTTACATTGCCAAAAAAGTATTGCAAAAATGCATGTTTCTTCCATATTTCTCAGGCTCATCCCCTCGATGTGGCTTCAATCTGCAAGCTTTCCAAAAACAGAAGCCAAAATGAAAACTCTGCTGTTTCTTGCAGCCATTTAATGTTAATATGATGACTTACTGACTGACTTCTTTGATTAGGGAAAAGATATTGGCTACATTCCTTAAATGTGGAAAAAAGTTTAATTTGTGATTTATGGCCTTAAGGATGGGATAGATCAGGGGTCGGCAACCTTCAACACTTAAAGACTTAACACTTAAAGGTCCTAACCAGGAGCCCCCTGTTCAATTCTGGAGCCAACCGGAAGTCCATTTTCCCCACCATTGAGTCTCCTCCTAGCACGGCGTACTTTTTCCTCTGCCTGTCCAAACCGAAATCCCTATCAATTGTGGAGCTGATCGGAAAAGCCGCCCCTTGCCATAGAGTCTCCTCCTGGTGCGTCCTGCTTCCCCGCCCCCCCCCCCCATCCAGATGCTCCTCTCAAAATTGTGGTGCCGGCGACAGGGAGCTGCAGCAGAGGGTTGAAAGGGCCACATGCGGCTCCAGAGCCGCAGGTTGCTGACCCCTGGGACAGACTATAGAAAGAAGAGAGTTCCCATCTTTGGAGAGTTAAAATCTAATTGTATTTACCAAGCGCCAATGTGTATTTTCTATTTTTCTTCAACGTTTGTTCTTCTTGCACTTTTTGCTTTCTCCTTGCCTTTTTAACATATGTTTGCTAGTATTAGTGCTCTTTTTTTAAAAGTTTCAGTACAAATTGTGTATGTGTGACAGTTTGAAGTTACAACCGATCTCCCCAGACTTACTTAACAATCTATTTTTGTTATAATTAAAGTTACACCCAGTCCAGGTCAGGTGATTGCATTTTGGGCCCTTGGCAAACTGCTTTTTACTTTATAGCTGTTTGCAGCTTCCGGCAGTCACGTGACTTCGATTTGAATTTCTTTTTGCCAGTTTCTGGCATTTACTTTCTGGTTCCAGCAAGAATCAGTGGTTGGCGAAAATGGACTCACTTAACGATTGTGGCATTCATCTAAGAGCAGCAAAATGAATATGTAATTAGGTCAGAACCTGTGATACAATACAATACAATACAATACAATACAATACAATACAATACAATACAATACAATACAATAGCAAGGTTGGAAGGGACCTTGGAGGTCTTCTAGTCCAACCCCCTGCCCAGGCAGGCAGCCTTATACCGTTTCAGACAAATGGCTTTCCAACATCTTCATAAAGACTTCCAGTGTTGGGACATTCACAACTTCTGGAGGCAACTTCTGTTCCACTGATTAATTGTTCTAACTGTCAGGAAATTTCTCTTCATTCCTAAGTTGCTTTTCTCCTTGATTAGTTTCCACCCATTGCTTCTTGTTCTGCCCTCAGGTGCTTTGGAGAATAGCTTGACTCCCTCTTCTTTGGGGCAACCCCTGAGATATTGGAAGGCTGCTATCTTGTCTCCCCTACTCCTTCTTTTTATTAAACTAGACATACCCAGTTCCTGCAACCATTCTTCATATATTTTAGTCTCCAGTCCCCTAATCCTCTTTGTTGCTCTTCTCTGCACTCTTTCTAGAGTCTCCACATCTTTTCTACATCATGGTGACCAAAACTGAATGCAGTATTCCAAGTGTGGCCTTACCAAGGCAATATAAAGTGGTATTAACCCTTCAGGTGATCTAGATTCTCTCCCTCTGTTTATGCAGCCTAGAACTGTGTTGGCTTTTTTGGCAGCTGCTGCACATTGCTGGCTCATATTTAAATGGTTGTCCACTAGGACTCCAAGATCCCTCTCACAGTTACTGCTATTGAGCAAGGTACCACCTATACTGTACCTGTGCATTCGTTTTTGTTGCCTAAATGTAGAACTTTACTCTTTTCACCATTGAATTTCATTTTATTAGATAGTGCCCAATGTTCAAGTTTGTCAAGATCCTTATGTATCTTAAGACTTACAACCACAATGACTTACGACTAATTCTTGGTTCAATTACAGTTGTTAAGTCAAGGACCTCTGACAGTGCAATGTCTTTTAAGCCCATTGGAAGGAAATGTCCACCTGCATTCAGTTCCAAGTGGGGGGAAAAGACTGGATTCACCGAAGGTGCTTGGAAAGAAGGTTAATTAATGAACAGAATCACATGCCTTGAAAAACGGAAGAGATGCTGAGAATGCCCTGATTTTATGCCCTCTCTGGGCTTTTGAATCTGAGCTTGTGTTCTGATTGGTTGTCAGACTTCCATGGGGCCATGCAGGGGTAACCTTGTGGGTTGTGTTTTGAATCCCAAGCTTGGTTGAGCCTTGCAGGGTGATGTAATCTCCCCAGGTGCCATATGTTGAGTTCTGTTGCTAGATGGCCAATCCTACCTTTGTTGAGGGTATTTGCCTATGAATAGAACTAGCTATCTCTTTATCTCTTAAGTGCGGACATTTGCTGTGGGTTATTATCATTATCATTATCATTATTATTATTATTATTATTATTAGTAGTAGTAGTAGTAGTAGTAGTAGTAGTAGTAGTAGTAGTAGTATCTCTTAAGTGTGGACATCTGCTGTGGGCTATTATTATTATTATTATTATTAGTAGTAGTAGTAGTAGTAGTAGTAGTAGTAGTAGTAGTAGTAGTAGTATCTCTTAAGTGTGGACATCTGCTGTGGGCTATTATTATTGTTGTTGTTGTTAATTAGATTTTTATACCGCCCTTCTCCCTTTCGGGACTCAGGGCGGTGTACAGGCAATGATAAAAATCAATATCCGCTCCCACAGAGAGGGCCTTCTCCGGGTGCCGTCAGCCGGACAATGCCGGTTGGCGACACCCAGGGGAAGAGCCTTCTCTGTGGTGGGCCCTACCCTCTGGAACGACCTGCCCCCCGAACTACATAACATCGCGGACCTTCGCCTGTTCCGCCATCACCTTAAAGACGCTTCTGTTCCAACAAGCCGGCCTAGGATAACCCCCGATACTGAGTTTTAATCATTGAAAATTTTAATTAGAGATTTTATAAATGGGTTTTAGCACGGTATTATGATTTAATTGTTTTTTAATATGGGTATTTATATGTATGTGTTGGTTTTAGTAGCCTGTGCGCCGCCCTGGGTCCTTTTTTAGGAGAAGGGCGGGGTATAAATTGGAAATCAATCAATCAATCAATCAATAGTATAAAACATAAAACATATTGAGGGAGGTGGGGGCTATTAAGAGTGTTTCTGCTTCCTGCCTTAACCCCCCCCCCCTTTGCCATGTTTCTCCATTTCTCATCCAGGCAAATATAATATTCTGCCTTTTTAATATTTCATTTTTCTAGGAGAGGGATGGGTGCTAACTTCCTGCAAGCCAATGGTGTCCTCCAAGCTTCCTCGGTGGGCGCCATTTTTCCATTCCTGACCCTTTTATCAAAGCAGCACACCTGCCTATGTTCCATTCTGCATATCATTGCCTATTTTTAGCAATACTTTTCTGCAACGTTGCAACCCAAGGATTTTGAGGGCATCTTTTTTTCCCCCCCCCCAAGTGTTCTCAGTGAAGGAAAACCACGTCAGTAACAGATCTGGACAAAGAGATAGGAAAGAGAAATGACGCTCGGTTGCTACCAACTGAGCAAAACAGAAGTTGCCAGTGGAGGGGTTGGCGAAATCCACTCTCTCAAACAGAATCAAGTTTTGCTGAATACATTTGGAAGGGGCGACGGTAGCAAATTTGGAAGGACTCTTATAGGCCATTTCCGACCAGCAGATTTTATCTTTTAAAAGGCTTCTGCTTTTCAACAAACTTTATCAGGCAGAAGACGGCCTCTTGAATTTTGTCTATTGTAAATGAACACAGCTCTCTTCATCTAACATTTTTAATGAGTTCTGGAAATTAAGACTGATACAATACAATACAATAGCAGAGTTGGAAGGGACCTTGTAGGTCTTCTGGTCCAACCCCCTGCGTGGGCAGGAACCTTATACCATTTCAGACAAATGGCTATCCAACATCTTTTTAAAGACTTCCAGGGTTGGGGCATTCACAACTTCTGGAGGCAAGCTGTTCCAGAGGTTAATTGTTCTGACTGTCAGGAAATTTCTCCTTAGTTCTAAGTTGCTTCTCTCCTTGATTAGTTTCCACCCATTGCTTCTTGTCCTGCCCCCAGTTGCCTTGGAGAATAGTTTGACTCCCTCTTCTTTGTGGTACCCTCTGAGATATCGGAACACTGCTATCATGTCTCCCCTGGTCCTTCTCTTCATCAAACTAGACATACCCAGTTCCTGCAACCGTTCTTCATATGTTTTAGCCTCCAGTCCCCTAATCATCTTGGTTGCTCTTCTCTGCACTCTTTCCAGAGTCTCCACGTCTTTTCTACATCGTGGCGACCAAAACTGTATGCAGTATTCCAAGTGTGGCCTTACCAAGGCACTATACAGTGGCATTAACACTTCACGTGATCTAGATTCTATCCCTCTATTTATGCAGCCTAGAACTGTGTTGGCTTTTTTGGCAGCTGCTGCACACTGCTGGCTCATATTTAAATGGTTGTCCACTAGGACTCCAAGATCCCTTTCACAGTTCTACTATTGAGCAAGGTACCACCTATACTGTATCTGTGCATTTTGTTTTTCTTGCCTAAATGTAGAACCTTACTTTTTTCACAATTGAATTTCACTTTATTAGATAGTGCCCAATGTTCAAGTTTGTCAAGATCCTTCTGTATCTTAAGCCTATCTTCTGGAGTGTTGGCTATTCCTGCCAGCTTGGTGTCGGTAAAGGTTCCCCTTGCAAATACATGCTAGTCGTCCCAGACTCTAGGGGGCAGTGCTCATCTCTGTTTCAAAGCCAAAGAGCCAGCGCTGTCCGAAGACGTCTCTGTGGTCATGTGGCCGGCATGAGTCAACATCAAAGGCGCATGGAATGCTGTTTCCTTCCCACCAAAGGTGGTTCCTATTTTTCCACATGCATTTTTTACGTGCTTTCGAACTGCTAGGTTGGCAGAAGCTGGGATAAGTCATGGGAGCTCACTCCGTTATATGGCGCTAGGGATTTGAACCATGAACTTTCTGGTTGACAACCTCAGCATCTTAGCCACTGAGCCACCTTCTCCCTCTATAATAGAGAGTTGATGCAAGACTGATAGGCAATGGTTTAAAGGTGGGCATGGTTTATCTCCAGGGAAGATGCCAAGTAGCAGAAAGGTAAGAATAGCCTCCAAATATCTGAAAAAGTGAACTTATTCTCTGCTAATCCAGAGAATAAGACCAGAACGAATGGGCTAAAAATTACAAGGAAAGAGGAGACAGGAGGAATGTCTTCACCGTTCAGATTATTGGCCAGTGGAACTGGCTGCCACGTGAGTTCTTCATCCTGGGAGTTTCTATGGAGGTTCTCAGTCATCAAGGTCATAGTTGTCTCAAAGGTGCTTTTTCAAAATGCAACTGGACAGTTTTTTCCCTTGAGGAAGAAGACGTCTGGCTTCTCATCCAAGAAGCTTCAGGAGTTCTGATTGCTGGTGGTGGAAGGATAGGTTCTCACAGGAAGGTTGGGAGTGGGGAGAAATGGAAGGATTATATTTCTTTGCAGTCATCTGGTCATTAGGACTCTCTCTGAGAGTTCACTGAGGCCACTTGGGGCTTTACCAATGCCTTCAGGGTCACCTGGATCAGAGAGCAAATGTGGGTGGAACCATCTTGGAACTGCTAAAAGGATTGCATTGTATAAAGGAGATAGATCCGTTAATGCAGGGGTCCCCAACATTTTTGGCACCAGGGACCGGTTTCATGTAAAAAAAAATTCCGTGGATCGGTGGGAGCCTCCAGCGGGTGAGTCGAGTCATGTGGGCCGCGCACGCATTCAGCGGTCACATGGAACCCAAGACGGGAACCAGCATCTCATGGGAACATGACCTGGGGAGGGCACCTTGCGTGCAACCGGGTGGGAAAGCTGCCAGGGGTCCCGGGTGAGGGATCCTCGGCTGGGGCAGGGAAGGACGGGCTGTGTCTTGGGCAAGAGGGCCTGGTGGTGCCCCGACCCCCCCCCAATGCAGGCCATTGCCCCCGTCCTGCCCCTGGGGAGCGCCCTGGCCAGCTGCCAAGATACTGAAGCGTTTGCTACACTTTCCTAAGAGTTGCACTATTCTGTCCGCTGCTCACTCCAGCCCGGTTACTATCAAGCCACGGACCGGCACCGGGCCACGGACCGGGGTTTGGGGACCCCTGCGTTAATGGCTTGACACATGCCAGAGGTGCAGTGGTGCGTTTCAAAAAAATTTAGAACCTCTTCTGTAGGTGTGGCCTGCTTTGCAGGAGTGGCTTGCCAGCCATGTGACCAAGTGGGAGTGGATTGACAGTCATGTGACTGGGTGGGCGTGGCCAACTTGTAAAACGTGGTGAAACTCCCTTAACAACGCTCTTGCTTAGCAACCAAAATGTTGGCTCAGGAACTCTGGCATTTAAAGCACGCAAGTCTTAAGGCTGTTGAGTTCCAAGACCCTTGCAACCCTAACCCTTTAGGAAAAAACCCCCAGGGGTGTTCAAACTTGACAGCTTTAAGACTTGTGGACTTCAACTCCCAGAATTCCTCCTCTGGCTCTTCCTCTGGATGATGGGCGGACAGGCGGGGGGAGGGAGCTGGAACCGGTTCTAAACGGCCCTGGAGATTTGTGGAACCTCTTCTAGAGCTCAGAACTGGCAGGAACCCACCTCTGCAGAGGTGGCACCCAGAGCCCTATTGGTGGGCAAGTGTGCAGTCACCAGCTGTTCTTCTGGTTTCTGGTGCCAGCTGGTCTTTGTAGATCCAAAAAATGGCCCAAACTCCAGCCATTTTCCCGGCTGTTTTAGGCCCAAAAAGCCGGCCTGGAAAATAGCCAAAAAACAGGCATGCACACATCGGCAAGCTGGTCTTTGTTTCTAGTGCCAGGGTGAATGCATGTGCAAGAAGACCAGCTGGCCAACACACACATTTACCAGCCAGCTGGTCTTTGGGTTTCTAGCAGTCCAGCGTGCGCACATGCACACACACTCCGGTTTGAGCACTCGGTGCCAAAAACATTCACCATCACTGAGATAGGTGGTGCCTTACTCTTCCTCCTCTGTTGAGGGAGGGTTGTCCAATTTTAACCTAGATCCATGTTGGCACAGGTGTGACAGGTGGTGTGCAGAGCCGTCTCTGCGGGCACACGAGCCGTTGCCCCAGCTCAGCTCCACCACGCATGTATGCACGCCTCACACTGACCAGCTGGTTTTCGGGTCTCTGATGTGCATGCCTGGGGGAAGGGTGCATGCAGGGGACATGTGCAAATGCGCAGGGGCAGGGCACACACAGGGGTCATGCGCATGCATGGGGGAATGTGGGGGGGTTGCACGTGCAGGCGTGGGGAAATGTAGGGCTTGTGTGTGCATGCACAAGGAAGCATGTGCACATGTGGTGCATAGGAGGGGTTGCGTGTGCATTGCATTATGGGTGTGTGGCGCTTTCAGCATGCAACAATAAAAAGGTTAGCCATCACTGACCTAAATAGCCACTTTTAGCCCAGCGGTCCTTCATCCTGGGAGATTTTCTGACAGGCTTTTGAGCTCCTCAAGCCAGGCTGCTTCTTAATTTGTCCTTCTAGTAAGCCATTATTTCATTGCTCCAAACTGTTTGGAGCACTGTTTTAAATTGTCCTTTATTTTTCTTCTTATTTGAATGCATGGTTAGCCCCCAAAGTCATGTGCTGCTGGGCGGCTGATAATAAACAAATGCACACTAGTGCCACTAGTGTTTTTCAACGTTGACAACATTAAGATGCGTGGATTTGAACTATCTGGGATGCAGTGTACCGTCTAGAACAGGGGTGCCCAAACTTGGCAGCTTTAAGACTTGTGGGCTTCAACTCCCAGAATTCTCCAGCCAGGCTGGGGAATTCTGGGAGTTGAAGCCCACAAGTCTTAAAGTTGCCAAGTTTGGGCACCCTGGACTAGAGAATTCTGGGAGTTGACGTCCACATATCTTAAGAGTTGCCAACTTCGAAAAACACTGTGCTAGCGGACTCTGCACTGTGCATGGATTAGACATTCGCCTTCCTTCAGCTAGGAACCAAAAGCCCCAAAGCAATCAATCAAAGGAGCTGCAGAACTACACTTCCCAGTATCCCTCACTCCCAACCAAGCTGCCATTTCTAAAGGGCTGCAAATTGTGTCTCTTTCACCTTATACTTCTGAAGATCTGGCCAAGTGTAAAAATGGGTCAAAGAGTTTATGAAAGACAGTGCATGTTTTTTAGAATAATAGAGTTAGAAGGGCCTTGGAGGTCTTCTAGTCCAACCCCCTGCCCAGGCACGCTTCCCATTTCAGACAAATTGCTATCCCACCTCTTCTTAAAGACTTGCAGTGTTGGGGCATTCACAACTTCTGGAGGCAACTTCTGTTCCACTGATTAATTGTTCTGATTGTGAGGAAATTCCTCCTCAGTTCTAAGTTGCTTCTCTCCTTGATTAGTTTCCACCCATTGCTTCTTGTTCTACCCTCAGGTGCCTTGGAGAATAGTTTGACTCCCTCTTCTTTGGGGCAACCCCTGAGATATTGGAAGGCTGCTATCATGTCTCCCCTGGTCCTTCTTTTCATTAAACTAGACATACCCAGTTCCTGCCACCGTTCTTCATGTTTTAGCCTCCAGTCCCCTAATCATCTTTGTTGCTCTTCTCTGTACTCTTTCTAGTGTCTCCACATCATTTTACATTGCGGGGACCAAAATCGAAAGCAACATTCCCTCTGGATGGTTTTTGTTGTTCATTAAGGTGCTGGGGTGGACGCAGTGGCTCAGCAGCTTAGATGCTGAGCTGGTCAATCAGTTTGAATCCCTAGTGCCACATAACAGAGTGAGCTCCTGTTACTTGTTCCAGCTTCTGCCAGCCCAGCAGTTCGAAAGCACGTAAGAATGCAAATAGAAAAATAGGGACCACCTTTGGTGGGAAGGGAACAGCGTTCCGTGTGCCTTCAGGGTTGACTCGTGCTGGCCACATGACCACAAAGATGTCTTCGGACAGAGCTGGCTCTTTGGCTTTGAAACGGAGATGAGCATCACCCACTAGAGCCAGGAACAACTAGCACATATGTGCCAGGGGAACCTTTACCTTTAAGGTAGGTGTGGATGTAGGGGAGTGTTTTTCAAGCTTCACAAGTTGAAAATGTGTGGACTTCAACTCCCAGAATTCCCCTGGCTGGGAAATTCTGGGAGTTGAAGTCCACACATTTTCAGGTTGCCAAAGCTGAGAAATAATGATTTTAAGGAAACATGAATTTGGTCACAATCTATTAATAAACTAATCTTTGAACCACAATATTCCCTAATATCTGTCGCAAAGAATCTGTCCTGCTGAGCTTATTCAACTTGAATGGACCCAAATAAGAGGAGTTTGCCGGCCATATAACCACGGAGACATCTTCGGACAGCGCTGGCTCTTGGGTTTTGAAATGGAGATGAGCACTTCTCCCTAGAGTCTGGGACGACTAGCACATATGTGCGAGGGGAACCTTTACCTTTACCTTAAGGTCCTGGGAGTGCCCTGTGGTGTCATTCAGCTGAGAATCCTTATACAAAAAGAAATATTCTGCTGTTTCAAAGGGTGATACCGCTATTGTTAGAAGTACAAGTGTTTTTCTATCTATATAAATAAAAATGTAAAATAGTTTGTGCAAAGCCACTAATCTCAGAAAGTACTGCACTGATCGACACCAAATTTTCACACAATGTTCCCAAGGACTTCCAATGCAATCATACGTACATTTTGTGTGGCTGGCACACGTGTGTCATGTGCAAGTAGCACAAACGTAAAAGGTACGTACTTCTCAGGTTTTCACCTCCCTGTAGTTCCTCCCATTTTGCTGCTTCTTATGATGCGTCATGCAAATGCCTCTCACATTTCCAACGGTCATTTCCTCAGCAACCGAATAAGACTCCAATGTTGTCACACTGTATGGATGCCTACTAGGCCCAAAACTAGGCATGGGGGGGGGTAGGTAGTATACTCCCATGTGGCCCATTTTTGGTCCCAGGAGGCTGTTTGGAGGCCTACTAGGACCAAAACAAGGCATGGGGGGTACCACACTCCCAGGTGGTCCATGTTTGGTCCCAGGAGGCTGTATGGTAGGTAGGTAGAGGGATAGAGAGAGATAGGGAAAATACAGTAGGTAGGTAGGTAGGGGGATAAAGATAGAGGGAAAATACTATGTAGGTAGGTAGAGGGATAGATAGAGAGGAAGAAATGCAGTAGGTGGGTAGGTTGGGGGTTATACGGTGGTTGTATGTACGTGTTTGTGTGTGGTGGTGTACATCTACACACAGATTGGTTGGCCATTTAACCAGTCTGGGCCACAGCAACACGTGGCCAGGTACAGCTAGTATAGGATAAAAGTGGGGCAGGAGGACAGTCGGAGATTAGGGACTGAGGTACCCTTTACTGAGGAGAAGGCCAGGTAGGAAATACAGGCAGTTCTCAACTTATGACCACAACTGAGACTAACATTTCCACTGCTGAACAAGACAGTTGTTAAGTGAGTTTGGCCTCACTTCTTGTCACAGCTGTTAAGTGAATCACTGCAGTTATTAAATTAGTAGCACAGTTGTTAAATGAATCTGGCTTCTCTCCACTGACTTTGCTTTTCAGAAAGGCGCAAAAGGGGATCATATGACCCCGGGGACACTGCAACTGCCTGAAGTTCATGCCAGTTTCCAAGAGTCTAAATTTTGGTCACGTGACTATGGGGAATGGAGCAATGGCCGGTAAACCTGAAAAATGATCATAAGTCAGTTTTTCAGTGCCGTTGTTACTTTGAACGGTCACTAAACGGTCACTAAGTCGAGCCCTAGCTGCAATGTGGACAGAAAATCCAAGAGGATTGCCGATAAAAGAGAAGACAGGAGAAATCAGATGGAGAAAAGGGACAGGATAAGTTGAGAAGCATCCTAAGAGAAAACGAAAGAAAAACGGTTCCATATTGTTGCAAGAAAACGGGAGCTCCATAAAATTAACAGAGTTTTTAAATTTGGCTGAATTGGAAAGCAGACGCAGGACAGTTGCACAAAATGTGTGACTAATCAATGTGTGGAAGAAATTGAGGAAGTAAATATTGCTTTTATATGATGCGTTGTTAGTTATCAGGGCAGGGCGTGAGACAAGCTGTTCTTCTTCTTTCATGGAAAACACAGATGGCAATTTTTATATTTGCCTGTGGGTAAACAGTAAGCTTGGCTCAATAATTAGACTCAACAACACGTCAGGGTAGTCAATGCTTAAATGTAATTATTGAAAAGATTTTTCTATCCCAAATGTGCTCAGAATCTTGTCCAACAGTCTAAAAACACCATTTAAAAAAAAAAAAATCAGTGGAAATTTGAAACAATAAACATGGAAAATACACAGAACAAACAGTTGACAAATGCAATTTTGATCTTGGTCCAGATTTTTCCATCTGCAATTGGTGCGTGCGTGTGTGATACGTTTTTGTGCTGATAAATAAATAAATAAATAAGGGAGACTTATTTATTTATCAGCACAAAAACGTATCACAAATATAACAAAGGCAACGAAAAAATAGCTTTCTGCCTGGATGGTCTCCAGTGGTGAGCCGAAAGACAGAAAAGGAAAGCAGTTCTGCTCCCTCCCTTAAATGGGGCTTACCAGGTTGGGCGGCATCTACGCAGCCACAGACCGAAATGGCAAGTGAGATCTTGCCAAAATGTTGCAAACACAATCTCATTCTTACACGGGAAAACAGCATATATATGAGAGGAAG
Source organism: Rhabdophis nuchalis (assembly GCA_039707465.1). Classification (NCBI taxonomy): domain Eukaryota; kingdom Metazoa; phylum Chordata; class Lepidosauria; order Squamata; family Natricidae; genus Rhabdophis; species Rhabdophis nuchalis. The sequence goes on along the minus strand of CM077647.1, from coordinate 9,088,264 downwards.
CAGAGCTGCTTTCCTTTCCTGTCTTTCGGCTCATCACAAGAGGCCATGCAGACAGAAAGCTATTTGCTTCATTGCCTTTTCTTTACATTTGTGTTGCGTTTATGTGTTGTGTTGTCCCTTGTTTATTTATTTATCAGCACAAACGCAACACACACATGAATCAGGTAGACATTATCATGAAGTACAGTTGGTTGAAGTTTTATGAACAGAAAAACAGTTGGGAGGGACCTTGGAGGTCTTCTAGCCCAACCCCCTTGCTCAAGAAGGAAATCCCCGTACCATTTCAGACGGTTGATCCAATCTCTTCTTAAAAACTTCCAGTGCTGGAATATCTACAACTTCTGGAGGCAAAATGTGAAACATGCCTTGGAAAAATGCAAATAGTGAATTTAGATGTCAAATTTTCAACCCATTTCATAACAAATGAACAGGGACATAACCATTTCATGTCCCTGTTCTTTTGCAAATGGCTTCTCTATCTTATTTTCAAGCAACCTTTCCTGAATGTGAAGGGAAGATTTTGAAATCTTCCAACATTTACAGAACCAAACGTGCATCACAGGTAGTCCTCAGCTGACAGCCATTTGTTTAGTGTCCATTCAAAGCCAGAAAGGCACTGAAAAGAGTGACTTATGGCCAATCCTTGAACCGTCACAGCATTCCCCACAATCCATTTCAGGTGCTCAGCAACCAGTGTATTTACAACGGTTGCAACATCCAGGGCTCACGTAATTGCCAATTGTGACATTCCCAGCCAGATTCCAATCATCACAGAGTTGGAAGGGACCTTGGAGGTCTTCTAGTCCAACCCCCTGCTCAGGCAGGAAACCCTAAATCATTTAAGACAAACGGTTGTCCAATCTCTTCTTAAAAACTTCCAATGTTGGAGCATCACCTACTTCTGGAGGGAATCCACTTCATCAACAAGCAAAATAAATGGGGGAAACTGTATTTGCTTAATGAGTAGATGATTCACTTAATAAATGCTGCTTTACAAACATGGTAAAAAAAACGGTCCTAAAATCAGATGCAACTCACTTAAAACTGCCTTGGTTAGCAATGAAAATTCTGATCCCAATTGTGGTTGTAAGTTAAGGACTACCTGTATAGCAATATTAGTTTCAACAACACACAGTAAAATACAAAAAAAATTTTTCCAACACATGCTAAGCCAAACATAAATAAATCCAGATAATTTTCAGTAAACCTAGGTTAATTATTACCCTGCATTGGCACATTGTTTATGACCATCATTAAATTTATCTGTGAAGGGAGAAACAAACAACACACCCTCTAAATAATCAGTTTCTCATTCACCTGGTTTTATATTCATTTTAAATTCCCATTTGCAGCATCCCTGCGCACTTGTGTCTAAAATCAACATTGAAAATTATACGCACTTTAAGTGACTTTAAGATAAATAGTCTTTTGCTAATGTCTCTTTTTGTTATTTCCAGCAATGTAGGCATTTTTGCCCGGTTTCTTTCAGAAAGTGCTAATTTCAAAGTACAGTTTCTCTGTTTTGAATCTTACTGCCATTCAGGAAGTGTGGACGGCGTGATTACATCTGCCTTCCTTCGAATCAGATTAAATCTCTACTTCCCCCTTCTCTCTGGGAAAAAGAAAAAAAAACACAGTCCCAAACGATCGAGAATTGGATTACTTTAAACATCTGTGATCAACTATAAATCAAATTTAAGTGAGGGAGAACAACCCCCAATAATAAGAAACTTTTTGTTTCTTTCATTATTTTGTGGACATATTTGAAACGGCTTTGATTCTCTAGAACTGTGATGGCAAACCTAGAACCTCTCTGTGGCCACATGTAACATTTGCCAGCTGTTCTTTGTGGGCACCAGAAAAACGGCACAAAAAATGGTCAAAAAGAAGACTGTTTTCTTGCCCATTTTCAAGCAGTTTTGGGGGGTGTTTTCTGGGCCATTTCAAGGTGCCATTTGGGGGTGTTTTCAGGCTGTTTTTCGCCCCAAAAATGGCTTGAAAAAAGCTCCCAAAACAGCCCCCAAAACAGCCAAAAAATTGGCATGTGCATGCCAGCCAGCTGGTCTTCAGGTTTCCAGTGCTTAGGCGCATGCACATGGATTCCAGTTTGGACATTCAGTGCTTAAAAAATTTGGCCATCAAGGCTCTAAAACAAGGGAGGAACGATGGCCCTTTTACGACTTGTGGACTTCAACTCCCAGAATTCCTGAGCCAACCATTCTGTCCAGAAGTCATAAATGGGGCCGTGGTGCCCCACTTCTACTACAGGATTAAGTGCCGTTCAGAATTAAGAGACATCAGCCAAGTGCTATGAAACAATAAAAGGGAGATCAGGAGGACAAGTGGTTAAAATATCTGAACCGGAAACCCAGCCAACAGGAGAAATGGATCATGCCAGCTCAGAAATGAATAATTGGAATTAACTATAATTGTACAAAAGCACCGTTAATCCCTGAAGTAAAGCTATTAAATGCCGCCCCAAAATATACATAAAGTTGTATTTCTAAATGCCATATATCCTAAGGCTGAAGCTTGGTGTGGCACCTGTGATAGATAGAGAGGTGTTTGCAAGCCGTGGTCAAAAAAAGTCAACTTGGCTTTCTTGCTCTTTAAGTGCACTTAAAAATGGGTGGAGCTTCGATTACATCATCACGTCGGCCATCTTGACTATTTTGACCATCATGCACCCACCCGTGGAGACACTGATTAAAAATCGAAAGTTTAACTATACGTAGGCAAGACTCTTATTATTGATTAGTGTCCTGTTAAATGACTGCATCATTAAAAATACTTGGGGAAATAGTATGCACACCCTTCCAAAGTGCTAGCAAGAGTGGCCAAACACACTGAAATTAATATTTTACGTTCAACTTTCTAATGTAATTACCACCTCCACCCAAATATTCTTGTATTATTCCCAGCCTAGTATGTGTTAGATGGGTTCAGGTAGTCCTCAACTTATAACCATTTGTTTAGTGACTGTTTACCACAGCACTGAAAAAAAGTGACCCGGTCATTTTTCACATTTATGACGATTGCTGCTTCCCTGTGGATGCATAGTCGAAATTCAAATGCTTGGCAACTGGCATGTACTTATGACGGTTGCAGTGTCCTAGGGTCATGTGATCCCCATTTGCGGTCTTCCAACAAGCAAAGCCAATAGGGAATCCAGATTCACTGAACAACCATTTCCAGTGACCCACTTAACAACTCTGGCAAGAAAGGTTGTAAAATGGGGGGAAATTCACTTAACAACTCTCTTGCTTAGCAACCGAGATTTTGGGATCAAATGGGTCATAAGCTGAAGACTATCTGTATCCGTGGCAATCTTGGATAGACATAAGGCTTGAATGTATTTGATGGTGGGGATGAATGAAAAAGATATATATATTTTTCTCCTGCTCTGAATATCATGGGCTGGATCCAAGCTTGACCATGCTTGATTACCTGTGAAATTAAAGGGATCCAACAATTAAGCATGATTTCAGCAGGTCACAACCATTGTCAGCATTGGTGTTAGTAGTAGTAGAAGCCACAGTGATGCTACACTTGTCATGACATCATTATAACAACAGCACTTAGACTTATATACTGCTTCACAGTGCTTTACAGCCCTCTCTAAGTAGTGTGCAGTCTCAACACCTTGCCCCCAACAATCAGGGTCCTCATTTGACCCGCCCCAGAAGGAGGGAAGGTTGTGTCAACCTTGAGCTGTTGAGAATCGAACTACTGGCAGCTGGCAGTGAGCAGAATTAGCCTGCATTCTAACCACTGCGCCACCACAGCTCTTCAATCCAAACTCATTGCTTGCAACATTTGTGTTATGATGTCATATTTCACAAAATTCTTGTTTTATGGAAACCCATGGATTCCAGGCCCAGCTGAGAGTCAAACTCTATGGGATTCAACATGCCTATTAAAATTATGGCCATCTTTTCCCCCTCCTTTGACAATGGGATAGAGGGAAACTGGCTGCTTGGAACATTAATACAGGCTACGTTTACACATACAGTAACTCTAAGCCATAAGCCTTGATTTACCCACACAAGAACAGAGCAACAGAGGGTTGGCCCTTCGAGTCCAACCCTCTGCTCAGGGAGGAAAAACTGTACCATTTCAGACCAAAGGCTGTCCAATCTCTTCTTAAAAAATTCCAGTGTTGGAGCATTCACAACTTCTGGAGGCAACTTCTGTTCCACTGATCAATTGTTCTAAAAATTCACACCCTGCATTAGGGTTTAATAAAAATAAAAATCATGATTGGTTTAGCATCATGTGTAAACTCAACCGGTATCAAGTGGGCTTTGTGGCTTGGTATATTATGTGTGAGTGATCTCACTAAGACTTGGTCAAGAAATCATGGTTAAAATAAACCATGGTTTATGGCACTAGGTGAAATGCAAGGCACCTGGATTAATTGCTGGCAAAACTGTACACTCTGGTAGATGAGGAGCCTTTAAGGCACGAGTGTGTGTGTGTGTGTGTGTGTGTGTGTGTGTGTGTTTTCATTGCCCTTTTTTTGGAGAAAAGAAACTAGAACAGATCCTATGCCGGTTCTGTAACACAGGATGATGGTTCTTGTGGTCCTTCCTTCACAAGAACCCACAGGCAGCATGTTCTTAGGAGAAATTATTTGATGCTTCTCATCCCACTGGGTTTAAAAGCGTCAGTGTCACGTTTTTCTTGGTCCCTTGGTTCTGCCAAAAATTAAAAAGAAAGCAGTGGGGAAAAAATTAAGGTATGGGATTTCGATTAAAATCCAGGGGAACAGTTGTTGTCTGATGGGTCAGGTGCTTAAACCCTATTTCCAGGTTAATCCAGTTGAACTCAGTACAGTGGGAAATGTAATAGCAATAGCACTTAGATTTTATATACCGCTTCATAGTGCTTTTACAGCCCTCTCTAAGCGGTTTACAGAGTCAGCCTCTTGGCCCCCCAACAATCTGGGTCCTCATTTTACCCACCTTGGAAGGATGGAAAATTGAGTCAACCTTGAGCCTGGTGAGAATCGAACTGCTGGCAGTCAGCAGAATTAGCCTGCAATACTGTGTTCTAACCACTGTGCCACCATGGAAGGAAGGAAGGAGGGAGGAAGGAAAGGAAGGAAGGACTAACACTTATATACCGCTTCACAGTGCTTTTACAGCCCTCTCTAAGCGGTTTACAGAGTCAGCCTCTTCTCCCCGCAACAATCTGGGTCCTCATTTTACCCACCTTGGAGGGAGGGAAGGCTGAGTCAACCTTGAGCCTGGTGAGATTCGAATTGATAAATTGCAGGCAGCCGGCAGACAGTAAAAATAGCCTGCAGTACTGCACTCTGACCACTGCGCCACAGTGGTTGAAGTGGATGCTGTTCCTTCTTTGTAAGACACCCCTCCCCCAACATGAGGCAGGGGGCTGTTCCAGAGGATTTATAAAAGTTGGTCTAAAGCCAAGCTTACGGTTCTCAGGAATGTTGAATGGTTAAAACCCTGATTATTATTATTATTATTTTTTGACTACAGGGTGAAAAGTCAAGGAAAAGTTTCTGGGACCTCCACCCTTCCTGCAGTCCCCTCCCCCCCTCCTCATTTTCCAGGGCTATGAAGTTTCAACCTTTCATAGTAGCATCATGGGAGCAACAGAGATCTGGCCAGTCGCATCCAGAACCATTTGTTGGTGGCTGGGTTTGTATAGTCGCAGACGGTGATGAATCTTAAGATGCTCGGGAAATCCTTCCTCATGCTTTTGCATTTAACTGGAATCAGGCGCTTCAGACGGGCCCCTGCAGAAGGAAGCCGAGATGGGAGGGTGAGCTAACCAGACATAAGTATAATCTTTATTGTCATTGTACTTAAATACAACGAAATTGGTTTTAACCTCACTGGTGCAAAACTATAACAGAACGAAAAAAGGAAAAGAAAAAAGAAAAAAACTAGCCTGTGCATGGAGTGATTGTGGTTGTATTTAAAAGTCTGACAGCCCAAGGACAGAAACTATCTTTAAACCTATTTGTTCAGCTGGCTATATTTCGACGTCTTCTGCCTAGTGGTCGAAGTACAGAGACACTGACCAGGGTGTGAATCATCTCTGAGAATCTTCCTTACTCTGCTAAAACAGAGGAGATCTGGCGATGTCATCCAGAGATGTCAGAGGGTAACCGATGGTTCCTTGTGCCGAATTGATCCCTCTCTGTAGGGCCTTCCTGTACCTATTATGCAATATGTGGGGACACTTTCTATGGTGGACCGATAGAAAGAGGTCATCAGCCGTTGTTCCACCTGAGTTTTTCTCAGGACTCTATGGAAATAAAGTCTCTGTTGGGCCTTTCCAATCACCAGAGACGTGTTGTTTCCATAAGTTGTGGCCCCAAGCAAGAGGCACCTGCGCCCCCACTCTTCCCCGACTGACGTTCTGAGCCACACATCCCATCCCACAGCAGTCCAATACCCGTAGACCTCGACTTACAGCCAATCGCTCAGTGTCTCCTCAAAGTTACAGTGGTGCTGAAAATAGTGATGTCAACCTCAAAGCATTTGTAGTCTGTTCTTGAGTAGTCATGGGCAGTAAGGGGGGGCCCATTCCACACATACCTTCCTTGGATCTCAGATTATCAAAGCCAGCTTGTGAGGTATGGATTCCTATAGCCCATGGGAGTGCCTTGTTGGAGAACGTGATTTATGACCCAGACAAAGAGGAGGGGGGAAACAGGGTCAAAGCCGTAAATTACGCAGCAGAGTTGACCTCACTGGAGTAGATGTCGACATGCTGTTCCTAATAAATGACTGGTTTTCTTTTGAATCTCGGGGTGAGGCTCATGAGTTAATTAGGGCATCTGTTGGAACCTTGACAAGTGACTTATGACTGTTTTTCACAAGTACGACTGTTGCTGCATCTCCGTGGCCACATGATCAAAATCTAGAAGCTTGGCAACTGGCAGGTGTTTATGACGGTTGCAGCGTCCCACAGGAGTCACATGACGCCCCTTTTGTAACTTTCCGACAAGCGAAGTCAACAGGGCAGTCAGATTCACTGAACAACCGTGCTACTAACTTAACAACTGCAGTGACTCACTTAACCCCTGTGGCAAGAATTGTTGTAAAGTGGGGAAAACTCACTTAACGACTGTCTTGCTTAGGAATGGACATGTTGGGGTGAACTGTAGTTGTAAGTCGAAGACTACTTGAAAGTCTGCAAGGCGATGTGGCCTGACTGACCATGGACCTTGTTCCCACAATGATCAGGCTCTTACCTGGGGAAAGACTGAGAGCAAACTTGGTCTGGAAGTCACACTCCTCGCTGTCAAGATAGTCATCCGAGATGACCACCACCATCTTCCGACACCTGTAGTTGCACAGAGAACGGGAAACACACTGGAGATGAGTTTGTTTCCCTGCCTGGTTTGTCACAGCAACCCAACAAGACAGACACAGACTTCGGAGGATAGTCAGAAAAAACAATTACTGCCAACCTGACTTCCGTTGAGGACCTGTACACTGCTTGAGTCAAACAGAGGGCCGTGAAAATATTTACAAGCCCCTAACATCCTGGACATAAATTTTTTCCACTCCGGCCCTCAAAAACGAGCTATAGGGCACTGCATACCAAAATAACTAGACACAAGGACAGTTATTGTCCTTGCCATCAGTCTGCTAAACAACTAATTCCCACACTACTGTCTTATGCCCAAGGATATCAAACCACGTAGAAGGCTGCATTACTATTATTCTTCCCATCTGTCCTACGACCTATCCCTTTAGCATCTTACGACTATCACTCGAGTGTTGTATCTTACGATTTATGATAATTGTATTTTATCACACTTGGCCAATAAGGAATTCTCTTCTGTTGCTTCTGTATTCATATCGCTATTCTTATTCCTAATTCTACTCTATACTACTATACTCTATACTACTCTACTTCCATTCCATTCCATTCTATTCTACTTCTATTCTATTCCACTCTACTCTACCCTCTGTATTCTACTCTCTACTCTACTAAACTCTACTCTATTCTACCCTACTCTATTCCATCTCTACCTTACTGTACCCTATCCTATCCAACCCTGTTCTACTCTACTCTGCTCTACTCTCCATTCTACAAAGAGTCCTTATTTAAAGTTAAAATGGTACTGGAAAAAGTGACATGGTCTTCACCCATGATTTTTTACCTAACTGCAGTGATTCACTAAACAACCATGCAAAAGAAAAACCTTGTAAAATTTGGACCGATTCACTTAACAACCACCTTGTTTAGCGACTGAAATTCTGGTCCCAATTGTTGGCATAAGTCGAGGACTATCTCTATATACATAATAAACCATGGGTTCCCAAGCACAATAGGAGTTTTTCTCTGGCTTGTTACCTGTTCTACACCTGGCTTACTATTAGGACATAATTTTGCAGGGAAAGACTGCAGGTCACCAAATCAGTAAACAAACCACATAGATAGAGGGCGGGGGAGGGGGCTATAAAGCCGTATATTATGTGCTATTGCTGTCTAAACTGTGGTGGCATGCTTGTTAGACTGCAGTATTGCAGGCTGACTCTGCCCATGGCTAGGAGTTCAATCCTGGTTGGCTCCAAGTTGACTTAGCCCTCCGTCTTTCCGAGGTGGGTAAAATGAGGACCCAGATTGTTGGGAGCCATAGGCTGACTCTGTAAAACCGCTTAGAAGGGCTGTAAAGCAATGTGAAGCTGTATATAACAGGGGTCTGCAAAGTTGGCTCTTTTAAGACAGGTGGACTTCAACTCCCAGAATTCCCCAGCCAGCCAGGCTGGCTGGGGAATTCTGGGAGTTGAAGTCCACCAGTCTTAAAAGAGCCACTTTGCAGACCTCTGGTATATAAGTCTAAGCGCTGTTGCTATCTTGTACAGGTAGTTCTCAACTTATAACCACAATTGAGCCCAAAATTTGTGTTGCTCAGCGAGACATTTGTTATATGAGTTTTGCTCCATTTCCCCCCCCCCCCGTGCCGTTGTAACTTTGAATGGTCACTAAAAGAACCACTGTAAGTCAAGGATTACCTGTGTTTTTTCAGGGGCCCATAGGAAAACTCTTCTCCCAGATCTTATTGGAGATCCTGCCCCATCACCTCTCTCCCCTCTAAAGCAGGGGTATGAAACTCAATTTCATTGAGGGTCACATCAGGGTTGTATTTGACCTGGGGGGGCAGAAAACCAGGGGCAGCATGGCCAGCTTGACATCATTCGTGTCGGGGGGGGGGCACCTGTTGGGGCCCAAGTGCTTTGCCTGTGAAAATGGGCTCCTGAGTTCCGTTTCTGGCTGCGTCAGTCTCCTCTGCCAGCGAAAAACGGGTTCTGGAGCTCCGTTTCTGGCTGTGACGGCCTCCTGCAGCCCTCTGCCAATGAAAACAGAGCCCAGGAAGATCGCACACTGCCCTCACAAGCTCTATTTTCACTGGCAGAGGCACCATGGACGGTTCTACGCTGTTTCCATGGCAGCCCCGCAGGCCAAATCTAAGCACCCCTTGGGCCGGATCCCGTCTCTGGTCTTTGAGTTTGACACTCCTATACTAATCCATGCCTGGCTCAGGAATTCTGGGAGTTGAAGTCCACAAGTCCTAAAAGGGCCGCACTTCCTCCCCTCCGTGCTAACGTCAACGTAATTTGTGTCTTAATTCCCGCACCTGCAACGTGTCTCCTGATTTTGGTCAGTTCAAGCTTCTCCCCCCCCCCGCCACCCGCTTAGAGGCGCTGCCGAACTCACCTCCTTTCTATCAGCTCGCTGGTGATGGACCACACGCAAGCGCCCGGCAGGACATCGCGATCAAACACACAGAGCTTCAACTTATGTTCTGCTTGCTCCAATTCCTGGATCATTTCCTGCACAAAAGGAATGTCGTTCTGGCAGTAACAGATGAAGGCATCAAAGAGCTCAGGACTCTGCCCTGAAAAATTAGAGAAGAAAGATAGTTGGTGAATGTCAGTGTTGATTTAAGCCAGGGGTCTCCAGCTGGGGAATTCTGGGAGCTGAAGTCCGCCAGGCTTAAAGTGGCCAATACAATACAATACAATAGCAGAGTTGGAAGGGACCTTGTAGGTCTTCTAGTCCAACCCTCCGCGTGGGCAGGAACCTTATACCATTTCAGACAAATGGCTATCTAACATCTTCTTAAAGACTTCCAGGGTTGGGGCATTCACAACTTCTGGAGGCAAGCTGTTCCAGAGGTTAATTGTTCTAACTGTCAGGAAATTTCTCCTTAGTTCTAAGTTGCTTCTCTCCTTGATTAGTTTCCACCCATTGCTTCTTGTCCTGCCCCCAGGTGCCTTGGAGAATAGTTTGACTCCCGCTTCTTTGTGGCACCCTCTGAGATATCGGAACACTGCTATCATGTCTCCCCTGGTCCTTCTCTTCATCAAACTAGACATACCCAGTTCCTGCAACCTTCCTCATGTTTTAGTCTCCAGTCCCCAAGGCCAAAGTTGGAGACCCCTGGCTTAAGCCACCACAATGCCAATTTGTGGGCTGTGATGGCACCCTGTCAATCATGTATAGGTGCTCCTCAACTTATGACTACAATTTTTATGCTTCTGTTTACTGATACAATTTTTTAATATGCATAAAAAATTCCATGTCTATTTGAACAGCACGTTGTCTGGGTACCGTTGATTTTAAATAAGTACTCAACAATAACCATAATCATACTAGTAATCTTAATAAACCCATCAATATGAATAGCAAAATAATAATAATACACTTTGTTTACCCATTTTACAAAATTTTAAATACACGTTTTTGTTATCTTTTTTGATTCTGTTTAGTTTCTAATCTCTATTCCTATTAGTTAACCATTGGTAAATAAAACCCCATGTTAAAAAGTATCATGTTTCTTCTTTTTCTTTTATCTTAACTGTCCATCTCAGCACATTCTAATATTTGGCATGACTAAATGCCGAAGGTGCACGGAATGCTGTTCCTTTCCTACCAAAGGTGGTCCTTGTTTTTCTACTTGCATTTTTACATGCTTTCGAACTGCTAGGTTGGCAGAAGCTGGGGCAAGTGATGGGAGCTCACTCCATTACATGGCACTAGGGATTCGAACCGCCAAACGGACGATTTTTCTGACCGACAAATTCAGTGTCTTAGCCACTGAGCCACCACGTCCAATCCAGAATAAACAGATGTAATCCCTTTTCCAAAATGGACAATAACATCTGAGGTCAGAGATAAACATGCTTGTCCCTTTACTTCTGGCAAAACTGTCCAACAAGGAAGTGCATAGCAATCTAGTTTCAACTACATCCCTTCTCTAAGAAATGTGAAACACTTCTTAGAACACGTGGCCAGGGGGGCCTTCTATCAGGTTCACCTGATACGCCAGTTGCGCCCTTTTCTGGATCGTGGCGCCCTACATAGTCACTCAAGCTCTTGTCATTTCTCGCCTGGACTATTGTAATGCTCTCTACACGGGGCTTCCCTTGAGATGCACTCGGAGGCTCCAGTTGGTGCAGAACGTGGCTGCCTGGGGGATCTTGGGAGTTTCAAAATACTCCCATGTAACACCTCTCCTGCGCAAGCTGCACTGGCTGCCGGTAGCCTTCCGGGTACGTTTCAAGGTTTTAGTGACCATCTTTAAAGCGCTCCATAGCAGCGGGCCTGGTTATCTGCAGGACCGCCTACTACCACATACCTCCATTCAACCTGTCCGCTCCCACAGAGAGGGCCTCCTTAGAGTGCTGTCCGCCGGTCAATGCCGGCTGGCGACGCCCAGGGGAAGAGCCTTCTCTGTGGCAGGTCCCGCCCTCTGGAATGACCTCCCCCCCCCCAGACCTTCGCACTATCACTGACCTTCGCCTCTTCCACCGGACACTGAAAACATATTTCTTCCATATGGCTGGCCTTGGCATAGCTGCTATAGCTATGCTATTTTTAGAGTTGGGTTTTAAATTAAATTGGTCTTTTAGCACGGGCTAAATTATTTAATTTTAGTTTTGACTTTTGTAGAATTTTGTATTGTTTGTATTTTTGGATTTTTAAATTCCTGTGCGCCGCCCTGAGTCCCATTTTGGGGAGATAGAGCGGGATAGAAATCTAATAAAGTGAGTAAGTAAGTAAGAATAAATGAACTAGTCTTCTGGAGGGAAATGCCATATACTGGCTTGTTTGTCGTGCTAAGCCACAGTTTTGGGTTTCTATAGACAAGCCATAATTTGCTCCATATTCAAATTATAAACAGACCACTGTTGGTTCATGCACAAGTTAATAAATTAATAAATGGCTTAATAATAATTAATAAACCATAAATGGCTCCAAGCACAAACAATAAATAGACCCCAGATGGATTCCATCCATGAACCCAAAATAAATCACAACCGACTTTGCAAACAGACCACAATCATTGGCAGCCCTCAGTACCTACTAAGCCATCATCAAATGATCCATATTATTGTTTACTAAGGTGTACAAATAGTCGTAAACTTAAGAACCATTCATTTAGTGACTGTTCCAAGTTACAATCGCATTGAGTAAGCCAATGCAGCATTCCTGACAGTCATGTGACCAAAATTTGGTTGCTTCACATACAATGAGCATCCTCGGGGGTCACGTGACCACCATTTGTGACCTTCCCATCCAGCTTCTAACAAGCAAAGCCAATGGGGAAAGCAAGACTCGCTTAAGGACAACATGATTTACTTAACAGCTGCAGTGGTTCGCTTAAAAACCATAGGAAAAAATTGTAAAGTAGGGCACGCACAGGTCACTTCACAGCTGCCTTACCAATGGAAATTCTGGTCCTGGTTTTTAAGTCAAGGGGAACTTGTATGAAGAAGCAAGTTGAAGCTTTCCCTGTTGAATTTCTACCTAGTTTGCAAATGTAGACAGTCTGAGAAATGCCTCTCATTCCTACAGAACGTGGTGGTAGAATTGTGATTTTTGTTTCTCCTTAAATCAAGCTGAATAGGTCTCAAATTGGGGACACAGTGGCTCAGTGGCTAAAACACTAAGCTTGTTGATCAGAAACGTCAGCACTTCAGCGGTTCGAATCCCTAGCGCTGCATAATGGAGAGAGGTCCCGTTACCTGTCCCAGCTTCTGCCAACCTAGCAGTTCGAAAGCACGTCAAAATGCAAGTAGAAAAATAGGAAAAACCACCTTTGGTGGGAAGGGAACATTGTTCCATGCGCCCTCAGCATTGAGTCATGCCGACCACATGACCACGAAGACATCTTCGGACAGCACTGGCTCTTCAGCTTTGAAACAGAGATGAGCACCGCCCCCTAGAGTTGGGAACGACTAGCACATATGTGCGAGTGGGAGAACCAAGCAACCAACCGCTCTCCAATCCCCACCGGATGTCTGCTATAAAAGATCTCATTTAATTTATTTAATTTGGGAACTACCCTAGTACAATTTAACTCTGGGCAGTCTACTGTAGAATCAGACAAAAGACAGTACTTATTTTAAAAAGAGCAACAATTAAAAAACATTGCAATACAGGTAGTCTTCAACTTGCAACGGAGCCGAAAATTTCCATTGCTAAGTGAGACATTTGTTAAGTGAGTTTTGCCCCACCTTTCTTGCCAGTGAATCCCTTGCAGATGTTACATTAGCAACATGGTTGTTAAGTGAATCTGGCTTCCCCATTGACTTTGTTTTTCAGAAGGTTGCAAGAGGGGATCAGCTGACACTCGCCACCCCCTCAAGACACTGCAACCGTCATAAAGTTGAGCCAGTTGCCAGGTGTCTGAATTTTCTGTTAATTTTGATCAGGTGCCCATGGGGTGTTGCAACGGTAGTGTGAAAAACGTCCTAAGTCACTTCCTTTAGTCAGTGCCATTGTAACTTTGAACGGTCGCTAAATGAAATGCTATAAGTTGAGGACTACCTGTATTAAAAATTATTTAAAGACCTGATGGCCCATTTACCGAGGGGGTCATCCTGAGTCGTGATGCCCTGCAATTCGGATGCCCTCGGAAAGCTACTGTCCACTGCTGGGACTTGAACCGGTCGCTCAGATTCTTCCTGTTGCTTCTTCTGCAGATACTTCTTACAGTTTTCCTCTTGAAACAGAAAAAAGACACAGAGGTGAACAACTTTCGGAAGCCAGGACTATGCATATTATTAAATTCTGGGACGACAGAAGAGGCTTGGACTGCTGAAGTTACAGAAACAACGATTTATTTTCAGGAACAAGGTAAAACACAACTATATGCAGATTTAGCACCATGCCCTGCTTGACAGCTATTTATTCGAGAGCTGTCAGTGATTGCCGGGCTGTCATTTGTATGTCGAGGACTTGCAGCCTGTCGTAAGTCGAGGACCAAGGATCGGTCGCAAGTCAAACACATACAGGTGAAACTCGGAAAATTGGAATATCGTGCAAAAGTTTGTTTATTTCAGTAATGCAACTTAAAAGGTGAAACTGATATATGAGATAAGTCTCATTACATGCAAAGCAAGATAGTTCAAGCTGTGATTTGTCATAATTGTGATGATTATGGCGTACAGCTCATGAAAACCAATACAGTTTTGGTCGCCGCAATGTATACAGTCGCTACGTTTTGGTCGCCACGACCAATACAGTTTTGGTCGCCACGATGTAGAAAAGACGTGGAGACTCTGGAAAGAGTGCAGAGAATAGCAACCAAGATGATTAGGGAACTGGAGACTAAAACATATGAAGAACGGCTGCAGGAGCTGGGTATGTCTAGTTTGATGAAGAGAAGGACCAGGGGAGACATGATAGCAGTGTTCCGATATCTCAGAGGGTGCCACAAAGAAGAGGGAGTCAAACTATTCTCCAAGGCACCTGGGGGCAGGACAAGAAGCAATGGGTGGAAACTAATCAAGGAGAGAAGCAACTTAGAACTAAGGAGAAATTTCCTGACAGTTAGAACAATTAACCTCTGGAACAGCTTGCCTCCAGAAGTTGTGAATGCCCCAACCCTGGAAGTCTTTAAAAAGATGTTAGATAGCCATTTGTCTGAAATGGTATAAGGTTCCTGCCCACGCAGGGGGTTGGACTAGAAGACCTACAAGGTCCCTTCCAACTCTGCTATTGTATTGTATTGTATTGTAAAACCCCAAATCCACAATCTCAGAAAATTAGAATATTACATGCAATCAATAAAACAAGGATTGTACAAGGAACAATATTGGACCTCTGAAAAGTATAAGCATGCGTATGTACTCAGTGCTTGGTTTGGGCCCCATCTGCAGCAATTACTGCCTCAATGTGGCGTGGCATGGAAGTTCTCAGCCTGTGGCACTGCTGAGGAGTTATGGAAGACCAGGATGCTTCAATAGTGGCCTTCAGCTGCATTGTTCGGTCTCATGTCTCCCATCTTTCCCTTGGCAAGGCCCCATAGATTCTCTATGGGGTTCAGGTCAGGTGAGTTTTCTGGCCAATCAAGCACAGTAATCCCACATTCATTGAACCAGGTTTTGGTGCTTTTGGCAGTGTGGGCAGGTGCCAGGTTCTGCTGGAAAATGAAGTCAGCATCCCCATAAAGCTCGTCAGCGGAAGGAAGCATGAAGTGCTCCAAAATCTCCTGGTAGACGGCTGCGTTGACCCTGGACGTAATGAAGCGCAGTGGTCCAAAATCCTTTTGCTCAGTGGTCCAAAGTCCTCTTTTTTGATGAGAGCAACTTTTGCACCTCATTTGGAAACCAAGGACCCAGAGGATGGAGGAAGAATGGAGAGGCACACACTGCAAGATGCTTGAAGTCCAGTGTGAGGTTTCCACAGTCTGTGTTGATTTGGGGAGCCATGTCATCTGCTGGTGTTGGTGCATGCCTATACTTTTCAGAGGTCCAATATTGTTCCTTGTACAATCCTTGTTTTATTAATTGCATGTAATATTCTAATTTTCTGAGATTGTGGATTTGGGGTTTTCATGAGCTGTACCCCATAATCATCACCATTATGACAAATCACGGCTTGAACTGTCTTGCTTTGCATGTAATGAGTCTTATCTCATATACTAGTTTCACCTTTTAAGTTGCATTACTGAAATAAATGAACTTTTGCACGATACTCTAATTTTTCAAGTTCCACTCGTAACACATACCATGAGGGAGTTGAGCAGGGATAGAGATAGCCAACTGGGACAAGCTCCATGGCCTCCTTTAAGTCAGGGGTCTCGAATCCCCCATTACCCAGCTGTGGCCTATTCAGAATTGGACCACACAAGTATCTGGCTGGAGTGCACACGTAGGCAACTCACATTGTGCAAACAGCAGGCTGGCGGGCCTTTGCATGCATGCATGCCAGCCCACCCCTCGGGCAAAAGCCGCCTATAGATAAGCGTGCATGCACCTCAGCCCACCTCTTGCACAATCCAGTTTCCTTCTCCCACACCTGCTGCAGAAGCTGCAAAGATTGAGGACAATTGGTCAAAGTCAGGGATCCCCCTTCATTTCAAAATTGTCCACTGAGCCCCCCCACCCCGCCGGCAAACATCTGAAAACAATTTAATACGTACTAGTTGAATGAATAGTACTTTTGGAAGAAAAAAAAGTACTATTCTTCTGGTTTAGTTCCAAGCCGGAAGAAAGGCACTGGAGACAAAATGGAGGCTGATTGTAAAGTGGATCCATCTATTGATACACAGAATCACAGGTTTGTAGTTCTGGTGCAGCTGAACACATGGAGTTGAGAGTGGAGGGATTTTATACGGAGGTGGCATTCAGCTGGTTCAATACAATAGCAGAGTTGGAAGGAATCTTGGAGGTCTTCTAGTCCAACCCCCTGCCCCCTGCAGGAAGCCCTATACCATTTCAGACAAATGGCTATCCAACATCTTCTTGAAGACTTGCAGTGTTGGGGCATTCACAACTTCTGGAGGCAACTTCTGTTCCACTGATTAATTGTTCTCACTGTCAGGAAATAGCTCTATAGACAAAGTACAAATCTCAGGTGTTTTTGTCTGAGCTAGGTTTGGTTGGAGGGTGATGCAATGAAGGGGCGTTGGGGAATTCCTATTGTGGCTGAGGGCTAATCCTACCTTTGTTGGATCTTGGGTGAGGGAACATGCTTCTGAATAGAGCTATCTATCTCTTTATCTCTTAAGTGCTAACATCTGCAGTGGGCTATTAAGGAAGGTGTAGGCTGGCTTTCCAAGTACACATTTCTCCATTTCTCATCCAGAGAAATATAATATTCTGCCTTTTTAACATTTCTTAAAACATTTCATTCTTCTAGAAGAGGGTTGGATGCTAACTTTCTACAGGACTACGAATAATAATTACAATACAATACAATACAATAGCAGAGTTGGAAGGGACCTTGTAGGTCTTCTAGTCCAACCCCCTGCGTGGGCAGGAACCTTATACCATTTCAGACAAATGGCTATCTAACATCTTCTTAAAGACTTCCAGGGTTGGGGCATTCACAACTTCTGGAGGCAAGCTGTTCCAGAGGTTAATTGTTCTAACTGTCAGGAAATTTCTCCTTAGTTTTAACTTGCTTCTCTCCTTGATTAGTTTCCACCCATTGCTCCTTGTCCTGCCCCCAGGTGCCTTGGAGAAAAGTTTGACTCCCTCTTCTTTGTGGCACCCTCTGAGATATCGGAACACTGCTATCATGTCTCCCCTGGTCCTTCTCTTCATCAAACTAGACATTCCCAGTTCCTGCAACCGTTCTTCATATGTTTTAGTCTCCAGTCCCCTAATCATCTTGGTTGCTCTTCTCTGTACTCTTTCCAGAGTCTCCACGTCTTTTCTACATCGTGGCGACCAAAACTGTATGCAGTATGAATTGGCAGCTGTGATTGCGCGTTGCCTATATAATGACGACAATACAGGTAATTCTTGACTTACAACAGTACATTTAGTGACCGTTCTAATTTACAACGGCACAGAAAAAAGTGATTTATGCCCATTTTTCAACCTTAGGAGCACTGCAGCATCCCCACGGTCACATGATCAAAATCCAGCTACTTGGCAACTGATTCATATTTATGACAGTTACAGTGTTCTGTGGAGGTATGGGGGTAATCTTGTGATCCATTTTTACAATCTTCTGAAAAACAAAGTCAGTGGGGAAGTTAGATTCACTTAACCATCGTGTTAATAACTTAACAACTGAAGTGATTCACTTAACAACTGAATTTTGAATCACGAGACACTAGGTTTGCTGCAGCGGTTGCAAGTATGAAAAATGGTTGCAAGTCACTTTTTTCAGTGTACGTCGAGGAATACCTGTACTTTAGATCAGGGGTCTCCAACCTTTGCAACTTTAAGTCTGAAGGACTTCAGCTCCCAGAAGTCTGGGAGCTGAAGTCCTTCAGACTTAAAGTTGCAAAGGTTGGGGACCCCTGCTTTAGAGAGATAATTTCTATCTTAAATTGACGGCATTTGCCGACGGTTTTCAGTCATCCAGAACAGGGATGTAAAAATTGTAGCAACCTTAAAAGGAGCAACTATATTTTCCCATCAAAGTCAACCATCCAGACTGGAGTGTTCAAATGTTGTTTCCCTTTAAATACCATTAAACCAGTCTTCCCTATTTCAGACACGCTCTGGAGATGTGGACTTGCGGCCTAGCCATGGCTAAGAATTCTGACAGTTGAAGTTTTCACCGATCTAGAAGGCGCCCAGACCAGGGGAACGTTGACACTAAAATCTGGAGACCAGGAATATACCAGATGCTCACGAAAACTTCGGCTTTAATAAATTGCATTAGTTGGGAAAAGTGATTGACTGGATTGATTTACTGTAAGACCACAGCTTTGAAACAGGATGTGGTGGTGGTAGTGGGAATGTGTAAGCAGGAAATGACAATGAAATAATCAGAAGGAAGGTTATTATTATTTTTTTGCCTTTTGTAGAAATTGCCTCCAATTAGTTGAGAAGGCAGATGTACGCAGCATTTCAGCTCTTCTCCCCACCCACCCACCTTCAGCCCCACACCTGTCCTTGACAGGTTAGGTATTCAACAGGGGACACTCCCTCCCCCCAACTTCATTGAACCTCTATTGATCTTAGATTAGAATATAGCTGGGCATGAATATTTGCAAAACAAAGCAGACCCCCAACTGTCACCCTTTAGGACAGGGCTCCCCAAAATTGGGCAACTTTGAGACTTCAACTCCCAGAATTCTCCAACCAGCAGAGAATTCTGGGAGCTGAAGTCCACAAGTCTTAAAGTTGCCAAGTTTGAAGACCTCCGCTTTTAGAGGGGAGCTGGGATCTTGCCAAGGGCGACCTGAGGCAGCGGCAATTTCAGGACGCTCCCCAACGCTCATCGAAGGCTACAACGCAGAGATCACCTTTCAACAGCGGGCTTCCCAAAGCAGGGCGCACCCCGCCCCGCCCCGTCCCTCGAATAGCGACCTTCCCCACTCCTATGCGTCGGGGCGCTCACCCATGCTGGGTCCCAGGTCGGTGAGGATGTCTTGGCGTCCCAAGCGGCGCAGCAGATCCAGGAGGCGCCCCACCGTTGCGCAGCCGGGGCTCCGCGCCTGCCAGTCGTCCATCAGGACGCCGGTGGGGTCCCTCTGGGCTTCGAAGTGCTTGATCTCCAGGTATTCATAGCCCAGCTCCTCCGCCAGCGTCGCCCAGTCGGCCGCCACCGGGGCGCGCGGGTTGAGGAAGAGGGACAGCCGGCGGCGCACCGAGTAATTCAGCGCCACCAGCGGCACCGCGGTATTTTCCGACGTCTCCGCTTCGCCACCGATGCATCTGGTCGTCTCTCCAGCCATGGCCAGCTCGGGCTGGGTCTTGCTCGGGCTGGCCGAGCTATGGTTGCTCGTCTTAGCCGCTTACACAACACCCTTCCACCGACGCCGCGGAAGCAAAGGCGGAGTCGTCTCCGCCCAGCCGGTTTCGTTTTGGGCGCACGGCGGCACTGGGTTGTGCGCCGCTCGCGCAGCTGGGGAAGCAGGCCAGCTGCAGGACTGGGGTTGACGGGAGTTGAAGTCCAGGCACTACTTTCCCGCGTGGAGAAGGCGTCCAGATGTAGATGAACTACACCACCCGACATCCTTCGCTCGGGACCAGGTGGGAAGGGCTGGCTGGCCGTTTAGCGACGAGAACGAGTGAAATTGGCGCTGTAGCGCAAGAGACCCAACCGGACGGAACAGAATAACAGAGTTGGAAGGGACCTTAGAGGCCGTCTAGTCCAACCCCCTGATCAGGCAGGAGATCCTACCTATACCTTTTCAAAGAAATGCTTGCCCCATCTCTTCTTAAAAACTTCCATTATTGGCGCATTGACAATTTCTGGAGGCAAGAATATTAATAATGATTAATATTCTATCAGGAAATTCCTCTTTAGTTCTAAATTTGATCTCCCCTGGTTTAATTTCGACTCTATTCTGTAATAGAACCCCTGGATCACAAAGAACATTCTTTCCACTGCCTGCTGCAAGAAAATTAAAAGAAAATAAGAGAATCACCCCTTTTATTTAATACATAATCTCTCTTCCCATAAAAAGAATTATTTTTGTGGGAATTAGCATTGAAACCATTCCCTTCTCCTCCCACTTATGACTGCAGGACTGTGACTGTTGCTTGTATCCTTATGATTTATATTGATAGTTTCCTGATTGCTTATTTGTACCCCATGACTATCGTTAAGTGTTGTACCTTATGATTCTTGACAAATGTACCTTGTCTTTTAATGTACACTGAGAGCCTATGCACCAAAGACAAATTCTTTGTGTGTCCAATCACACTTGTCCAATAAAGAATTCTATTCTATGCAGCCGCGCGAGCAATTATGGGAACCTCGAGGTTTGCCCATGTAACACCGCTCTTGCGCGAGCTGCATTGGCTGCCTGTCGTCTTTCGGGTGCGCTTCAAGGTGTTGGTCATCATCTTTAAAGCGCTCCATGGCATGGGACCTAGTTATCTGCGGGATCGGATCCTGCCCCATACATCCCTGCGACCGATTCGCTCCCACAGAGAGGGACTTCTCCGGGTGGCGTCCACTAGGCTATGCCAGCGGGCGACGCCCAGGGGAAGGGCCTTCTCTGTGGCGGGCCCGACCCTCTGGAACGACCTTCCCCCCGAAATTAGAACAACCACGGACCTCCGCTCCTTCCGTCAAAAATTAAAAACGCACTTTTTCTGCTTGGCCGACCTAGGTTAGTCATCTGTTTATTGTTTTAATCGGCGTTTTTAAGAGGTTTAGCTTTTTTAGTATTTTGGGTTTTTAGCGCAGGGATAAATTGTTTAATCTTGATTTTATCTATATTTATGTATATTTATGTTTGTATATTTTAATTCCCCTGTGCACCGCTCCGAGTCCCTTTGGGGAGAGGAAGCGGTCTATAAATTAAATATTATTATTATTATTATTATTATTATTATTATTATTATTATTATTATATTCTAAATATAATTTAGGGGTTGGAAAACACATTGCAACAGGTGTGAACTCCACAAATCTGCCAAAGTTGACAGTTTAAAGCTCTCCAGAAACCCCCTGAAGGCATATTAAACCAATCCTAACCAGGGTTAAGCAAACCAGAGCTTACTTGGATTGAGTCCAAAATTTCACTTGCTAAGTGAGACAGCTGTTAAGTGAGTTTTGGCCCATTTTATGACCTTCCTTGCCATAATTACTAAGTGAATAAGCAGTTAAGTGAGTAACATGGTTTTTAAGTGAACCTGGCTTACCACTGACCGATTGTCAAAAGGTCCCAAAAGGTGAACATACGATCCTAAATACTGCAGCAGACATAAATGCATGCCAGTTTCAAGCATCCAAATTTTGATCATGTGACCATAAGGATGCTGCAATGTTCATAAGTGATAAAAAATAGTTGTAACTTTTTCAGAATTATAGGTTTGGTCATTGAATGAACAGTTGTAAGCTGAGGACTATCTAGGGTTTTCTGTCAAAAGAAAACTTCAGAAGCTTTGATGAAAAATATCAGGGCACTGTATTTTCATGATCAATTATTTCCCATTGTCAGTATTACTCTGCCCGACCCCATCACAAGAGCAAACCTGGGACAAAGGAAAGTACCGTATTTATTCGAGTATAACGTGCAAAATTTTCTACCAAAAAAAGAAATCAAAGTTTGGGTGCGCGTTATAAACGAGGGCCGGTCCATTGAGGGCGTAGGCGAATTGTGAGTTCGCACTGCGCCTTTTCCGGGCTGCAGCCGCTCACTGTACGCGAGGGCGAAGAAACAAAAAACGTTTTTTTAATACCGATTTTTAATCAAAAATTAGGGGTGCGCGTTATACACGTGTGCGCGTTATACTCGAATAAATACGGTATTTAGAAAAATAAACTTATTTTATTCATCCAATTAAAGTAGGATTTATTTGCGTGCAGCACTATAATCCACGGTTGCTCAGAGGCTGAGCTTGTCGATCAGAAAGGTCAGCAATTCGGCAGCTCGAATCCCTAGCGCCGCATAACGGACTGAGCTCCCGTTATTTGTCCCAACTTCTGCCAACCTAGCAGTTTGAAAGCATGTAAAAATGCAAGTAGGAAAATAGGAACCAGCTTTGGTGGGAAGGGAACGTTCTGTGTGCCTTCGGTGTTTAGTCATGCCAGCCACATGACCACGGAGACGTCTTTGGACTTTGCTGGCTCTTCGGCTTTGAAACGGAGATGAGCACCGTCCCCTAGAGTCAGGAATGACTAGTACATATGTGCGAGGAGAACCTTTATCTTTACCTGTAACACACAGTGTGTCAAAACCAACCAGAAGCCTCTTCTTTGGATTTTCTAATTCCCTGATTGGTAGGGAATGGCATCTTCACCAGTGCAAACTTACTTGAACTTAGTTACAACTTTCCACAAAAATAAAATCCTTTTTTTTAACCAATAAAGGAGAATATTTGTAGGGAGAGAAAGATAGACAGAGACACAGAATGAGTGATTAAGTGCGTGAATGCGAGACAGACAGACAGACACACACAGTGACAGAGATGGGTGGACGAAGGAGAGAGAGACAAAGAGAGAGAGAGAAAGAGAGAGAGAGAAATAGGGAAAGAAAGAAAAAGAAAGAGAAAGAGAGAGAAAGAAAGAGACAGAAAGAGAAAAAAGAGAAAGAGAAAGAAAGAGAGAAATGGAGAGAGAGAGAAAGAGAGGAAGAAAGAGAGAGAGAGAAAGAAAGAACTTATGACCACAATTGAGCCTAAAAGTTTGGTTGCTAACCAAGACCATTGTTAAGTGAGTTTCACATTTCCCAAGTTGGCCACGCCCACATGACCGCTGAGCCACTCCCACAAAACAGGCCACACCTTCCGGCTCTCAAAAGAAATTTCAATCGTGGTATTGTTGATATTTGGCTCTGTTGACTAATGAGTTTGCCCACCACTGATCTAAGGTATCTGTTGAGTTCAGGAGGAAACCATTTATAGATTTTCTCATCCATAACCCAATTTAGACCCATCCAGTTTTCAATGCCCTAACTCCTAGTTCATAAGTATCTCTTTGCTCCAAGTGAGTTGTGCTCTCTAGGCTACTACAGGTGACAATGTGTGTTTCACACCCAATCTTGGTTTATTCCTTGTTTATCCTTGATCGACCATTATCTACCTGGCATTCTGGGGTAGAACTTGCTTGTTCTTTGGCCCTTGCTCTCCTTTCCTTCCTCTCTCCCTCCCCTCACTGCTTCTCCTTCCTTCCTTCCTTCCTTCCTTCCTTCCTTCCTTCCTTCCTTCCTTCCTTCCTTCCTTCCTTCCTTCCTTCCTATTCCTACAAACCTAAGGCTGTACCTAAATAATCTCACTGTTGGTGGCAAAGTTTCAATTGTTATAAATCAGATGTTCCATTAGGAAAACCATATATTACCCTGTTTCCCTGTTAATAAGACCTCCCCAGATAATAAGCCCATAATAATAATAACCTGTTTCCAGTTTATCCAAAATAATTCGTTCAGCGTGACGCTCATAACACTGGAAGTAGCAGATACGAGAGACGATTTATACCAAAGCAGTATTCACCTTTGGCTTTAGACCAGGGGTAGTCAACCTTTTTATACCTACCGCCCACTTTTATATCTCTGTTAGTAGTAAAAAATTTCCAACCGCCCACTGGTTCCACAGTCATGGGGATTTATAAAGTAGGGAAGTCAATTAAATTAAAAAAATGAAGGTGCTTCAGTATGGGACAAAACCTCTACTGCCCACCATGAAAGCTGGAACGGCCACTAGCGGGCACTAGGGACCAGGTTGACCATCACTGCTTTAGGCCAAGAATTAAAATTAAATCAGTATTTAATTATTACAATTATTGGGGAGGGGAGAATGAAAGAACAGCATTAACTTGCCACACAGGAAACACTATACAATTTTTTTTAAAAAAAAAAGATGTATTTGCAGATGAATATGGAATATAACATAATATCTGTGACTCAGGATTCAACGGTGGAATCCTTTAGTGTCCTCTGAACTTGGTTCTTGCTTGTGGATGTTTCATTATCCGACGGGGAAGTAGCATCAACGATGAGATGGCTTTAATAACAAGGAGCTTTTTCTTCCTCGTCCTGCAAAAAGTTAGTAAGGTCTGAGACCCTGCTCAGTCACCACGCAGTACAGCCTCAAATGTACACAGAGAGCAAAAAGGAACACCACCAGAAGGATGATGACTCCAACGGTCTTCAATTTTTCTCCCTGCCTTTTTCTGAAAAGGGCAGAGAAAAGACAGCAGCTTGCTAGGAGAACCTTGGGCTAATTCACGATGCTCCCTAGCCTTTCATTAATCAGGCGCTTTTGAAACTGCGTCACCTCTACTCAAGCGAGCCATGTTTAACAGAGTTGGAAGGGACCTTGCAGGTCATCTAGTCCAACCCCCTGCCCAAGCAGGAGACCCTACATCTGCCACTGCCTAGGATCGAACTCACAACCTCCTGCTTGTGAGGCAAGAGTTCCACCTTTATGTTGCTTAAGGAATCCTTGGAACCATCACCCAGCTTATCTAGCGGACATCAGGTGTAGTCTATCCAAGGGATTCTCAAACGCCTCCCATCCTACAGGGCACCAGAGGGGAAGGCTGGCTCCCTTCGGATGTATTTGGGGGCCCACGGGGATAGGGCCCCCAAATACATCAAGGAAGCCTCAAGAGCAATAATTGGACCTGTTAGGAGTAGACTCCTAGAGTTGGGTAGGCAATATATAATACCATGATGACAAATGGTCAGTGTTGCTTTAAGGATGTTGGAATGTGGGAATGCAATTAGAGACTGTAATTATCTTGGCAATAAGAGGAAGTCAGGAGAGCGCATATTTCTGACTAAGCAATTTGTTTGTTTGTTAAGGACTTTGTTTGACTCACTTTACTATCACTGCTTGTAAAGCAGTAGTTTAGTTTTACAACACCAGTAAAGCTAATTGTTTTAGCAGTGTCTGAGATACTATTTGTGTGTTTACTAGCAACGTTTCTCTAGCTGCATATTCCGCTGCACAACTTTCTGTCTCCCAATGGAGATATCCCTCAACAGGACCACCTTCTGAAAGGGCACTTAGCATCAGGCATGAAGTGGCACCACTCATGGGCAAAAGTGAGTTAAGGGGCAGCAACACTCTGCTTCCCGATCCAGGCCTTTTAAGGGATAAGGCCATTTCCAAATACTTAGAGAGAACTGAAGGGAAAGAGACTCAAAAGTCAGGCAAATTAGATCTATCTATCTACGATTACAGGCTATATTGATTAGAATAAGGCATACCTGCACCAAGATCTCTCCTTTCGTAGGTTCTTCCTTACAATCTGGAAGCCACGAGGGGCAAATAACAAAACAATACGTGAATAGATTTCCAGGCACATCTCCGACATTAATAGGTATACTGATTATGGAGTCATTGCCTAAATTGCAGCAAATAATTGGAATGCATCAGATTTTGATTAGCAAACCCCCTCCAAATTGCATGGGTGCCCCCACCTAATTCATCTTTTCCAGATAAATATTGGTTTTTTTAAAAAAACAACAACAATCTGGTACCACTTTTCCAATTAGCAAATATTATTAAAAGGCTAATTTAAAAAAAATCTGTTATTCAGAAAAACTTCTTCCAGACTCTTAACCCAGCTCTCCTCCTGTAATGTCCAATACTTTTTTGCAACTCTTGAATGCCAGCTAAATGCAATATGCAAATTATATACATATAGCACTATTCTCTGAAATGCCAGGCTCGGAAATTTTTTTAAAAAAAAATGCTAGATTTCATTTATCTGTAAGATAAACTTCAGATCCACTTTACTTCTAATTCCTCAGATACAGATTCTGTATCATGGAGTCTCCACATTCAAACTGTTTTTATTTTATGATCAACTGATAATAGTTTAATTTCTTTTCATTTTTTCCCTTTCTATAAATCAGCGTTTTTCAACCATTTTCATTGGAAGAACCCTTGAAACAATTTCCATAAATATATTATATCTATAGTTGACATTGCATGGTGCACAAAGCTTTTTTAAAAATGTATATGCTTTTATGGAAACCCTTAGCGACCTCTTATAGAGAATCCCATTTGAGAAAGGCCGATGTAAATGATGGGCTGTGGGGCTACTGATTCTCCTGCATAGAGAGGATGTCCTTCACAAGGTCTCTTTCCTGAGGGATGAAGTTCCACGGTACCCACATGGAGCCACCTGAAGGTGGTGTTTCCATCACTCTTGCAACTCCTGGGGAAAAGAGTGTCGTATTTTTCAGACTATAAGACGCACCAGAGTATAAGACACACTTTAGTTTTTGGGAAGGAAAACAAGAAAAAAATATTCTGCCTCTGCCTACCATCATCCATGGTATTCATCTGGCTAGCGTCCTGTCAGTGTGTGAGAGAGTTGAGGGCTGTTTGGAAACAATCTGTAATTGCTGTGTGAGCAGCAAGGAAATACAGCAAGAAGTCTGGCCGTGGCTTGTTCTGTACTTAAGCTGAATGCTGTGCTGATATCTGAAACTAAAACTGAAACTCTGCTGAACTACTGCATTGGAAAAGCTGCTTTTGGTATTGTATATTTACTTAATGTGTCATATTATGTGTAAAGAGCAGTTATTGAATCAATACAATACAATAGCAGAGTTGGAAGGGACCTTGTAGAATATTTTAGAATATTTAGAATATTTATTTCTATAACCGCGTCCTCTCCCCGAGGGGACTCGGAGCGGTGCACAGGGAGAAATTAAAACAACATAAAATATATAAATACAATAAAAACAACACGCAGGGGGTTGGTCTTCCAGTCCAACCCCCTGCGTGGGCAGGAACCTTATACCATTTCAGACAAATGGCTATCTAACATCTTTTTAAAGACTTCCAGGGTTGGGGCATTCACAACTTCTGGAGGCAAGCTGTTCCATAGGTTGACAGTTCTAACTGTCAGGAAATTTCTCCTTAGTTCTAAGTTACTTCTCTCCTTGATTAGTTTCCACCCATTGCTTCTTGTCCTGCCCCCAGGTGCCTTGGAGAATAGTTTGACTCCCTCTTCTTTGTGGCACCCTCTGAGATATCGGAACACTACTATCATGTCTCCCCTGGTCCTTCTCTTCATCAAACTAGACATACCCAGCTCCTGCAGCCGTTCTTCATATGTTTTAGTCTCCAGTTCCCTAATCATCTTGGTTGCTCTTCTCTGCACTCTTTCTAGAGTCTCCACATCTTTTCTACATCGTGGCGACCAAAACTGGATGCAGTATTCCAAGTGTGGCCTTACCAAGGCACTATACAGTGGCATCCTGCTAAATCAGTTTCTTGTGTGTGCTTTCTGAATGCGATTGCTGCTGCAAGCTCTGACAGCAAATAGGGAACAGTCAGGTGAGCTTCAGCACATTATTGCAGCCTGATTCAGCATGAGCAGCTGATTGGTGGGTGGATCAGCCTCTCAGAATACCCACAATCAGCTGTTGCAGGGATTGCCACAGACCATTGCCTCCTCCGTACCTCGTGTTCATTTTTGGCTACATTGAGTGTATAAGACACACCCAAAGTTTCACCCTCTTTTTTGGGGGGGGGAGGAGTGCATTTTATATTCTGAAAAATACGGTAACTGCTCTTCTTAAACGAAAGGATTGCCACCCTGATCGGGCTCTTGAGCTCAGGGTTCGAAAGACAAAGATGCAGCATTTATCCCTGAGGCGAGGAGTATATCAGGGCTTCTTGTTTCTCATTTTGAGTATTAATTAGTCCATCCTTAATATAAATATTTACGTTACATTAAGTAACCATTATCTATTAAGCAATTATGCTCTTCCTATACCTTTTTTCCTTGAGAAGCAATTCCTTTGGGGAGGGGTACTTTTCTTCTCCGCACTTCGGGATCTTTTCTTCCTGTCATCTCTTTAAACATTTCCTCTTGCAGACCTTCGATAGATGTTTCCAGCCACTCCTCCACGCTCAGATGGGGCGTTTCAGGCCCCACCTCTTGGAGGTGGTTTTGGGCTATTCCAAGCCACTCCTTTACATCTTGCTTGGATTCCTCCAGACATCCCTCCTGAACATTTTGTATGGATTCTTGGAGCCATCCCTCCAGGTGGTTCCTACATCCGTCCGGGGATTCTTGTTTAACTTTCCCCAGAGATGATTTTAGCCATCCTTGCAATCCTGTTCTGGATACGGTAGACCCATGCTCTCTGGAACTTGCTAAAGAGGCTTGGAGCCACCCGTTCCTTAAGCTTTTTTCAGAGGGGGCAGATTCTAGCTGAATCATCATCTCCCTGCTCTCTTCCACACTTGGTCTTCTTCCTTTGGAGTATTGTCCGTTCAAATCCTGGACACCCTTAATAGACGCCTCAAGCCATTCCTGAGCACCTAGATGGGATGCTTCAGGTCCTTCCCCTGCAAGGTGATTTATACTTGTTTGAAGCCACTCTTTGGCATCTCGATTGTCTGCTTCAGAACTTTCCGCTTCCAGGTTTTTCAAGGAATCTTGAAGCCATTTCTCTAAAACTGGTCTAGGTTCAGTAGAAGACGAGAGTTTTTCAAAGGATCTTTGAAGCCACGGCAATATATGGTCCACAGGTCCTTCCGAATATTGCTTCCTGAGGTTCTCCATTGATGTTTCCAACCATTCTTTTCTTAGGCTTTCTTGGAAAGTTACTCTAGACTTTTGTAGATGCTTAATGCCTTTAATGGATGCCTCAAGCCATTCCTGAACATCTAGATGGGGTGCTTCCGGTCTTTCCCCTTCAAGGTTATTTATAGCTGTTTGAAGCCATTCTTTGACATCTTGATTGTCTACTTCAGAACTTTCCCCTTCCAGGTTTTTCAAGGCATCTTGAAGCCATTTCTCTAGAACTGGTCTAGGTTCAGAAGAAGACGAGAGTCTTTCGAACGATTCTTGAAGCCATTTCAATGTATTCTCCACTGGTCCCTCAGAATATCGCTTCTTGAGGTTCTCTATTGATTCTTCAAGCCATTCCTTCTTTAGTCTGCTTCGAGGCTCCGCTTCGGACTTTTGGAGATCTTGAATGCCTTGGATGGAGGCCTCAAGCCATTCCTGCACATTCAGATGGGATGTTTCTGGACCTTCTTTCTGGAGTTGATTTAAGGACATGTCCAGCCAATCGTTCGCATCTTTCCTGGATGCTTCAGGAGATTCCTTCTGAAGATTTATCAGAGATCCTTTAAGCCATTCTGCCAGGCTGGGTCTTGGTGCTTTATTTGAAAGATCATTTATGTTTTTCAAAGATTCCTGAAGCCACCCCAGGACGTTTTTCCTGGATTCCTTGGAGTTCTTGGTTTTCAGGTTGTCTACAGAAGCTTTAAGCCAGTCCTTGTTTAGTGTGTTTTCCAGGAATTGAGGTTTCATCTCTTCCAGATCTTCTTTCTTATCTTCTGGCTTTGTTTGCCATACACTCACAACACATCCTGTGTGCTCTCTACACAAAATTGATATTAACTGCTCTCTATCCATCAGCAACCTAGAGCACTCTTTTCTCAGTTTGCTCTCTCTAGAAAAATCAGAAGATTAATAATAATAATAATAATAAT
Organism: Rhabdophis nuchalis; assembly: GCA_039707465.1. Classification (NCBI taxonomy): domain Eukaryota; kingdom Metazoa; phylum Chordata; class Lepidosauria; order Squamata; family Natricidae; genus Rhabdophis; species Rhabdophis nuchalis. Next base: position 9,058,427 of record CM077647.1, on the reverse strand, counting down.
AATAATAATAATAATAATAATAAATTTTATTTGTTACCCGCTCTCTCTCCCCAGGGGACTCGAGGCGGGGCACAGGAAAATTAAAAAACAGTAAACACAACAGAATACATAATTTAAAATCACAATTAAACAACAAATCCTGCGCTAAAAACATCTATAAAAAACTAAAAAATTGTCCCTAAAACCCCTAAGCACTAAAACCTAAAAACCCCAGGACAAGGAGGCTATCCCAAGCCGGCCAGACGGAAAAAGTAGGTTTTCAATTTAAGACGGAAGGAGCGGAGGTCCGTGGTCGTCCTAATATCGGGGGGAAGGTCGTTCCAGAGGGCCGGGCCCGCCACAGAGAGAGCCCTTCCCCTGGGTGTCGCCCGCTGACATAGTCTAGTGGACGGTACCCGGAGAAGCCCCGCTCTGTGGGAGCGAATCGGCCGTGAGGATGTATGGGGCAGGATCCGATCCTGCAGATAGCTAGGTCCCGAGCCATGGAGCGCTTTAAAGATGATAATTAACACCTTGAAGCGCACCCGGAAGACGACAGGTAGCCAGTGCAGCTCGCGTAAGAGCGGTGTTACATGGGTAGACCTAGCGGTCCCCATAATTGCTCGCGCGGCTGCATTCTGGACTAGCTGAAGCCTCCGGGTGCACCTCAAGGGCAGCCCCATGTAGAGAGAGTTACAATAGTCCAGTCGGGATGTCACGAGAGCATGAGTGACTGTGCAAAGGGCGTCCCGATCCAATAGGGGGCGCAATTGGCGAACCTGGCGAACCTGGTAAAACGCCCTCCTGGCCACGGCTGTGATATGCAGCTGCGTCAACAGCAAAATATTCTTAGTAATTCTAATGAGAAGTGCTTGTTTTCAGGAAACTCTTACTCCAAAATCAGATATATATATATATATTTGACAGTGGAGGGGTGGGGAGTTTTTTTTTAAAAACCTACCTTGTACATATCTTTTGAAAAGTTCCAGTCAGATCCATGAGATTTACTCCTGCATGTGGAGGATTACTAAGCTACTTTTCAATATTTTTTTGGATAACGTGGGAAATGTACGATTTTTAAAATGAAAGCAGGTGTGTGGGGGAAGGCAAAGTCAACATGAAGGTGACATTCTTGTCGTCCCCCCCCCAATGTTAATTCTATGAATTAAATTATCCTTAGGAATTATAGCTTACATTTCCCATTGCAAGAGGAATTATAGCTTACATTATATTTATTTATTTATTTATTTATTTATTTATTGATTGATTGATTGATTGGATTTCTAGACCGCCCCATCTCCCCGAAGGGACTCGGGCCGGTGTACAGGTAAAAATTAAAACTATGACAATCAACAATACATATAAACTAAAATCGAATTAAATAATCCCCTGTACAAATTTATAAAAATTAAAAACTTAACCTTAAAACCTAATCACATAATTTAAAATTACAAACTGAGGCGGGAAGGATGGAATTAGGCCAGGCCGGCTAGATGAAACAGGTGGGTTTTGAGTTTCTGGCGGAAGGAGCGGAGGTCCGTGGTCGTTCTGTCGGGGATGGTCATTCCAGAGGGTCGGGCCCGCCACAGAGAAGGCCCTACCCCTGGGCGTCGCCCGCTGGCATTGCCTAGTGGACGGCAACCGGAGAAGTTCCTCTCTGTGCGAGCGAATCGGCCGAAGGGATGTATGGGGCAGGATACGATCCCGCAAATAACTAGGTCCTGTGCCATGGAGCGCTTTAAAGATAATAACCAACACCTTGAAACGCACCCGAAAGGCCACAGGCAGCCAGTGCAGCCCACACAGGAGTGGTGTTACGTGGGAGTATCTAGTGACTCCCAAAACTGTCCGCGCGGCCGCATTCTGGACCAGCTGCAGCCCTTGGGTGCATCTCAAGGGGAGCCCCATGTAGAGAGCGTTATATGAGCCAAGTGGTTAGAGTGCAGTACTGTAGGCTACTTCTGCTGACTGCCAGCTGACTGCGATTTGGCAGTTCGAATCTCACCAGACTCAAGGTTGACTCAGCCTTCCAGGTGGGTAAAATGAGGAGCCAGACAGGTTGTTTGGGAGCAATAGGCTGACTCTGTAAACCGCTTAGAGAGGGTTGCAAAGCACTGTAAAGTGGTATATAAATCTAAGTGCCATTGTTATTACATTTCCCATTGTATTGAGTTCAGCTGCATTAAAGTGCAAATAGAGCTTAGGCATCTGATCCAGAGCCAAGGGTTGGAATAAATCTCCATCTAGGTTCAGTTCCAAGTGGGGAAAAAAGACACTGGAAACATGGAGGCTGCTTAGAAAAATGGTTTAATGGTGGACAGGATCACATGCCGTGGAGGTCCCCTGAAAAAAGGGCAGAGATGCTGAGAGTCCCTGGGTTTTATGCCCTCTCTGGGCTTTGAACTTCCTGGGGCACAGGAAGTATATCCTGTTTAGTTGCTGTCAGAGGTCATAGCTAGCTTTTACTTGTCTGTGTGCTAAGTTTGGTTGAAACTTGGTTGGTGGTGCAATGAAGGGCAATGAAATGGGGTAGATCTTTGTTATGTAGAATAGACTGGACCAGGCCTTTATGGCCCATTAACAAAGGTGGGCCCTGAATTTGTGCTTCTCTGAGTTTCTACTTCTCTTTTAGGGGAAATATTCTGCCTTTTTTGGTATATCCTAAAATATTTCATTTTTCTAGGAGAGGGGTGGGTTTTAACTTCCAACACAAGGAAAGAAGGTACCGCATTTTTGGGACTATAAGACGCACTGGAGTAATAACACGCACCAAAATTTTAAAGAGGTAAATTTTAAAATAAGTTTTTGCATTTTGCAGGCCCCCCAAACCCTTTGCATGCCTTGTTTCTTGTGAAAAACGGGGCATGCAGAGAGTTTGAGAGGCCTGCAAAGTATTCCTGGAGGCTGGGACAGGGGTAGGGGCAAAACAAGCAAAAAAGCCCTATTTTTCACAAAAATGGGCCCATTTTTTGCAAAAAAAAAGAAAGAGGCATGCATATGCTTTGGGAGGCTTGTAGAACACTCCTGCGGGCGGGGGGCAAAAAACAGCCCATTTTTTGGTCGTTCATTCTCTCCCCAGCCCTTAGAAGCATTTTGCAGGCCTCCCTTGTATAAGACGCACCCAGATTTTTCACCCTCTTTTTGGGGGGGAGAAAGGTGCGTCTTATACTCCGAAAAGTACGGTTACTCCTTTTTTTCAGTGCATAATCCTAAAATAATTTATTCTTCACCTAGTACGTATCAATATGCACCACCTAAATTGCACATAATTTCACCAGGAAGATGCCCTGTGAAGAGATTCGTGACATCCATCCGTGACCCAATGCTCCCATTACAGGTGGTTCTGATCAGTTTACCCGAACTGGTAGTGGGAAACACGGGTGGGCCTGCCCACCCACCCTGCCTCTATGCCGTCCTATTTGGGCACGTTTTCAAGCCAAAGTGCACGCACGCTCACATTGGCAAACTGGTAGGGAAAGTAAGGGAATACTATCTCTGGTTCCCTTCTCTTCCTTTGCTATTGCTTTAATCCAGTGCTTCTCAAATAGTGGGGCGGGCCCCCCAGGGGGGGCGCGAGGCTCCGTAAACGGGGGCGCGTTTGACCTCGGCAAAGGATTTAATTTTTTTTAAATTTCTAATGCACTTTAAATCTTTTCTGCTACAGTTAATAAAGCTATTCTTTGTTGTAAATTGATCCACATGTCTTTCTTTTTTTATTCTCTTATACGTTAATAAGGATACAGTGTTATGCAGAGGTGTACTTATAACAATTTTATAGACAAATGATACTATTTACAGTCGCGCGGGGGGCGCGAAATTTTTTTTCTTCCTAGGGGGGGCAAGACAGAAAATAATTGAGAAGCACTGCTTTAATCAAACACTCTGGAAATGAAAGTCCTTCAAGGAACAAGACTTTATGAGAACATATAAAGGCAGCTTAATGTGCTTGGACAGCCAGAATGTTTTGAAGAAGGTGGGGGGGAAATCCACCTCATATTTTCCTCCAAGGGTTGTTTCAGGCAATGGAATTCAACCTGGAAGATTATATAATGTATGTCCAGGAGAGGGAGCTATTGAGAATTTAATATTAAATTATGGAGGAGAAAGTCAGGCCTGCTCTCTAAAAACATCTCACCTGTTCAGTTGCTCATCAAAATATTCAGAGAATTGCTGTTTCTGTCCTTGCAGTTGGAGATTGATTCCCACAAGCTCCTTGTTCTCACGTTGGAGTTTATCTCTGTCTGACAGCAGGTCACAGATTACTCTCTGCTGTCTGCAAAATATCAAAACCAGGCTGAAATTATCCCCCTTAGTTTCCATCTAGGTTCCAAGTGGGGAGAAAGACACTGGAAACACGAAGGCAACTTGGAGACCAACTTGGAAAGATAGGATATACTTGCTGATGAGAGCTAAAAAGCTTGAAATAAATCTATACTAGTCTCCCTGACTTATTTATTTATTGATCAGCTCAAAAACGTAACACACATATAAAAAAATGACACAACAGAACTCATTTCTGTCTAGATCAGTGATGGCGAACCTATGGCACCCGTGCCACAGGTGGCACGCGGAGCCATTTGTCAGGGCACGCAAGGCGATGCGCTGTCAGCTGGCCAGCACGCGCTGGCCAGCTGAATTTTTTCATGCTTTTTTCATCCTATGAAGCCTTTGGAGGCTGGGGAGGGCAAAAAGAACCCCCCCCTCGTCCCCCAAAGGCCCTCCAGAGGCTTCATGAACTTCCCTGAAGTCACCGGAGCGATCAAAATGACGCTGCAAGCAATCGGAGGTCACTTCCGGTTTCGGTGGCGCGTCATTTTGAGCGCTCCGGAGGCTTCAGGGAAGCCTCCTGAAGGTCGCTGAAGCCTCCAGAGGGCCTCCGGAGGGTCTGGGAAGCCTCTGGAGCACTCGGAATGATGCACCGCCAAAACCGGAAGTGACCTCCGATTTGCTTACAGCGTCATTTTGAGTGCTCCTGAGACTTCAGCAACCTTCAGGAGGCTTCCCTTAAGCCTCTAGACCACTCAAAAGGGATGCTGCAAGCAAATCGGAGGTCACTTCCGGTTTCGGCGGCACATCATTTTGTGAGGGTTCCCAGTCCCTCCGGAGGCTTCAGCGACCTTCAGAAGGTTTCCCTAAAGCTTCCGGAGCACTCAAAATGATGTGCCGCCGAAACCGGAAGTGACCTCCGATTGCTTGCAGCGTCATTTTGAGTGCTCCCGAGGGTTCAGGGAAGTTCATGAAGCTTCCAGAAGGCCTGGGGGGGGGGGAGAGGGAGGCTCTTTTCACCCTCCCCAGGCTCCTATAAAGCCTCTGGAGCCTGGGGAGGGCGAAAAGAGCATGTAAAAATGGGGAGGATCTGTAGTGTGTGTATGCGCACTAGGGGGTCGTGCATTGCATTATGGGTGCGGCACGCCCGCACACACACTCCCTGCGCTCCCCCCCTTATGGCACGCGAGCCTAAAAAGGTTCGCCATCACTGGTCTAGATGGTCTCTGGTGATGAGCCGAAAGGCAGAAAAGGAAACAGTATGTCTCCTCCCTTAATTGGGGCCCTAACAGGGTGTTGTGGAACAGTTATATATACTTATCTTCCTGTCTCAGCTGAGCAGGAAGAGAACCTAATGGCTAAGGCTCTCGCCTGGCATGGAATACAGCCCGGTCCTAATCCCAGTAAGGATATGGCTAGCTGATGAGAGCTAAAAAGCTCGAAATAGATCTATACTAGTCTCCCTGACTTATTTATTAATCAGCTCAAAAACGTAGCACACATTAACAAGGGGGATGGGCTGTTTCTGCCTCCCTTTTAGGGGAGATATTCTGCCCTTTTAATATTTTCTAAAACATCTCATTTTCCTAAGGGGAGATGCTAACTTCCTACATTTGAATATAGATTCAACCAATTTCATTGTAATTTTAGTACAATGACAATAAAGATGATGATGATGATTATTATTATTATTAAAAATTAAAAACACCTCTAATTTCCCCCAATGTTGTTACAGGGAATGGAATTCAACACAAAACATTGGGTATAACGTATGAGCAAGAGAGGGAGCTAAAGAGAATTTAACAGGAAATTCTGGAAGATAAAGTCAGGGTAGATATTTAAAAATTTCTCACCTGTTCAGTTCTTCCTCAAAATGTTCACAGAGTTGCTGTTTTTCTCCATATAATCTCAAAAGCTTTTTGTTCTCATGGTCGAGCTTTTCTCTGTCCGGCAAGAGATTTGAAATTATCGTCGTCTTTCTGTAAATTATGAAGAGCAGAGTGAAATTAGTTTCCTTGTTTTTCTTTTTTACTTAGATCAGCTTATTTTCAAATTAAAAAATATTTAAAATATCTTAATGTACGGATGTGTTTATATATTTATATATTGATGTATTTATTTATGCAATTTAATTCTGTATTGCTACTTCTAATACAACACCCAGCAGTCTCTATTTACAGGAAACATTGCTTTAATCAATTATTGTGTATGTTAGAAATGATCAGTAAAAGTAACAAATCAGTAAACTTCCCCTGATTTTTAGCGATACTTACATTATATCGTTAAGGGATTTGATCAAATGTTATGGTGTCACTATATTTAAAAGAGCTGGATTATTTAATTACAAGTTAATGATATTTAGCATTACTTAATTTATTTATGCTACCAAGGGGTCATTAGATGTGATTAGTTAGGCCTTTTTTCTTACACATTTCACAAAAAATGTGAAAATAATTCAAAATAATTTCCTGAAGCAAAGTAAAGTTATGGATGCAGGATATGGTTCTCACTAGAGGTGGTATTCAGCGGGTTCGTACTGATTTGGGTGAACTGGTAGCAGCAACCTGCGGGGGCCCCTCCCCCCAAGACAGCTCTATGCTGTTCTATTTAGCCACGTTCTCGAAGCCACATGCATGCGTGCAAGCTGCGCGCACGAGCAACATCAGCACATGCGCAGAAGGCTGTGCCCATGCATCTAAGACGCGTGCACTCACAATGCGAGCATTCGCACAGCGAACCAGTGGTAGACTTTGGTGAAACCCACCTCTGGTTCTCACATCTCACAAATTTATTTATTTATTATTTATTTTATTGGATTTCTAGACCGCCCCCTCTCCCCGAGGGGACTCGGGGCGGTGTACAGGTAAAATTAAAAACTACTAAAAACATGACAATACATACAAAGTTAAAATCAAATTAAATAACCCCGTACAAATTTATAAAAGTTAAAACTGAACTCAAAAAACAGAATAAAATAATTTAAATTGCAGACTGGGGGGAGAAGCATAAGTTAGGCCTTGATGAAACAGGTGAGTTTTAAATTTCTGGCGGAAGGAGCGGAGGTCCGTGGTAGTTCTGATATCAGGGAGTAGGTCATTCCAAAGGGTCGGGCCCATCACAGAGAAGGCCCTTCCCCTGGGCGTCGCCCGCTGGCATTGCCTAGTGGACGGCACTCGAAGAAGTCCCTCTCTGTGGGAGCGGCCAAAGGGATGTATGGGGCAGGATAAGATCCCGCAAATAGCTAGGTCCTGTGCCATGGAGCGCTTTAAAGATGATGACCAACACCTTGAAACGCACCCGAAAGGCCACAGGCAGCCAGTGCAGCCTGCGCAGGAGCGGTGTTACATGGGAGTATCTAGTAACTCCCACAACTGCCCGCACGGCCGCATTTTGGACCAGGCCGCATTTTGGACCAAATGCCAAAGTGTCACCATATTCAAATAAGTTGCTTTCTTAGAAATAAGTCAAGTAGCTTGTTTATGAGGAAGGATGAGATAGCAACGGTAATAATAAAATGTCATTATGAGAGGCTCTATGAAACAACTGTTGCTATTCACGGGTTGTTTCCCAACCTTTACTAGCAGAGGATTATCTTTCATCGCTTCTCTTCCAATATGAGCAGAAAAATGTCATCAAATTTACAAATATGGTCTTCAAAATACAGCCCTTCCATATGCTACACCCACTCCATTTCATTATTTCAGAATTGGCTTGGATACACCATCTGCAGCTGGCAAAGATGTTCCTCCAGTTGTGTTCAATTGGGAGAAGTTAGCAATTACCTCCATAGGGGACTGGAGACTAAAACATACAAAGAATTGTCTCTAGATTTGGGTATGTCTAATTTAATGAAAAGAAGGACTAGGGCTGACATGATAGCAGTCTTCCAATATCTCAGGGGTTGCCACAAAGAAGAGGGAGTCAAACTATTCTCCAAAGCACCTGGGGGCAGAACAAGAAGCAATGGGTGGAAACTAATCAAGGAGAGAAGCAACTTGCAATTGAGGGGAAATTTCCTGACAGTTAGAACAATGAACCAGTGCAACCACCTTCCACCAGAAGTTGTAGGTGCTCCATGACTGGAAGTTTTTAAAAAGATGTTGGATAGCCATTTGTCTGAATTGGTGTAGGGCAGGGATGTCCAAACTTGGGAACTTTAAGACTTGTGGACTTCAACTCCCAGAATTCCCCAGCCAGCTATGCTGGCTGTGGAATTCTGGGAGTTGAAGTCCACAAGTCTTAAAGTTCCCAAGTTTGGACATCCCTGGTGTAGGGTTTCCTGCCCAAGCAGGGATTTGGGCTAGAAGGCCTCAAGGTCCCTTGCAACCCTGGTATTGTATTGTATTGTATTGTATTGTATTGTATTGTATTGTATTGTATTGTATTGTATCACAGGTTCTGACCTAATTGCATATTCTTTTTGCTGCTGTTAGGTGAATGCCGCAATCATTAAGTGAGTCCATTTTCGCCAACCACTGATTCTTGCTGGAACCAGAAAGTAAATGCCAGAAACTGGCAAAAAGAAATTCAAATCGAAGTCACGTGACTGCCGGAAGCTGTAAACAGCTATAAAGTAAAAAGCAGTTTGCCAAGGGCCCAAAATGCAATCACCTGACCTGGACTGGGTGTAACTTTAATTATAACAAAAATAGATTGTTAAGTAAGTCTGGGGAGATCTGTTGTAGTCCCTTCCAACTTTGTTATTCTATTCCGTTCCATTCTTATTCTGACTTTTCTTTTGTTCATCCTTCACTCTGCTAAATTTCAGCACTAAATTCTCTAGTGTTACAATCCCACTGAATTCAAAGGCGTTCTTCATATTCAACTATCAGACTACATTGTAAGAAACGCCAAACTCTGGGGAACTGTATTCTTGATGTTTGTTTGTATTTTGAATGACTTTGTAGATATTATGAATATTGCCTTTAAAGTGTAGATAGCAAGATCATACAAAGATTTGAACAAATGCTTCCCTTTGAGGAAGCTTTTATTATCTCATGATACTACTCATAAACAAAACTATGTGATCACTGAGACTCAACACCAATTTGATGGCAGATAATCCATCAAGTTAATAAACAGCAAATTATCACAAAACATTTTTCAGAAGGCATTCCGGAAACAGTATGTTTGTGGGGTATATGTGATTACATTTACAATGTTTGTTTTACATTTTAATACGGTTATTTACTATAATTATAATTTGTTGACTCAACTGTAATAATTATATAGTATAGTATATATAATATATATTATATGGAATAGAGTTGGAAGGGACCTTAGAGATCTTCTAGTTCAACCCTCTGCTTCAGCAGGAGACCCTATGCCATTTCAGACAAATGGCTCTCCAGTCTCTTCTTAAAAACCTCCAGTGAATCCCATACTTAAGAGTCCTGGTGATGCAATGGTTGGAATGTAGTATTACAATGCAATGCAATGCAATGCAATGCAATACAATTCAATACAATAGCAGAGTTGGAAAGGACCTTGGAGGTCTTCTAGTCCAATCCCCTGCCTAGGCAGGAACCTTATACCATTACAGACAAATGGCTATCCAACATCTTCTTAAACACTTCCAGCGTTGGGACATTCACAACTTCTGGAGGCAAGTGGTTCCCGATTAATTGTTCTGACTGCCAGGAAATTTCTCCTCAGTTCTAAGTTGCTTCTCTCCTTGATTTGTTTCCACCCATTGCTTCTTGTTCTGCCTTCAGGGGCTTTGGAGAATAACTTGACTGCCTTCTTCTTTGTGGCAGCCCCTGAGATATTGGAAGACTGCTATCATGTCTCCCCTAGTCCTTCTTATCATTAAACTAGATATACCCAGTTCCTGCAACCGTTCCTCATGTTTTAGCCTCCAGTCCCCTCATCCTCTTTGTTGCTCTTCTCTGCTCTTCTCTTTTTAGAGTCTCCACACCTTTTCTACATTGTGGTGACCAAAACTGGATGCCGAATTCCAAGTGTGGCCTTCCCAAGGCCTTACAAAGTGGTATTAACCCTTCACGTAATCTTGATTCTATCCTTCTGTTGATGCAGCCTAGAACTCTTCTGGCTTTTTTGGCAGCTGCTGCTCACAGCTGGCTCCTATTTAAATGGTTGTCCACTAGGACTCCAAGATCCCTCTCACAGTTACTGCTATTGAGCAAGGTACCACCTATACTGTACCTGTGCATTTAGTTTTTCTGTTGACTGCCAACAATTTGATCCTGATGGGGCTTAAGATTGACTCAGCTTTCTATCCATCGAAGGTTGATAAAATGAGGACCCAGATTGTTGGGGGGATTCTGTCAACCACTTAGAGAGGGCTATAAAGCACTATGAAGCAGTATATAAGTGCTACTGCCATTACCATTGCCATTCAGATATACAAATACTGGTGAATATGTACAATATTAAGATGAAGGAAATTTATTTTTAACCTCATTTCAGTAGGAATTCTTTAAGAAATTAAAGTCTTCCCTTAAAACTCCAAGGATGTTCAATAATTCAGTTTGGCTTGGATTGAATCTACTTATCAGGCTAAAAAATGGCTGCCATAAGGTAACGTTTGGTACTTTATTTATTTATTTATTTATTTATTTAATTAGACTTTTATACCGCCCCCTCTCCGGATAGGACTCGGGGCGGTGCACAGCAGATAAAAATACACATAATACATACATCTGGATAAATATACTCATACCACTAAAACCAAATTAAATTAAGAACTGTGCTAAAAATTTTAAAACACTACAACTCTGTAAAATTAGTTACTAAAATCGAAGTCTAAAGTCTAAACCAGGCCGGCCAGATGGAAAAAAATATGTCTTGAGCTCGATGGATTAAGGAATGCAACACAAAAAGGGTGAAAATTCTGGGCAATTGAAAGTGTACCTTTCCAAGATGAACATAGCAATAGCATTTAGCAATAGCACTTAGACTTATACAGTCCTTCATAATGCTTTACAGCACTGTGTAAGAGGTTTGCAGAGTCAGCCTATTGTCCCCAATAATCTGGGTCCTCATTTTACCTACCTCAGAAGGATGGAAGGCTGAGTCAACCTTAAGCCTGGTGAGATTCGAACTGCCAAATTGCAGTCAGCAGAAGTAGTACTGCACTCTAACCACTGTGCCACCACAGCTCTACGTCATATAAAGTCATTTTCAATTATGCCTTGACTTACATAAAATCCAGGTCCTTTGACTTCTTTAGCTCCTCCTGCAGGCATTTTATTTTCATCTGAAGAGTCTGGAAAAGTCAAAACCCATTACAAGTGATGCCTATATGAATGTGTGCATACATGTATATGAACAAGCAGAGGTAGTCCTCAACTTACATAACGGTTTGTTTGTATTCTCCAAGGCACCTGGGGGCAGGACAAGAAGCAATGGGTGGAAACTAATCAAGGAGAGAAGCAACTTAGAACTGAGGAGAAATTTCCTGACAGTTAGAACAATTAACCTCTGGAACAGCTTGCCTCCAGAAGTTGTGAATGCCCCAACCCTGGAAGTCTTTAAAAAGATGTTAGATAGCCATTTGTCTGAAATGGTACAAGGTTCCTGCCCACGCAGGGGGTTGGACTAGAAGACCTACAAGGTCCCTTCCAACTCTGCTATTGTATTATTGTATTTCAAAGTTACAACAGCAACTGAAAAAAGTGACTTGTAACATTTTTACACTTACAATCCTTGTGGCATCCCCCATGGTCACATGATCAAAATCCAGATGCTTGGCAACTGGCTTATATTTATGACGGTTGCAGTGTCCAGGACTCACGTGATGCCCTTTTGCGACCTTCTGGCAAGCAAAATCAATGGGAAAGCCAGGTTCACTTCACAAGCATGTTACACTAACTTACTGACAACTCTTTGCCTTGAAACATAGCCAGTTAGTTCCATCTCTGGCTATCGGGAGGGAATTCTTAGCCCCCGCGGAAAGGGTCCGCAACTTGGGTGTCCTCCTGGATTTCCGGCTGTCCTTAGATGACCATCTGATGGCCGTGGCCAGGGGGGCCTTTTATCAGGTGCACCTGATACGCCAGTTGCGCCCCTTTCTGGATCGTGGCGCCCTACAGACAGTCACTCAAGCTCTTGTCATTTCTCGCCTGGACTACTGCAATGCTCTCTACATGGGGCTTCCCTTGAGATGCACCCAGAGGCTCCAGTTGGTACATAATGCGGCTGCGCGGGGGATCTTGGGAGCTTCAAAATACTCCCATGTAACACCTCTCCTGCGTGAGCTGCACTGGCTGCTGGTAGCCTTCCGGGTGCGTTTCAAGGTTCTAGTGACCATCTTTAAAGCGCTCCATGGCAGTGGGCTTGGTTACTTGCAGGACCGCCCTCTACCGCATACCTCCATTCGACCTGTCCGCTCCCACAGGGAGGGCCTCCTTAGGGTGCTGTCCGCTGGACAATGCTGGCTGGCGACGCCCATGGGAAGAGCCTTCTCTGTGGCAGGCCCCGCCCTTTGGAATGACCTCTCCCCAGACCTCCGGACTATCACCAACCTTCACCTCTTCCGCCGGACTTTAAAAACCTATTTCTTCCATATGGCTGGCCTGGCATAGCTGCTACAACCATATTTATTAGAGCTGAGTTTTAAATTAATTGTTTTCTCTTTTTAGCACGGGTTAAACTGTTTAATTGTAGTTTTAAATTTTGTAGATTTTTATTGTTTGTACTTTTGGATTTTAAGTTCCTGTGCGCTGCCCTGAGTCCCTTTGTGAGAGATAAGGCGGGATAGAAATTTAATAAAAGTAAAAAATAAAAGTAAAAGAAACATGGATGGGATCAGGTGGCCCTTCAAAACGAGAGGGATTCCTGGTGCTTATAACCCCTCCTTCCAAGTTTCTTTGTGCATTTGGAAAGGGAAGGTCCAAAGAGTTCCAGCTTAGGCAATGTATATGACATACCTCAATCAGTCTGCTTTGTTCCCACAAACGTCTCTGCATTATTGCAAGTTGTTCTTCCTGCAACATTGACAAAACACACTATTTTAAAATGACAAAATGATTGTCAGCATAGCAATTTTTCGCTTTATTTTTAGGGGGTGGGGGGAGAAGGGCAACATTAACCATTGTTTCTTCATCCTCAGATCTGAGGCGCCAACTGATGCCTTTGGTGTCTAAATTCTGCACGCTTGCCTGGAAGTACACAGCACTGAATAAAACAAGGTTTATTTTGATATTATTCTATCTATACGGACACCAGCCTTTAATTCACGCTTGGTAGCTGCAATCTCTGCTTGCATAATTTGATTCTTTTTCCTCTTTCATTTCTTGCTTTTTACATCCATTATCTTGAAAAAGAGGAGCCTGCATCGCAACGATACGACACATGATCTCGCCGCTGCGAAATCATCGTCAATTCTTCTGCTGCTGGATGGTCCAATTGGACCTAAACTGTCCTGAAGGGACAGCGAAGCCGAAACCGAATCTTTGCTGATCACAGGGACACCGCAAAGTCCCTGTTTGATCCAAAGGAAGGGTTTCAACTCCACGGTAAACAGACAGACCCCCCAGGTTGCAAAGTTGCTGACGGCTCCGGAAAGAAAGAGACGAGAGTGAAAGTGGATTCTAGCAGGTAAGCTGTGTGTTGGCTTAAAAGAGACTGCTTTAAAAGAGTTTGCCCGTAAGAACTTTTTAAACTAAGCTGAAACTCTTAAAAAAATTTAAAAATAATAATAATAATAATAATAATAATAATAATAATAATAATAATAATAATAATAATAATAATAATAGGCAGAATTAAGCACTGGAGGACTTGGTCAGTGGGTTATCACAATTTCTTCAATTGCTACTTTAAATGGAACCTAGGAAGAATCCTTTGCATTTCTTGACAACGTACACTCAACAGATTCCCCAGTTGACAGATTGCTTACCTGGTGGCGACGTATGTTGAAACGAAAATCATGATCTCCATCTTCTTCACGGAGCACAGGTGTGGGGATATCTTCCAGGTGCTTGGAAAACTGGCAGTGGCTTGATGTATAGAACTGGAAAGCAATTAAACTCTTAAGGATTAATAAAATATGCAGGTCAGAATAATGAAATGTCCAGGCTCTGTTAAGTTGACTATGCCACTATTAAACACTATTGTTTTTGTTCTCCTACAAGCTTAGAAACAGACATATGAGAGTTATTGCATCAGATTTATCTCCTCTGTTGTTTTCCCAACAGGTAGTAAGGGGGCACCAGCCAGAATTCAGATCAGGTCAGGGTGAAATCACCGGTTTGCAAATGTGAGCGTGCATACTTTGCTCGCACCTGCCACCTCCACACATGTGCCAGATTTTCCACGCATGCGCAGAGCGTCAAAACGGGACATGATGATTTCCGGATGGGTGGGCGGAACCTCCCATCACCACTATTACCAGTTCGTCCGAACCTGAGAAAACCGGCTGGATTGCACCAATGGATCAGGTTTTATTTTATTTATTTATTTTTCACATTTATAGCCCGCACCCATCTCACCATAAAGGGACTCGGGGCGGCTCAATGAACTCTGTAAGATGAACATCTTTGATAAACGAGGATATATGAAGATGCTCAAACTGGCACGTGCCTTAGCAAGTAACAACAGTAACAAAATTACTGGGGAAGGGGACCACACATTTTTTAAAAAATGTACTTTCCATTCTGGCACCTTAAGTATAGACTCTGATTTAATTTGTAAATTGGGTAATTTACAGGTAATTCCTGATTTACAATAGTTCATTTAGTGTCCGTTTGAAGTTATAATGGTACTGAAAAAAGTGACATAACAATATCTCAGGGGCTGCCACAAAGAAGAGTGAGTCAAACTATTCTCCAAAGCACCTGAGGGCAAAACAAGAAACAATGGGTGGAAACTAATCAAGGAGAGAAACAACTTAGAACTGAGGAGAAATTTCCTCACAGTCAGAACAATTAACCACTGGAAAACTTGCCTCCAGAAGTTGTGAATGCCCCAACACTGCAAATCTTTAAGATGTTGGATAGCCATTTGTCTGAAATGGTATAAGGTTCCTGCTTGTGCCGGGGGTTGGACTAGAAGACCGCCAAGGTCCCTTCCAACTCTGCTATTGTATTGTATTGTATTGTATTGTAAACTACACTTACGACCATTTCTATGTCATGTGACCAAAATCTGAATACTTGGCAACTGACTCATATTTATGACAGTTGTAGTGTACTGAAGTCATGTGATCCCATTTTGCAGCCTTCTGACAAGCAAAGTCAAGGGGGAAGACAGGGGGAAGACAGTTTCACTTAACAACTGTGTGACTACTTAACAACTGCACTGTGGCAAGAAGTTGGGGCAAATTTCACTTAACAAATTCTCACTTGAAATCCAACAATCATGGTTGTAAGTTGAAATCTATCTGTAAAGATAACCTGATCAAGGAGTCATATTTATTTTCATTGTTAATGTTTAGTTTACCGACTACAATTATATACTATATACCTCATCATGTCTCCTTTCTGCCACTGAAGGTGTTATTTTGGGAAGCCTTAATAGTTCTTCCTGCAACATTAACAAAATACACTATTTTAAAAAGATAAACTTGCTGTTAGCAATTAAAGACACTAATTTTCCTAATAACTATTTGTTTAGGGGTGGGGGTGGGGGTTGATATTAGCCATTGTTTCTCTGTCCTCAAATCTTAGTTGCCAACTGATATTTCTGGCACCAAACTCTGGACAGTTGTCTGAAAGTATACACCACTGAATAAAATAAAATACTTTGATATTTCTATCTGTCTGTTTACATTGATAGCAGCATTTAATTTGGACTCTATAGCTGTAATCTCTGCTGGCATAATGTGTCTTTCCCCTTTTTATCTCTATTGTATAGCTTGATGGGCTGGAACATTAAACAGCCTGCAGTTTTATGGCATTTTAGTCATGCCCATAAAGTGACTTACTGTTCTTAAATTATTGTTTCCCATTAAAGTCTTTTTATCCCACAAAGAAGTAGATCAGCATATAACGGAGTCTCCAGGTCTCTCTCTTATTTTTCCTTCCATTCATTTCTGTTTGATTCTGCCTGAAGGAAATCCCTATTGTTGTTGTTTTTCAGAAGTGATTTGGCATTGTGTCCTTCCCAGGGTTGAAAGACAATGACTGGCCCAAGGTTATCCAGCCCGTTTTATGCCTAAAGCTAGACGAGAATTCCCATTATCCCCATTTCTAGTCTGATGCCTTGTCATGACACCAAAATGGATTTCCTGGGCTGCTAACATAAGCTAAAAATATATTTCAAAAATAAAGCACAGGATCAAAATCTATAATGGCAACACAAACTGAAATGTTCATTCTCTCCCCCCCCCATCCCTGCCCCTCCTCATTTCTATACTCCCCCCCCCCCCATTTCTATAATGTCTATCGTATTTGGGTGCCAATCGGGGTGGGTTGCTGCTGGTTTTACTACCCATTCGCAACCTGCGCGCACCTGATGCTTACTGCGCACGCCTGCCGCACATGTGCATTGTTTAATGTAAATTGTTCTGAGCGCCTGTGCAGCACAATTTACAGTGAACTGCGCACACGCAGTCACCGCCCCGAGTCCCTTCGGGGAGAGGGGGCGGTCTAGAAATCCAATAAATAATAATAATTAAAATCCAAAATGGCAGTGGCCCAGTGGCGGTGAGGGAGCTGGTTCAGGGGCTTGGCAGGCCTAGGTCACTGCCAGTTCTGCGACCCAGGCCTGAATTCCACTACCAGTTCGGTTGAATCAGGAGCAACTCACCTCTGGTGACAACAGCATTTAATGTGATGCCTGAAGAAAACATTTTTCCTACCTCTTCTTGGAGACGCTTCATAGCGTTTCTCATTCTTCGCTTGAAACTGCCTTCCATTGTTCTATAACGATGATTGATGGCTAAAAGATAAAATAGTAGGTGAGAAAGCACAATAATATTAACATTTGTTTGGGAAAATCAGAATATAGGTTTTTTGTGAGACAGCATCCAGAACAGTGCATAATATTTTATTTCTGAATGATCCTTCACAACAGGCATTCAACACCCAGGCCAACTTATAATTTCAAGTAGCATAAAAAGATAAGCAAATATATAATATTCCCTCCCTAAAGGAACTCAGGGAATAGCCACAATAATGAGAAATGTGATTGGTAAATAAAAGCCAAACAATAAACAATAAAACCATTGGCCTCTAAAGCCCAGATTAAAAATAAGTGTTTTTAAATGTATTTTGTGTAGAGAGAGAAGGAGCTTCAAACAGCCACGGAGCTTCTGGGTTTCTCCTGCAGATTTCGAGGTCTGCTGAAACATTTTCTCCTGGGCAGTCAGGCCCTTTCAAAAGGCAGCTCCCCTTTGCCTCCCCTAATCAGCAAGGGAGAAATCCTTCCAAGACCTCTTCATAGCATCTGACTGCCCATCCCTGTCCAGGAATTTTCACTTTCTTCTTTTGTTTAAGCTGAATATTTGGTGTTTGTTTTCCAATCGATACCCCCCCCCCCCCCCCAGCGAGCCCTGAGCTACTTTTTAATGCCCTATAAGGGTCAGGGGAATTGTTTTCCATGAAGCCAGATGGGTGAGCCAAATTCACCCCGTGTATGGGAGACATTCCTGTTTCCCCAGATGGTTTTCCCCAGTTAAATTGGGGGAAAGAAGCTACAACCTACATTTCCAATGGCAACAAAAGCATATCTAAACCCTACAGAGTTTAACGTCACCACTTAATTCTTTGTTTTTTAACTTCTATCCCACCCATCTCCTCTAGAGCCAGATCTAGGTGGCTGAAAAGATAAAAGCGTTAACACATTAAAATAATAGCTATTAACACCAAAATTGTTTTAATAATATAAATCCTACCATGTAGGGCAGGTGATACTAACATGGATCTCCTTAACTATTTTTAATGATTTATATAATTGTCTGTGAATATTCCCTGTGAAGAGTCTGTAGGTCCGAAAGAACTATTTTTCTCTTTCAGATCACAAAAGACGTAAACAATTCCTAATACTTTCCAGAGGTAAAGCTTTGGCTGTGTGGGAAAGAATCTCAGTTTCTTCCCAAATGTCAACCTGTAAAGGTAGCTCAACAGGCTGCTTTCTCAGTTTAGGCCCGTGATGGCGAACCTATAGAACGCGTGCCACAGGTGGCACATGGAGCCATTTGTTAGGGCACGCGAGGCATTGCCCTGTGAGCTCCAGTGTGCATGCGCGCACTGGCCACCTGACTTTGGTCTTCAATTTCGGCCATTTTTCGCCCTCTGGAGACTTCCCTGAAGCCCATGGAGTGCAAAAAACAACCCAATGCACAAACCGGAAGTTCGGGAACGGACTTCCAGTTTGCGCGTTGGGCCATTTTTCTCCCCCCGGAAGCTTCAGGAAGCCTCCAGCGGGCCTCCAGGGGTGGCCCTTTTCAACCTCCCCAGGCTCCTAGAAAGCCTCTGGAGCCTGGGAAGGGCAAAAAAGGGGTCTACCATGCGCTAAAAGCGGGGGGGAGCACGCATGCGCATGGGGAGGTGTCACACGCATAGAATTATGGGTGTGGGTACGCCCACGCATGACCCCCCTGAGCTCCCCGCTTTTGGCACGCAACGGGGAAAAAGTTGGCCCCCAGTGTTTTAGCAGTACCTTGTCTGTGAAGTCATATGAGGTCACAACTGCATCCATAAAATTGCAAATATCAAGGGAGGCTTCATGTAAAACAAGAAACTGAACTGTTGCTGTTCCCAGTTTTTTCTTCCCCCAAAGTTTCATCAGAACAGGGGTCTCCATAGCGTTCCACATGCCTCCTACAATTTATCTGCCTTGAAGATGGGGATCGGCCACCAGAGTTTTCCAGGCACTCACTAAGGCGTCTGCCACCCACTGGAATGTAAACACCTAATATCCAAAGCAAAAAAGTAATAAAGACTTGGGGAGCTGCGAAGCAGAGTTCCAGTCTCTGCTTCCTCCGTTTCCATGAATACTTCTATAGCCTGTGGGAGCATTATTAGGAAACGCAGGGTGGGAATTACGGTTGTCTCGGTGGTTTATTTAGAAGTGAGATTCCTTCTGCTTTTCCTCCTCCCCTCCAAGAAGGCAAAGGACCCAGGGCTTAAGAGAAGACTTTCTGGGCAAGGAAGGATGGACTTGGATCTCTGCTGTTGTTCTAAGTATTATGGACAAGCCAATTGGAAAAAAAAACAATTTGTGGACCTATCCCTTCACATGACGAGGGCTGCAAGGAAAGGGGAAAAAAAAGATGATGACTGTTAAAGAATGGATTTTAAAAGTGACTGAATTAGCAAAGATGGAGAAATGGACTACTTTGATAAGAAATAATGTATTAAGCAGCTTTATAAGAGCCTGGAAACCGTTGGTGGACTTTCGGTGTACCAAATACAATAACAGATGGTTAACAGAGGGATTTGAAGAACAGTGTAATGTTTAGCTTAAACCTGTTGACTACTCTTTTCTATTTATTTTCAGCATCCAGCTGGGGTAGATTCTGTATGTGAAACGTTAAATTTATTTGGCATTTGGATCACCTTTCTCTCTCTCTCTCTCTCTCTTTTTGTACAACAATCTTTTTCCTTTGTTGTTGTTAGTGCTGGATGTAAGTTTTTCTTTTTTCTTTTTGTATTTTACCTTTTGTGATAAAATAATTATAGCTAAACAGAATATCTGCTGGTGTTAAATTTTATTTTAAATGCCTATTAGAGAACCTGCAACCTACTAAATCTTCCTTTCAGAGCTGTTTCCTTACCGGGATCCTCGGGGGCTTTGCAAGGAGAGACTCCTTCATTCCAGAAGCTGGTCTGCAGTCAGAGATGTCTCCTCTTGAGTGACAGTATATATGACACCGTCCAGTGACAGCACAGGACATGTTTCATGACATTTTGCATTATGACATGATCTTTGATCTAGCTGAGGACATATGCTGAGTGTGCACCCCCAGATCCTACATATTAGCTTTGAATATGAAAGACTGCAAGCTGAAAACAGAGATCCTAAGAGTCTCAGATGGCATCTAAACACTTTATTTTCCAGATATTTGGTTGTAGGATCTACCATTTTTCAATGGCACTCAATGGACATTTGGGGCATGGCATTCTTGCCCAACTGAGGAACAAAGTTGATTAGGTCAGTACAATCTCTGCTAGTCCATTTGTTATACTAGTCCAGTTCATGGTTTGGAATGGTTTGTATACCCTTTAAACCATTTGCCAACCTCCAAGTCATCCAAGAATGACAAGGTTAAAAATTATTATTATTATTTTTATTATAAATAATTAAAAACAATTAAATTGGAAGTCTTTAAAAAGATGTTAGATAGCCATTTGTCTGAAATGGTATAAGGTTCCTGCCCACGCAGGGGGTTGGACTAGAAGACCTACAAGGTCCCTTCCAACTCTGCTATTGTATTGTATTGTAAATCTGAGCCCTTTCCCAATGAAGACCCTGTTGTGTTATCAATTATATCAAAAGGAGCCAAGCAGGTCAGATATTTTCTGCCCCCATTACTACTGCAAAATCTTCTCTGAACATTCCTTGTGCAAAATTTCCTGAGGCCATTGGCAATGGCATTTCTACGAATCATGGGTGATTCAGGCTGAAAGTGCAGATGCTCGTTCCATTAATACAAATTTAATTAATAAATAAATGCCCAGCAGTATCTGGGCAGTTTATATACTTGGGTTGCAAGGTACCAGCAATTTCCTCGAGCCACTGAAATGCCAAAGAGAGTGAGATGTGAGATGAGGCTTGCAAAAAGTATCTTCTTTTATTTATGGCCATAGCAAAAGCTGAGCGACAAAACCATATCCAAAACATACAAACCAAATGCATGTAAGGAATATCTACACCCTGCAAGAGGGGCTCAGAGGGTTATATACATTTTAGGCAGATAGAAACAAAAGTTTATCCAATCAGAGAAAAAGATTTGTTACCAATGTGACCTTTACAGCGTTCTTTTATTCAAACTCCTGTCTCTGTCTACCTTATCTTTGGAGTATTCCTATAAGAGATAGCAAACATCCAGGTGGCCCATAGAGAGAGAGAGGGAGAAATACAGTTTAATAAAAGAGGGACTAGGGGAGACAGGATAGCAGCCTTCCAATATCTCAGGGTTGCCCCAAAGAAGAGGGAGTGAAGCTATTCTCCAAAGCACCTGAGGGCAGAACAAGAAGCAATGGGTGGAAACTAATCAAGGAGAGAAGCAACTTAGAACTGAGGAGAAATTTCCTGACAGTGAGAACAATTAATGGGTGGAACAGAAGTTGCCTCCAGAAGTTGTGAATGCCCCAACACTGCAAGTCTTTAAGAAGATGTTGGATAGCCATTTGTCTGAAATGGTATAGGGCTTCCTGCCTAGGCAGGGAGTTGGACTAGATGACCTCCAAGGTCCCTTCCAACTCTGCTATTTTATTATTGTATTACAGTAGGTAGGTAGATAGGGGAATAGATAGAGAGGGTGAAATACAGTAGGTAGGTAGGTAGAGGGATAGAGAGGGAGAAATAAGGTAGGTAGGTAGATAGAGGGAGAAAGGAAGAAATACAGTAGGTAGGTAGGTAGGTAGGTAGGTAGGTAGGTAGGTAGGTAGGTAGAGGGATAGATAGAGAGGGAGAAATACAGTAGGTAGGTAGGTTGGGGGTTATATGGTGGTTGTGTGTATATGTGCTGGTGTAGATCTACACACAGATTGGTTGGCCATTTAACCAGACTGGGCCACAGCAACAGCCAGGTATAGCTAGTTCTTAATAAAAGCAAATAGCCAATATTGATTCATATGGATTCATATACTCTTCAGGGTAGTCTCAGAATCTCAGCACCTCTTGATTGTTCCAGTTCCTTTTGTCAATTCAGCAAAAAAGAGCTCTAGCAACGAATTACTGTTTGTTTAACAAATAAGATTTTGCAGAGTTTCAGCAGCATAGCTGCCAACCAGACAAATGTAGTGTAACAATGCAAGCCAAGAACATAGCAGAGGGTCTGATTTAGGAATAATTGCATTGTTATTCAGATGCTAAGTCTACCTTTATAGTTGCATAATAAAAAATACAAAAGAACATGTTTATTGTGTAAGGAAAAGTCATCTGTCTAGTTGCATTGTAAGAATTAAAACATCCAATGACCTGTGAACATTTAGGATTGGAAAGAGCACTGCATTCTGAATTGAAAGTAAAAGTATTTGCAACAGAAAAAATGTCAGAACTGGCATGCTTCTTTTCTTGATTAGTTTCCACCCATTGTTTCCACCCATTGATGCAATTTCTGCGTTTCCCATCTTGAGTCTGTATAATGAGAAAACAAAACTTTGATCCTGCCACTACTTTTTCTAAAAGTTGGGCTTTTCTTGAAAGTTGAGGCTTATGGTGAATTATTAATGTATTCTGGTAAAAAATGTACTATAGTCAAAATACATTTTTAAGAAGTAAAATTTAAAATACAAGAAAGCCCATATCAGCGAGTGCAACAGTACTACAAAAACCATATTGCAAGTACTACAGAGTCCATGCTGTAAGGCCCTGATCAGGCCAACAGAAATTAGAAACCATTTTTGAGTTTTATGCTTCGTCATTTTCAGGGCCCTTTTGTGAGGTGGGTGGAGGAGGATGGACCTGGAGTTCCATGAGTGACAGGCCTGCCGCTCAATCAGAGGGAAGAGTGTGATCAGGCCACTCTTGGTCAGCCAATCACAGGAAAGGTTGGGGAGACTTTGGGGTGGAGAGATTTTTCCCCTCAGGATTTTCCTCGGTTGTTTTCAGTCTCTTGTGTGGGGAGGTTGAGGGAGAATCTGGGTGATTCCTGGTGCATTTTATTTCTCTTTCTGAATTCTTTAGGCTCCCCCCCTCCCTGGAATTGTATAGTTATAAGATCCTGTCCTTATCTGTTTTATTTGAGAGTCTTCATCCCTGGCAGGTTTTCAGAAGGGGCTTGCCAGGCCTTCTCCTTCCTGGGCCTGAGTCCTTGGGCGTCTCCATCTGAATTTCTTGCTTTCCCTCTTCCTGCTCTAAAGCCCTTCACCCTCACAGCACCCAATGGCTTCTCATGGCGACTGCAAGGCCCGTTTCTGGCTGCTCCTTCAAAAGACAGTGGAAGATTTAAAAAAGCTTACCTAGCAAAAACACACTGGCCCTTTCAAGGGCTGTTTTGGGATAGCTAAAGAAAGAAGGAAGCTTGATAATCCTCTGAAGAATGAATGGATGAAGAAAGTTAGCATCCACCCCTCTTGCAAGAATGAGATATTTTAGGAAATACTAAAAAGGCAGAATTTTACATCTTCTGTAAAGGATATACATGTTTCCAAAGACAGAATCTCGTAGCCTCAGCTCTCTGCCCCAAGTAGAAACTAAGGGCCATCTTTTAGAAATGCAGATTGGTAATCCATTCAAGATAGGATTAAAACCCCAAGGGAAGCCAGCACGTAGGATTAATTTCATTTATTAAACAAGATTAAAAACTTATTGCCAGCCTTCATGGGACAAACTAATTAAAATCCGAATCCCAGATGGACATTTCTTCCAACATTAGCCAGTCCCTTAAAAACCTTGATTTTTGCCAGCAGGAAAGCCTTTAAAATCTAAAATAGCCTATCCAGTCTGTATAACTGCCCAGAGTCATTTTGAAGAGTGAGACAGGCAGCATATCAATTTAATATTTTCTCAGCTCTCCCTTAAATTTTTTTTTGGGTGGTTTTCCTTCCAGTGACATTTCTAGTGTTATGGCATACACCTAAGTCGTCTTCAGTACCACGGCTCAAACCAACCATTTTTCTTCCTGTCTTGCGTTTTCAGAATGCAGTTTTAACATATGGGAAACACCTTAGAGTGGACTAACCTACATTTGGTGTGCACCAAATCTCTGCTATCAGTATGCACCAAGATCTGTAAATTGCAATAAATAACTGGAAAAATAAATGCAGTTTAGAATTACTTAGGATTATTTAAAAAATCATTTTCAGGGATTATGATTATCAAGAGGACTTTCATTTAAATTTCCTCTTTAAAAAAATACTTGAATCATCGCAGTTAAATAGGACGCTGAATATGTTGTAGTGAGGCATGGTTTTCAGTTTTATGCTTTGACATTTTCAGGGGCATTTGGGGAGTAGGAGCGGCCTGGATTTCCATGAGTGAAAGTAACTTCTTTATTGTGGCTCTTAGGTTTCATGGACTAGAAATGTCTGATAGTGGGTTTACAGTAACTTTTTTCTATGCATACACATACTTAAGGCACCACAACATCCCCAAAGCATGGAATTTATGCCACAAAAAATCACACCTATTAAACAGTCATCTTGGCAGCTTTCCTCCAAGCTTCAAAATGGTGGGAGTGAAAGCATTCAAATCAGTATGTCAGCCTAGTTATTCATACAGTTGCTGAATGAAAAAAACCTGGACTATTTTTTTCTCCCTCCCTCGTCTTCTCCCTCCTTCAGGTAGAAGTTGGTGATACTTTGGATCTTATTCTTGGAGAAGACAAAGAAACAGAAACAGCTGTAGTTGTAGTTATGCGAGTTGTTGTAAGGAAAGCATCTGAGAAGAATGAGAATGATACATAAACAAGGAAAATATAACAATAATAATAATAATAATAATGATCTTTATTGTCATTGTAATAATATTGTAATAAAATTACAATGAAATTGGTTTGAGCGCCGTGCCAACACCTGCACCAGGTGGAATACAGACAGCAGTGACAGCCACAATAGGAATCTTTCCATGCAAACAAAAAGGCCGACAAATGATAGTTGAAACAAAATGGCTGACAAATGACAGTTGAAAAGGATCAATTGTACTTTGTCTTTCATTATCCATTTCTTCAAATCTGTTTGGCATTTTAGGAGTTGGTGGAAGAGGAGCACGTCTCTTTTTCTTTTTTATTTCTTGTTGTAATGAACTTTGAAGAATCGCACTTGGCATTTTTTCTTCTCTCTCAGCTTTCCCAACAGAAAAGGATGGAATTACTGGTGGGGGTGGTGCTCTCCGCTTCTTCATTTCAATTCTTGCAGTTGCCCCTTGTATATTCCCAAAAGATAATGATGGTGCCACCGTTACAGAACATAAACTTCATGAAGAATCTGCGATCATTGTTTCAAATATCTGATAGATTAGTATATTTCCATTTCTAGGAATGAAAAATGAAATATGTAATTTCTATTTGCTTTCCTCTTTATCCAGAGGTGGCAGTATTGGAATGTAGCTAAACCTATTGGCCACTGTATTTTCACTTGTATAAAACAGTTCCTTCATGCATAAGATGGTTATAAAATTACAGGGGGTACTGTCAACAGTTGAGTCATGTATATCAGAAAAACAAGAGTGCTACTAAATTGGATAACTTGAAAGTGTTTGCCATCTCACTTGAAAACCCAGTGACAGTATAATAGATGGGAGTTAATGTTTACGTCAGTGTGCAGTGCAGCTCTGCATATTCAGTCTTCCATGGACATGTGATCTTATGGCAACAGGTGCTCATTAGAATAAACATGAGGCCCTGTACCAAAGTTCATATGTCTGATTTTATTTTAACTCACTGCTGCAAAGTACAATATATCTCTTTAGTAAAGGCATCTTTCAAAACCATCCTGCTGCTTATTCAGCTGATGGAAGACTTTGGCTGGATTTCATCCTTATTATGGCTCATCTATCAGAAATGCAGATACTTCACATACATAAATTATGAGGGCATACCAACTAGCTAAGGAATTGCAAGAAAATGCACAGAAGTAATGTATATGTATACTTACATATACTCATATATACCCTTTCAGGGAGAAGAGAGAGATACAGAGACAGACAGACAGTCTTGTATTACATTGGTATATTTGTGAATTAAAAATCTATGTTACGATATTAAAATAAAATTCTGTTAATTGTAGCTCAATAAATTTCATGTAAGAAATTGTATAAATGCTTTTTGTGCTCTTTGAGGATATGCTGATTATTGAAAACTGAAATATTTCCAAAATGATACTGTACACAAATAATTTTGTGTTGCAGTTTCACTGGTACCTTTTTAGCGATAACAAAAGCACATTTTATTTTATTGCAGAAATATATGGAAGGGATTACAGGAAGATTGGAAAAAACCCAGCAGGAAAATAAAATCAGAATTAAGTATGGAAGGACACAATATACAATACAATAGCAGAAGGGTCTTTGGAGGTCATCTAGTCCAACTCCCTGCCTAGGCAGGAAGCCCTATACCATTTCAGACAAATGGCTATCCAACATCTTCTTAAAGACTTGCAGTGTTGGAGCATTCACAACTTCTGGAGGCAACTTCTGTTCCACTGATTAATTGTTCTCACTGTCAGGAAATTTCTCCTTAGTTCTAAGTTGCTTCTCTCCTTGACTAGTTTCCACCCATTGCTTCTTGTTCTACCGTCAGGTGCCTTGGAGAATAGCTTGACTCCCTCTTCTTTGGGGCAACCCCTGAGATATCGGAAGACTGCTATCATGTCTCCCCTAGTCCTTTTTATTAAACTAGATATACCCAGTTTCTGCAACCGTTCTTCATATAACTTGTGTATATATAGAAGTGATGCTTTGTTTTAAATACAGAAAACAATACATATCCTACCACATGTAGGTTCTACCACAGCTTTTCGGCTCTTTCATAGTTCAGTAGAACCAAAAACCTGATATGTGATTTTTGTCATGTTCAGATGAGCAACAAAAACTGCTATTTCTAAATCGAGGCCTATAACATTAATGCCTCTATATAAATGTATAAATTTTAGTTCAGATTAACATTTATTGACATTATAAATCAGAAAATATTTTCTTTACTCTCTAAGAGTGGTACGTTCAGCTAACAAATGTAGCATGTTAGGAAGGCTATTTGAGAGAAAAAGCCACAATTAACCCTGGCCCTGAGAGCAAGAGAAAGTGTGGTACTGAGCTAGGAAACGTTCATAAGGCAGCAGAGAAATAGAAGTAGAAGATGCAGATTGGCATCATATTTGTGAAGATTATCCTGTTTTACTTGAAGCCAGTGTGAATTTTAAAGACAACACAAAGACAACACACGTAAGACAAAGTGGAGAGAAATTTGGTAGAAATTTGGGAAAGGAAATGTTCTAATCCAGCGGTAATAAACCTTTTTATACCTACCGCCCACTTTTGCATATCTATTAGTAGTCAAATTTTCTAGCCGCCCACCGGTTCCACAGTAATGGTGATTTATAAAGTAGGGAAGTCAATTAAATTTAAAAAAAGGAAAGTGCTTCAGCATCGGACAAAACCCCTACCGCCCACAATGAAAGCTGGAACGCCCACTAGTGAGCGATAGGGACCAGGTTGACTACCATTGTTCTAATCAATCCATTTCTCTCCTCACGGTTCTATTTACCCCTTTATTTTTAAATCATTAATAAACCATTATTTTCAGAACAGAAAAAAACATTTTTCTAAAGTGACATGTAGTACATATTAAGATCCAAGTAACATGTTATACAAATAGATAAATAGAAATGTGTCACACAGTAATTGTATCAACACCTCACTGCCACTACAAACTGTTGTGTAGCAGTTTCAATTAGAAGGCAAAATGGTGCTTCAGAGTGTGCAGCTGCATGTAGCTCTGCCTGCAAATGCTTCAAGCAATGATCCCTTTTACTGGAATGGCACACAGCTGTCCCATTTTATTGCATGATCCTAGGAAAAATAATTGTGGTTTAGGGAGTTGCAGGCATGTGCTCTGGCTTGTGTCCTGGCTGCTTTAAAGCATCTTTCTGTTTTCAGACTGAAATCCCAAAGGTGCTTTTTCAAGAGGCAACTGGTCTTGTTTTTTCTTCGAAGACGTTTCACTTCGCATCCAAGAAGCTTCTTCAGCTCTGACAGGATAGTGGAGAATGGAAGGATTTATATTCCTTGCAGACAGCTGGTCATTGGCAGAGTAGTATCGACCACTTGGAGCTTTATCTGTCCTCAGGGTCACTCGAGTAGGGCAAGCGGGTGTGTAGCAGGGATGTCAAATTGGTGGCCCATGGGCCGGAGTGTCATGCATAGGCCACGCCCACCCTAGCTGTGTGAATGGGAAAAATGTCACAAAAGTCACTTCACAGCAAAGTGATGTGGCGAGTTTGACACCTGTGGTGTGGAATCTTCTGGAAACTGCTGAAATAACTGTTGTAGACTGATAATGTAACATTCCCACTCTATTGAGAGAGGGCTCTTAAAGAGGGGTCAAAACTGAACAACCCTCTCAACGGGGAGGGATATGACATCATCTATCTCTAGCCTACGTCATTTCAGCAGTTCCAAGAAGGCTTCACACCCATTTGCACTACTCAGGTGACCCTGAAGACACAGACAAAGCTCTAAGATATATGTTTATATATATATATAACATTTATTTGCAAGCAGAACAAGTGTGTCATACTAGAAATGATAGAAAGTAAATGACATCCTTAGCATTGAACAAGCATTCTACTATAGAGCACTCAAGTCTACACACTGATCATATATGCAATTTATGCTATTCAGGGGAACAGCAAATCTAAAGGCAGGGATCAGTTTCTTTTTCTAAACCCATTTATGGGCTTTTCAGGGGGGGGGAAATCAGTGGGTTGGATCTGGAAGTCTTGTAAAAACCCACAAGTTACTGGAACCATGTTAGTATTGACTGATTTAAGTGGGACTGAAATACTGTTATCTTTGGATCTAATCCAACCCAACACACAAGGAAATGTCGATTTGGAAATATGATTTTATTCTGTTATGTTAATTTCATGACTTGCAGTAAAAGAAAAAAATAACACAATGTAACACATTGCGACACTAATACTCTTAGGGGAAAACAAACCAAAATGCTTTAATGTTTACTGAACATGTATTTAGTGGAATTATATAATCTATGTTTTTGATCAACTAAACAATGATTAAAGAAAAGTTCATAATCTTTCCAATAGTGAAATTATTTGGGTGTCACTGTATTTGAAGATACTAATCAACATACAATAGAGCTTAGTATATAATTCAAATAAAAATATAGATAGTGTATTTTCATATTTTCAAAGTAATTTAACTGATAAAAATATGGACTTAAGTGTTTTGCACATTCTTCAATTCAAGTATTTTTTTTTGAAGTAGTGAGTATAACAGGTAATAGCACCATTTTTACTGATACAGAGTAGGATTCTATATTTCACAATCTCCACGCAGACCAGTAGTTCTTTATCAAGATTATACAGAAAACAATAAAATAATTTATATGAATAAAAATGAAATCAATACTACAATCGTAACATAAACACTCATTAAATAACCCATGATTATAATTTTAATTTTTACTCCAAATCAACTACAAAATATAAAATTATTTTTAAAATGTAATAACTTGATTTTGTAAATTTTTCCTTTTCTAATATTCAAACTTGATATAAGGAATAACCACAAGCATAGAAACTGCTGTGATATTGCATTCTTTTTAAAGAGGTATAACAGTTTTAAATTGGAGATTTGAAATATTTAATTTTTTTATCAATTTCCAAATGATAAAGATCCCTATTGAGAATTGTCTTAAAGAAGTTAATTACTATTTAAATTAATTAAAAATTAAACATCTAATCTATTTCCACTGTTGAATATTATATTTAAATGATATATTATTAGATCAATACTAATAATTTGTGGTTCCTTGTGATCCAGTTTAGGTAGATGATAACTGAAAAAAACAGCAAGAAATATAAGCTACATAAAGGTATACTAAAATGGAGATAAAATAGATTTTTCCACCATATGTATTTGTTTCAGGGCTTTTAAGAGAAGACCTCTCATTGGATTATAACTTCCAACTTCTTAGCCATTCCTGCATGTGTAAACACATATGAAAGAAAAATGTATTGATCAGTTGTCCTAGTGCTAAACCAATTGACCTTCAAAATAACTGAAGTCACCATCTTTGGAAACTTGTCACTTTTTTGTTTTCTTGGCTTTTTTCAATATGTCACATTTTTTTCTATTTGGACGTCTGCATCTTTCATCAATACTTGGTATACATTCATAATGCCAAGCTTCATCCATCTTTTCAACAGGATAAACAGCTTCAACATAATGGCGGATGAGTCTCAGTCTGATAGGATCAAGCTGCTTCTTGTTACAAGCCCCTGAATGGTTGTATTGCAGTCTGAGGTTATCTGAAGTAAAGAGCTCAGGAAAAAGTCTTACTAAGAGTCGGGCAGCAAAGTTACCAACTGAAAGACTTTGTTGTACTATCTCTCTTACCTCTTTATCAGACAGCAAATATAGAGAAGGCACTGAAAAGTCTGGTGAAGGAACAATAAGTTCCTCAAGTGGTATCTTGCAAAAGTCTTTGTTGCTTCTTTCGGGAGGCAATGGTGGACCTTCAAATTCCTCTTTAAATCGTTCTGGGTTTATTGCATAGGTCAGGAATTCTCTCCTCTCAGGTACATGGACTTTTCGCTGCAACTGGTATGTGCGTCTCTGTTCACTATCTCTTCGACGACATCGTTCATCCAGTTTCCCAACAAATTCCAGTGTCCATACTCTGTCATTCTTAGCT
Source organism: Rhabdophis nuchalis (assembly GCA_039707465.1). Lineage (NCBI taxonomy): Eukaryota > Metazoa > Chordata > Lepidosauria > Squamata > Natricidae > Rhabdophis > Rhabdophis nuchalis. Next base: position 9,027,733 of record CM077647.1, on the reverse strand, counting down.
CTTGGATACAGCATTTGCACGTAGTGTCGTATCAATTTAATCCTAACAGGATCAAGTTGTTTTTTGCCTAGTGAGCCACTGCAATTGTATTGTTTCCTTAAGTTTTCAGGAGTAAACAATTCAGGAAATAAGTGAACTAGCATTCGAGAAGCAAAATTACCTATAGACAAGCTACTTTCATATATATTCTTAAGCTGCTCCTTACTTAACAGATAATCTGAGACAGGAACATCAAAGTCAGGGGAAGGAACATCAAGTTTATCAAAGTCTATGGGAACAAGCCAAATCTTTTTTGATCTTCTACCCGGTCTTTCATATTCAAAATTATCTTCTACTTTTATAACTGACACATCATCAGGCAAACTTGAAGAATCGTAGCACTCATCTCTTATCTGTTCATTCTCACTGTCATCCATATACATGCTTTCAAGTTCATCATTTATTCGCTGAACACAATGCTGTAGCCAAGCCTTTCTCTCCTGCATAGCAGGAAAGTAAATCTCCGTGTATCTGCGGATTACCTGAAGTCGCTGAGGATCAAGTTCTTGTTTTCCACATTCTCCGTAACAGCTGTATCGTTCAGCCAATTTTCTATGATCAAAGAGTTCTGGAAACAATCTGTGTAGCAAAAATACACAAAATTCTCCAGGAGAAGATGCTTCATCTAAAAATTCATTTATATCCTGAGCATCAAATACCCATTCTGAGGCAACAGAAGTATTTCTCTCAATAGGTAGAATTTCATCATCATCCTTATCATTAATATGATCAGACTCATAAAAACTGGAGGATTGTATATCTGGTTGACTACTCTCCATCTCTCTCTGAGCCCAAAAACTATTGAAAAAGTCATTGACCTGAGGCAAACATTCTGATTGCCAAACAGCAGGATTTTTCACAGATGGATAACAGACTTCCACATAATTTCGGATGAGCTGCAGATGAAGCGATTCAAGTTTCTTTTTGTTAAGATAACCGCAAGTGGTGCAGGCTTTACTTAATTCATCCTCACTAAAGAGTTCTGGAAAAAGTTGTACAAGTAATCGGCAAGCCAGATCACCACCTGATGTACTTTGATCCATAATCTGTTTGAGTTCTGAGGCAGTCAGTTGATATTCAGGAGGGGGTTTGAATTCTGCAACAGCATCTATTGGGCTGACATGTTTCTTAATTCTACTGACTTCTAGTGACAACAGATCGACTTTGCTATGCAGTTGAGTCATGTTAGAATTTAATGTATTCAGTGTATAAAACATTTTTTGTATTAAACAATAGATATTTGAATCAGATTCTGCAGTAATATTGCTTGTTTCTCTTTTCCGCTGCTCATTCAAAGTCCTAAGACTAGAGGGAGTGCTAGGATTAATCTTTTCAAATAACTCAAAGGTGAACTGTTCTGTTCCTGGCAAAGTCTTCTTCTCTGTAATTTTGTGAGAGATCCCATAAAGAGGTTTCTTATATGAAGGCATAACTGTGTTGTTCAAAGTTTCTTCACAAATCCATGTTAGACTGGAATTTTTGTTCTTGCTTGGCTGTTCAACATCTTCCTGAGTAGGCAATCCATCTCTGCATTTCAAGTTTGAGGTCTGATCCTTTCAATAAACAAAACAGGTCATTAGTTTAAAATACTTTTGAACAAATCCTTAACTTATCCTTAACGAACAAGTAATACATTATCTGAATTTAAACAAAGCATTGCTTTATTTGTCATAAATCAGTTGTAGTTGAACTTAGTTCTCTAAAACTCAGTAACATTCCATTAAATCATAAATTATTATATCTATTGACGAAGTGCAACTAAATTAATCTTAATTTAACTAACATTAGTCAAACAGTATTATTTTAGCAGGCATTTGTTACTGCTTATTATTTAGATCAGAAGACAATCCTGAATGTAAGTTGATATTCAAAAAATTTGACAGAATAACAGAAGAAGCATATATTAAAATCCCATGTAATACTGCTTCTCTTGTCAACCTAAAAGAGATTCCCATGAAAATTTCCTCCAATAAATATATTTAGGTAACACTTGCATATCTGTCCAGAAATGCATAATTGTTTATGCTCGCTGATCTGAGATACTATTCCAAAGGGAAAAAAATAATATTGGTACCATTAATACTTATGGAATTCAAATGAAATGTCCATAACATATTAGAATTGACAATGAAGATATTCAAGTGGTAGATAACTTCTGCCTTTTAGAATCAATCATATTCAACAGCAAAAAGATTGCCACTGATAAGATTATCCGGACCACAACCACTTGATCTCTGAAGGAACAGCAGTGTCTCCTGGTTAGATGGCAGATGACAGGAAGCATCTCCATTGAGAAGATGATAAAAGTAACAAAAGACCATCTATTCTAGAGAGGACAAGATTATGAGTTATGGTCTTGAATGCTTCTACGTCCAAGAAAGTGTTAAACTGAGAAATAATCACAGGTGGCCAAACGCTTTTCTATCCAGAGCCTCTATCTGCTACTCTAGCAGTAGCTATGAAAAAATAGAACAGAATGATGACCTATATTTGCTGCCCATAGAACAGAACAGAGTAGCAGTGTTGAAAGGGATCTTGGAGGTCTTCTAGTCCAACCCCCTGCTAAGGCAGGAAACCCTACACCACTTCAGACAAATGGCTGTCCAATCTCCTCATAAAAACTTCCAGTGTTGGAGCATTCACAACTTCTGGAGGCAAGCTGTTCCACTGATTAATTGTTCTGTCAGGAAATTTCTCCTCTGCTCTAAGTTGCTTCTCTCCTTGATTAGTTTCCACCCATTGCTTCTTGTCCTGCATTCAGGTGCTTTGGTGAATAGTTTGACTCCTTCTTCTTTGTGGCAACCCCTGAGATACTGGAAGACTGCTATCCTGTCTCCCCTAGTCCTTCTTTCTATTAAACTAGACATACCCAGTTCCTGCAACCATTCTTCATGTTTTAGCCTCCAGTCCCCTAATCATCTTGGTTGCTCTTCTCTGCACTCTTTCTAGAGTCTCCACATCTTTTCTACATCGTGGCGACCAAAACTGGATGCCGTATTTCAAATGTGGCCTTACCAAGGCATTATAAAGTGGTATTAAAATTTCATGTGATCTTGATTCTCTCCCTCTGTTTATGTAGCTTAGAACTGGGTTGGCTTTTTTGGCAGCTGCTGCACATGGCTGTCTCATTTAAATGGTTGTCCACTAGGATTCCAAGATCCCTCTCACAGTTGCTACTATTGAGCAAGGTACCACCTATACTGTACCTGTGTATTTGGTTTTTCTTGCCTAAATGTAGAACCGTACTCTTTTCACCATTGAATTTCATTTTGTTAGATAGTGCCCAGTGTTCAAGTTTGTCAAGATCCTTCTGTATCTTAAGCCTATCTTCTGGAGTGTTGGCTATTCCTGCCAGCTTGGTGTTGTCTGCAAATTTGATGAGTTCCCCATTTATCCCCTCATCAAAATCATTGATGAAGATGTTGAAGAGTACTGGGCCTAAAACAGAGCCTTGGGGGACTCCTCTAGGCTCTGTTTTAGGCATCTTGGGAGCTGTCGTAGCAGCAAAGAAAAATTCCCTCATAGATTACAGCAAATGGGCGGGACAAAACCATGCTACCCAGAACACTCTACGAATTTGAGTCTCTGTTTCCATAGAACTGGAGTGGGAAATACATCAGAGTTTCTGAGTCAGCGGCTAATGGCGATGGCGAGTAGCCGCGCCGGTCGGACACTGCGCCAATACGAAACAGGCAAGGCGTTGGAATTGAGCTGTGTTGTTCATTTCCTGAAACATTAGAAACGTGTGCTTTCTCTTTTCTTTCTTTTCCATTTCACCAGATTAAGCCACCACAACGCGTGGCCGGGTATGGCTAGTGCAGTGGTTCTCAACCTGTGGGTCGGGTCTCCTTTGTGGGTCGAACGACTCTTTCCCAGGGGTCGCCTAAGACCATGGGAAAACATATTTTCGATGATTTTAGGACCCTAGACACCAATTTTATGGTTGGGGGTCACCACAACATGAGGAACTGTATTAAAGGGTCGCGGCATTGGGAAGGTTGAGAACCACTGGGCTAGTGCTTATATACATTTGTAACTGATATACATTATTTCTTGAATTTCTCCATCTATCATTAGGTCATAATTCATACTAATATTTTGCCTTGTTTATGTGTCTTCAGTAATTCAGTACACAACAGATTTCTATGTTTTGCAAACACATTTTGTCTCACAACATGAACATCAAATTGTAAAATGGAAAACAAAAACATGTGAATACAGTAATCCCTCGTTTTCCACGGCTTCATTTTCCACGGCTTCATTGCTTCGCGAGTTTTTCAATAGCAAAAAAATGCATCGGTAGGAGGCAAGCGCCCCCTAGTGCTTGCTTTAAACGATGTCCACCAACTCAAGTTTCCGGTATAGATATACAGAATCCTACTTCGCGATTTTTCAGTTTCCGCGGAAGGGTCCGGTCCCGATTAGCCGCGAAAAACGAGGGATTACTGTACACGCACTTTAAAATCTGGTAGTATTTTTTTACTAGCCTAATGCTTAATCAAATATTGCAAAGGCAAACATGCACTGAACATTCTATCTTAAAAACCCAAGGAAATAACTTTTATTGTCCCAGAAAAAATAGCTGAAATATTCCCATTTATTTTCACTAACCCTAGATTGTATATGTACAACATATAACAGCAATGATTACCCTTTGAAGTGCAATTGCACAAAACAATGTAAGATAGTTAAGCTTTGAATATTGATGAAACCTGTTCTAATTTCAGCCATAATAATAATAATACATACTAACTAACTGACTTACATGTAAAATGACCCAAGTTCAAATCCCAGTAGCTGATGAGAGCTAAGTGGCTTGAAATAGATCTATACTAGTCTCCCTTATTTATTTATCAGCACAAACGCAACACACACACACACACACACACACACACGAAATCTGTTTTAATGTAGTGCACTTCATGTATTAAATAAACATTATCAAATAATAGTTGAAAAACTGTTTTGAATCTTGTCTTTTGAATAAACTATACAGTAGTTACTTCTGTAATGCAAGAACTGAACTTCACAGCAAAAATCATTTGAGTCTGAAGAAATACACTTCACTGTTGATATAAATGTATATCCTAAATGTATATTTATCAATAACCCCAGGATAAAATAATAGGTTTAAAATGCTCTGTGCAAGAAGTTACCTCTTGTGCAATGTCTCTTTTTTTCACACTTGGCAGTGGTTCTTTGTGCTTCCCATCCAAACTAAATGAGGGTCGTTTTCGCTTGTTGATGTCTTGTAAGCATGTTATTAAACCATCCAGTGAATTTTTTTCAGGTCTTGAAATGACAGAGCAGTCTAGCACTTGATCTTTATCAGATTCTCCTTTCATATTATTTTTAATACCTAATTTAAAGAAAAATAGTAACAAAGATATCACAGATAGGAAATTCATAAGCTACTGATTCAAGATAGATGTTTTGATAGGATATACAGTGGATATAAAGATATAGTGGGTGGTATTGGGGTAACATTGGCTACTTAGATTTTCACTTCTTTGCTTTTCTGACTTTCTTTTCTTTGGGGGGAGGGGCTTTCTGCTCCTTTATCTACAGATTTGCCTAATCTGAATAGACTAGAACAGTGGTTGTCAACCTGGTCCCTACCGCCCCCTAGCGGGCATTCCAGCTTTCATGGTGGGCTGTAGGGATTTTGTCCGATACTGAAGTACTTTCCTTTTTAAAATTTAATTGACTTCCCTACTTTATAAATCATCATTACTGTGGAACCGGTGGCTGGTTAGAAAATTTTACTACTAACAGAGAAAATAAAAAGTGGGCGGTAGGTATAAAAAGGTTGACTACCCCTGGACTAGAACAAGGATATTGTATACACTCATACATACAATGGATGTAAAAAGTCTATACACCACTGTTAAAATGACAGGTTTTTCAAATGTAAAACAATCAGATCAAGATTTAACTAATTTAATACAGTTGGAAGGGAACTTTCAGGTCAACTAGTCCAACCCCCTAGGAGACTCTACATCTGCCTCTACCTAGGATTGAACTCAACCTCCTCATTGGGAGGCGAGAGCTCCACCTCTAGGCCACAGGATAAATGACTTCAGAATTTCCCCCCCACCTTTAACCCTTAAGCTGTACAATTCAACTGAAAAACAAACAAATCTTTTTTTCCTGGGAAAATAACAATAAAAATGTACAATATGTGGTTGCATAAGTGTGCACATCCTCTTATAAGTAGGGATGTGGTTCAAACTGATGGTAAATAATAGTCAGTATACATGTGTCATCAATTCAAGTTATTCTGATCAAGCCCATACAAAGTTTTAATAGGACTTTTCTGACATTTATTCAGTTGCCTCTTACAGCAGAAGGCCTGGCCTGCAAACAGCCTACAAAGCATCAAATGGATCTCCTTGTTGGAAGGGTATCAGTCAAGGGAAGGTTGCAAAACAATTAACAAGTTTATGGTTTGATGAGACCAAGGTTGAACCTTTTGGCCATAATTCCCAAAAGTGTATTTGGTGCAAAAACAACACTGTACCACCACCAAAAGTTCACCATGGCCACAGTGTAACGTGGTGGACATCACTCTGCTTTGGGGCTGCTTTTATTCAGCTGGAATTGGGGATTTAGTCAAGGTGGAATAATCAGTCAGCTAAAATGCTGGCGATGGCGAGGAGTTTCACCTTCCAACACAACAATGAACCAAAGCATATCTCCAAATCAACAAACAAACGGCTTTACCAACTGATTAAAGTTTTGGAATGACGAAGCCAAAGCTAGGACCTGACCTCAGTTGAAAATCTGTGGGGTAATTTGTAGGAGGATGTAATTTGTAGGAGGAGAAGCACAGGAGATGGCTTCAAAATCTTGCAGATTTAGAACACTTTTTCAAGGAAGAGTGGGCAAAGATTTCAAAGGCAAGACGTGCCATTATGATAATTGCTACCCCAAAAGACTGAATGCTGTCATAAAATCAAAAAGGTGCTTCAAAATATTAGTTGAAAGGTGTGCACACCTGTCCAACCGCATGGTTGGCCTCAACATGTCTGAAAAACATCTAGGAGAACCATTCCTTTTTTTCAAACCCTACCCTTTCCTCTAGGCCAGTGGTAGTCAACATGGACCCTACCGCCCACTAGTGGGTGTTCCAGCTTTCATGGTGGGCGGTAGGGGTTTTGTCCGATACTGAAGCACTTTCCTTTTTTTAAATTTAATTGACTTCCCTACTTTATAAATCCCCATTCCTGTGGAAATGGTTGGTGGTTAGAAACTCTTACTGCTAACAGAGATACAAAAGTGGGTGGCAGGTATAAAAAGGTTTACTACCCCTGATCTAGGCCCTGACTTCCCCATCCCTGACTTCAGGTAGCTCCCATTTATAGGAAAAAAAACTTGATTTAGAAAAAAAAGAAAGAAAGAAATTCTGAAAGGCTAATAAAAGGGAGAAATTTACAATCTCTGCAAAGTTTTACATCAAATTCAATTACTTACTTTACTTTTACTTTTATTAAATTTGTATACCGCCCTTCGCCCTTGCGGGACTCAGGGTGGTGAACAGGCATAATAAAACAGTAAAACATCCGATACAAAAATACATTAAAATACTGTACATTAAAACTAATTAAATTTAAGGGCCTGTTCTAAAAACCAGATAACCATATAAAAACAGTTAATAAAATCAACTAAAATCAATTAAAAAATTACAATCGATTAAAAGAAAACAATCGATTAAAAGAAAACTACACCAGGCCGGCCGCACGAAATAGGTGCGTTTTCAGGGCCCGGCGGAAGAGGGGCAGGCAATACGTTACCTAATAATTACTGGCAATACAATACGTTACCTAATAATAATGAAAAAGATGGGGAATTGAAGGGAGGGGGGAAAAATCCAAACCTTTCAATATCAAAAATTGCAACCTTCTAAAAACCACTCCCACACCAACTTCAATCAGGCTTTAAATCGGTCTCCTATGATGATTATAATGAATATGCAAATATTAATCTATGAATTCAATGCCTTGCTTACGAATTTATATGTCTATAGTAAGATGGTGTTGCCATCTGAAATATGCTTCTACCTATTGGGCCAAGACCCCCTCCTCAAATCTTGTCTGGAGTCACTTTTCAGATTGAAAATATTTTTTATTTTGCCTTCAGGCATATTTCATACTGCTGATATAAGACAGTAGAATGATCAAGATTTTACCAAGGAACCAGTGAACCTTCCAATCATAATTTTGCTAATACTTTCTCATAATAAAAGTGTTTGGTTATCATCTATTTTTATTTAGAACTGAACATGTATAAAATCTCTTCTCATAATGTACATTTTTTTTTTTGATAAGGACATATATTTAAAGAACAGTACCGTCAGTATTATCTTCATCATCAATTAATTCAGCTGAATTCATATTCTGTTCCTCTATATTAATAGAAAAAGAAAGAAAATAGACGAAACATAAGCACAGTGTAAATTAATGATGTAAATGTAGCATTTCTGGTGCATAAGTAAGATGTACATCACGTTGAAGGCCATTTTTAGGTTTTAGGCAATACTATAATTCTATGCAAGGACATTTGCTTCTTCTGTTTGGTAGGCTGGTATAAAATATGTATGTTGCTTGGGTCATGAATTAATATTATTAAGAATGTAAAAAATGACAATAGTTCCAGATTTCATCAGAGCTGATGCTGTTGTGTTCGTTCTTTCAGTGACTAGCAACACAGATACTCCTAATAAGACATACTATGTAATACATACTATGTATGTATTCATGAGACTTGGATCCAACTGAGTCTTCCTGTGAATGAGGCTTCTTCCTTTAAAGTCATTTCAGTTAAATTGATTTTCCACAATGAAAGTTGGTGGGGGATGGAGGGAAGATATTTTCTTTTATTACAGGAATGTCAAGCTTTTTAGAGCAACTTTTAAGTAGAGATTTGGAGCAATTATTTCCATAAAAAGAACTCTGCATTCAAGAAACTAACATTGGACTGGAAATTTTAGGGATACATTTGATCTATTAAATTCCTGTGGAACAATTAGTTCTTTGTTAGAAAAAGGATTATCTTATATTCATTCTAATTACTTAGGCTGCCGTCTGCTGGGCCCTAGCTGTTGAGACAAATTCTTTCTAATATCTGAAGCAAACAAAAGAAGTATGCAACATAAATAGTTGGTGGCTGTGTCCAATCCTCTGCAACTCCTTTAAGTGCATGCTTTTTTCATTTATTACAACATAAAATAACATCCCTTTATGTGTGTGTTAAATAAAAAGGGAGGGAAACAATTGCAAATATCACCTTTTTCCAATTGTGTTTTCCCCAAAATAAGTCAGGGTCTTGCTTTCTTTTGACGCACAAAATATGACTTGGGCCTTATTATCAGGGAAGGGCTTATTTTTGGGGGGTTGCCGGCAGTTGCTCTCTTGCAAGCGGGCTCCCAAAGAACCAGGCACAGCCTCAGGAGTGAACAGCTGTGTCGCCCTGTCGCAGCAGTGCAAAAGCAGCCATAAAGTGACCGCACTCATGGGCAGCCACTCGGCAAACCTCCTTTCCAGCTAAGCACCTGTTCACTGCCGCTTGGCTCCCACGGCTTGACACCTTCGAAATGCCTCTAGGTCAGTGAATGGCGCTCTGCATGGCTGGAGAGGGGGGTTGCGTGAGCGGCTGTTCCGCTCCCACTTGCACGCCTTCGAGTCTCACAATGCCTTGGCCCAGCTCTCCATGCAGAGCCAGAGAGTACCTCCTCTGCCACCATCTGCCACCGCCATCCCAGCATGGCTTTTTCAGTGGCTTCCAAATTGAGTCTTCCGGCAGTGGCCCCTCTGGAAGTATACTCTATGGGCCGGCTGCTAGCAGAACGTACTCCTACAGCGTACAACCATAGAGTGTACTTCCAGAAGGGCCACTGCTGGAAGACTCTTTGGAAGCCTCCGAAAAAGCCATGCTGGGATGGCAGCAGTGGAGGTGCCCTGGCTCTGCATGGAGAGCTGGGCCAGGGCATTGTGAGACTCAAATTTGTGGGAGTGGAACAGCTGCTCGCACAACCCCCCTCTCCAGCCGTGCAGAGAGCCATTCATTGACCTAGAGGCATTTCAAAGGTGCCCCCCCGGTCAGTCAATGGAGCTTGTACCCAGCTGGAAATGAGGTTTGCTGGGTGGCTGCTTATGAGCATGGTCTCTTCATGGCTGCTGTGTTGTGCTCCTCCAACAGCGCAACCCAGCTGTTCGCTCCTGTGTCCAGCTCTTTTGAAGCTCTCTCGTAAGAGAGCAGCCACCTGGCAACCCCCCGTCCAGCTGGCACAGTGCTGCTCATCAATCTAGCAGTATCCCGAAGGTGCCAAGCAACTTGAGTGCCTTTGCTGCCCTCCTCTGTTCCCGTGGCTTGATACCTTCAGGATATCGCTAGGTTGGTGAGCGGCGCTCTGCCTGGCCAGGGGGGGGGGGTTGTCCAGGGGGCTTATTTTCGGTGTAGGGCTTATATTTTTGTCCACTCAAAAAATGTGGCGTGGCCTTAGGTTCAGGACATGTCGTATTTTCGGGAAAACATGGTAGTAAGGAAAATCATGCCTCATATCAAATCATCAATGGGAACTCTTTACTTCATGACTATGAGGTTATTGTGTATGAAGGTATACCCATTTGTCATTGCTTTGACACTAAATAAGCATTTTCTAATTTTATTCCAATAGAGTAGAACAGATGGCTGAAGTGTCACCAGGATTTGACATAAGTGTTAATGGAAACAGGCTAATAAGTTCTATGGGACATAGAGGTAAAACTCGAAAAATTAGAATATTGTGCAAAAGTTCATTTATTTCAGTAATGCAATTTAAAAGGTGAAACTAATATATGAGATAGACTCGTTACATGCAAAACAAGATAGTTTATGCTGTAATTGTCATAACTGGCATGATTATGGCGTGTACAGCTCAGGAAAACCCCAAATCCACAATCTCAGAAAATTAGAATATTGTGAAAAGGTGCAATATTCTAGGCTCAAAGTGTCCCACTCTAATCAGCTAATTAAACCTGCAAAGGGTTCCTGAGCCTTTAAATGGTCTCTCAGTCTGGTTCAGTAGGAATCACAATCATGGGAAAGACTGCTGACCTGACAGTTGTGCAGAAAACCATCATTGACACCCTCCATAAGGAGGGAAAGCCTCAAAAGGTAATTGCAAAAGACGTTGGATGTTCCCAAAGTGCTGTATCAAAGCACATGAATAGAAAGTTATGTGGAAGGGAAAAGTGTGGAAGAAAAAGGTGCACAAGCAGCAGGGATGACCGCAGCCTGGAGAGGATTGTCAGGAAAAGGCCATGTTGGAGACTTTTGCAAGAAGTTATTTTATTATTTATTTCAATTTCTATACCGCGCCTTCTCCACCGAAGTGGACCCAGGGTGGTGCACAGGAATTTAAAATGAACAATAATAAAATACAATAAATACAATAAATAGGTAAAAAAGAATTAAATCACAGCCTGTGCTAAAATTCCCCCTAAAAAATCTAACATCCATTTACATGTTTGGCAGTAGCTATATTACAAAAGTCTAAACTATTACGCAAGACCAGCTTGTTGAAAAAAATATGTTTTAAGTGAACGGCGAAAGAGGGGAAGGTCCGTGATAGTGCGAAGTTCGGGGGGTAGGTCGTTCCAGACGGCCGGCCCTGCCACAGAGAAGGCCCTACCGCTGGGCACTGCTAGCCGGCATTGACCAGCGGTTGGTACCCACAGTAGGCCCTCTCTGGGAGCGTATCAGATGCAGGGAGGTATGTGGCAGGAGACGGTCCCGCAAGTAGCTAGGCCCCGAGCCATGGAGTGATTTGAAGATGGTAACAAGCACTTTGAAGCGCACCCGGAAGGCCACCAGTAGCCAGTGCAGCTCGCGCAGGAGAGGTGTTACGTGGGAGTAATGAGAAGCTCACAGAATCCCCCACGCGGCCGCATTCTGAACCAACTGGAGCCTCTGGGTGCACCTCAAGGGGAGCCCCATGTAGAGAGCGTTACAATAGTCTTAAGTGAGACGTCACGAGTGCTTGAGTGACAGTGCGGAGGGCGTCTCGGTCCAGAAAGGGATGCAGCTGGCGTACCAGGCGAACCTGGTAGAATGCCCCCCTGGTCACGGCCGTCACGTGGTCATCTAGGGACAGCCGCGAATCCAGGAGGACGCCCAAGTTGGGAGCCCTTTCCACGGGGGCCAATGACTCGCCCCCAATAACCAGCGATGGAATGAGCTGGCTATGCCGAGACGCCGGAAACCACAGCCACTCGGTCTTGGACGGGTTGAGCCGAAGTTTGTTACTTCACATCCAGAGCCAAGTGGACTGAGGCTGGAGTCAGTGCATCAAGAGCCACCATACAGGTGGATCCTGGACATGGCCTTCAAATGTCGTATTCTTCTTGTCAAGTCGCTCCTGCACAACAAACGTCAGAAGCTTCTTTCCCTGGGCTAGAGAAAAACAGACCTGGGTTGTTGCTCAGTAGTCCAAAGTCCTCTTTTCTGATGAGAGCAACTTTTCCATCTCATTTGGAAACCATGGAGGAAGAACGGAGAGGCACACAATGCAAGATGCTTGAAGTCCAGTGTGAAGTTTCCACAGTCTGTGTTGATTTGGGGAGCCATGTGATCTGCTGATGTTGGTCCAGCATGCTTCATTAAGTCCAGGGTCAACGCAGCCGTTTACCAGGAGATTTTGGAGCACTTCATGCTTCCTTCCGCAGACGAGCTTTATGGGGATGCTGACTTCATTTTCCTGCAGGACCTGGCACCTGTCCACACTGCCAAAAGCACCAAAACCTGGTTCAATGACCGTGGGATTACTGTGCTTGATTGGCCAGCAAACTTGCCTGACCATGGAGAATCTATGGGGCATTGCCAAGAGAAAGATGAGAGACATGAGACTGAACAGTGCAGAAGAGCTGTATGCCATAATCATCACAATTATGACAAATCACAGCTTGAACCATCTTGCTTTGCATGTAATGAATCTTGTCTCATATCAGTTTCATTACTGAAATAAATGAACTTTTGCACGATATTCTAATTTTTTGAGTTTCATCTGTATATTATGGTGTCACTGATGCTACAATATATACCATTACAAAATAATAAAGATAAGTATAAATAATAAAGTATAAGGTCAAGGGGGAAAACCCAGTTTCCTTCCCTTGCCACTCCAGTTACCCTACCACCGGCATTTACCTGAATAAGGGATGCTTATGAACATTAGCTGTCACAACAAAGGAATCCCCAGGTAGCTTTGTGTACCTCACAAAATTAAAAACATTGTTCTCTCCAGTAGTGATAATGATAGCTACTGTGTGCCTGTCTGATCACCAAATGAAATGGCAGTTGCAAGAAGTAGCACATTCATTGCTTAATGGGAATAACACTCTACGTACCAAAAGCAAGCAAGCAAGTGAAGATGCTTTTTTTGCCACGTGAAATTTTCATGGCTTCCCAAGGAATTAAAATGTGTCCTACTCCTTGCAAAAGCTAATGCAGATCCTTATTGGGAGCCTTAAGCAACAACTCTTAAGACATCGTCTTTTCTTCACCTCCTCATGGAAATCAAGGCAAGCCCACGTAACACCTCTCCTGCGCGAGCTGCACTGGCTGCCTGTGGCCTTTCGAGTGCGCTTCAAGGTGTTGACCACCATCTTTAAATCGCTCCATGGCTCGGGGCCTAGCTATATACGAGACCACCTCCTGCCCCATACATCCCTTCGTCCGGTCCGCTCCCACAGAGCAGGCCTACTCCGGGTGCCGTCGGCTGGGCAATGCCGGCTGGCGACACCCAGGGGAAGAGCCTTCTCTGTGGCGGGCCCAGCCCTCTGGAACGACCTACCCCCGACCTTCGCACTACCTCGGACCTCTGTCTCTTCCCCCAACGTCTTAAGACGTACTTATTCCAACAAGCCGGCCTAGGATAGTCCCCCGCTTCTGACTTTTAAATATAAATTATAATTTGGTTACGGTTTTAATAACGGGTTTTAGCACGGGTGAATTAATTTAATATATTTTTAATTGATGTATATTGTATTTATGGTTTTATATAATGCTTGTGCGCCGCCCTGGGTCCTAACAAGGAGAAGGGCGGGGTATAAATTTAATAAAATAAAAAATAAATAAATAAATAAAACCACAGCTGAAAAGCTTGCAAGAATTCAGGACAGCAAGACCGATCAGGGACAATGAACTAAAGGGGCAAGTTGTTGGCCTATGTGTTTGTATGAAGTGTGGCATCTGAAAGCGGGTCCAGGATACTCAACCCTCATCGCTGCCCTCTCAAAACAATGCATAGATGCTTTTTGTCATTCGGTCTCCTGTTCTCCAGAGTCAGCAGCATCTCAAATTGACTCCACTGCTTTCAATCTTCCTTACCAAGTCCCTATTTCTTGCAGTATCCTTTCAGCAGGTTCTCCCTTACGGCAGGTTCTATCTATGGGTAGAACAGCTCCACTTGCCATAAACGTTGGCCTGGAAGCCATACCTCTGTGCTTGCTCCTCTGAGCTCCCTATCTGCCTCTATGTTACTTAAGTGTCTGGCCAAATCTACCTTGTTCTGCTCTGTTACTTAAATCTCTGGCCAATTGGACCATGAGGACTAAAAAGGCCACTGCTTATCTTGAAAGAACTATTTAGGCTAGGAAGACTAGTCCACTAAGGTAAAGTAACCTAAAAGTCTGTAGATTCTCAGTCATGGTTGTTACAAACCTTTGGCTAAAGTAACCTAGGGTGTGAAGACATTCAGCACCCCCCTCCCTTTATATGATTGCGAGACAGCGCTTCGGGTCACATGGATATTTCCCCCCCCCCCCTCACCAAATGGCCGGCGTGAAGGGCACATTCCCTCCATCAAAAACTTGACTGGTAAGAAGAAAAACTTTAAAGAACTTAATCAGCCATGGTGCCAACCCCCAGGGCCCGCCAGCAGTCACAAAAAAGAGGATCCCTGTTGCCATCCGAGGAGCAGTTTCTAGGCAACGGGGACGGCGGAGGTAGGACTTGAAGCAAACTGGAAAGAAGGCGGGCTGGGGCCATGGCTGGGCTCGCTGGTTACCCGCTGAAGCACCTTTCCTTACCAGCCTTTCTAGCAGCGCAGCTCCCTTCCCATTTCTTGGGCAGCTGCCACAAGGCTTTGCTTTCCTCACCCCCTACAGCCCCCCACAATCCCGTAGAGGAAGCCCCCTCTGTGGGGAAGCTGGAAGCCAGGCAGGAGGAGGGGAAATACTCTTTCCTCCCTCTCTCCCACCCACTGACCAAAGGCTTTGGCGGCGGCTGGACTGCTCGGCCACAAGAACCCGGCCATCCACAGCCACTCTGCGTCAGCAGGAGAGACCGCCCGACGCGCCCGCTCTCCGAGCCGCGGCGCGGGTCATCCCGGCAGCGCACTGTAATGAGATAACGCGTGGGGAGGGGGGCGCCTTGGGGCCCGAGCTGAGAAAGTTGGGGAGAGGGAAGGGGCTTACCTGGCTCCGTCTTAGGCACTGTGGAAAAAAGGAGGGCGGGGACACTTGGTCTCTTGGTCTTGGGTGGGTTTGTGGGTGTTTTTTTAAAAATAATAAATGTAAAAGAAAAAAGAACTGCCGTGTCTGGCTGCCCCGGCTTTCCCTCCCCCTTGGCGCTTTGTGTGAAGTGTGTGAGTGTGCGCGCGTGTATCTAGTGTGCGTGAGGGTCCGCGCGCTCTCGCGTGACGTGACGGGACCGTGTGTCATTTCCGCACAAGGACACTGGGCCCCGAGGAGTTGCGGCCACCCGGGACACAGAATGCAGGGGAGGAGAGGAAGAGGAGAAGGGGGGAGCGCGAGTGGGCGGGCTGACGAAATCCAGGCATTGCTGCTGCCGCGCGCTCTCACGCTCGCTCGAGAAAAAAAAAAGAATCTAATGCCCTCTTGGGTTCCACACGCATGCATGGAAAAGAACCCCCCCCCCCCCGTCCTCCTCTACCTCTTGCATGCACTTCTGAGCCCCGCCCACGTCCCCATGGTTATGGGCTGGTGGATAAAGCTGTTAGGGGACACTGCCACTCTCGTGCTCTTTCTCTCTGCTTCCGCCCTACATTTCCCCCACCCCCTTTCTTCCCACAGTGAAAGTCGGCTTGCCGCGTCTCCTTTCCATTCGGGATAGGAGGCCGGCAGGGATTGGGGTTTCCCCGGGGGGGGGGGAGTTTGTGGTGCCCACAAGTGCTACTATTTTGGGCAGGCTGGATCTCTTACAGGGCGCGCAGATCGGGAGAATCCGCCATGAGCTAACTAAGCTTAGTGCTTACTTAGAAAAGCTTTCCCCCCCATCGCTTTTGTATCCCACTCGGCGGCGTGGGGCGAAAGGCAAGAGGTTGGCAGTTGTGTTTTTTGGAGCCCTGCTGCTATGAAGCCCTTCGTGCTTGCGATGCACCCATGTGTGAGCGGAAAAGTGGAAGGATTCGCCCTCGAATTGCTTAAGGCGCATCTTGAGAAAGCAGAAACACGTGAAAGTCTCCTCTGGCTCAGTAGACCTTGAAAAGCCATAAACCAGGGTGCCTTGCATGGAAGCAGTTTCCTGACATTTCCCACATAATATCCTGGAAAATATCCTAATGTTGACAGTTAAAAAGTATTTCTATGGACCTTACCACAAGTTTCTTCAGTACTATGGTTTTCTTCAGGTGTTAGTTTTCTTTTTTTAATCCCACCTTTATCATTTTTATAAATAGCTCAAGGAAGCAGACATGCCTAACACTCCTTCCTCTTCCTATTTTCCCCACAACAACAGCCCTGTGGGGTGGGTTAGGCTGAGAAGAGGGACTGGCTCCCATCTGGCTTTACATGGCTAAAGGGAGGACTAGACCTCAAGAGTCTTGGGTTTCTAGCCTGGTGACTTAACCCCTAGGCCAAATTGGGTCTTGTCTACATTATTATTTCAATAATTTTATAATAAAATGCGATTTACAAATATTTATTGGAGTTTCAAATCCTTATGGATTAAATTTGTAGCACTGCAGTATGTCGTGGGGTAAGGAGAAAGTTGCAAGGCAAGATAGTCAATAAAAGTTCCATTATATACAATAAATCACTAGTGGTATAGATGGCAAACTGCAATGCTAAATTAATGAAGTGACACCTTGACATAAGTCATCCAAATGCTGTTGTTTCGTAACTAAGTGTGATAATCTCGTATGTGCCATCATTTGCTCCCCCCCCCAATAAACTTCACAACAGACCTCAACAAACTTAGAAATACATAAATACATATGACTATGTTACTGTTATGTATCTATGTTCATTTGAGTATCACTTTGTGTTCTAGAGTCCAGAAAATTCCTCATCCCCTTAGGTCAAATTTATGACGAACTTTATTGTGTGTGTGTGTACATAAATCCACACACCCACATTTATTAATATATTTCTCAACTCCAAACGTTTTATAATCAATTTATTTTAGCATATTATAAACCAAATAGGGATAATTTTGCTTGAAAATATCAACAACTTAATATACTGAAATCTAGTCTCATAGGTAATGGATTTTAGTTACGATTAGTTTTCTTTACCCCTATGTGATAAACCGAACTTGTTAGGATAATGTTTTCACCTTCACATCTATTAAAAGAATGGAAACCATTGATAATTCTTTAATTTGAAGTGTTAACTAGTGTATTACAATAATTGTACTTAGTTCTGTAGTTTTTGTTTACCCAATGTTGGGGATGCCCACTGGCGTTGCACGACATTGAGAAATTGTGTGCTTTCGCCTTGGACAGCAAGGTCTTAAGTGGGCAGGTTGGAACAAACCCAAAAATGTTTTTATTTTTGGTGCTGCCTCCTCATCCCCAGAAAACTCAGCATCCCTAACCTCCCCATCTTCAGAGACGGGACTGGTTACACTGGGATCTAGCTGCTGATAAGGGCCTCTGCACTAGTGGGCTGGCAGTGATGTGGGATAGGCCACTGGTGGGGCTGGCAGTGATGTGGGATAGGCCACTGGGGGAGCCGGCAGTGATGTAGAATAGGCCACTGGGGGAGCTGGCAGTGATGTAGAATAGGCCACTGATGGGGCTGGCAGTGATGTAGAACAAGCACCAGGAAGCACTGGGGCAGGGTTAGTGCCAGAAGCCTTCTGCTGGAGACCTCCAGCTATGCCCTGGCCAATGGCCGAAGCTCTGGCTTCCTGTATGTCAGGCACCGTCAGGGAAGAACTGGGTAGTTCTGGGTGGAGGCCTACAGCTGGGCATCTTGCCAAAGATGTCCCTGTAGATCAGAGCCATAGCCCCACAGCCCAGAGGTATTTATTGGGAAGAGGGGGCTGAAAGGGCCAGGGGGCCTGTTCCAATGTAAATGGAGAGGGCTGGACAGAAATATTGCTGCTAGATTGGGGCATAGTATTCCTCTTTGTAAGGTTTGAGAATACGCTGAGACCCATAGAAGTTTGAGAAAACATCCAAGGCACAATGAGTCAAACGTGAGACTTAACCTGAGGCTTGAATCAGCATTTAATCTTTGATCGAAGTTTAAAGACGTGATGGTCAGTTTTTCCCAACATATCCCAAGGATATGCAGGGAAGAATTACCCTTCAGAGAAGGTGTAGCTCTTTTTTATACATTAGAGACATCATAGAATAACATCCTGGCTTTACAATACTCCTCACTAGCCTTATCAACATTGCCTCTTTCCTCTGTTCCCACAATTGGCCATTTGGCCCCCTGTTGTGATGGGCACAGATCAAAGGTGAGATACGTTGTTAGGCAAAAGGGGGGATATATCAAAGGTGTCAGTTTTACAGCTCTTTACAACTCCATTCTGGGATAAATTCTATGCCCATTTTGCTAACAAATCATGTGAAGCAAACATATTCTGAGATGTTGTTGTAAAAGTTGTTGTAAGAGCACTAGCAGTTGCATTAGTTATTATTGCAAGCATTGGCTGTAACCTTATAATTCAATTCAGCATATATACAGTACAATTCAGCATATATACAGTACCATCGGCTAGGCACATAGTCAAACCTTATAAGCCATCTGGAGCATGCCAATGAAAAGTTACCACATCTGTGCATAATCCACTCTGTCCATTTATATTTACATGTGAGTTACTAGGTTGTGTCAGGTTAATTCCAGACTGCGAGGTGACAGTAGGTGAAGAAAACACCCTTGCTTGGAATGTATGATTTCTCACACTTGTCATTGCATTACATTCTCCTCCTATTTGTCCTATGCTTAAGAAAATTATCCCCAAATATTGAACTACTGCATTACATCAATACATCTTATATCTTCAGGGATTATGATATCACTATCTCTTAGGATTACTGTGTTTAAATCAGGCTGATTCAATGTCCCAATATATATGAAATTTATATGGGAGCAATCACAATTATAGTGTCCCACTACTCCATACAGGCATGTATCAGTTTATAAGTACAACCATAATAACAGTAATATTCAGTGATATAGTTACCATCACAAAATCAACACAATCTCGTAAGAGTGCAAAGTTGTACAGCTGCTTTTAGGATCTTCAGGTGGAATAGAAGAGGTTGATCCTCCTGCAAGAAGGAAAAATCACAAAATCTCTGCATACTACATCAGTTTTTGGAAATGTTCATTCTTAGTAGGTTTCTACAGGAACCATTTTCCACAAGTATAGTGATTTGCCCTTTGTCTCCAGTTTGGGCTGCTGTTTCAGTGGTTAGCAGGACTAATTACCAAGGGTCTGTTCCAGGCTTGGCTGAGTTTTTTCCTCGTCAGGTTTTAGCAGGACCCAATCACCAGCAGCAAATTTGAGACATATGGTTTGAGCTAGCAGTCCTTTGTCTTCTTTAAAGGCATACCTTTAGTCTCATATTGTGGAATTTCCCCCATTCTACATTATTTCAGAAGGCAGACGATTTAAATTTTATGGAACATGACGTTCCCACTGCCTCTTATGATTTTGCAGTAAAATGAGTAAATTTCACATATTTGTCACAATTCACAGCATCCAGAAATTTTCAAAAACAAACCACATCATCATCATCTGACTACATTGTAAAACTCAACTCATATACCCTAACTTAGATTTACATCAGGCAGATTCCTTTCTGGCAGTGTTTTATCTTTTGTTACTCCTGATTGGCCTATTAACAGCACAAAAGGTGAGGATTGCAGTAGATAAAAGAGTATAGTTATAGTGCCAATTCCTGAAGGAAACAGATGGCATTTATAGAAGGAAAAGGACCCGTGAAGGATTCAGATCCCAATGCAGGAGGATACAACTGACCACAGGCATATGATTTCACAGAGGCACATGTGCCACAAATGCTCAAAAAGAAAACACCTTTACAGCAGCACAACACATATACATGTTACAATAGAACAAATGTCTATTAAATAACAAAGTTTCTACTTCATGTGATAAATACTCACTACTTTTCCCTGAGGACTTTCTATATATGTTGTAATTTCTAACTCACCTCTATAATAATTCTAAAAAGGACAACAACATATTGCTAACAAACAAGCTGCCAAAACACGTTTTTGAAGGGATCCGCAATAGCACTGCAATCTTTCTTTGCCCTCTGAGATAAGCGGGGATTCAAGGTCCAGTTAGTGACCTTTCAAGAGTGCTACACTCTCTCCCGCCAGTCTGGGAGGTAGACAGCCCACAGGGCGAGCTATGGGCCTAAGCCCTCACACTCCAGCCCAAGTTGACAGCTCAGAATACTACTCCAGTCCCACTCCCAGTATAAGGAAAGAAGTCAATGTCAATTCGTTCTTCAACCAATCATTCAATCAGCAAAGTGCTCAGGAGATACACGATGACACCACCATCTTTGAAGTGGACTGAGTCGAAAAGCTGAGTAAGGCTTGCAACAAGGGGCATGTCTTAACTAACTGAGCACTTTGCTGATTGATTGGTTGAAGAACGAGAAGTCACGAGTGCTTGAGTGACTGTGCGAAGGTCCTCCCGGTCCAGTAAGAGGCGCAATTGGCGGACCAGGCGAACGCCCCCCCAAAACGCCCCCATGGCCACGGCCGCCACTTGGTCCTCCAGGGACAGCCGGGAATCCAGGAGGACTCCTAAATTGCGCACCCTCTCCATGGGGGCCAATATTTCACCCCCCCCATGGCCAGTGATGGTGTCATCTAGCTAAACCGGGAGGCCGGGAACCACAGCCACTCGGTCTTGGACGGGTTGAGTTTGAGTTTGTTACTGCCCATCCAGATCCGTACAGCCTCTAAATACCTCCCTAGGCCTCACTTCACGTAGAGGGACTCACAGCCAGTAGTCTGGTACAGTGATCTCCCTCGGCTCCAGACCCTCCCTAACAATAATCGCCACTCCTCCACTGCTGCCTAGGGCCCGAGGCTGGTAGCCTGGTGGGCACTTTCCACGAGGGGTAAACCCCCCTCGGGCCCAACCAGGTTTCTGTAATTCCCACCAGGTCCGGGTCCCCCTCTGACACTAAGTCATTTATGAAGGGGGCTTTATTCACCACGGACCTGGCATTGCAGAGCATCAGCCTGGGGCCCTGGCTCTGTAATCCTTGACTGCCTAGCCCCCGAAGGGAGCACGGGGTTGGGGCAAGTGACCGCTTGTAACCAGCGGTCACGATCCCCCAACTCAACATGGACACCCTGTCTCCCGCCGCCCCTGCCCCTCCCCGAGACCGTATAGATGGGAAAACCCTCCGTAGGAACGACCCCCCCTCCTTCCTCGCTAGACCAACCCTTTATCCTAATTCCGCAGGCCGGCCCTGTACCCAGACCCCCATCTGACTGATTAGACCCTCCCTCCACCCTGGGTCCCGTAAAAAGCTGAATTGTTAGACTAGAGGGCCATACCTGTGAGAAGGGAGACTCTCGCAAGCGAAGGAGATCTTGCCTCGAATAAATGGTAGGATAAGTCCACGAGGGCTGGCGACGTCTTCCTGGGCCAAAACGGCCCTTGACCCCTTTGCGGCGTTCAGGAGCTAATCTCCATATTCGCGCATGCGCAAATGAATAATCTCCAGGGCGTGGGCTGGGTCAGGGCAGAAATTAAGACAATATCAATTCCTGTGCCCTGTAGAACCAGGTGTTCACCTTGGGAACAAAGTCCAACCGCAATACCACCCTATCTGGATGAAAAACACAGGACCTTCCTCAGAGAGGACTGCCAATTCAGAGATCCTCCTGGCTGATGTAATGGCCACCAAAAATGCAACCTTAAATGTAAGGAAGCGGAGGTTGGTTGATCTCAATGGCTCATAGGGTACAAGAATTCAATACCGTACCTGTGTACCACTGGGGATATCAAGTTGGTTGTCCTCTTGATGATCGTGTGCACCATGGGATACTGAGCTAGAGGACTCCAGAGTGAAGCACGCCAATACTGAGGACAGGACCGCCACCTCTCTGCGGATAGTATTGGACTTTATCTAGTTCTTCCTGGAGGAACTCCAGGATTTGGGGCAATCGTTACATCGGTGGGAATCAAACCCTTCGTGGCGCACCAGCCCCAAAAGGCCTTCCATGTGGCATTGTAAATTCAATCAGTTGAGGGCCTCCTATTTCTTTGATCACCTTGGAGGAGTAATTGCTCAAGTGCCATATGGTCAGTTAAAGCCACTGTGGTTCCACATGGATCAAGGCACCACCTTGGCTGAGGGAGATCTTGCTCTGAAGAATCCTCCATGGGCGAGCTACCAACAGGTCTGCAAAACATGGTCTTCTGGACCATTGAGGGACCGGGAGTAGGATCTCGGCCCTCTCCGCCAGCACTTTGGAATAAGTGGAAGAGGAGGGAAGGCCAGTTCCTCTCCACACCTCTGAGGTTTTTCATTCGCTGTCTCATATCGAACAAGGCAAAGCAAATCATGGAAACGGCTACGAGGCAAAAGGGCGGCAGGAACTGACCGGCTCGATCCTTTTGGAGCTGTTTTCACTGCCGTTCACCTTCCCTCTGATCTCTGGTAATGTGGCGGTTGAAAGCCAGGCGCTGCCTTGCAGCTCACTCCTCAGCCTTGGAGGTGCCCATTTAGTGTCCGAGACCATTCTCTTACTGACTGATATAGGCACCGCTCCACTAGGGTCTGGAGCTTGAGAGGGAAAGGATGTGCTGGGCACTGGAACCGCTGCTAGTAACGCCAAAGGTCCTATGTGAAGGAACATTTTGATGTCTTTAGCACGGTGAGTGCTGGCTGAATCCCAGACTAGCAGAAACCTCTGGCCATTTCGCAAAACAAGTGAAAGCATCAAATCGACCCATTTTCTTATAACTGCTTGTGTGCAGTAGGCTTTTTCGTTTCAAGAACATAAATGCCTAAAACATGTTCAATCCTACCTTTCTTAGTCCTGATTAGAAGTAGGGATTTCTTTCCATCCAGATGAATTGCCAAAATACAGGTGACATGCATTTTCACCAGAGGAGGGGAATGCAGATTGACGAGGCATGAGGTGCAGGTTTTGTTTCCTTTTTATTGAAGCGCTCCAAGAAAAGGGGCCTAAAATGCCCAGGTATGGAGAGGACATTGAAGGCTGCAATCACTGACAACCCAGCTCTGGAAAATAAAAAAAAACTTTTGGTATCGTTTTTATAAAGCGGAGGCCCCCAAACTTGGCAACTTTAAGACTTGCGGACTTCAACATAGCTGGCTGGAGAATTCTGTGAGTTGAAGTCTACAAAGTCTTGGGGTTGCCAATTTTGGGGGCCCCTGTTACAAAGTTTTTCTGAGCGGCATGCAATAAGCTCGAAGCCAAGAACGACATGTGCAATCTACTTCGCATTCCATTCACTAGGCTAGGCTGGCTCTACAATGGTCACTTTACCAAACCATTTTTCTCCAGGATGCAGAGCCATTTAAGACCATGCCAAAAAAACCAAATCCAAAAAGGTTTGGGCAGGCATGCACAGTGCTGCCCCAGGAAGCCGTTGCCTTGGCTACCGCACTCTGGCTTGCCCTCCCTGATTTATTTATTTATCTGTTTATTTATTTAATTAGACTTTTTTATACCGCCCCCTCTCCGGGTAGGACTCGGGGCGGTGCACAGCAGATAAAAATACAAATAATACATACACCTAAATAAATACATTCATACCACTAAAACCAAATTAAATTAAGAACTGTCCTAAAAATTTAAGACACTATAAAATTAATTACTAAAATCGACGTTTAAAGTCTAATCCAGGCCGGCCAGGTGGAAAAAATATGACTTGAGCTCCCGGCGGAAGAGGCGTCGTAGGTCCGTGATAGTGCGAATATTGGGGGGCAGGTCATTCCAGAGAGCCAGGCCCGCCACAGAGAAGGCCCTACCCCTGGGGATCGCCAGACGGCATTGACCGGCCGATGACACCCTGAGGAGGCCCTCCCTGAGTGAGCAGACAGGTCAAAGGGAGGTATGTGGTAGGAGGCGGTCTCGCAAATACTCAGGTCCTGTGCTGTGAGAATCAGTGCCTGCAGCTTCTCTGATGGGACGCCCTGTTTCCAACTGCCGTCGTGTGGTGCGAGCGAGCGACCAGCGTTGACCTCATGAGACAGCCATACTATTCCCCAGCGAGCTCCTGAGCGTAGGGAAATGGATCGCAGGTGGAAAAACTCAGAGCTGCTGAACTTTATGCCAACAATAGTTGTCTGGTGGATTTCTTTTGTTTCTGGGTATTGGTCCTCTCTTCGCTTGTTCCTCAGTTCCAATAACTCTGGAAACCCAATTGAGATGCAAATGGCCTTGTTGGGAAATGGGTTGTCTACGGAGAACAAACTTGGCTGGTTTGTTCAGCAAGCCTCTACTATATGTCCCTTCTGTTTGCATCGCTGACGTGTGCCTGCTGCTCTGGATGATTTCCCCCACACCGGAATTCTTTATATTCAGCTCCTGAATTTCCTACCTTCCTTTCTGAATTTATACGGTGGATTTCATCTTCCCCATCTTTGGTTCCATTGGATTCAGTGTTATCTGCTGTTCAATGGTTGCTCCATGCATATGGTTAGACACTGCTAGATTTTTGGATAGTGGCTGTGGATTTATCAAAGGATTCAACGGCTTGGGCTTTGTCTAGGGCGGTTTCAAACATGATGCCCCTTCCTGTCAACAATCTTTTGCAGGGTCAGGTCCCTCAGAACCAAAATATGTCAATCCCGCATCATTTCATCTAAATTGATGAATTCAAATTCGGAGGTGACTTTCCTCAAACTTGCAATGAATTAATTTATTGTTTCCCCCTCCTGCTGGCATCTAATAAAACTTGTGTTTGCTAACAAGTGGCGGTGCTGAGGGATCCTAGTGGTAGTTTTCTAATTATATGAAATATAAATTAACATGGTATAGGGCCCATAGTTGGAAATGTGTTATTATTGACGGCTTTCTATAATGTTCTATAGTTTTGTTTTATGAAATTGTCTTTATGTTTAAAGGCTTCTTCAATTATAAATACATACTTTTTGTGTTTAGTAAAATGTTTTTCTTGTATGAGATTCTATGGCTTCTCTTATATGGCCCATGAGAATAGTGATAACTGATACTGAAAATTTTGGAATCCTAGTAATTCACTTTGCTTTTTGGTCCTGAGTTATAACCAACTCATTCTAGGATGCATTCTTAGTTGAAGTAGGTGTGAGGTACTTCCGAAAGGAGATTTAAAATTTAGCGTATCTGAAATTCAGATTTTGCGAAAGTATTTTTTTTAAATCATTTTATTTCCAGCTAACTTTCTACTCTAATAAATTAAAATGGGAACAGTTGCAATCCTTAATACGAATGTCTGTTCAAACATTTCAGTTATAAGTAAATGCAAATCAACCATTTCTTAAAAGCTAAACTTACAAATTAAAATGCTTTTATGCTCTGTAATTAAAAGCTTTCATAATATGTTCAGGAATATCTTTTTGTAGAAAAATAAAGATAAACAAAATGGGTATATGACCATAGTTGTATGATGTATGTGTTTCCAATAGAGTATTTCAGAAAGCCCCAGGAAACCACCTATTATTAGCTCTCTGCCTACATCTCCTAGAATACGCGTTCAAGAAGAACCATTTAATGGTAAATTCAATCATACATTACGCTTCTCGTTATGTCAACATGCATAAATATTATACATGGCTTTCAGTCATTCAGATATGGAAAATATAATTCAGTGGCTAGGGGTTGTGTGTGTGTGGTGCTTGGTAGGTGGGTGGATTTATAGGAGCTGTTCGGGAAGTGATCAAAAGCAAGAAAAGCTCATTTAAAAGATGGAAGGCTTCTCCAAACGAGGACAACAGGCAGAAACAAATTCTGGCAGAACAAATGGAAGGCAACAACCAGGGAAGATATCAGAGAGCCCATCAACCGAAGTCTAGCCAGTTGCATCTCAGCCAATCAGATGCAATCGGCTGTTGCTGGATGTCAAAGGCTGAGGTCGAAGACTTGCGGCCGGTCGTAAGTCAAGGACCTCAACAGGTTCATTGTTCTGTTCAAAATCCCACCTTCGTTGCCAGTGTTAGATAGGGGGTTGAAACAAGAGGCAGGATGAGTTTCAGTAGGAGAAAAACAAGCCGTGAACTCCTCGGCAGCTCCCTCTTTTAAGGAAGCTGTCTGGCTCATTCAGTCTATGACAGTTCTCCAATTTCCCACTTAGAAATTGGACCAATGGTTGATACTATTTACATATGTAACAAAACCAAACTGATTCAATTTGTTAAAGCACTCTCAATTGTCATGTGTATGCAGCACAAATGTAAAAGGTACACACTTCTGAGGTTTTCACCTCCCTGTAGCTCCTCCCACCTAATGGCTGAAAGTCCCTGTGGCCCTGGTGATTCCTGTGGGGCCTTGCGGCGGTGCGTCACCAAGGGGCAGCGCGGGATGCAGTGCATGTGCCTCCCTGGCCTATGATAACCGGAAGCAGGAGGGAGGAGACCCCTGCCTGTCCCTTTTCCAGGAAGGCAAGAAACTACTGCTTTCAGAAGGGGGGGGGGTGCCCTGCCCGAGGCTGTGTTGCTCCCGCTACCCAACGGCACCTTACCCAGCCAGCCTCCCAGCCCCTCAGTGCCCGCAGATCTCTCACCGCCGCCACCGCAGCATCTCTCCCTCTGCCTCCTACCAGCCCTCCAACCTCTCCGTGGAGGCAGCAGCGGCGAGAAGAGATCGGAGGGCTGGTAGGAAGCGGAGGTGCTGTTCTACTGAACACCAAAGTTGGGTCTGGATGAGTAATAGAGGGAGGGGAGGGACAGGGAGGAAAAACCGAGGCAGAAAAGGAAGGGATTTGCTGAGAGAGTCTCTGAGGTGAAACTTTTTCATTTCACCAAACTTCGCCACAGCAATGCATGGCCGGGTATCGCTAGTAATAAATACAAGCAGTATGAATCTCTCAGCGACGCTCTTGTGTGTTGGATGTGAGTTTGTTCTTGGATGACCATGTGCCACAGATAAAGATGGCTGATTCTTTGTGCTTCTGCCTTCTCCAAATACTAAAGGAAGTGGAATCTGGCTTCCCAATGTGCACTTGGTTTGAGAGTGCAGACTGATGGGTAAATGGATGGAATCAGCTTCAAACAGTAAATTGGGGTGTGTTTGTCTCTCCTGCCACTAGATGGAGCTAGAGAGCAAAAACAGTATGATTAACAAGTTTCTTTAGTCGCCTCCATAGATTTTCAATTGGTTTAAGTTCCAGGCCATGGAAATGATTATTTTTATATTCTGAGGCGAGGTGGCAATAATTGAGGTGGCACAGCTCGCAATTAACTCTTATTTAATACTAACAGCAACTATAACAGCAAAAGGTAAAGGTCCCGCCTTCTGACAGCTATTTATACTCCAGCTGTCAGACGGGCAACCAATCCACAATCAACATTTCTCCCACCTGGAGTCCGGCATGCTGTATAGCTAATGGCGTCTTTCTCGCTCAGGCTGACGTTGCCAGGTCGTAACTGCGAGGACATAACACCCCTTTACTCCTGGATAATGCGTAGTCCTGTAGTAGGCAGGGTGACATTAGCTCCACAGCTCGCAATTGGACTGAACGTCTCAGTTCCTAGGAGGGCTGCCACAAGAGGAATGGGACAGTGGCTCAATGCATCAGAGTGTCCCAATTGCTTGCCGCGACGGTGAACTACGTGATAGGAGTAAGCCATAAGGAATGCTGACCACCATAGCATACGCGGGGAGAGAATCGTTAGGTTTGGTAGTCACCCGCCAAAATGCCCAGCAGTGGGTTATGATAAGTAATGAATTGGAAGTGGCAGCCATAATAAGTATTCATGGAATCTTCCCCCAACACCTCCTTATCTATTTGGCTGTAGTTTGGTGCGTGAAAAATACACTATGGGGGCTTCCCTGCCATTAGGAAAGATGTGGGCCAGGACTGCCCCGATGCCATAGGGGGACATGTCACAAACTATTGTCAAAGGCACTCTATTGTTACATTGGATGAGGACTACCGATTATGTAAGCAGCTCCTTGACAGCTGCGAATGCATGCGCCTCACGGTTTCCCCACTGCCGGGGCTGTCAAGCAGTCTATGAAGGGGCCTGGCAATGGAAGCCTTATGAGGCAAAAAGAGCACACAAAACCCCAGGAAGGCCTGTAGCTCTGCTTTTGCCGCCTCTGGCCATCAATGACGTCCCTCAAAAATTCCACTGAAGCAACTCCTATTCGATGTTTGCTTCATTTTCTATTCGGCATTTGCTTTATTTTAAGTACGAGGGTGATTCAATAAATAAGGTGAATTTTTCTGTATAAGGACTTTTAATACAGATAGAAGCTTACTTTTTTTTTTCAATGTAGTCTCCCACACACTTTTCCCATCTGTGCACAAGCTTCCGTATTCCCTCAGTGTAAAAATTTTTAGACTGATGTCTCAGCCAGTCGCTCACAACACTTTTGACTTCCCCGTCACTTTCAAACTTCGTGCCTCTCGTGAACGCTTTCAAGGGACCAAACAGGTGAAAGTCTGAAGGGGCAAGCTCTGGGCTATAAGGGGGATGAGGGAGCAGTTCCCAGCCCAGCTCGTTGATGGTCTGCACCGTTTGGGCTGCTGTGTGATGCCTTGCGTTGTCATGATGCAAGATGACACCTTTTGACTGATGACCTCTGCGTTTGTTCTTTATGTCTTTCTTGACCTGCCTCAGCAGTTCACAGTAGTTGGCACAGTTCACAGTGCTTCCTTTTTCAAGGAATGAAATGGTGATTGGGCCTTGCATATCCCAAAAAACGGTGAGCATCACCTTCCTAGTGGACCGCTGGGACTTGAACTTCTTCACTGGAGAGCCTACGTGCTTCCACTCCATGGACTGTCGTTTAGACTCAGGCTCATAGTGCCAAACCCATGACTCGTCACATGTGACCACCTTCTTCAGAAACTCATCACCATCCTTCTCATAGCGGGAAAGACACTGCTGGGACAACTCAACCCTCCTCTGTGCTCTGCAGTAAGCATCTTTGGCACCCACCTGCAGCTGACCTTCGAGTAGCCAAGGTCATCATGGACAATTTTGTGTGCTGTTCCAACAGATAAGCTCAAAGTCCTTGCAATGTCATCCACTGTCACCCTTCTGTCAGACGGAATGAGGTCATTGACTGATTCGATCACCTCAGGAGACCTCACTTCTATAGGCCTTCCAGGCCTGCCTTCATCCTCAACACTGCTCCGTCGTACAAGCCAGACTTCTTAAAACATAATAGAATGGCCTGCAGTTTGTCGACAAGTTCTGATCTGCTTTCAGCGGCGATAAGGATGTCATCTGAATAGGGGACGACCCCATCCAGCCCATGGAGCAGCTGTTCCACGAGGCTTTGGAAAATTCCTGGTGCCTTGTTGATTCCAAATTGGAGATAGCGGTACCGGAAAGCCCTTGTGTGTGTTACTATAGTCTGCGCCTTGGACATGGCCTCATCAACTGGAAGCTGTTGATATGCTTGTGCTATATCCAGCTTTGCGAAAATCTTACCTCGTCCCAGTGAGCACAGGAGGATTACTGGTACTGGGTGAAGTCTTGATAGGGATGACAATTGGCGTTTCCCATTTAGAATGGTCTATGCTTTTCAGTATGCCGGGCAATTAGTTTTCCATTTCAGTTTCTGCCTTGCTCGCAGGGCAAAGGGAACTCGTCTGGCTTTTAACCTAATAGGGGCCACTTGAGGATCCAAGGTAAGGGAGTCATCAAATACATCTAGAAACACCCTGGCCAGGTTCAGGTTGTCAGAGTAGCAGTAGCGTAGATGCCAGTGACAGATAGACCTATGACTCCAAAACTAGTCCAATCCCAATAGGCTGGCTAAGTGATCAGCCACTACAATGAGGGGTAGGCGGCCTTAGAATGTGGCGAGTTCAATAACCGCACTTGCGTAAGCGACGTGATGTGATGGCACAAATAGGCTGTTTGAGGGTGCTGCATGACACTGGATTTCGCAGATCCTGTACCCTCAATGAGCACAGTCAGGAAAAGACTGGAGCACCCTCAATGAGCACAGTTTTCTGTGTCTTGTTGCCGCCATGCGACAACACCAGATCGACACCAGATCCTCCCTCACCGTTATGTTTTGGGATGCTCTCAGCCGCGCCATTCCCGGTCTACAGAAACGCCAGCTGAAGGAGCCCACCCTGAGGATCCGGGATTATCAAGGGAACCAGGTTCCGGTCGTGGGAGAAGGTGTTTTTACGGTTGAGCATGAAGGATTCAAGGAAAATTGGAGATGGCGATACCGGAAAGCCCCTTTGTGTGTTTAGTCTGCGCCTCGGACGTGGCCTCATCGGCTGGAAGCTGCTGATATGCTTGGGCTATATCATCATCTTCTTCTTTATTGTCATTGTAATAAAATTGTAATGGAATTACAATGGAATTGGTTTGAGCGCTCTCTGCCAACATTTGCATCAGGTGTAATACAAACAGCATTGACAGCCATAACAGGAATCATTCCAGGCAAACAAAAATATCCAATTTTGCGAAAATCTTACCTCGTTCCAAGAGGTTCTGGATTATTGGTAACTGGGTGAAGGGCTCTGTTTATGGTGGACCTGTAGTCCGTGCATATTCTAATGGACCCATCAGCCTTGATAGGGATGACAATTGGCGTTTCCCATTTAGAATGGTCCATGTTTTCCAGTATGCCTTGGGCAATTAGTTTTCCACTTCAGTTTCTGCCTTGCCTGCAGGGCAAAGAGAACTCTTCTGGCTTTTAACCTAGTAGAGGTCACTTGAGGATCTAAGGCAGTGGTTCCCAAACTTTTTCAGCCCTTGGTGCTACAAACTGATCCTCGGTGCCCCCCCCCCCCCCGAATTCAATTTTTTTTACAATTAGTTTGGTGGGCGTGGCTAGGGGTTTTTGTGACTGGGCGGTTTGCACGACCGAAAACAGATAATAACAGTAAAGTTCAAAACTTTAACAATTAATTGCACATTTATTCAAAATTGAATTTAAAAACCTTTGTAGTTAATGTTAATTCAACAAAATTGTCGAACATGATGCAGTGATACCAGGTTTTCAAAGTCTAATAGTCATTTATCAAGAATCTTACTAACTGGTAACTTAGTAAAGTCAATAAAATTTAGTTACTACTTCATTGTTCAGTAAATTCTTAATGTGATGGATGAACTTGATGAAGTGATACCAGTTTCCCAATGTCTGGTTTTAAGTCACCTAGCAGGAGTCTTAAATCACCACATTCAGTAATCTGGAGTTGATTTCTTTGCTTGGAGAGGTTGGATGACCATACTGAAGAAGATCCTGATATCACTCAGACATATCTTTATGCAACATGTCCAAATGGTCACAAAACAGTTGAAGATCATCATTTTGTATCTCATCCTTTAGCTCGGAAATTGGTATAGCTTGCGACCACCTATATTGCGCTTGAAGAGAGTTAGACAGTAGAGATGACAGATTTGGCACTAATAAGATTGACCTCAATTTCTTGCAACTGCAAATTCAATTCATTGAACTTTGCTAATAGTTCTGATAAATAGGTTTGGTCTTTGATGGAGCATTTGGCGATCATGGTCACTAATGGAGCCGGACAGCAGTTCTTCAATTAAAAGGACAGGGGCGACTTGGACCAGGTACAATAGCCTGGAGCTGAGAGTGGCGGTGTGGCTAAGGGACTTACCCGGTTGATGTATTAAACGGGAAGCCGTATGCTGCCAAAAAGACTTCCAGTCCATCATATGTGGTGACAAAATGGGTGGTTTTTGGCAGTCCCCAGCAAATAGGCCCAGTAGTGGCTTGTGGTCTGTCACAAGGTCAAAGAGTCTGCAATATAGGAATCAATGGAAGCGTTGGACTCCTGCAACCACAGCCAACACTCCTTGTCCAGCTGGCTGTAATTCCATTCAACTGATGATAAAGTTCATGAATAGAATGCTATTGGAGCCTCTTCTCTATGCGGGACTCATTGGCTTGGGATTGTGCTCCTACACCAAATGGGGAGGCATCACAGGTGAGAACCTAGTGGGAGGTACTTTGTGTACCAGGATGCTGTTAGATGATAATAGTCCTCGATAGCGGAGAATGCAAAAGCTTTTTCGCCCCCAGGACCAAGGTGTCTTCTTGTTTAGCAGTTGGTGAAGCGACTCAAGCTACAGTTGCTTTGTGTGGCAAGAATGCACTATAAAAGTTTAGGAGCCCCATGAAAGCCTGTAGTTCGGTTTTGTTCTTGGATGTCGGAGCTTCCCGGATTATTTCTCCTTATGTGGTTTTTGAACACTAATAATAATAATAATAATTTTAATTTATATCCCGCTCTCTCTCCCCAAGGGGACTCGAGGCGGGGCACAGGCAATTAAAAATACTAATAAACCACAAACAAATACAAAATACAGAGTTAAAAATAGATTAAATAGATCCTGCGCTAAAACCCATAAACTAAACTAAAAATTACCCCTAAAAAACCCTAACCTAAAAAGAGACTACCCAAGGCCGGCCAGACGAAAAAAGTGCGTCTTTAATTTTAAGCGGAAGGAGCGGAGGTCCGTGGTTGTCCTGATATCGGGGGGAAGGTCATTCCAGAGGGCTGGGCCCGCCACAGAGAAGGCCCTTCCCCTGGGCGTCGCCCGCTGACAAAGTCTAGTGGACGGCACCCGAAGAAGTCCCTCTCTGTGGGAGCGAATCGGCCGTGAGGATGTATGGGGCAGGATCCGATCCCGCAGGTAGCTAGGTCCCGAGCCATGGAGCGCTTTGAAGATGGTAATTAACACCTTGAAGCGCACCCGGAAGACGACAGGTAGCCAGTGCAGCTCGCGCAACAGCGGTGTTACATGGGCAAACCTAGAGGTGCCCATAATTGCTCGCGCGGCTGCATTCTGGACCAACTGAAGCCTCCGGGTACACCTCAAGGGGAGCCCCATGTAGAGAGAGTTGCAATAATCCAGTCGGGATGAAACTAACATGCTGGTTCTCACTTCTCAGCTTGTCTATTCTCAGCTTGTCTATTCTCAGCTTGTCTATTCTCAGCTGGTCTATTTGCAAATACTGAGCTGAAGGTGTACTGTCCTTAAAGACTTGGGACAAAGACTTGCCCGAACTAGCACTTTCGGAGTGAACTGCCGGCAAAATCATGCGGGAAGAATACACTGTAAAAGTTTGGAACACCCAAAATCCTAAAAAAGTTTAGGAGTTGTTGGATGTCAGAGCTTCCTGGATGGCTTAGAGTCTAGTACATAAGAAGCTACTCTTTTACATAAGGCCTAGATTATTTCTCTCCATGTTGTTTTTGAACCCTGCAACTAAGATGGTTGTTCTCACTTCTCAGCTTGTCTGTTCGCTAATACTGAGCTGAAATACCCCTTAGTTGAAGGTGTCGGGCAGGAATGTCACTTTGCCATCGTGCCAGACATCACCCCCCCCCCCCCCAAACCCAATAACAGCGAACATTGCCTAAAAGTCATTCTGGCGGTTGGAGGACACAACTAGACATACATTTCATGGTGCAAGAGCAGCTGGGTAAGATCCCCAGCATCCAATGCTTCTCATCAAAGAATAAGGTGGTCTTCCTCTACCTTGGAACTTGTCAACTCTCAAGGTAGCTGAATGGCTAGACTGATTATACTCTTAACCCCAGTAGGAGCTTCTGAGATCCTGTTGCCTGGAAGATTGTTTTTTAGGGTAGGGGTTGGTGCGGTTAACCCTTTTTTAATGTGGATGACAAAACCTTACTTTTGTCCTTCCCCTTCACAAGTAAGGGTGTCAGTGCCTCCCCGAATATGCTCCCCCCTTCATATGGCTCGGCAGCCAATTTCCATTTGTGCCTCATGTCCGTTTGCCACTGTCTGGGCAACAGTAGTCGGCGGGAGGCAACTGCTGACACCCAAAGCCTGGGGAGCAAATCACGTGGAGGCCAGGGTAGCATCTTCAGAGAACTGCACTGCTGCAATGATTTTATTTAAATTTAGATGCACTCTCAAGTCGGTAGGAGGGATCCTTTCCTGGAGGTTTTGAAGCCAGGACAAACTGGAACTAGAAAAGAAGGAAGCAGCTGTTGAGGCCCGCAGTGCCCAACTGCCGCCTGGTGTCCTCTCTGGAGGGTCTGGTCTGCCCTTTTGTCCTGAAGCTTGAGGACCGCCTCATGTGAGCCCGGCAGAGTGTTGTAGGAGTGGAGTGCCGAGACTGGTGTTTCAATAAAAGGCCACTTTTCTCCTGTGTGCTGTTTGGAGAGTCCAAGAATGGGTTAACACAGCCTATCTGCCCCAGGACTGAGTATTAATTTCCTTAACCACACCCCTTTGCCTCATTGAGGTCAGCTTAAAAACTCAGTCCACCCTGACAGGACGTAAAGTGGGGTGCTTGATTTCCAGTTTTTCTTTATTTAATCTCCTTATTAGGTTGTTTTAGTTTAGTTAGGTTTTTATTGTTTTTTCCCCCATGTGGTTGTAAATTTCTCATGATAGCCAATCTCTGGGAGGCCTCAATGGTCTTGATCACAGGGTTAGAGATCTGAGCATCCCTCAGATGCCCTAACTATACAGCTGCATAGGCACCTGCCTATGGTGGAGACAGACATTTTCTTGCCCAAATAAGGCTTCAGGCTTCCTAAAGTCAGCTGTGCGGTTGATAGAAATCTTAAGGGCCCCTTCGCACATCCAGCCTGTGCCAACATTTCTCCAGAGGGTGAGCAGAAGATGGGCAGAAGTTGGGCAGAATCACCTCCTGCGCCCTATGGAACCAGGAGGCTTTGGGCGTAACACCCTATCAGTGTGGAAGACACAGAGATCTTCATCACCGACAGAGCCTGCAGCTCCAAAATCCTCCTGGCAGAGGAAATGGTCATCAAGGCCATCTTCCATGTAAGGAACTGTAGGTCTAGGTTCAAAGGGGGCGTTGGTCAGAGCATCCAAAAATCTTGTGTAGATCCCATGACGGAGAGCGATGAACCGCCGCTCTTCTGGGCGGAGCGGCTGGGGCAGAGGTGCAACCTGGGAGTGGGGAGAGAAAGAGGCCGGAGGCTGGGGCAGGTTGGTTTCCCAGGCATGCCCCTGTGCTCCCTACAGGAAGCAGGAGGGCTGCAGTGCCCACCCTCGGTGCCAGGGGAGGAAGCGCTCAGACAGGCCAAGCGGATATTGCTGTTTGAAGGGTCTCTGCCCCATCCATCCCAAAACGCTCCCCCCACAGGAGGGGCAGCCAGGCAACCCCCAGATCTGAACCTGAAAGCTTTCTGTCTCCTGGAACCGCAGTGAGGGGGCGACCTTTTCCAAGGAGACCCTCTGGGTCACACCTGAAGCTCCCGGGCTGCCTGTGGTGGTGGGGAGGCTGCCCAGCTTGATGAAGCCTCCCCAGGCCAAGGTGGTCTTGCCTAAGGGTGACCAGGGCCCCACCTCTCCTCATCGTTCAGGAGTTGGCTGCAGTCCTTGATCTTCTCTTCCAGGGCCAGCTTGATGGCTAGCAGCTCCTTGGACTTCTCTATCTGCTGTTGCATGCAGGCCCCCATCTCTGCCATCTCCCGTTCCTTGTCCGCCAGGATGCAGCACCTGGTATCCCACTCCTGAGCCAGGAAGTCCTTCAGCTCTTGCAGTTTTGCCTCCTTGGCTGCACCCAATCATGTGACAATTGTCCCTCCTGCATGCAGCAGCTTTGACTTGGAATTCAACCCTCGGTGCAGCAAAAACGCATTTGCTGCGCTTTAATTTTAGACCCGCGCCCCTGAAAATACTGAAGACCTCCCGAAGAACCTTGGCGAGGTCTGATATGCTGGATGCAGCTATCAGGACGTCGTCAAAGTAGGGAACCACGCCTGGGAGCCCATGGAGCAGATGTTCCATGAGGCTCTGGAAGATCCCTGGGGCTACGGACACGCCGTATTGCAAGCGGCGACAGCGAAAAGCCCCTCATTGGGTGACGATGGTCTGCGTCTCTGCAGCAGCATCATCTACCAGGAGCTGTTGATAGGCCTGTGCCATATCCAGTTTGGCGAAAATGCAGCCCTGCCCAAGGGAATGGAGCAGGTCTTGCACAACAGGG
Organism: Rhabdophis nuchalis; assembly: GCA_039707465.1. Lineage (NCBI taxonomy): Eukaryota > Metazoa > Chordata > Lepidosauria > Squamata > Natricidae > Rhabdophis > Rhabdophis nuchalis. The sequence continues at coordinate 8,991,347 of CM077647.1, read as the reverse complement.
ACTGGATATGGGTTCGCCTGGAGCCCTCGGTTGATGGTGGACTTATAGTCAGCGCATATGAGGACTGACCCGTCGGGCTTAATGGGGACCACTATTGGGCTCTTCCATCTAGCCCGGTCGACGGGCTCCAGCACCTGGTATCCCACTCCTGAGCCAGGAAGTCCTTCAGCTCTTGCAGTTTCACCTCCTTGGCTGCACCCAATCGTGTCACTGTCAGAACACGCAAACACTCGTGTGACGACTCTTCTTAAGTCACTTCAAGAACAACTGTAATCCTAATTCACAGTAAACAGCTTACTATGGAAATTAAAATTGCAAAAAAGACAATTGTCCCTCCTGCATGCAGCAGCTTTGACTTTCACTCCTGGCACCAACTTCGCCTGAACAACAGCCGCTTGTTTACATTGCCTGCTCCTTATTTCGCTTCTAAGTGACTCCGGGCTCCTTCTCGGGCTTCCAGCAAGTTTTCTTTGCTCCACCTGCTCCAATGAGGCTGTATAGTCATACGCTGCTAAGAACTCCGTCCACCGGGTCATCCTGGGAGACAGGATGGGGGGGGGGCAGACAGTCACCGGCCAGCAGCCCAAGGAGCGGCTTGTGGTGTGTGACAACTGAAAAGGTCCGACCGTACAGGTAGTGGTGAAACTTTTTGATTCCGGACACTATAGCCAGAGCCTCCTTGTCAATCTGGCTATAGTTGCACTCCGTGGGAGACATTGTCCCAGAATAAAAAGCTATGGGGGCTTCTGAGCCATTGGGGAGGATATGGCTCAGGAAGGTCCCCAGGCCGAAGGGGGAGACATCGCATGCGGCAGCCTGTCACTGTACTGTACTAGGACAGCCTCTGACGTCAGCATGGCTTTGACAGCCACGAACGCATGTGCTTCACGGCTGCCCCAGCGCCAGGCCGCGGATCGGTCGAGCAACCGATGTAGCGGCTCGGCTAGCGATGCCTTGTGCAGAATGAATGGCGCATAGAAGTTTAAAAGGCCGAGGAAAGCCTGCAGCTCCGCCTTAGAGGCAGGCGTTGGGGCGTTCCTGATTGCCTCGACCTTTGACGGGGTGGGGTGAATGCCCTGGGCATCAATTGTGAAGCCCAGGAATTCAACCTTCGGCGCAGCAAAAACGCATTTGCTGCGCTTTAATTTTAGACCCGCGCTCCTTAAAATACTGAAGACCTTCCGAAGAACCTTGGTGAAGTCTGATATGCTGGATGCATATCATGAGGCTCTGGAAGATCCCCGGGGCTACGGACACGCCGAAATGCAAGCGGCGACAGCAAAAAGCCCCTCGTTGGGTGACGATGGTCTGCGCCTCCGCAGCAGTGTCATCCACCGGGAGCTGTTGATAGGCCTGCGCTATATCCAGTTTGGCAAAAATGCAGCCCTGCCCCAGGGAATAGAGCAGGTCTTGCACAACAGGGACTGGATATGGGTTCGCCTGGAGCCCTCGGTTGATGGTGGACTTATAGTCAGCACATATGTGCACTGACCCGTCGGGCTTGATGGGGACCACTATTGGGCTCTTCCATCTAGCCTGGTCGACGGGCTCCAACACGCCTTGCGTTACCAAATGGTCAAGTTCCACCTCAGACTTGGGCTACAGAGCGAGGGGCAGCCTGCAGGCCTTGAGGCTGATAGGAGCAACCTGGGGGGTCTAGATTTAACGACACGTGGGTGCCCTTGTATGTGCCAAGCCGGCCGTCAAAAACGTCAGCAAATCCTGTCAGCAGCCCGCTGACAGGCGAGCTGGCCGGAACGGCATGCACCCCTTGCACCGAAAGCCCCAGGGCCGGGAACCAGTCCAGGCCTATGATGGCCGAGAGCGGACTGGCAACCACCAGAAGTGGCAGGTGCCCGTGGAACGGCCCGTAGTCCACCCGCACAAGTGTTTGGCCAAGGGTGAGAATGGGGGACCCCTGGTAGTCCTTAAGGACTGTGAGTGCAGGGGAGAGACTGCTGGTGGCTAGGCCGGGGTGCAGCTTAGAGATCTGGGCCCAAGACACGATGGATCTGGACGAGCCTGAGTCCACCTCCATCTCAATCCCCACCCCTTCCAGTTTGACTGTTGTCCGTAGGCACGTACGCTCAGGGAAGTCGGGGTTGACAGGCGCAGGCATGTCCGTCAGGGAGAAACAGCCAGCCGGAGCGTCCGGAGCGTCTCTGTCCAGGTGGACGGGGCTGCGCTGGGCGAACTGCCAGGCGCAGTTGCAGGGCCGGGACGTCTGACTAGGAGACCTGAGGTAGAGCTGCGCGGCAGACGGCCGCCAGGTGGCCCTTGCGGCCGCAGTGGCGGCACACGGTGGCCTGGAATGGGCAATCAGCTCGGAGGTGGTTTCCCCTGCAGCCTAGGCATGGCGTCTGCCCCGGGGCTCCTGATGATGGAAAGGCGGCCCTGCGGCCGGACGCCCGCACATTGGCTACTTGGTCCGCCAAGTCCAGGTCCTCCAGCGGGGCCAACTCCTCGACTAGGCAGGCCCGGGGAGAGTTGATGAAGCCTTGGTGGTTTTGTGCCAATTCCGTGGTCGAGAGCTCTGAGCTCAGACGCCCGGGCCTCCTCAACGGCCTGCTCTAGAGTCAGTTCCGTCTTGGCAAGGAGGCGCCTCTTTAGGCGGACATCTCGGACGGCAAAAATAAATTGTTCTAATAGTGACTCGCTGAGGAAAGCCGCGGGGAAGTCGCACGGAATTGCGGACGCCCTGAGGGATTGCAGAAAGTCTGTGACCGTTTGCGTCGACTAGTGCGTGCACTGCCGGAATGCAAACCGGTGGGCGATCCTTGAAGGTATGAGCGCGTAGTGGGCACGAAGCTGCTCCAAGTGTGTCCCACGGCAGCTCGTAGACCGCTGCTGGGGCTGCAATTGTACACGCCATGGCGAAGAAGTCCGGGCCCCCACAGCTGAGGAAATAGCTGAGTTTCCTCGCAGGGGACAGGGTGCCAAAATTGTTTGCCACGAGGAAGCACTCGAACCTCGCTAGAAAGGATGCTATTCTGCATTGCCCAACTTGCGCGGACTGAACCAGTCAGTTTGTACATTCGCCACCCCCGATAAGTGCTCCACAGACAAAGAAGCCAGGTGCCTCGCCACCCAGATCCCAGTTCCATGGCTTCTGTCATAAGAGTCTTGGAATTCATACCACCCTGATGATTGACATCGGCTTTGGCAGCCGCATTGTCCATCAAGACTAGCACGTGCTGTCTGGCAAGGTAGGGTAGGAACCGCTGGAGGGCCAGGTGGATGGCTCTCAGTTCTAAACAGTTTATGTTGCGACTCCTGTCCACCTGGGTTCACCCTACAAAGACATGGATGCCTCTTACAGCTCCAAAGATCAACTGGGGTCAGGGTCAGTTTATGCCCCCCCTAACCTCACCCCTGGAGCAAATGGCTTCCTTGCCCAGGACTTCTGAATCTCCGGCCACCAGCCCCTATCTCGTTGGGCTTGTTCCTCAGCTGGGGAAATGTGGCCGCTGGCAGAGCTTTTTGCAGAGGAAGAGCCGCACTTCTGGGGGGAGGGGCTGGGGGAGAGGTGCAACCTGGGAGTGGGGAGAGAGAGGCCGGAGGCTGGGGCAGGCTGCTTTCCCAGGCATGCCCGTGTTCCCTACAGGAAGCAGGAGGGCTGCAGTGCCTACCTTCGGTGCCAGGGGAGGAAGCGCTCAGTCAGGCCAAGCGGATCTTGCTGTTTGAAGGGTCTCTGCCCCATCCATCCCAAAACGCTCCCCCCACAGGAGGGGCAGCCAGGCAACCCCCAGATCTGAACCTGAAAGCTTTCTGTCTCCTGGAACCGCAGTGAGGGGGCGACCTTTTCCAAGGAGACCCTCTTGGTCACACCTGAAGCTCCCGGGCTGCCTATGGTGGTGGGGAGGCTGCCCAGCTTGATGAAGCCTCCCCAGGCCAAGGTGCTCTTGCCTAAGGGTGACCAGGCCCCCACCTCTCCTCATCGTTCAGGATTTGGCTGCAGTCCTTGACCTTCTCTTCCAGGGCCAGCTTGATGGCTAGCAGCTCCTTGGACTTGTCTATCTGCTGTTGCATGCAGGCCCCCATCTCTGCCATCTCCCGTTCCTTGTCCGCCAGGATGCAGCAGCTGGTATCCCACTCCTGAGCCAGGAAGTCCTTCAGCTCTTGCAATTTCGCATCCTTGGCTGCACCCAATCCAGGCGTGGGTTCCTAAGGGTTCGCACGGGCTCCCGCGAGCCCTTTCGTCAAATTTACAGATCCCGAGCGATCCGCTTGGACAGGTGGACCCGGAAGTAAGTAGGTCCTCCGCGCACGTCCACGCCCCTCCCCACCACCGCCTAGCCAGCGCTCTTGACTGCGCATGCGCGAAGAATGGCAGCTGACCGCCAAGCTCGATGAGGACCGAGGGGGTTGTTTTTGTTTAGGGCATGTAGCCTGGCCCATTTAACAACTTTCAGGGCCAGACTCAGTGAGCCGCCCACGCGGGCAGCCGTTAGAGGCTATGATGATCTCCCGGGGTGGGCTGGCAGCTCATTTTGGGCGTGCGGAATGGTTGGAGCGACGCTGGCTGAGGGCTCCGAATGGCTTCGAGAGCAAACATCAAACGCCGTGCTGAGGCTTTGAGGTTTTTACCGGCGCGGCGTGGAGAGGTGCAGCCGGGATGGTTGGGCTGGCGACGAGGAGGCCGCGGAGAGGCCGGATAGGGCCGGCCTGGCCCATATAGAGAACATCTAGACTTGCTAACATCGGAGGAGGCGGAGAGTCGGGATGGCCGGGCTGGAGACGCGGAAGGCCGGACAGGGAGGCCGGATGCTTGAAACGGCCGGTAAGGCCGGGAAACATCGGAGGCCGCAGGGCCGGGCCGGGCCAAATGTACATCTGGGCCGAATGTACATCTGGGCCCGGTAGGCTGAAGGTAGGCTGAAGGACCTGGGCTGGGCCAGGTCAATGAACACCTGGCATGGTAGCCCGAAGGATGTTTGGTGGATGTCGGGGCCATGTCGGGGCCGGGCCGGGCCAGGGGCTGAACGAAGAGACTGGCCGAGAAACATCTGTGCTGAGGCCTTCAGAGATTGGTAGTAGAAGCCCGGGGCCTAGGCCGGGAAGAACATGCCTCGGCTGAAATAAGAGCTGCAGCCGGGGCCCAGTTGTAATGCCTGGTGTGGAGGGGCTGATTAACAGCTGGGCTTGGACTATAGAAGAACACAGGGCAGATCTGGCCTACAGCTAGATGGCCGGACCAGACCCCCAGCCCCAGTGCCACACACAAACATAATTCCAGCAGCTGCTAACATTCCTACCCAGTCACATGGCCGGCAAGCCACTCCCACCCGGTCACATGGCTGGCAAGCCACTCCCACCCGGTCACATGGCTGGCAAGCCACTCCCATCCGGTCACATGGCCGGCAAGCCACTCCCACAAAGCAGGCCACACCCACAGAATATGTTCCAAACATTTTGAAACCCACCCCTGACCCAATCGTGTGACTGTAGGAACACGCAAACACTCGTAAGTGTGGCGACTCCTCTTAAGTCACTTCAAGAACAACTGTAAACCTAATTCACAGTAAACAGCTTACTATGGAAATTAAAATTGCAAAGAAGACAATTGTCCCTCCTACATGCAGCAGCTTTGACTTTCACTCCTGGCACAAACTTCGCCTGAACAACAGCCGCTTGTTTACATTGCCTGCTCCTTATTTCGCTTCTAAGTGACTCCGGGCTCCTTCTCGGGCTTCCAGCAAGTTTTCTTTGCCCCACCTGCTCCAATGAGGCTGCCCATCCAGACGGCACCCGGTCCGCAGACACCTGGCCATGGCGGCCTCCACTGTTCTTCAGGAAGACCATGGCCAGGTCCATGGCGAACTTCCCATCAGTGTCCTTCAAGCCCTCACATGGGCCTCTAGGTGCGCCCACCTCCCTCACAAAGTCCCCAGGCCCAGGGAGGCGGGCTCTGCCCAGCCGGAGGGCTCGTCCTCTTCCTGCTCGAATTCCTGCTTGGCTTGCCGAAAGAGTGTGGGCACCCTCAACCCAGGGGTGGGTTTCAAAATTTTTGGAACATATTCTGTGGGTGTGGCCTGCTTTGTGGGAGTGGCTTGCTACCCATGTGACCGATAGGAGTGGCTTGCCGGTCATGTGACCGGTGGGAGTGGCTTGTCGGCCATGTGACCGGGTGGGAGTGGCCAAGACGATGTCACTGAATACTTTGCCCCAATGGATGAACTACAATATGTTTAAAATAAGTACAAAAAAAAAAGAACTACTTACAGAAGGAAGATGACTGTTCTTGCCAGTCTTCAGTATCACTTACTCCAATGAATGGCCTGCACAAAGAAGAGACACAGAAATAAAATCTTCCATTGCATGCACTGCATTAGGATGAAACCAGCACACCAAACAATAAAGACAGCTACTCACATAGGAAAGATTACTGCCTTGCTGGTCTTCTGCACCAGCAATTCACCATCTTACTTCAATAACCTGCACAAAGGAGAGACACAGAAAGCAAGGCTTTAATTGCCTGCACTGCATTAGGATGAAACAAGCACACAAAATAATAGAAAAGGAAAATTACTGTCCTTTTTTGCGTTTTCTGCACCAGCAACTCACCACCTTGCTCCAATAACCTGCGCAAAGGAGAGACACAGAAAGCAAGGCTTTAATTGCCTGCACTTTACTATGTCGAGCAAGGATGAACCCAGCACATAGCACACCCAGCAGGGAAGACAGCTACTTACAGAGGAAGGATCATTGGCTTGCCAGTCTTCTGCACACCACCATATCACAGGGCTTCAATAACCTGCGCAAAGGAGAGACACAGAAAGCAAGGCTTTAATTGCCTGCATTTACACCTTAAATAAGAATAACACAATGAAAGAGATACACCCAAGTACTTACTTGTGTTATTGCTTTCTTCTTCTTAAATGTTGATATTCCCACAATATTTTCCGGCTTCCAGATTCTTCATCTGGAGCTTTTCTTTTCTTTACTCGTGCATCATCAGCTGTGTGGTGGTGCGATCTGAGCCACTCTTTCACTGTAGTCATTGGGTCCCATTCCTTAACAGGAATGCCATCAATACATATCACCATCACATTACTCATGTTTGGAATAGTTAGGCGGGTTCTTAGCTCTGTACATATGAGGTTCATTATTGAGAACCCCCTTTCCGCCTCTGCTGAACTAATAGCAATTGTCCTGACAATAGCTCTAGCTTTTTCGATACTGTCAGGAATTTTATAATTGTCTGGATTTTTTAGGACATTTTCCAAAAAATCTCTGTAGTCGTTGAAATTAATTTCGTAATTAAAAATGTCCTCAAATGCAAGCAAGGCTGTCTCTGCCTCAGGCCATGGAACGACTACATCTTCAATTTTCCAGTAATCTGGCTCCAAATATGTGATAAAGTAACTTGTTTGCAGCTGGCAATAGGCTACCTGTTTTATTTAATTTACTTATTTATTATTAATTAATAAATTAATTATTTATTTAAATAATTAAAAAAGATATTTTACAAATAAAAAAATCCTTAAAAACCATTAAGCATTCCACAAAATGACACAATTCTACCAAACACAATTCTATCAACAATAATGTATACTGAAACCATTTAAAGATATTCCTTGTAATAATTTAAAATATAACCATGTTAAGGGTAGAATAACACTATGTATTGAAGTGAACCATTTAAAAAAATTCTTTAATCAATACATTTTAAAGTACTGAGTATAGAATTTTTAAAAATGGTTTATATTAATTTGTTTTTCATAGAATCTTTTTTTAAATAGTCTAAGACAATTTTAAAAAGGAACCCACACACAATAAATTGAAGTAAACCATTTTTAAAAACTCTCTATTCAATACAGTTAAGTGAAACGATTTTAAAAAAATATATGCACAATAAATAAAATAATCTTTAAAAAATCATTAAAAAAAATAAAAGAGGGAAAAAAACCAGGTCACTTACCAGGAGGCAGAATCAGCAGCTCTGTGATGAAGCAGGGAGCAGGCAGGCAACGAGGCAACAGGACACAGGTAAACGTATCGGACTAGAGGGAGAAGGGAGGCAGCAAGCCAGGTGAGGCTGAGAGAGGGGGGAGCTGAGGGGCTTTTGGGCATTGTGGCATCAGCCAGCTCGCCTCCCCCGCCCCATCCTCCCCAGCGCGTGAAAAGCACCGGCAGATATATAGCAGGGCCCTTTAAATTTCGCGCCCCTTTCTCAACACGTTAGTGGCGTGTTTTAAATTTGAGGCTTCCCGGGCCTGGGAAGCCTCAAATTTAAAACGCCGGGGCCTAGAAGCTTCCGGCGTGGCTGCAGGGGGTTGTGACGGCTTCGCACACCTAGCGAATAGCTGCGCGAAGCCCCCCCCCCCCCAGCCTCCGCATGGCGCCAGGAGCGGCCTGGCAGCTTCAAAGCTAAAGGGCCCAGGCTGGGCCTTGAAACTTTCCCTGTTGGCACGGCTGGGCGGGCGGCCGCGGGGGCCTTCGCACAACTAGAGCGCCTTCCACCGCCCCCCCCCAACCGCGCCAACAATGAAAGACCTGAAGGGCTCGGCCCGGGCCCTTTAGCTTTGAAGCCTGCCGGCTAGGGGCGGCGGAAAAAGAGCGCGCTACGCTGCGCGACCCCGCCCCCCGCCAGTTGCGCCAACAGGGAAAGCACTTCAAGGCCTGGCCTGGCCCGGCAGCTTCAAAACTAAAGGGCCCAGGCTGGGCCTTGAAACTTTCCCTGTTGGCTTCGTGCAACTAGAGCGCCTTCCGCCGCCCCTCCCAGCCACGCCAACAATGGAAGACCTTCAAGGCCCGGCCCCCGCTCTTTACTTTTGAAGGTGCCAGGGCCTTTTGCACGCAGCTAGTGGCGGTGGGAGAGGCGGGGACGCCACCGCTAGTCGGGTGCGAAGCCTGCTTTTGGCTTCGAAGCTAGCCTCCTGCCCCCCCCCTAAGCAAAGTTGCTTACCTGGGGAAGGGGAGCAGCTTGCTGGAAGGTCAGATCAAAGAAAGGAGGGCCGATCAGGAACAGACTCTTTTGAACGGAGTAAGTCTCTGTGGAGAAAAACTCTTTTCAAAAGAGAAGTGTTGCCGTTGGCGCAACACTTTTAAATAGGTCCAGCCTGATCATTGATTGGCTGCTACACTTTTAAATGTAATCAAGCCAATCAGTGAGCGTCGGGCTGGACTGGAGCTAGTAATACACAATGGACGAGCGAGTCACGTGTTCCTGTAGTTACTTCCGGATCCACGGTCCAACCAGATCGGCCCGGATCTCTAAATTTTACGATGAGGCTCGCGCGATCTGGGGCGATCCCGTAGGAACCCACCCCTGCCTCAACCCCACCATCCGATCGTCCAGCCGAAGGAGGCGCGCAGTCTCCAGGAGATTCGCAGGAGTCTTCACCAACTCCTCCTCTCCTCTGGTGGCCGCCATTCCTGAACTAAGGCGATCTGGGCGGAGTTGACGCCGACCAGCATATCTGACACATGCGCCAACTAGGAAGAGAGGGGTGTTGTGTCCTCAAGGCCCTGTTGCTGTAGCAACCCACTGCTGACTCCTGATTGGCGGAGACGCGAGCACCCAGCTGGCGGGAGAATACTGTGTTGCGATTGGCCAAGTTCCTGACAGCTCCACTATAAAAGGGCTGTCGGCTGTTGAACGTGGCTGTTTTGCCGGCTCGGGGTTTGCCTTGCCTTGTTACGTGAATAAAGGTTGTTGTTAGTGTTAAGTTCTCTGAGGTTGTTGAGAACAGAGGGAGTCCAGCCAGGTTTGCTCAATTAACAGCCATTTATTGTAGGCAAATAGAATAAGTAACAACTAATTACAAGCACAGAAAATGGGCGGTAGACAGGGGCTCCCGCATTTGACAGCTCTTTATATATGGAGCTGTCAAACGGGGAGCCAATCAGGCTGCGGCAAGAGCCGGCTTCCCGCCAGGCGTGCCTCAACCAATCAGGCGCGTCTGTCGGTTAGCCGGCTTGCTACAGCCTGTCTCCATGGCTTCCCAGAGGCAGCCTGGAAGACCTGTGGCCGGTCGTAACTCGAGACCGGTCGCAGGTCGAGGATACAACACCCCTTTCCCCCCCTCGGTCTGCGCATGCTCGAAGAACTGTCAGTCCCGATGAGTGAGCATGCGTAGTCTGCCAAGTAGGCGGGGCGGCGTCGGGACCGCCCAGACCGCCTCAGTTGCTGCTGAGGATCCGACGAGGTAGGTTGCCCCTGTGGGAGCTCCTCCCTTCGGGAAGTGGAGCTCCAGGTGGTGACGTCATCGGGGCCTACATGCAGAGGCGGAGCCTTCCGGACTGGTAAGTCGGGGCGAGGGGGCGCGGCGACCGGAGCATAGGTTGGTGGATGCCGGTTGGTTGCGGCGTTGCAGGGCGGGTCCTTAGGCGCAAGGGCCCACGCGTTCCCAGCGGCTTGAGCCAGGTGCTGCAGCGTTTGCCGGAAGGAGGCGTCCAGTTCAGGGGGGCCTGAGAAGGCGAAGGCCCGGAGCGGAGTTTCGGAATACTTGTTGAAGGGCCCAACCGGGGCAACAGGGCAGGGCGGATCCGGGGCCGCTGGTGTTGGCAGGCGGCGCCTCAGCTGATCCAAGTGGCGCCGCCACTCGGATCCGTCCGGGAGGTTGACCCTAAAAGAGCAGGGACCCGTTAGCTCGTTGATAGTGGCCGGAACCCATTTAGGGTCTCCAGCGTAGTTACAGGCGTACACAGGGTCCCCGGGCTGGAATAGGCGGGAAGGTGGGGGCCCCAGGTTGCCGGGTGCAGCCTGTCCAAGGTGGTCCGCAGGCGGTGACCCATCAAGAGCTCGGCGGGGCTTTTCCGGGTGGCTGGGCAAGGGGTGGAATGCTGACCCAACAGGTAAGCAGCCACCCTTGCAGGCCAGTCCCCCTTGGTCATCCTTCCCAAGGCCTCCTTGGCCGAGCGGACGGCCCTTTCCGCCCGACCATTGGAGGCCGGATGATAAGGGGCCACGGGCGCGTGGTGGATCCCCTGCGAGGCCAGGAACTCCTGGAAGGTGGCAGACTGGAACTGGGGCCTGTTGTCGGACACCACGATGTCCGGCAACCCATGCGTCGCGAAGAGGCGACACAAGACCCTGACCGTACTCTCGGCTGTTGTGGAAGCCATCAAGATGACCTCCACCCAGCGGGAGTAGGCGTCCACGACCATCAGGAACGTCTGGCCTCGGAAGGGGCCGGCGAAGTCTATGTGGAGCCTGGACCAAGGGCTCCGGGGCAAGTCTCACTCCCTGGGCGGGGCGACCGGAGGGGCGGGGCGGGTGGACTGGCAAGGGACACAACCCCCGACCCAGGCAGCCACCTCCGCATCCACGCCTGGCGACCACACATAGCTGCGGGCGAGCGCCTTCATCCGAGCTATGCCGGGGTGATCGGCGTGGAGCGTCCGGAGCACCTGGTGACGGAGAGGGGGGGGAACGATGACCCGATCCCTCCAGCACAAGCAGCCGCTGTGGAGCAAGAGCTCCAGCTGGCGTGTCTTGTACGGCCGAAACTCTTCGGCCAAGCAGCCCTTAGGCCACCCACGCAGGACCCAGGTGGAGACCTGGGACAGGACAGGGTCGGCCCGAGGACGTCAAAGGCAGGCCGGAGTCTGCCACGGACAGTGCCGGCACCGGCTCCTCGTCCGCCTTGGGGAGGGGGCACCTCCTCAGGGCATCGGCGTGCCCGAGCTGCTTGCCAGGACAGTAGTACAGCGTATAATTATACGCCGCCAGGAACTCTGTCCATCTGGTCATCCTGGGAGAAAGGATGGGGGGGGGGTCGGACGGTCACCGGCCAAAAGCCCAAGGAGTGGCTTGTGGTCTGTGAAGACAGCAAAAGTCTGACCGTATAGGTATTGGTGAAACTTTTTGATGCCGGACACCATAGCCAGAGCCTCCTTGTCAATCTGGCTATAGTTTCTCTCAGTGGGAGACATTGTCCGGGACCAAAAAGCAATGGGGGCTTCTGAGCCATCTGGGAAGGAATGGCTCAGGACAGCCCCCAGGCCGAAAGGGGAGGCATCGCACGCTAATGTCAAGGGCAGCCTGTCATCGTATTGGACTAGGACAGCCTCTGACGTCAGCGTGGCTTTGACAGCCGCGAACGCATGCGCCTCGCGGCTGCCCCAGCACCAGGCCGCGGATCGATCGAGCAATCGGTGTAGCGGCTCGGCTAGCGTTGCCTTATGGGGAAGGAAAGGCGCATAGAAATTCAAGAGGCCGAGGAACACCTGCAGCTCCGTCTTGGAGGCTGGCGTAGGGGCGTTCCTAATGGCCTCGACCTTCTTGGGGGTGGGGTGTATGCCCCGGGCATCAATCAAGAAGCCCAGGAACTCCACCTCCGGCGCGGCAAAAACGCATTTGCTGCGCTTCAATTTTAATCCCGCGCCCCTGAAAATGCTGAGGACCTTCCTTAGCACTTTGGCGAGTTCTGAGATGCTGGAAGCAGCTATCAGAACGTCGTCAAAGTATGGGACCACGCCTGGAAGCCCGTGGAGCAAGCGCTCCATTAGGCTCTGGAAGATCCCCGGGGCGACGGACACTCCAAATTGTAGTCTGTGACACCGGAAAGCCCCACGGTGGGTGACGATGGTCTGCGCCTCCACAGCCGCGTCGTCCACCGGGAGCTGTTGATAGGCCTGGGCCATATCCAGCTTCGCAAAAATGCGGCCTTGTCCCAGGGAATGGAACAGGTCCTGCACAACTGGGACTGGATATGGGTTCGCCTGGAGTCCACGGTTGATGGTCGACTTATAGTCGGCGCAGATCCGTACCGACCCGTCGGGCTTGATGGGGACCACTATGGGGGTCTCCCATCTCGCCTGGTCAACGGGCTCGAGCACGCCCTGCGCCACCAGCCGGTCAAGTTCGGCCTCGACCTTGGGCTTCAGGGCGAATGGCAGCCTGCGGGCCTTGAGCCTAATGGGTGCAACCTGAGGGTCAAGGTTCAAGGAGACAGGGGTGCCTATGTAGGAGCCTAGCCGGCCGTCTAGCACGTCGGCGAACTCCTCCAAAACCCCGGAGACGGGGGAGGTGGTGGGGACGGAATGCACCCCGTGCACTGACAGGCCCAGGGCGGGAAACCAATCCAGGCCGATGATGGCCGCTAGGGGGTCGGAAACCACCAGGATGGGCAATTGCCCCTTGAAAGTCCCATACTCCACCCCCAGGGAAATCTGGCCCATGGTGGGAATAGAAGACCCTTGATAGTCTCTCAAGACTGTAAGGGGGGGGGACAAAATGTCCAGAGAGAGCCGGGGCGTATCTTGGCCAACTGCGCCCGGGAGATGATGGACCTAGAGCCCGAGTCCACCTCCATGCGGACCCCCACCCCCTCCAGTTTTACAACAGTTCGGAGCCGCGTACGTTCGGGCAAGGCGTCCTGCAGGGTGGGTGCGTCGGTCAAGGCGAAGCAGCCGGACGGCTGCGGCTGTTGGCGTCTGCCCTGGCGTCGTCGGGCGGGTGGTTGGGCCGCTTGACCCCTCCGATCATCTCCGGTGCGCCGTTGGGGCTCAGGGGAGGGCGGTGAGTCGGTGGGCGCTGCGGCGCGGCAGACGGCAGCCAAGTGGCATTTTCGGCCGCAGCGGTGGCAGGTGGCGGCCCGGAACGGGCAATCGGCCCGGGGGTGCTTTCCCCGGCAGCCCAAGCATTTGCTTGAAGACGGTTGGGGTGGCTTGCGGCCAGCCGACCGCACGTAGGCGACCTGGTCCTCTTCATCCAGGTCGTCGGAGTCTTCCACCAGGCAAGCACGAGCAGTCGGTTGGCGGTCCAACTCCCTGTCCAAGACCGAGGACTCGGACATCTCGAATGCCCGAGCCTCATCCACCGCCTGTTCCAGAGTCAGTTCTGCACGGGCCAGCAGGCGCCTTCTGAGGCGGATTTCCCTGAGGCCCCAAATGAACTGCTCTAGCAGCGATTCGCCTAGGAAAGCGGAGGCGAAATCGCACGGGATGGCGGCCATACGGAGTGCCTTGAGGAAGTCGGCCACCGACTGGTTGGGCTTCTGCAGGCATCTCCTGAAGGCAAAGCGGTGGGTCATCCGCGACGGGACCGGGGCGTAGTGAGCCCAGAGCCGCTCGATCATGGTGTCCCACGGCATATCGTACACCTCCGTAGGCACGGCCACGGTGCGGGCGGTCGCGAACAGTTCCGTGCCGCCGCAGCCCAAGAAGTGTCCTAACTTTGTGGCCGGGGGCAGCGACCCGTAGTCGTTAGCCAGGACGAAGCACTCAAACCGTGCCATAAATGAGACCCAGGTCTCCTTCGAGGAATCGAAAGGAGCGAAGGGAGGGACTGATCCCATGTTGATCGTACCGCTAAATTAAGATGGAAACGGAAAAAAAGTTTTTTTTTCGTGAGGAAAATTTTTTTGTCCTCTGCAAGTAGAGCTCTGCCTGGCCCCAGCCCTCGTCGCCAGTGTTAAGTTCTCTGAGGTTGTTGAGAACAGAGGGAGTCCAGCCAGGTTTGCTCAATTAACAGCCATTTATTGTAGGCAAATAGAATAAGTAACAACTAATTACAAGCACAGAAAATGGGCGGTAGACAGGGGCTCCCGCGTTTGACAGCTCTTTATATATGGAGCTGTCAAACGGGGAGCCAATCAGGCTGCGGCAAGAGCCGGCTTCCCGCCAGGCGTGCCTCAACCAATCAGGCGCGTCTGTCGGTTAGCCGGCTTGCTACAGCCTGTCTCCATGGCTTCCCAGAGGCAGCCTGGAAGACCTGCGGCCGGTCGTAACTCGAGACCGGTCGCAGGTCGAGGATACAACAGTTAGCTTGCAACCTTCCTCGCCTCAGTTCCTATCTGCCTCGTTCTCCCTACAGAGCAGAGGAAGAGGCAGGTAGATAGGGGAATAGACAGAGAGGGAGAAATACAGTAGGTAGGTAGGTTGGGGGTTATATGGTTTTTGTGTGTATGTGTGCAGGTGTTGATCTGGTTGGCCACTTAACCAGACTGGGCCACAGCAACACATGGCCAAGTACAGCTAGTAATGAAATTTATTTTATTTTATTTTTTTATTTTAATCATATTTATATCCCGCCCTTCTCCACGAAGGACCCAGGGCGGTGCACAGGAATTTATAAAACATACAAAATGATCAATACAAAATTTAAAAACATTAAATTACAATCCTATGCTAAAACCAATTAAAATCCCCAGTTTAAAACTATCTAAAATAGCCCCAACGGGAGGTTAGGCTAGGCCAGCTTGTTGAAAAAGATGTGTCTTTAGACACTGGCGGAAGAGGCGGAGGTCCGAGATGGTACGCAATTCAGGGGGTAAGTCGTTCCAAAGGGCAGGGCCCGCCACAGAGAAGGCTCTTCCCCTGGGTGTCGCCAGTCGGCATTGCCCGGCCGACGGCACCCTGAGAAGGCCTGTGGCAGCGGATCGGCCGAAGGGATGTATGGGGCAGGAGACGGTCTCGCATATAACTAGGCTATACAGCCCATAAATTCATCAGTGGATGCCCTGAGCCCTGAGCTTGTTTTCCTGCAATGAGATAGTCCCATCTTGGTGTGATGGGAGACAGTGACACCCGAAGTGTGCTGCTTATGTCCAGTCTACTCCGTAATCTTGTTTCGGTTACTTTCACTGCAAAATACCCTGCTTCACTGAGATAGGATGTTGGAAATGGAAGTAGGCTTTTCAGTGCTTTTGTGGCAATCTCAGGATATTCCTCCTTGACTTTATCCAGAACGTATGCACATTTGAAGTTGTCTCAAACATACTTTTAAAGCCACCATCATTTGTGAGCTCAAACAGTCTGTGCTGGAAGAGCACAGACAAAGTGGATTCACCTGGTTTATTTACAAATGGATTGCGGATCCATTCCTTCCCAGTTCGGGGGTCTTTTGTGGTTGGGAAGTAAAGCTCAAATTCTTTTTAAAAGCTGAGATAGGTGATCATGCACCATTTGGGAGAAAGAAGGCCCTGGCTTAGTCTCTTCCAAAATCTCTATTGTTTGAAACATGTCAAAAATCCCAACGTTCACTTGTCACCTCCATAATTCCAGTTTGGCTATAAATGCAGCCACTTTAACTGCCAACTTGAACACAGTTTTCATTCTCCCCTGAAGTGACAGATTGAGTTCATTCAGCAGGTTGAATATGTCACACAAGTAAGCAAGTTTTCTGACCCATTCTGTGTCACTAAAATGTGCTGCCAGCGGCGACTGCTTTTCTGAAAAAAATCTCAGGAGTGGCTGTCGTAACTCAAAAACTCTGGCCAATGATCTACCTTTAGAAAGCCATCTCACTTCTGTGTATAAGAGAAGGTGCGTGTGGTCTGCATCCATCTCCTCACAGCTGCCTGAACAGATGTGAGTTAAGGGCATTTACTTTAATGTGGTTCATCATTTTAATCACATCCGGCAAAACTTTGTCAGGTTCAGGTGACATTTTTCTGCTAGCCAGCATTTCTCTATGGATGACACAGTGCATAGACTCACATTCAGAAGCAACCTCCTTGACCCGAGTAGTGAAACCAGAAAGCCGACCTGTCATGGCAGCTGCTCCATCTGTGCATACACCCACACAAAGTGACCAATTCAGTTTTCCTAATATGCAATGATTCAAAGACTTGAATAGTTCTGCAGTTGTAGTGTTGGTCGGCAAGAAAAGTGCACATAACGTATCCTCATGCACATCCTCCTGAAAAATATATCTCACAAAAACAAGCATTGTTGCCTTGTTGTCAACATCTGTAGACTCATCAACCTGGAGTGCGTACCATGGTAACCCATTAATTCTCTCTAACAATTGTGCTTCAATATCGTCTGCTATTTCATCAATTCGTCTAGTTACGGTGCTAGCCGAGAGAGGAACATGTGCCACCTTTTGAAGTGCAGACTCTCCAAAAAGTTCACGACAGATGTCCTTAGCAGCAGGCAGGATCAGCTCCTCACCAATTGTGAAAGGCTTCTTAGCTTTAGCAATGTGGTTAGCCACTAAGAATGATGCTCTCAATGCAGACATATTTAATTTAATTTTAATTTAATTTATTCGAATTTATACCCCACACCTTCTCCTAAAAAAGGACCCAGGGCGGCGCACAGGAAAATTTAAAAAACAATACAAATATACAAAAACACAATTTTTTTTAAAAAAAACTATTGAACCCATACCCTGTGCTAAAATAGTGTAAAATCCCCCTAATTAAAATCTAGCTAATAACAGTCAGGAACGGGAGGTTATGCTAGGCCGGCTTGTTGGAATAGGTGCGTTTTAAGATGCTGGCGGAAGAGGTGCGCAGTTTGGGGGGCAGGTCGTTCCAGAGGGTAAGGCCCGCCACAGTGAAGGCCCTTCCCCTGGGTGTCGCCAACCGGCATTGCCCAGCCAATGGCACCCTGAGAAGGCCCTCTCTGTGGGAGCGGATTGGTCAAAGGGATGTATGGGGCAGGAGACGGTCTTGCATATAGCTAGGCCCCGAGCCGTGGAGCGCTTTGAAGATGGTTGTCAACACCTTGAAGCGCACCCGAAAGGCCACAGGTAGCCAGTGCAGCTCGCGCAGGAGAGGTGTTATATGGGAATGCCTAGAGGCTCCCATGATCACCCACACGGCTGCATTCTGGACTAACTGTAACCTTCGAGTGCACCTCAAGGGGAGCCCCATGTAAGAGAGCGTTACAGTAGTCAAGCTTGATGAAGTGGTGGCCTTCAATAGTGGCTTCTGTTCTTCCTGTTCATGTTTTTTTCCTTTTGAGAAACTCCAAAGGCTTGTCTTTTAATGCAGGGTGCTTGATCTCCATGTGACGAAGCAGTTTTGAAGGTTTCATAGCTTCGTTGGATAGCCGGTCACCACGTATTATACAAAGTGGGTGTGGAGAATGTGAATCACCAATTGCAACGAACCCATAATTTAAGTAGGACTCTTGGTATTTTTTAAATGCAGCTTTCTTTTTGGTGCCATTCTTAGAGTGTTCTGCTGTCTCATCATTGTGTCTTTCTCCCTTTTCAAAGAAACTCTCCAGTGACATTTGTTTTTTACTCATGGCTAGGGATAGTTTGTGGGCTTACCAAAACAGTGAGTTAAAGTAAGATGCCACTATAATGCCACCACTTGCGGCTGGACATGCTCACTTTGCACTATAATGCCATTCTTTGAATAAAAGTTTTATGAAGTTATCATGTGCTGCTTTTTATATTTGTCCTAGAGACATACCTGTCTAATTAGTTTTTTAATTGGAGTTCAGGCAGTGCTGTTACTTGTAAATGTCTGGCAAAAACGTGGGTCAGTGTCCTGATAGGGGCTGGGATGGACTGAGCAACAGAATTATGGACAGCAGCTCACAAGGTATGATGGCGGCCTCACAAGCTCTACTGAGATTCTCCCGAGAGGTTCACGAGGAACACCGAGTGGCTCACGAAGTACGACAAGGTATGGTTTAGGAGCTGCTCGGTAGAGCTTGGGAGCCACTCGGCATTCCTTGTGAGCTGCTCGGCAGAGCTTGAAAGCCACTTGGTGGAGCTCGCAAACAACTTGGCAATCCTTGTGAGCTGGTCGGTGGATCTCGTGAGCCACTCGGCATTCCTCGTGAGCTGCTCGGCGGAGCTCGTGAGCCACTCAGCGTACCTCAGTTGCTCAGTCTGGCCCCTTACTCTGCCGCACACTCCAGCCTGGTTACTATCAAGCCACAGATCGGCAGCGGTCCGGGGGTTGGGGACCCCTGGCATAAGGCAAGGAGACTTCTTCATGAGCACAGACCTGAAGGAAGCTTACTTCCATGTGTCAATCCATCCTGCGCACAGGAGGTTTATATGTTTTTGCTACAACAGGAGTCATTACCAATACAGAGCTGTTCCCTTCAGCCTCTCGTCCACTCCCAGGACGTTCACCAATGCTTGCTGCAGTGGCAGCCCACCTGCGCACTCGTCCAATACACCTGGAATGCTACCTAGATGACATCATCATTCACTCGACCAGTCATCAACAGGCAGCCAGGGACATTCAAGTCAGCATCCAGGCCCTTCAGTATCACGGGTTGTTGGTGAACCGCCAGAAAAGTCACCTGGTACCTTCTTGCAGGAAGGTTTAGACAAGGGACTGGCACCCAACATTACGCCGCCAGGTCGCAGCCTTAATCCACCATCCTGGCCAGGAACAGCCGCCAGTCATTGAGCCAACATCCTCAGGTGAAAAGTTTCTTGAAGGGCGCTTCCAATCTGCGTCCTCAGGTTGTGCATAGGTATCCGACATGGAACTTACCATTTGTCTTGACAGCCCTCACTAAGGCTCCCTTCAGTCCTCTTTTCGTCGTCTTACGATTAAGACTGCCTTCCCGGTGTCGAGGAGGGTGTCAGAACTTGCGGCATTATCTGTCAGAGAGGAGCTCTGTTCATATTGTTCATACTGATCTCATGATTCTCAGACTAGACCCTACCTTCTTACCAAAGGTGAACACTCATTTCCATAGGGCACAGGAAGTGGTCCTTCCCAATTTTTGTCCTAAGCCTAAACATCCAAAGGAGCGTTCCTGGCACAAATTGGATGTTTTTCAAGCTGTACGCATATACATCAAAAGGACTAAGGACTTCAGACGCACTGAATCCTTTGTTTCCTTCGAACCGGGGTCGCTAGGCCGCAAGGCTTCGTCATTGTCTATTGGGCACTGGCTGCAAACTTGCATCAAGATGGCTTATGAACAGCAGGGCAAGCCGTTCCTGGTAGGGTGACTACACGCTCCATAAGGAGTGCTGCGACTACAGTGGCCTGGACAACTCAGGCATCTATAATTGATATTTGCAGAGCGACTACGTGGGCTTCCCCCACTGCGCTCATTCGCAACTACAGGATTGACACCTTTGGCTCAGCCGAAGCCTCGTTTGGGAGGCATGTATTGCAAAAGGTTGCCTCAGCTCCGGCAGCATTGGACTCGACATCTTCCCTCCCTGGCATACAATAGCTTTGGTATGTCCCATTCTTGGACTCTCCAAGCAGCGCACAGGAGAATGACCGTTGGCTTACCTGAACGGTCGTTCTCTGGGCACTGCGGGAGAGTCCAAACCCGCCCAGGGTTGTTTTGGGTGCATTGGATTTCTGTCTCTGATTCCTGGAGTAGGTCCTGCACCGGTTATGAGCTTCATTTTTAAACACCTCAATGAGGCAAAAGGGTGTGGCTAAGGAAATTAGTAGTCCTGGGGCAGATAGGCTGTATTAACCCATTCTTGCCCAGAGAATGACAGTTCAGATAAGCCAACGGTCACTCCAGACCTTCCACCACTTACTAGCCGCTGTTAGGGCTGATCCAGCTGTGGGGGCACTCCATTGCCTCTGCACCGTATCTATAAAGATCTGCGGGGCTGGGATGACCTCTGCCTGCCATGTGTGCTCCTTGAACCACATACTGGTGGAGGTAGAAGGAGTTGGGGCTGCAGAAGTTGGTGCCTGGTCCTCAAGTGCTGATTCAACTTTGGCCTTGGCCAGTAGAGGTTTAAAAAGGTCCGGTGGAAACAGGCCAGTGGTGTAAGGTTTGTCTGGTGTGGCCCCTTCCTTGTCTGAAAGGACAGCGTCCCTTGTTGGATTGGAAGAAGGATTCCGACTCAGGCATAGTCAAACAGCAACATTTATTAACAACTGTCTACAAGTACACAAGAATCATTACAGGCGAGGTTTTCCCGCCTGACAGCAGTTTATATACAGCTTTCAGGCGGGAAACCTTCAGCAAGGCAACTGCAACATTGTTTCAGTTAACTAGACAGAATCCGGCCAGCCGCGTCTTAGCCAATCAGACGCGGCTGTCTGCTCCATTCAGGAATGCGGTAACTTAAAGTTCACCAGACTTACTGGCAGGGTCGTAAGTCTGAGGATTTAACGCTCCTTCCCCCATAGTCAGTGCGCATACGTCAAGTCTCTCTGTTCGTCAAAATGTAAGCGCATGCGTACTCGTCCCAGTAGGCGGGGCGGTTTCGGATCCGCCCCGAACGCCTCAGTTGCTGCGGAGAGCTCGTCGAGGTAAGTAGTTCCTGGGGAAGCTCCTCCCTGCGGGGAGTGGAGTTTCTACCTGCGTCACCACGGTCTGCCCCCGGAGGTGGAGTCGGCGTAGCTGGAACCGGCGACAATGGTAAGTCCGGGCGAGGGGGTGTGGTGGCCGGGCTTGAGGTTCCTGATGGTCGTTGGCAGGCAGCGGCTTGGCAGGGTGGGCCTCCTAGCGGTGAGGCCCACAATTCTGTGTTGGCTTGAGTGGAGTAGTCCAGAAGGGGACTGCAGGGTGCGTCTGGCGGGGAGAGGCCTGGACTGGCAAAGGCCTCCAGAGTCAAATTCTGCGGCTCGGCTTGAACTGGGAACAGAGGCCCAACGGGGGCCAACGGGCAGGAACGGCCTGGTGTGGCGAAGGCCGGTTCGGGCAGGCGGCGCCTCAGTTGATCCAGGTGGCGCCGCCACTCAGATCCATCGCGTAGGCCGACCCTGTAAGAACAGGGGCCGTTTAGGTCCAGGACGGTTGCGGGAACCCAGCACGGCTCCCCTGAAAAGTTTCTCGCCCAGACCAGGTCCCCGAAAGGCGAGGGGAGGGAACCTGCAGGTTGCTCCTCTGCACCCCATCGTAATCGGGGTGCAGTCTGTCCAGGGTGGTCTGCAAGCGACGGCCCATCAAGAGCTCCGCGGGGCTCTTCCCTATGGCCGGGCAAGGAGTGACATGCTGTCCCAAAAGGTACGCTGCCACACTTGCCAGCCAGTTCCCTTTATCCAAATGGGCCAAGGCTTCCTTGGCCGAGCGGACTGCTTGTTCCGCGCGTCCATTTGACGCCGGGTGATAAGGGGCGACTGGCGCGTGGCGGATCCCTTGGGTGGCCAGAAAGTCCAAGAAGGTGGAGGACTGAAATTGGGGTCCGTTGTCGGACACAACGACATCCGGCAGCCCATGTGTGGCGAACAGGCGGCGCAACGCGCGCACAGTGCTCTCCGCTGTGGTGGAAGCCATGATGATCACCTCCACCCAGCGGGAGAAAGCGTCAACCACAACGAGGAAATTCTGGCCATGAAAGGGACCCGCGAAGTCCAAGTGAAGCCGGGACCAGGAGCTCCTGGGCATGTCCCACTCCCTCGGCGGGGACACCGGCGGGGCGGGGCGGGAAGATTGGCAAGTGGAACAGGCGGCCACCCAATCCGCCACTTCAGCGTCCATGCCTGGCCACCAGACATAGCTCCGGGCTAATGCCTTCATGCGGACTATGCCTGGGTGATTGGCATGGAGCGATTGAAGAACCATGTTTCTCAGGGGTTTGGGAAGGACAATCCGATCTCCCCAACACAAGCACCCGCAATGGAGCGAGAGCTCCATGTGGCGTGACTTGTACGGCCGAAACTCTTCGGCCACACTGCCCGAAGGCCACCCCCTCAGCACCCAATGGCAAACCTGAGTGAGGACGGGGTCTGCGCGGGTGTGAGCGGCGACGGCAGAGGAAGACAAAGGCAGGTCGGACTCCACCACAGCCAGGACGGAGAGGGCTGGCACCGGAGCCGGGTCCGCCCCGGGGAGAGGGCAGCGGCTTAGGGCAGCGGCATGCCCTATCTGCTTGCCTGGACGGTAGAACAGCGTATAGTCATACGCTGCCAGGAATTCCGTCCAACGGGTCATCGTGGGCGAGAGGATGGGGGGGGGGGTCGGACGGTCACCGGCCAACAGCCCAAGGAGTGGCTTGTGGTCCGTGATGACAGAAAAGGTCCGCCCATAGAGGTAATTGTGGAACTTTTTAATCCCGGACACTACAGCCAAAGTCTCCTTGTCAATTTGACTAGTTTCTCTCCGTTTGAGACATCGTCCGGGAATAGAAAGCAATGGGGGCTTCCGACCCGTCCGGAAGGACATGGCTCAGGACAGCCCCCAGGCCATATGGGGAGGCATCGCATGCAAGCGTCAGAGGAAGCCTGTCATGGTACTGGACTAGTACCGCGTCTGACTCGGTGCCAGGCTGCGGATCGGTCGAGCAACCGATGCAGCGGCTCGGCTAGCGATGCCCTGTGGGGAATAAAAGGCGCGTAAAAATTCAAAAGGCCGAGGAAAGCCTGCAGCTCCGTTTTGGAGGCAGGAGTGGGGGCCTTTTGGATGGCCAAGACCTTAGAGGGGGTTGGGTGAATTCCTTGGGCATCAATCATGAAACCCAGGAATTCCACCCGCTGCACAGCAAATGTACATTTGCTGCGCTTCAATTTAAACCCGCGCCCCTGAAAATTCTGAGGACCTTCCGCAACGTCTTGGCGAGCTCTGATATGCTGGAAGCAGCAATCAGAACGTCGTCGAAGTACGGTACAACGGCAGGGAGCCCATGGAGCAATCGCTCCATGAGGCTCTGGAAGATCCCCGGGGCCATGGACACGCCGAATTAGAGGCAGCGACAGCGAAAAGCCCCTTGGTGGGTGACGATAGTCTGCGCCTCCGCAGCCTCGTCATCCACCGGGAGCTGTTGGTAGGCCTGCGCCTATCCAGCTTCGAGAATAAGCGTCCCTGCCCCAAAGAGTGGAGCAGGTCCTGTACTACCGGAACCGGGTATGGGTTCGCCTGAAGCCTGAGGTTGATTGTCGATTTATAGTCGGCGCAGATCCGGACGGACCCGTCAGGTTTGATGGGGACCACAATCGGGGTCTCCCATTTCGCCTGATCGACGGGTTCGAGCACGCCCTGCGCCACTAATTGATCTAATTCCGCTTCAACCTTGGGCTTCAGCGCGAACGGCAGCCTGCGGGCCTTCAAGCGGACAGGAGCAACCCACGGGTCTAGGTTCAGGGAACCTGGGGTGCCCCTATACTTTCCTAGGCTGCCATCAAAGACGTTGCTAAATTCTTTAAGCACGGCGTCTACTGGGGAACTGGCGGGCACGCTGTTCACTCCTTGGACTGACAGTCCCAAGGCTGTAAACCAGTCCAGTCCGATCAAGGCAGCTAGTGAATTGGCCACTACCAGGACGGGAAGGGACCCATGGAAGGGGCCAAAGTCCACCCTCACCCTGTGTTGTCCTAGAATGGGAATGGCTGAGCCCTGGTAATCTTTCAGGATAGTTGTCGCTGGGGTGAGGTCCTGCTTACGGAGTTTGGGGCACAATTTAGCTAGTTGTGTCCAAGAAATGAGGGATCTAGAGGACCCGGAGTCTACTTCCATCTTGACTCCCACCCCCTCTAAACAAACCACCGTGGTCAATCTCGTACTCTGCCAGGTCGTAGTTCAGTGCTGGGGGCGTCTCGGACAGCGCGAAGCAGTCGGTAGGCTGTGGCAGGCGGCGTGTTGCTCTTTTTTCTGCCGTTTGTTGGTGCGTTGGAGTTGACCTGGTGGCTGAGGCGGCTGCTGGCGCGGTTGCTGGAGCTGCGGCGCAGCATATGGCTGCCAGGTGTCCCTTCCTGCCACATCGACAGCATACCAATGCCTTGAAGGGGCAGTTGGGTCTTTGGTGGACGCTTCCGCAGCCCAGGCAGGCTCCGGGGTTTGGCTGGGGCATGAATGACCGGCTGGGCAGGCGTCCGGTCACCCTCATGCATGCCCCTTGCTCCTCTTCTTCCATTTCGTCTAGCGGGGCTATTTCATCCACTAAACAAGCTTGTGGTGAAGGGAAAAGGGGAGGATGAGCGCGGCCCATGTCAGATGTTGATATTTCTGACAATTCCGCCGCGCAGGCTTCTTCCACTGCTTGCTCCAGAGTCAAAACAGTTTTACAGAGCACGCGGCGTTTGAGGCGGATGTCCTTGACGCCACACATGAACTGTTACAGCAGCGATTCCTCCAGGAACGCTGCGGGGAACTCACAAGGAATCGCGGTAGCTCTTAACTTTTGGAGGAACTCGGCTACGGATTGCTTTGGCTGTTGCACGCATTGTCTGAATGCATAGCGGTGCGCTATGCGTGATGGCACAGGTGCATAATGTGCTCTCAGGCGGCCCAGGAGATCGTCCCACGGAACTTCGTACACTGCTGCTGGCGCTGTGATGGTTCGCGCGGTGGCGAACAAATCTGGACCGCCGCACCCGAAGAAGAGGCTCACCTTCCTTGCTGGTGCGAATTCGCCGTAATCGTTGGCTATCAGGAAGCACTCGAAGCGTGCTAAGAAGGAGGCCCATTGCTCCTTCATTGGGTCGAACGGTGCGAACGGTGGCATCGTAGTCATGTTAGGCTGTGGTGGGCGCTAGGCACGCGGACAGTAGATTTCATTTTTTTTTCATTTTATTTAAATTTATATCCCGCCCTTCTCCACAGAGGACCCAGGGTGGCACACTAAAACCAAATTTTAAAAGACCCAAATTTAAAACTTCCTAAAAAGTCCCCATGGGAGGTTAGGCTAGGCCGGCTTGTTGGAACAAATATGTCTTTAGACATTGGCGGAAGAGGCGGAGGTCGGTGATGGTGCGTAATTCAGGGGGTAGGTCATTCCTGAGGGCTGGACCCGCCACAGAGAAGGCTCTTCCCCTGGGTGTCGGCAGTCGGCATTGTCCGGCCGACGGCACCCTGAGAAGGCCCTCTGTGGGAGCGTATCGGTCTAAGGGATGTATGAGGCAGAAGGCGGTCTCGCATATAACTAGGCCCCGAGCCATGGAGCGCTTTAAAGATGGTCGTCAGAACCTTGAAGCGCACCCGAAAGACCACAGGAAGCCAATGCAGATCGTGCAGGATTGGTGTTATGTGGGAGCATCTAGTGGCTCCCATAATCACCCGCACGGCTGCGTTTTGGACTAACTAGCTTTTGGGTGCACCTCAAGGGAAGCCCCATGTAGAGAGCATTACAGTAGTCGAGTCGGGACGTCACGAGAGCTTGAGTGACTGTGCGAAGTGCAGCCCGGTCCAGTAAGGGGCGCAATTGGCGCATCAGGCGTACCTGATGAAACGCCCCCCTGGCCATGGCCGCCACATGGTCCTCCATGGACAGCCGGGAATCCAGGAGGACGCCCAAATTGCGCGCCCTCTCTACCGGGGCCAGTGTTTCGCCCCCAATGGCCAGAGTTGGAGTAATCTGGCTGAACCGTGGTGCCGGAAACCACAACCACTCAGTCTCGGCAGAGTTGAGCTTGAGTTTACCACCCATCCAGATCTGTACGGCTTCCAAACACTGGGACAGCACTTCGGCAGCATCATTGGGGTGGTTTGGGGTGGATATGTACAGCTGAGTGTCATCAGCGTACAGGTGGTACTCCACCCCAAAACCACGGATGATCTCATCCAGCAGCTTCATATATGTGTTAAACAGGAGGGGCGAGAGGACCGACCCCTGAGGAATCCTACATAAGAGAGGCCTCAAGGTCGACCTCTGCCCTCCCGTCAACACATATTGCGACCGATCAGAGAGGTAGGACGAGAACCACCGCAGAACGGTGCCTCCCAGCCCCAACCCCCCCAGTCGGTGCAATAGGATACCATGGTCGATGGTATCAAAAGCCGCCGAGAGGTCTAATAGGACTAGGATAGAGGAATAACCTCTATTTCGCGCCCCCCAGAGATCATCGACCAACGCGACCAATGCCGTCTCGGTGCTGTGACCGGGTCGGAAGCCGGACTGGCGCGGGTCTAGATAATTAACTTCCTCCAGGTGTCGCGGAAACTGTTGGGCTACCACACTCTCAACAACCTCCACCAAAAAGTGAAGGTTGGAGACTGGACGATCGTTCTCTAATAATGCTGGGTCCAGGGACGGCTTCTTGAGGAGGGGCCTCACTACCACCTCTTTCAAGACGGCAGGTAAGGACCCCTCACTCAAAGATGCGTTGACAATGCCCTGGAGCCAGCCTCATGTCGTCTCCCAGGATGCCAGTACAAGCCAGGAGGGACACGGGTCCAATAAACATGTGGTCGCCCTAAGTTTCCTTGACAACCTGTCCATATCCTCGGTGGTCACAAAGTCAAACTCCTCCCAAGAAGGAGCCTCAAGACTAATCTCGGACTGTCTCACAGGACCACTGTCGATGGAGGGTAGCTCATTCCGAATCCAAGTGATTTTCTCCTGCAGATAAATCCCAAATTCCTCTGCTCGCCTTTGCAAAGGGGCTTCCCGCGGCCTCTGATGAAGGAGGGAGCGGGTCACCCCAAACAGGGCGGCAGGGCGGTTATCTGCGGATGCAATAAGGGTGGCACAATACTCACGTTTGGCCACCCTTATCGCCACTAAGTAAGCCCTAATATGGGTTCTCACTAGTGTTTGGTCGGCTTCGGAGCGAGAGGATCTCCATCTAGGCGTCTCTTGCGGCGCTTCATCTCCCGAAGCTCCTCAGTAAACCAGGGAGCCTGGGTGATTCGTCGCCGCAAGAGAGGCCGCAAGGGCGAGACTTGGTCCAAGGCCCCTGCAGCTGCACTTAACCATGCGGCCACCAGGTCCTCAGTCAAGTCGCTAGGCAGGGTCACAGGAATTGGCCCAAGCTCCCTCTGGAACCTTTCCGGGTTCATTAGGAGCCTGGGGCGGAACCATCTAGGAGTATCCGGTTACGCCTCCCCGCGGTGAGGTGAAGCGATTGGAAAGTCCAGCTGGAGGAGAGCGTGATCTGTCCATGACAAGGGAGTGATGGCTAAATCCCCTATTCCAAGATCACAACTCCAGTGTCCCGAGACAAAGATCAAATCCAGCGTGTTTCCCTCCTCGTGAGTAGGGCCTAAAACTACCTGGGTCAGGTCCATGGCCGTCATGGAAGCCATGAACTCCCGAGCTACTCCAGAGGCTTCGCCCGCCGACGGCAAGTTAAAGTCCCCCATGACTACTAGTCTGGGGGTCTCAATTGCCGCCTCGGCTATCACCTCTAGGAGCTCGGGCAGGGCTGTTGTTGCATAGCGAGGAGCCAGGTATACAACTAACACACCCAACTGCCTCCCTAGGCCCCATCTCACACAGAGAGATTCACACCTGGTTGTCTGAGGGACTGTGGTCTCCTTCGGCTCGAGACCTTCCTTAACCATAATCGCCACTCCCCCACCCCTCCCTAGGGCCCTAGGCTGATGGAAGGCGCGGTAACCTTCGTGGCCCAACCAGGTTTCCGTTATACCCACCAGGTCCGGGTCTTCCTCTGACACAAGGTCATAGATGAGGGGGGCTTTTTGAACCACGGACCTGGCGTTGCATAACATCAGCCTAGGGCCACGGGTCTGTGATTCCTGCCCACCTAGTCTGCGATGGGAGAGCGGAGAGTTGGAGCACGTGACCGCCTGAATCCAGTGGCCACGGTCTTCCAACTGATGGTGACCATTCCGTCTCCCTCCGCCCCTGCCCCTCTCCAAGACCGAGTCGATGGAAAATGCCACCGTGGAAATGACCCCTCCCCTTCCTCGATTACCCTACCGCCCGCCGGCCTCATTTGCTGTCCCCTCCCTGGACTATTTTTCCCCTCTTCCCTGGAACCCCCTAAAAACCGAATTAAAAACCTCCCCAAAAAACCCCTCAACTTGCACTTCGCCCACCTCTCAGGAATAATCAATCCATCATCGAGGTGGGCCCGTGTTAGACAGGAGGGCCAGGCCTGCGAGAGGGGAGACTCCCGCAGGCCAAGGAGGTCGCGCCTAGAGTACATGATAAAAGCCCTAGAGATAGTCCAAGTCCAGGAAGGCAAACACAAATCCGAAAGTAAAGTGAATTAGTGCAGAAATAGTCTTCAGGATGGGGGGCAAAGTCAGACAGACCAGAGTCTTATGGATGGGGAGATCGAATCCAGTCCCATTACAGGCCCCATCCATCTGTCTTTTTTCCGGCCAAATGGGCATAGTTCGCATTTAGTACCGCATGACTAGTTAATCCATCATGCGACCTGGTGTAAGATGCAGCCCTCAAATGGCTCAATTTACCTCCTCCAATCCCGCGCACTCACTCCAAGGTCTTTAAGATGTTCCTGGGTCATCCTCGGCCAGATCCACCGTTCCCCAAACCGGCTGCAGATGTTCCACGCCGGGCTGCTCAAACCAACATACCACAATCAAATCAGTCAATCCTCTCAAATCTCCATACCCCATACTCCTTCTTCAACCTTCTCCTTCCCCTTCAACATCACCAACCTTCACCATCTCCTTTCTCCATCACCAGCTCTTCTCCGTCTCACCATCATCATTCTCCTTTTTCTTCTTCCATTTCCACCGTCTCCAACTCCTTCCTATCTCCATCTCTTCATCATCTCTGTCCATCTCTCTCCGTCTCTCTCCATCCATCTCTGTCTTTTACCTCTCTCTCCTTCCATCTCCTTCCGTCTCTCTCCTCTCTCCTTCTCTCTCCCTCTCCATCTCTCTCTTTCATCTTCTCCTTTTGCTTCCTCCAACGCCTCCGTCCTTCCATACCTCCGCACCTTCTCTCATCAACCTTCTGCTTTCTTCCATCCTTTCTTTCTTATGAGCAGTCCACGCCAGCGGGTGGTGGGTATGACCACACGACCTGCCACTAGTTGTGCGGCCCGATGGTCACTCTCCTGGCCTGGCCCCCATCTAGCAGCCGCGTCCCGGCTTTGCGGCCTACCTCTCTCCTTCCGGCCACGCCGGGGACGCTCTTGGCCACAAACAGGCCGAGTCGATCTCTCTGGTCTCTCTACTCTCTCCCCATCGCCCGCACAGCTCGCCCTTCGACTTCGGGCGGCTCGGCGCGATGATAGGAGGTTCAGCTTGTCAAGCCAGCCCTCCGCGATGGCAGGTGAGGGCTGGCGACATCTTCCTGGGGCGAAAACAGCCCTCTGGGCTTCCCCTGGTTCTCAGAGCGCGACCGCCATGTCGCGTATGCGCAAGAAGATGCTTCGTTCCCCGTTGTGGTCTTACTGACTAAGTCTGAATCCCACCTTCGTCGCCAGTGTTGGATTGGAAGAAGGATTCCGACTCAGGCATGGTCAAACAGCAACATTTATTAACAACTATCTACAAGTACACAAGAATCATTACAGGCGAGGTTTTCCCGCCTGACAGCAGTTTATATACAGCTTTCAGGCGGGAAACCTTCAGCAAGGCAACTGCAACATTGTTTCAGTTAACTAGACAGAATCCGGCCAGCCGCGTCTTAGCCAATCAGATGCGGCTGTCTGCTCCATTCAGGAATGCGGTAACTTAAAGTTCACCAGACTTACTGGCAGGGTCGTAAGTCTGAGGATTTAACATCCCTGACCTCCCCATCCTCAGAGCCATGGGAGGGGCTGTCCAGAGACTTCAGTGGAGTAGGTTCCTTTGCCCTCGTGGCTGTGGCCACCTCTGGTGCACCTTGTAGCACCCCTGAGGATTGTTGTCTGCGTTCCTGTAAGCCCACAGCAATGCCATGATTGATGGCCTCAAATAATATCGTGAAAATCGAGCCCCACTGGTGGCATAGGTAGGGCCCCCGTGGCATGACCGCCTGCCCAGTCTGATTGGAGCCCAACGGCTGGCTGAGAGGCAAATCCCAAAGCTCCTGAATTGGGATCGAGGAGGTGGCACTGCGGGGGCGTGGGGGGTAGAGCCCCACAGACCCGATGTATCAATGGTCAAGATGGGGCTAAAGGGCCCCGAGTTGAGGCCTCGAAATGAGGAGTCCCCCATACCAGCGTTGCGGTCCAGCTATCCCTGAGTGTCAGCCGGGGGGTTTGTTTCCCCTACGTTTAAATGTTTAGTCTTTTCACCTTCTTTCAGGGATTTCTTGGCCTTGTCAGGCTTGGCCATCTTATGTGACTTTGACCCCTCCCATTAGGCTGAGAAACCGAAGCCTGCGCTGGCGAAGATAGGGGGGGATGTTGCTGACCCTGCTGCAACTCTCTGGGGCTCCCTCAAGTAGCACGCTTGGGGTGTTGCCCCCTGCCATGTGGCAAAATGGCGGCCACGCTCAATCAGCTACCCAAAATGGCATTCACGCCCTTTTTGAGCTGACCATTAATTAGGGTGGGAGGCAAGGATCGATTGTCCGCAATTCTCTGCCTTCATAGTGAGGCAAAAGGGCTCTCCGCCGCAGTTTCGTGCTCCTCCGTCTCCTGAGCCCGGCCATTGAAGATTGATGACAGAATTGAGCCATGCGTGCGTTGGGCGCTGCAACCGGCAGATGACTTTGAGGCAGGCAATTATCCCTCATGTCTTGCGCTACTGACAATTCTCTGGGCGAAGCAGCGGTAGCGCGATACGGCTCCAGCCCCTGGGTTCGTCACAACCCTTTGAGCCTTAACTAAGCAGCTCTTTCTCTGTTAAGTGGTGAAGGCAGTGCCTGGGCAGACAGCAGAGGATTGACAGGCCTGGACTTTTAAGCCCAATGCAGCCAAAAGCAGAGTGCCGGCCGTAAGTGTTCTTATAGCCTCGGATAACAGTCTTACTCATAAGGTGATCAAAAGCAGTCGGATAACACATGTGTCCTCAGAGCGAAGTGAGTCAAAAAGCTGGGTGGCATCCCACAGGGGCGGGTTATATACTAGTATTAATTAATTATTAATCAGACTCAATCCAATCAGAGAATGAACAGTGTTAATCCATACATGGATACTATCCCCACCTTATTGAGAAATTGGACAATTCTAAAATACAATTCACTATGGAAATAGAAGCTAATAACCAACTTTCCTTCCTGGGCATCCTAATCTACAAAAAACCCAATGGCTCCCTAGGGACACACCACCTAGCAGAAAAAACACATACCAACCCGCTACCTAAACGCACAATCCCATCACCACCCGACACAGATCATGCCTACCTGACAAAGATCACCTGATAACTAAACATATTAATCTTCAACGGATTCCAAACAAAAACAATTACCAACCTAATCCAAAAGGACACACCCCACAAGAACCGAGACAAAGCCAAACACTCCACCCCCACACCAGGATTTATAGAAAAATGGCAGCTGCAAAGCCACAGACGAAAGCCTGATGATGGCGAGTGAGACCTTGCCAAAACGTTACCAACACAATCTCATTCTTACATGGGAAAAGACCTGAATACAACAAAACCTGCATGCACACACACACACGCACACATAAAATATACTTTGGAGGTCTTCTAGTCCAACCCCCTGCCTAGGCAGAACCTTGAGCCGTTTCAGAGAAATGGCTATCCAACATCTTCTTAAGACTTCCAATGTTGGGGCATTCACAACTTCTGGAGGCAACTTCTGTTCCACTGACTAATTGTTCTCACTGTCAGGAAATTTCTCCTTAGTTCTAAGTTGTTTCTCTCCCTGATTAGTTTCCATCCATTGCTTCTTGTCCTGCCCTCAGGTGCCTTGAAGAATAGTTTGACTCCCTCTTCTTTGTGGCAACCCCTGAGATATTGGAAGACTTCTATCCTGTCTTTTCATTAAACTAGACATACCCAGCTCCTGCAACCGTTCATCGTATGTTTTAGTCTCCTGTCCCCTAATCATCTTGGTTGCTCTTCTCTGCACTCTTTCCAGAGTCTCCACGTCTTTTCTACATCGTGGGGACCAAAACTGAATGCAGTATTCCAAGTGTGGCCTTACCAAGACCTTACAAAGTGGTATTAACCCTTCAGGTGATCTTGATTCTCTCCCTCTGTTGATGCAGCCTAGAACTGTGTTGGCTTTTTTGGCAGCTGCTGCACACAGCTGGCTCCTATTTAAATGGTAGATCCCTCTCACAATTGCTACTATTGAGCAAGGTACCACCTGTACTGTACCTGTGCTTTTTCTTGCCTAAATATAGAACCTTGCTCACTCTTGCAGGGTGTGGCTATTCCTTACATGTATTTGTTTGTATGTTTTGGACATAGCTTTGTTGCTCCCGGTTTTGCTATGGTCATAAATAAAAGCTGGTATTTTTGCAAGCCTTGTCTCAACTCTCATACTCTTCGGCATTTCAGTAGCTCAGGGAATCTGCTGGAACCTTGCATATAGATATACAAGTTACGTAACAAGAAATAAAAATGAAATATAAAATATAAAAGTGCAGGGGTAATATAGCACAATAATGATAGAATAAGCAGAGAATCTGTTTTTGCATTACGAAAAACCCCACTAGGAAAAATTAGTGGTGCCGCCCTGGGTCCTCTGCGGAGAAGGACGGGATATAAATATAAATAAAATAAATAAAAATAAAAATTTGAAATGTGGCTAAATCTGGTGTCATCTTCATTAGCATCGAAGCATTCAGTGTTCAGTAGCATTGGAGGAATAATAATTGATTAGAATATAATGATAATATTGCTGTTTGTATGTATACACTTTGTATACCTTTGTATGTATACACAAATGTATACCTTTGCACTGGAGACAAATTCCTTGTCTTAACCCATTCTGTCCTACCCCATCCTACCCTATCCTAGCCACTATTCCAACTTCTGGAAGCTAGAGCAGAGCTGGAATTAAAACTTGGGATAAACAAATATATGGAAGAGTTAATTGTGGTTGCCTGGGATAACTCTACTGGGAGCTTACCTTTGATTCATTTTCTGCTTGCCAAATCCATTTTATGAAATTTGACTTCTGAACACCGTGTTCCCATTATCCTAACTCTTTTTGATTGGCTTCCCAAGTACAATTGCTAGAGAAAGGCACAACAAGATATTCCTGCTAGTATCATGGCTGTTGTCAGCTGGTTGTTTGTTTTTGCTCTCCTATTCTTTGGCTTCTGGATGAACCAGCGTCACAAAAGTTTCCCCCCTGGGCCATGGAGACTGCCCCTGCTTGGGAATCTGCTTCAGTTAATTAAGAAGGACCTCCTCAAGGATTTGGACCAGGTAAGGCATTTTTATCCATTCTTCAGAGAGTGAATCTGCCGACACTTTTGCTCCTGCAGAAAGAATCTGAAAGGGTTTCTGTATGTTTCTGATAATTTGCCTACATGAGACAGGATGTTTGGGTCATCTAGAATTAGTAGAAAATTTGGAGTCTGTTGTGTTTCCCCCCCCCCCCCAATTTTGTTTTGTGCTTTGAGGGATTATAATAGATAGACGAAACAGATGTAAGAATCAAGTACAGGTAGCTAAACAAACCCCCCGAAGTAGGTCTGAGTTCATGGCCATTCATTCAGTGACTGTTTGGATTCTGACAGAGCTGAACAAAGAGACTTCTGTCGCTTAGGCGGGTTTTAAAAAGGTATTTGTTGGAGATGGTCATTGGTTTTCTTGGGGGGGGGGAATTATTTTAATTCTCACGTATACATCCTCAAATATATACATATTTCACTTTTTTCACTATTTGAATCTATAATTTCTCCATTATTTCTCTTTTTTGTTACATTTTTCACTAAAATTTTTGTTTTGTGATTTATTTTTAATCCTGCCACTTCTCCATATTTCTCTCTCTTAATAATAATAATAATGATAATGATAATAATGATAATGATAATAATGATAATGATAATAATAATAATAATAATAATAATAATAATAATAATAATATTAATAATAATCTTTATTGTCATTGTGTTTATTTATTTATTTATACTTAGATTAGTATACCGCCCTATCTCCCCGAAGGGATTCAGGGTGGTGCACAGGTAAATAGTAAAAACAATACAAAAATACAATATAAATACAATAAAAATATATTAAATTTAAACCCGTGCTAAAAACATCTTTAAAACCCATCTAAAATCCCTTAAGAAGAAGATATAACACAAGAGGAGATTAATGAAATAATACAAGGGATAAAATTAGGGAAGGCCCCAGAAGATGGATTGTCTGCTGAGTTTTATAAAGATTTTAAGGAAATAATAATACCAAAATTGCAAAAATTGTTTAATGGAATTTTACATGGTGGAGAAGTTCCGATGTCATGGAACAGAACGGTAATATCTATAATTCCTAAGCCAGATAAAGACTTGGAGAGGATTGAGTCCTATCGACCCATATCTTTAATCAATCAGGATGCAAAGATATTTACCGCTATTATAAGTAAGAGATTAAGTGGATTTATAGATAAATATATAAGTTATAACCAAGTAGGTTTTGTGAAAGGTAGATACATGAGTGACATTATTAGAAGAGTGTTAAATATTATAGATGTAGCTGAACATAATGATGATAAAATAGGTATAGTATCACTAGATATTTTCAAAGCCTTTGATTCTGTACAATGGGAAACTATTAAAGCAATTATCGAGGTATTAGGTTTTGGTAACAGATTTATACATGTTATTTCGAAATTGAATCAAAAAAGTAGTGCCAAGAGTAAAGGTGAATGGAATAATGACGGAAGAGATTAAATTGGAAGCAGGCACGAGACAAGGATGTCCTTTGTCTCCAATATTATTTTTATTGGTTATGGAAGTACTGACTAAAATGATAGAAAAAGATGAAGAATTGGAAGAGTATAAGGGATATAAGATAAATTTGTATGCGGATGACACCTCGATCATTTTGAAAGATATAGAGAATGACTTGAAAAGGATAAATAAACATTTGAAAGAATTTGAGGAAATGACAGGTTTAAAAGTAAATTGGTCAAAATCTGAATTATTAATGGATAAAAATGGTAAGGAGTGGGAGAATATGCAGGAACAATTTGAGATAAGAATTAAAAATACATTGAAATATCTGGGAATAACACTTTCACTTAAAGTTAGGGAATTGAAAAAACTTAATTATGATGTGATGATGAATGAAGTGGAGAAGAAGATAGATAAATATAAAAAGATAAAGTTGTCTTGGTTTGGTAGAATTGCAATGTGCAAGATGATGTTGTTACCAAAGTTTAATTTTTTATTTGAGATGTTACCATTAAATTTGACAGAGAAAGACATGGAAGGATATCAGAAGAAATTGGATAAATTTTGCAACGGTGGGAAAAGACCTAGATTATTGAAGAAAATGTGGTATCAAAATCAAAAGGAAGGCGGATTGGGAATTCCCAATCTACTTAATTATTATTGGGCCTATGGTATTCGAACTGTGGTAAAAATATTCAAAGGCGGAGATGGTCACTGGGGAGATTTAGAGTTAAAAGATATCAAGAGATTTGGTCCTACATGGTTTTTAGATAAAGCAAAATCAAAAAAGGTAATTAACAGTTATTGGTTAAAAGGACTGAGTAAAATTTGGGATAAATTTGTTAAAATTCTAATTCCGGATATAACCTTTTTGGGGAAGACAATTGGAAATTGGCCGATCAAAACCAATATAAGCCGTGATAAAGTAATTGAAGATGAAAACATAGAAATTATAATAGATTGGTTAAAAGCTTTAGGAAATGAAAGAAGGAAAAATGGAATAATTGAAAAATTGGGGCTAAACTGGTTTGAAAAAATACAGATAGAAAAATGGACTATGAAGGTAAGGGGGAATTGTAAGACAAGTAGAAACAAAACTGAATTTGAAAACCTAGTATCTCAAATTATCAAAGATGAAATTGGGTTAAAGGGACTCGTTAGTAAGATATATAAGATTATAAATTATGATGGGAAACCACAAATGACGATGAAGATGAATTGGGAGGAAGAATTCAAGATTAAAATATCAGATATGGACTGGAATGTAAATTGGAAGAGTCGAATTATGAGGATTTTATCAACAAGGATCAAAGAACATAATTTTAAGGTTGTCTGGAAATGGTATTTGACTCCATTAAGGTTATCGTTGATGGACAAAAAAATTAGTAATAAATGTTGGAGATGTAATATGGAACTGGGGACTTATGAACATATGTGGTATAAATGTGGAAAAGTTAAAAAGTTTTGGCAACAACTGGAAAAAACGATGACCGAAATGATGAAGAAAAAAATAATATTGAGACCAGAAACTATATTATTGTTGTTAATCAAGGAGTCAGAACTAACAAATTATGAGAAAGAATTGGTTAGAATTATGATTATAACGGGAAGAATTATAATAGCTAGATATTGGAAATTAGAGGTGAATTATAGAATAGAAGAGTGGTACTGTGAAATGTGGAAATTAGCTTTAAATGATAAAATGACATGTGATATTAAATTTAGAAAGGGTGTTTATAAAAGGGACACTTTTTGGAAAACTTGGGAGCCATTTGTGGAGTATGCGTTTGGAAATTTGGATGCTTCAACACCTGTACCCAGAGAACGTGGATTTTGGAGACCGTGAAGATATATCCGAAGGACCAAGTCTTCCTTTCCTATTTATAGCACAGGGTGAAACATTGTATTGTATGATGTTTGTATTTTTTGTTGTAATGTTTTAAAACTAAAAAAAATAAAAAAAATAAAAAAAAATAAAAAAATAAAAATAAAAATTTGAAATGTGGCTAAATCTGGTGTCATCTTCATTAGCATCGAAGCATTCAGTGTTCAGTAACATTGGAGGAATAATAATTGATTAGAATATAATGATAATATTGCTGTTTGTATGTATACACTTTGTATACCTTTGTATGTATACACAAATGTATACCTTTGCACTGGAGACAAATTCCTTGTCTTAACCCATTCTGTCCTACCCCATCCTACCCTATCCTAGCCACCATTCCAACTTCTGGAAGCTAGGGCAGAGCTGGAATTAAAACTTGGGATAAACAAATATATGGAAGAGTTAATTGTGGTTGCCTGGGATAACTCTACTGGGAGCTTACCTTTGATTCATTTTCTGCTTGCCAAATCCATTTTATGAAATTTGACTTCTGAACACCGTGTTCCCTTTATCCTAACTCTTTTTGATTGGCTTCCCAAGTACAATTGCTAGAGAAAGGCACAACAAGATATTCCTGCTAGTATCATGGCTGTTGTCAGCTGGTTGTTTGTTTTTGCTCTCCTATTCTTTGGCTTCTGGATGAACCAGCGTCACAAAAGTTTCCCCCCTGGGCCATGGAGACTGCCCCTGCTTGGGAATCTGCTTCAGTTAATTAAGAAGGACCTCCTCAAGGATTTGGACCAGGTAAGGCATTTTTATCCATTCTTCAGGGAGTGAATCTGACGACACTTTTGCTCCTGCAGAAAGAATCTGAAAGGGTTTCTGTATGTTTCTGATAATTTGCCTACATGAGACAGGATGTTTGGTTCATCTAGAATTAGTAGAAAATTTGGAGTCTGTTGTGTTTTTTCCCCCCCAATTTTGTTTTGTGCTTTGAGGGATTATAATAGATAGACGAAACAGATGTAAGAATCAAGTACAGGTAGCTAAACAAACCCCCCGAAGTAGGTCTGAGTTCATGGCCATTCATTCAGTGACTGTTTGGATTCTGACAGAGCTGAACAAAGAGACTTCTGTCGCTTAGGCGGGTTTTAAAGAGGTATTTGTTGGAGATGGTCATTGGTTTTCTTGGGGGGGGGGGATTATTTTAATTCTCACGTATACATCCTCAAATATATACATATTTCACTTTTTTCACTATTTGAATCTATAATTTCTCCATTATTTCTCTTTTTTGTTACATTTTTCACTGAAATTTTTGTTTTGTGATTTATTTTTAATCCTGCCACTTCTCCATATTTCTCTATCTGTTAATAATAATAATAATGATAATGATAATAATAATAATAATAATAATCTTTATTGTCATTGTATTTATTTATTTATTTATTCTTGGATTTGTATACCGCCCTATCTCCCCGAAGGGATTCAGGGCGGTGCACAGGTAAATAGTAAAAACAATACAAAAATACAATATAACTACAATAAAAATATATTAAATTTAAACCCGTGCTACAAACATCTTTAAAACCCATCTAAAATCCCTTACTAAAATCCCTACAATTTGTTATTAACATCTAAGCCAGGCCAGCCAGATGAAAAAAGTAAGTTTTAAGCTCCCGGTGGAAGAGGCGCAGGTCTGTGATGGTTACGAATGTTGGGGGGTAGGTCGTTCCAGAGAGCCGGCCCCGCCACAGAGAGGCATTGGCCGGCAGACAGCACCCTAAGGAGACCTACCCTGTGCGAGCGGAAAGGACAGAGGGAGGTATGTGGTAGGAGGCAGTGTCGCAAATACCCAGGTCCCGTGCCATGGGATCTTGTAATAAGATTGTAATAAAATTACAATGAAATTGGTTATTGTTCCTGTAACTTTGGGCCTGTTTATTTCGGTTCTTCTATAATGAACACTAAATCATCCTCAAAGCCTTGTAATTTATATTCTTCTTTTTAAATTATCCTTCCTTTTATTTCTTTATTCTGTCTTTCAGTTCAAAGTCTCTAATGTCAGTATAAATAGTAATGGAGATGATGGACACGCTTGTCTAGTTTTTCTTTATTACATGGGAGCTAAGATGTTTGTCTCTGTTTCTCCCACACTTTCCTTCCTTCCTCCCCTTCTTTTTTATGCCTTCAGCAATGAGCAAAGAAAAAGAAAAAACAAACAAACCCCAACCTCAAAACCTGATTTACTGTTTTCAAACATTACTCATTTGGCAAACGCTTTAAAGTAAGGTTTTAATTAAGTTAATCAGATTGATTTATCAAATTGTAGCCAAACTTTTCCCCCAAAGAACACCACCTAGATGAAAGAAAGAACAAAGAGTATGTAAGCAATCCAGATTTATTTTATTTATTTATTTCGAATTTATACCCCGCCCTTCTCCATTGTTAGGACCCAGGGCGGCGCACAGGCATTATTAAAATCATACAAAAAACAATATACATTATTAAAAGCATATTAAATTAAGTCCCGTGCTAAAAAACCCATTTTAAAACCTAAAGATTAAAATTTATGGATAAAAGTCAGAAACGGGGGGCTATGCTAGGCCAGCTTGTTGAAATAGATATGTCTTAAGACGTATGAATGATCAATGAAATACAGCAATGATTAATATTTTAAATGCCCTCATTCTGTAAAGTAAGACTCTTTTCTGACTTCAGAATATTTACTTAATTCCCTTATGTGTGTACCAATCTTCCTTTTCATTGTGGTTAAACAAAGGCATTAATTATGTTTGTCTGGACATGGAGAATATTTCCATCTTCAGAAGATGTCCTTAAGTCCATCTGCAGTGAATAGGTGTGTCTCTTTCCAGAATTCTCCTCCACCTCCATCTTTCTATGGCTGTGCTGTCCCAGCAGTATATAGCTAGTGTAGGAATTAAGAACTGTCTCCTTTAAGAAACTACCTCATTGGAAATGTAGACAGAGGCTGCCTTATGGGAAATGTAATTCCATAACATGTGTTTCTGATTGATCACCGGGGCATTCTTCCCACATGCAAAGTGTTATGTTCCTTAGGAAGTGAGTCCGACACAGGCTAGTCATCATAGAAGGTTTATTCTAAAGTCAAACATCCAATTTACAAGGAGCAATAGTGCGGTAGACAGGTGCCTCCCCGCTTGATAGCTATATATACACAAGCTCTCAAGCGGGAAGCAATTAACAAGGCGGATAACCCAGATCCGGCCAGTCGCGTCTTAACCAATCAAACGCGACTGGCTGTTAGTAAGATAACAAGTTAACAAGGTCATGCAAAGTTTACCAGACTTACTGGCTAGGTCGTAAGTCGAGGATTCTACACCCCTTTCCCCCCAGTCAGTGCGCATGCGTGTCAGTCAGTTGTCAGTCCAAGTGGTCGCGCACGCATAGTCGGCCAAGTAGATGGGGCGGTGTTGGCTCCGCCCAGAATGCCTCAGTTGCGCCAGAGAGCTCGACAGGGTAAGTAGCTCCTGTGGAAACTCCTCCCCATTGGGAGTGGAGCTCCAGGATGCGTCACTGCGGCCTACCCCCGGAGGCGGCGAAGATGGACACAGCGGAACAGGTAAGTCCAAGCGAGGGGGCGTGGCGACCGGGATT
This sequence comes from Rhabdophis nuchalis, assembly GCA_039707465.1. Taxonomy (NCBI): domain Eukaryota; kingdom Metazoa; phylum Chordata; class Lepidosauria; order Squamata; family Natricidae; genus Rhabdophis; species Rhabdophis nuchalis. The sequence continues at coordinate 8,950,898 of CM077647.1, read as the reverse complement.
GAGGTGTGTTGTGGCTGCTGGTAGGCAGTGGCTTGGTAGGGCGGGCCTCCGATCGGCGAGGCCCACAAGTCCGGGTCGGATTGGGCTGTCGCGCCCATTGGCTGGCGGAAAAGGGCGTCTGATAAAGGGAGGCCTGAAACTGGGAAGGCCTCTGGCAACTCGATTTGAGAGGGTTGATGTGGCCCAACGGAGGCTAATGGGCAGGTCCAGCCTGGAGTGGCGAGGGCAGGCGGCACCTCAGTTGATCCAGGTGGTGCCGCCATTCTGTTCCATCGAGTAGGCCGACCCTGTAGGAACAGGGGCCGGTTAGGCCGAGTATGGAGGTGGGAACCCAACACGGATCCCCGGAAAAATTCCGTGCCCAAACCAGGTCCCCCACATTAAAGAGGCGGGGAGGGGGAACCCCCAGGTTGCTCTGCTGCACCCTATCGTAGTCGGGGTGCAGTCTGTCCAAAGTGGTCCGCAGGCGTCGACCCATCAAGAGCCCAGTGGAGCTCTTCCCTGTGGCCGGGCAAGGAGTGGAGTGCTGACCCATCAGGTAAGCAGCCACTCTTGCTGGCAGTCTCCCCTATCGAACCTGGCCAAAGCCTCCTTGGCCGAACAGACAGCCCTCTCCGCGCAACCATTGGAGGCTTGATGATATGGGGCAAGAGGCGCATGGCGTATCCCTTGCGAGGCCAGGAATTCCTGGAAGGTGGTGGAGTGGAACTGCAGACCGTTGTCGGACACCATGGTGTCCGGCAACCCGTGCATCGCGAAGAGGCTACGCAAAGCCCTGACAGTGCTCTCCACAGTGGTGGAGGCCATAAGGACCACCTCCACCCAGCGGGAGTACGCATCCACCACCACCAGGAATGACTGACTGTGGAAGGGACCCGCAAAATCTATATGTACTCAGGACCATGGGCACTTGGGGATGTCCCATTCCCTGGGATGTGACGCAGGCGGAGAAGGGTGAGAGGACTGACAGTTGGGACAGGCAGCGACTCATGTGGCGACTTCCACGTCCATGCATGGCCACCAGACATAGCTCCTGGCCAATCCCTTCATTCGAGCTATGCCTGGGTGGTTAGCATGGAGGGACTGCAGCACCTGGTGTCGCAATGGGGGGGGGGGGAATGATGACCCAGTCCCCCCAGCACAAGCACCCACAATGGAGCGACAGCTCCATTTGCCATGTCTTATAGGGCCGAAACTCTTCAGCCACGCTGCCCGAAGGCCACCCACGCAGAATCCATCTGGAGACTTGGGAGAGGCCAGGGTCAGCCTGGGTCTGGGCAGCCACGTCCGATGACGACAAGGGCAGGTCAGAGTCTGCCACGGCCAAGACAGATAGGGCCGGCACCGGTGCTGGGTCCACCCCAGGGAGGGGGCAGCGGCTGAGGGCATCAGCATGCCCTATTTGCTTTCCGGGACGGTAAAGCAGCGTATAATCATATGCTGCTAAGAATTCCGTCCACCGGGTCATCCTGGGAGATAGGATGGGGGGGGTCGGACGGTCACTGGCCAACAGCCCAAGGAGTGGCTTGTGGTCTGTGACAATGGAAAAGGTCTGCCCATATAGGTAGGTGTGGAACTTTTTAATCCCGGACACTACAGCCAGAGCTTCTTTGTCTATCTGACTGTAGTTTTGCTCCGTTGGAGACATTGTCCGGGAATAAAAAGCGATGGGGGCCTCTGAGCCATTGGGGAGGGTGTGGCTCAGGACAGCCCCCACGCCATAGGGGGAGGCATCGCATGCTAGCGACAGAGGGAGTCTGTCATTAAATTGGACTAGGACAGCCTCAGACATCAGCATAGCTTTGACAGCCGTGAACGCATGCACTTCGCGGCTGCCCCAGTGCCAGGCCGCGGATCAGTCGAGCAACTGATGCAGCGGCTCGGCTAGCGATGCCTTATGGGGGATGAATGGCGCGTAAAAGTTTAAAAGGCCGTGGAACGCCTGCAGCTCCGCTTTAGAGGCAGGTGTGGGGGCGTTCCTGATTGCCTCGACCTTTAACGGGGTGGGGTGAATTCCCTGGGAATCAATCATGAAGCCCCCAGCAATTCGACCCGCGGCGCAGCAAATGTGCATTTGCTGCGGTTTAATTTTAAACCCGCGCCCCTGAAAACCGTGAGGACCTTCCGTAATATTTTGGCGAGTTCTGATAGGCTGGTAGCAGCTATCAGTACGATGTCAGCTATCAGTACGTCGTCAAAATATGGAACCACGCCAGGGAGCCCATGGAGGAAGCGCTCCATGAATCTCTGGAAGATTCCCGGGGCCACGGAAACGCCAAATTGTAAACGGCGACAACGAAAAGCCCCTCGGTGGGTGACGATGGTCTGTGCCTCAGCAACCTCATCATCCACCAGGAGCTGTTGATAGGCCTGTGCCATATCAAGTTTCGTGAAAATGCAGCCCTGCCCCAAAGAGTGGAGCAGGTCCTGCACCACCGGAACCGGGTATGGGTTTGCCTGAAGCCCGCGGTTGATTGTGGATTTATAGTCGGCGCATATGCGGACGGACCCGTCAGGCTTAATGGGAACCACTATTGGGGTCTCCCATTTTCCTGGTTATTTATTTATTTATTTATTTTTCACATTTAGAACCCGCTCCCATCTCACCACAAAGGGATTCGGGGCGGCGAACAAAGAATTACATCAATAAACATAAATACAGAGATATTAGGTGCCTGTGTTGTGACCATTTTAAAATTCCCATTTACAACTGGCGGTGCTGGGGTTACGCAAGGCCGGCTAGTTGGAAGAGGTGAGTCTTAAGACATTTGCGGAAGAGGCGGAGGTCAGGAATGGTACGGATTTCAGGGGGCAGGTCATTCCAAAGGGCTGGTCCTGCCACAGAGAAGGCTCTCCCCCTGGGTGCCGCCAGTTGACATTGCCCGACCGACGGCACCCTGAGGAGGCCCTCTCTGTGGGAGCGTGTCGGTCCCAGGGATGTATGGGGCAGGAGGCGGTCTTGCATATAGCTAGGTCCCGAGCCATGGAGCGCTTTGAAGATGGTCGTTAGGACCTTGAAGCGCACCCGAAAGACCACAGGAAGCCAGTGGAGCTCGCGCAGGACAGGTGTTATATGGGAGTGTTTGGGCGCTCCCGTAATTATCCGCGCGGCCGCATTCTGGACTAACTGTAGTCTTCGGGTGCATCTCAAGGGAAGCCCCATGTAGAGAGCATTGCAATAGTCAAGTCGAGATGTGACGAGTGCTTGGGTGACTGTGCGTAAGGCTCCCCGGTCTAGTAAGGGACGCAATTGGCGCATCAGGCGTACCTGATGGAACGCCCCCCTGGCCACGGCCGCCACATGGTCCTCCATGGTCAGCCGGGAGTCCAGGAGGACACCCAAATTGCGCGCCCTCTCCACGGGGGCTGGTGTTTCGCCCCCAATGGCCAGAGTTGGAATAATCTGGCTGAAACGGGGTGCCGGAAGCCACAGCCACTCAGTCTTGGATGGGTTGAGCCTGAGTTTGTTACTACCAGATCCGTACGGCCTCTAAACACCAGGACATAACCTCGACGGCATCATTGGGGTAGTCTGGGGTGGATATGTACAGCTGGGTATCATCAGCGTACAGATGATATCCCACCCCGAAACCACGGATGATCTCACCCAGCGGCTTCATATATATGTTAAACAATAGGGGCGAGAGGACCGACCCCTGAGGGACCCCACATAAGAGGGGTCTCGAAGTCGACCTCTGCCCCCCTGTCAACACATATTGTGACCGACCAGAGAGGTAGGACGTGAACCACCGCAAAACGGTGCCTCTCAGCCCCAACCCCCCCAGTCGGCGTAATAGGATACCATGGTCGATGGTATCAAAAGCCGCTGAGAGGTCTAATAGGACTAGGATAGAGGAAAATCTTCTATCCCGTGCCCTCCAGAGATCATCGACCAATGCGACCAATTCCGTCTCGGTACTGTGCCCGGGTCGGAAGCCGGACTGGCGCGAATCTAGATAGTCAACTTCATCCAAGTGTCGCGGAAACTGTTGGGCCACCACACTCTCAACAACCTTCACTAGAAAGTGGAGGTTGGAGACGGGACGATAGTTTTCTAATAATGCTGGATCCAGGGACGGCTTCTTGAGGAGGGGCCTTACTACCGCCTGTTTCAAGACGGTAGGTAAGGACCCCTCACTCAAAGATGCGTTGACAATGCCCTGAAGCCAGCCTCATGTCGTCTCCCAGGATTCCAGTACAAGCCAGGAGGGACACGGGTCTAGTAAACATGTGGTGGCCCTGAGTCTCTTTGACAACTTGTCCATATCTTTGGTAGTAACAAAATCAAACTCTTCCCACAATGGTGTCACAAGAGCTGCTTCGGCACTCTCGACTGGGCTACTGACGATGGAGGGTAACTCGCTCCGAATCCGACTGATTTTCTCCTGCAGATAAATCCCAAATTCCTCTGCTCGACCCTGCAAAGAGGCTTCCCGTGGCCTCTGTTGGAGGAGGGAGCGGGTCACCCTAAACAGGGCGGCAGGGCGGTTATCTGCGGATGCAATAAGTGTGGCACAATACTCACGTTTGGCCAGCCTTATTGCCACTAAGTAGGTCCTAATATGGTCTCTTACTAGTGTTCGGTCGGCTTCAGAGCGAGATGATCTCCATCTGCTCTCTAGGCGTCTCCTGTGACGTTTCATCCCCCTGAGCTCCTCGGTAAACCAAGGGGCCCAGGTGGCTCGTCGCCGCAAGAGAGGCCGCAAGGGCGCGACTCGGTCCAAGGCCCCCGCGGCCGCACTTAACCATGCGGTCACTAGGTCCTCAGCCGAGTCACGGAGCAAGTCCACAGGAATTGGCCCAAGCTCCTTCTGGAACCTTAACGGGTCCATCAGGAGTCTGGGGTGGAACCATATAGGGATGTTTGGTTCCGCCTCCCCACAGTGAGGTATAGCGGTCGGAAAGTCGAGCTGAAGGAGAGCGTGATCTGTCCATGACGGGTGTGATGACTAAATCCCCTATTCCCAGATCACTACTCCACTGACCCGAGACGAAGATGAGATCCAAGGTGTGTCCACCCTCATGAGTAGGGCCTAGAACTACCTGAGTCAGGTCCAAGGCTGTCATGGAAACCATGAACTCCCGAGCCACACCAGAGGTTTCACCTGCTGATGGCAGGTTAAAGTCCCCCATGACTACAAGTCTGGGGGTCTCAACCGCCACCCCGGCTATAACCTCGAGCAGCATGGGCAGGGCTGTTGTTGCATAGCGAGGAGCCAGGTATACAACTAACACGCCCAACTGCTTCCCCAGGCCCCACTTCACAAGGAGGGATTCACACCCGGTCGTCTGAGGGACTGTGGTCTCCTTTGGCTCAAGACCTTCCCTAACCATGATCGCCACTCCCCCACCCCTCCCTAAGGCCCTGGGGTGATGGAAGGCTCGGTATCCTGGTGGGCACATTTCTACGAGGGGATGTCCTCCCTCGTGGCCCAACCAGGTTTCCGTAATGCCTATCAGGTCCGGGTCCCCCTCCAACACAAGTTCATGTATGAGAGGGGCTTTTTGTACCATGGACCTGGCGTTGCATAGCATCAGCCCAAGGCCCCGGGTCTGTGGTTCTTGCTCACCTAGTCTGCGATGGGGAAAAGGGGAGTTGGAGCGCGTGACCACCTGTAACCATCGGCCACGATTCTCCAACTGATGGCGTCCATCCCCTGTCCCACCGGACCTGCCCCTCCCCAAGACCGTATTGATGACAAATACCCTAGTGGAACCGACCCTCCCTTCACTCCCCTTTGTCTTTTCACTTCCGCGTTTTGCCGGCCTTCTCTCTTGGCGTTCCCCTAATTGGTCCTCCCACCCCCCTTCCCTGGGAACCCCTAAAAATCGAATTAGAAATTTACACAGGAATCCCCTGAGCCTGCGCTTCGCCCACCTCTTAGGATTAATAAATCCATCCTCGAGGTGTGTCCGTGTTAATTCAGGGGGCCAGACCTGCGAGAGGGGACATTCTCGCAGGCAGAGGAGCTCAGATCTAGAATAGGGTAGCATTCCATCTTGCCTCGAATACATGATAGGGTAAGGTAGAGTTGTGAGGGGGTACATTTTTGGCCAGGGAGGGAAATTTCATAAGCACGACTATTAATTGATTAGAGAGGGTAGAGTGAGGTGTAAATCAGATGACATATAAAATCCATTTGGTAGGGAAGAATTCCATTTCAGCTCATCTCAGCTCCTCTTTACATCTTTCTTGGAAACGTTCTTTCTCCAATGCCTCTCTCTGTCTCTTTCTCTTATTCCTCTTTCTTTCTTTCTCCATTTCAGCTCATCTCAGCTCCTCTTTACATCCTTCTTGGAAAAGTTCTTTCTCCAATGCCTCTCTCTGTCTCTTTCTCTTATTCCTCTTTCTTTCTTTCTCTATTTCAGCTCATCTCAGCTCCTCTTTACATCTTTCTTGGAAACGTTCTTTCTCCAATGCCTCTCTCTTTCTCTTTCTCTTATTCCTCTTTCTTTCCTTCCCCATTTCAGCTCATCTCAGCACCTCTTTACATCCTTCTTGGAAACATTCTTTCTCCAATGCCTCTCTGTCTCTTTCTCTTATTCCTCTTTCTTTCTTTCTCTATTTCAGCTCATCTCAGCTCCTCTTTACATCTTTCTTGGAAACGTTCTTTCTCCAATGCCTCTCTCTGTCTCTTTCTCTTATTCCTCTTTCTTTCTTTCTCTATTTCAGCTCATCTCAGCTCCTCTTTACATCTTTCTTGGAAACGTTCTTTCTCCAATGCCTCTCTCTTTCTCTTTCTCTTATTCCTCTTTCTTTCCTTCCCCATTTCAGCTCATCTCAGCACCTCTTTACATCCTTCTTGGAAACATTCTTTCTCCAATGCCTCTCTGTCTCTTTCTCTTATTCCTCTTTCTTTCTTTCTCTATTTCAGCTCATCTCAGCTCCTCTTTACATCTTTCTTGGAAACGTTCTTTCTCCAATGCCTCTCTCTGTCTCTTTCTCTTATTCCTCTTTCTTTCTTTCTCTATTTCAGTTCATCTCAGCTCCTCTTTACATCTTTCTTGGAAACGTTCTTTCTCCAATGCCTCTCTCTGTCTCTTTCTCTTATTCCTCTTTCTTTCTCCATTTCAGCTCCTCTCAGCACCTCCTTACATCTTTCTTTGGAAACGTTCTTTCTCAACCGCCTCTCTCTCTCTCTGTCTTTCCTTCTCCATTTCAGCTTCTCTCTGCACCTCATTACATCTTTCTTTGGGAACGTTCTTTCTCTAACGCCTCTCTCTCTCTCATCCATTTATTCCTCTTACTTTTCTTCTCCGATTCAGCTTCTCCACGATCTTCGGACATACCAGGTTTCTTCACTTAAGCTGCCTGAGTCGAGCGGGGGCCGCGCGGTCCGATTGTTTGTTGTAACGGACTCCCAATGGCCTGGAAACACTTGCCTAGCTTCCTCACTGACGCGTCCAGGCCGCGCCAAGCCGACCTGGGCCCCTCCTATCTCTCGAAGGTTTTTTGCCTCGCCGCCACAACTCCGGCTCCAAAAATAGCCCCCTTGTGGCGGCTGACATATCTACGTGCTGGGCCAGCCCTCCTAGATGTTTAATGAGGGCTGGCGACGTCCTCCCAGGCCAAAACGGCCCTCGACCCCTTCGCGGCGCTCAGAGATCGGTCTCCATACTTGCACATGCGCAAACAAAACATTGACGGGCCCGAGCACGCCCTGCGCCACTAAACGATCCAGCTCCGCTTCGACCTTGGGCTTCAGAGCGACCGGCAGCCTGCGGGCTTCTAGACGGATGGGAGCAACCTGAGGGTCTAAATTTAGGGAGACGGCCGTCAAAAACGTCACTGAACTCTTTCAGGATGTCGGTGACAGGGGAGCCGGCCGGCACATTGTACACCCCCTGGACTGACAGCCCCAGAGCTGCAAACCAGTCAAGGCCGACGATCGTGGCCAGGGGCTGGCCACCACCAAGATGGGCAGGGACCCATGGAAGGGGCCGTAATCCATCCGCACTACCCATTGTCCCAGGGTGGGGATTGAAGAACCCTGATAGTCCTTAAGGACCGTTAGGGCAGGGGAGAGATCCTTCTTAGTCAGTGTAGCTGTTCCCAAGACAGAAGGGACCTGGAAGACCCTGAATCCACCTCCATGGTCACCCCCACCCCCTCCAAACAAACCACCGTCGTAAGTCTAGTACAGTCAGAGAGATCGTAGCAGACGGCTGGAGGCGCTTCAGAAAGGGCAAAGCAGTCGGAGGGAGGAGACGGGTGACTATTCGCATGTTTCCGCGGCTCAGCGAGGCTGCGGAGGCCTATTGGTCAACGAAGGTGCGGCTCGGCAAACGGCAGCCAGGTGGCCTTTTTGGCCGCAATGGCAGCACACAGAGGCCCTGAAGGGGCACTCCGGCCTCAGATGGTCTCCCCACAGCCCAGGCAAGGAGTGTGACTGGAATGGGTGGCAGGAGGGCGGTTGGTCTTGTGGCTGATTACACGCCGGCAGGCCACCTCGTCTTCGGCGTCCAATTCGTCCAAGGGAGCGAGTTCGTCCATCAGACAGGCCTTCGGAGAGGGGAAGAGAGGAGGGTGACTGCAGCCCATGTCGGCGGTCGAGATCTCCGACAGTTCGGCTGCGCGGGCCTCCTCCACGGTCTGTTCAAGGGTTAGGACAGTCTTAGCGAGCAGGTGGCGTTTGAGGCGGACATCCCGGACGCCGCAGATGAATTGCTCGAGGAGAGATTCCTCCAGAAAGGCAGCGGAGAATTCGCAGGGAATTGCGGTGGCCCGGAGCACTTGGAGGAATTCGGCGATGGATTGCGTTGGCTGTTGGACGCACTGCCAGAAGGCATAGTGATGCGCAATCCTGGATGGCACCAACGCGTAGTGTGCTCGAAGGCGGGCGAGAAGGTTGTCCCAGGGTACTTCGTGCACGGCGGCAGGCGCAGCGATCGTTTGCGCCGTTGCAAAAAGCTCCGGTCCCCCGCACCCTAGGAACAAGCTCAACTTCCTTGCGGGTGACAATTCACCGAAGTCATTGGCAATAAGGAAGCATTCAAAACGGGCCAGGAATGAAGCCCATTGTTCCTTGGTGGCGTCGAACGGCGCAAAAGTCGTCATAGTCGTCATGGCGAAGCTGTAGAGGACTAGACGAGCAGATGCAAAATTTCAGGTGTCCCACAGCAGGGAAGCGAACAGACTAGTCCTGGTCCCCAGACCTCGTCGCCAGTGTTATGTTCCTTAGGAAGTGAGTCCGACACAGGCTAGTCATCATAGAAGGTTTATTCTAAAGTCAAACATCCAACTATTTACAAGCAGCAATTGTGCGGTAGACAGGTGCCTCCCCGCTTGACAGCTATATTTATTTTATTTTATTTATTTATTCGATTTGTTAACTGCACCAATCTCTGCCGAGATGGACTCTGGGCGATGCACAGGACATTAAAATTTACAATAAATAACAATATACAAGAATTAAAAAGAAATTAAATAGAAAACCTGTGCTAACTTGGCTGAAGCTCTATTGTTCTAAAATTCAAGTTCTACGCCAGTCCAGCTTGCTGAAAAAGAAGTGTCTTAAGGGAGCGGCGGAAGAGGGGAAGGTCCGTGATGGTGCGTAGTTCGGGGGGGGAGGTCGTTCCAGAGGGCAGGCCCTGCCACAGAGAAGGCCCTGTTCCTTGGCGTCTCCAGCCGGCATTGACCAGCAGTCGGCACCTTGAGAAGGCCCTCTCTGTGGGAGCGAATCGGTCGGTGGGAGGTATGTGGCAGGAGGCGGTCCCGCAAGTAACTAGGCCCCGAGCCATGAAGCGATTTAAAGATGGTAACAAGCACCTTGAAGCGCACCTGGAAGGCCACCAGTAGCCAGTGCAGCTCACGCAGGAGAGATGTTACATGGGAACTTCGAGATGTTCCTGAAATCCCCCGCACGGCCATGTTCTGGACTAACTGGAGCCTCCGGATGCACCTCAAGGGGAGCCCCACGTAGAGAGCTTTGCAATAGTCAAGGCGAGATGTCACGAGTGCTTGAGTGACTGTGCGGAGGGCGTCCCGGTCCAGAAAGGGACGCAACTGGCGTACCAGGCGAACCTGGTAAAAGGCCCCCCTGGTCACGGCCACCACATGGTCATCCAGGGACAGCTGTGAATCCAGGAGGACGCCTAAGTTGCGAGCCCTTTCCATGGGGGCCATTGACTCGCCCCCGATAACCAGCGATGGAATTAGCTGGCTATGCCGGGGCGCTGGAAACCACAGCCACTCGGTCTTGGACGGGTTGAGCCAGAGTTTGTTACTTCCCATCCAGAGCCGTACGGCCTCCACACACCGGGACATCACTTTGACAGCATCGTTGGGGTGGTTGGGGGTAAATATGTACAGCTGAGTATCGTCAGCATACTGGTGGTACTCTACCCCGCAACCATGGATGATCTCACCCAGCGGCTTCATGTAGATGTTGAACAGGAGGGGCGAGAGGACCGACCCCTGAGGCACCCCATATGCTAGGGGCCTCGACGTCGACCTCTGCCCTCTTGTTAGTACAAATTGCGACCGACTGGAGAGGTAGGAGGAGAACCACTGTAAAACAGTGCCCCCCACTCCCAGCCTCCCCAGTCGGTGCAATAAGATACCATGGTCGATGGTATCGAAAGCCGCTGAGAGGTCTAACAGAACCAGGATAGAGGAATAACCCCTATCTCTGGCCCTCCAGAGATCATCTACCAACGCGACCAATGCTGTCTCCTTGCTGTGCCTGGGGCGGAAGCGGGACTGGCCCGGGTCTAGATAAGCAGTTTCCTCCAGGTGTCGAGGGAACTGTTGTGCCACCACACTCTCAACAACCTTCGCAAGAAAGTGAAGGCTGGAGACCGGACGATCCCCAGACCCAATGATGGCATGGACAGTTTTTGACCCAGTGAGAAGCCGTGCACAGAAACAAACAGCACCTAAGTCTTTCGGAACTCAGACGTGTGAGCCAAATAGATCTCCAAAGCACGCCGTAGGTCCAGACTGTAGTTTCTTCTCCCGCTTGTCTGTGCCTGTAGGGTAAAAGTCCGGTAACACAATGTCCTGTGATCTATGAAACCAGGACCCCACCTTGGACATAAATGAGGGATCCACCCGTAACACCACCCTGTCTGAATAGAATGTGCATAAATCGTGCCGGGCAGACAAAGCCCCCAACTCCAAAATGCGTCTGGCTGACGTGACGGCCACCAAAAAGATCACCTTCATAGAGAGCATCTGCAAAGGTATCTCAGGCAACAGTTTAAATGGTTGGGGGGGTGTCCATTAATGCTTCCAATACCTTGGAAAGGTCCCAAGTGGGGTAACAGTGCACCAGAGGTGGCCGCAGCTTAGATGCCCCCTTCACAAACCTTTGGACAGCCGGGTGGTGGGATAAGGTCTGTGCCCCACCCCATGATAGAACCGTGCCCAATGCCGCCACCTGACGCCTAATCGTATTTGGTGACAAACCCCTATCTAGTCCGTCTTGGAGGAACTCCAGAACCTAAGGGATAGAGGCCGCTTCCGGCGTAATAGTCCTACCAGTGCACCATGAGACAAAAATCAACCACGTAGCATTATAGATACGCACCGTGGACTGACACTGTTATGTTACCATGACCACGGCCGGCATGCCAATCAAGTGAAATGGAAGCGCGGATTGGTTCTGACGCAGCCGCAGTCTGGCGGGAGTTTTAGAGACTTGTCATTGGCTAAAAGTGTTTGACAGCCGGGTATAAAAGCGCTGTCAGTTCGTTGTTGTGTATTCGGAGTTGATGTTAAACAAGCAGTTGAAGCAGCCTTGTCTCCTGATTACCTCAGGGCTTAGTTCACAATACTGGCGACGAGGGTGGGATTCTAAAGGACTGCCGCGTTCCGCTAATTACTCACCCATCTCGTAGGCGTTTAACTTAAAAGAGAAAACAACAAAAGAGAATGGCTAAGCTATCAGCAATGCCTCCTTTCACTGCTTTTGCCCCTGAGGCGGAATCCTGGGAGACGGTCATGCTACGATTTGAATGTTTCATAATGGCCCAAGATTTCAGTGAGGTTCCCCCAGAGAGAAAGAAGGGATTCTTTTTGAGCGTGTGTGGACCAGAGACTTTTGCTTTGGCTCGATCGTTAGTCGCTCCCGTATCTCTCCACGCTGTGTCTTTAGAGGCTATCTTAGCCAAATTAAAGGGGCACTACGCCCCTGCTCCCTCACGTTTTGCTAGGAGATATACTTTCCGCCTTCGTATGCAGAAAGAGACTGAAACAGTTAGCCAATATATGGTGGCGCTGAGAAGTGTGGCTATTCACTGTGCTTTCACTGATTTGGAGGAAGCCTTATTAGAACAATTAATCTGTGGAACTAGAGACCTACGGCTTCAGCGCCGTTTATTAGCAAAGCCAGATCTCACGTTGGCTGTAGCTTTGGATGAGGCTCGGGCAGCCAAGCAATTGGAGCTGTCTATGGCGGAAATCCGAAAATGCCAAACCGCCCAAAATATGTCCTCAGCCTCTGCTACCATTCACTGTCAAGTAGATGAAAGTGAGGACGAAGAGTGGGCGGCAGGCGAGATTAACCGTTTAAAAACTGCTGAGAAGAGCCGCTGGAAGCTGCCTGCCAAATTACCTCAGAGGGGCTGCCTGAGTTGCAGAGGCAATCACTTGAGATCGAATTGCCGTTTTAAATCTTCTGTCTGCCGGCGCTGTGGCAAAACAGGACACTTAGCTTATGTGTGCCGCGCAAATATTTCTGAGGCAGAGAAGGGGCTGAATCGCCCTGCCAGCCGACCTAAGAGCAAACGTTTGACAACAAACCGAGGGGGATGCCATCAAGTAGACCGTGAGGAAGACGACGAAGCGTCATCCGTGAACACAGCGTCTTGTCAAAGCCTCCGCAACAAGAAAATGTTCATAAATGTACTAATTAATGGGGCTCCTTGTAGCATGGAGCTGGACACGGGGTCTCTCAGATCCATTATTGCTTGAGAAACACTTAAAAAACTGTTGCCAAAGGTTAACAAAAATAGTTTAGTTCCTGGCAACTGCTCACTTAAAGATTACCAACATAACCCCATTCCGGTAATTGGGACAGGGATGTTTGAGATTGAACATGGCCAATTTAAAGGGTCCCTTCCTTTGGTAGTAGTTGATGGACAGTTGTCCACATTAATGGGGTTGGATTGGTTTGGGGCTCTGGGTTTTTCTATTGCAGGTATCCATTCCGTGGACTGCTCAGCGGATTTCGAAGATTTGGCCAGGGAATTCGAAGACGTTTTTAGTGACGACCTGGGTAATTATAAGGGTTCCCCAATCTCTTTCAATTTGGATCCTAACGTTACCCCTACCAGGTTGAAAGCTAGGAGGGTGCCTTTCGCCCTGCAACGTAAAGTAGATGCTGAATTGGATAAATTGTTACAACAGGGCGTTTTAGAACCAGTGGATTATGCAAAGTGGGAAACCCCTATTGTAATTCCCCTGAAAGCAGATGGATCCATCAGGATATGTGGAGACTATAAATCCACTTTGAATAATGCGCTCCAAGCGCACCCCTACCCAGTACCAGTGGTGCAACATCTATTGCATTCACTGGGCACTGGGTAAATCTTTGTTATCAACAGTTGAAAGTAGACGATGCCACTGCTGATGCCCAAACAATTGTGACCCATCGTGGGGCATTCCGATGCCGAAGGCTCCAATTTGGAGTCTGTGTGGCACTGGGCATATTTCAAAGCATAATAATAATAATAATAATAATTTAATTTATAACCCGCTCTCTCTCCCAGAAGGGACTCGAGGCGGGGCACAGGGAATTTAAAATACATATAAAATACAAACAGTATACAATAATAAAATGAGATTAAACTAACTAACCCTGCGCTAAAATCCCATATTAAAACTAACCCCAATCTAAAAAGAGACTACCCTAGGCCGGCCAAGCGAAACATATCTGTCTTTAATTTTAGGCGGAAGGAGCGGAGGTCTGTGGTTGTCCTGATATCGGGGGGAAGGTCGTTCCAGAGGGCTGGGCCCGCCACAGAGAAGGCCCTTCCCCTGGGCGTCACCCGCTGACAAAGTCTAGTGGACGGCACCCGGAGAAGTCCCTCTCTGTGGGAGCGAATCGGCCGTGAGGATGTATGGGGCAGGATCCGATCCCGCAGATAGCTAGGTCCCGAGCCATGGAGCGCTTTGAAGATGATGAGTAACACCTTGAAGCGCACCCGGAAGACGACAGGTAGCCAGTGCAGCTCGCGCAAGAGCGGTGTTACGTGGGTGAACCTAGAGGCTCCCATTATTGCTCGCGCGGCTGCGTTCTGGACCAACTGAAGTCTCCGGGTGCACCTCAAGGGGAGCCCCATGTAGAGAGAGTTGCAATAGTCCAGTCGGGATGTCACGAGAGCATGAGTGACTGTGCGAAGGGCGTCCCGATCCAATAGGGCCGCAACTGGCGTACCAAGCGAACCTGGTAAAACGCCCTCCTGGCCACGGCTGTCATTTGATCTTCCATGGACAGCCGGGTATCCAGGAGGACACCCAAGTTGCGCGCCCCATCCACAGGGGCAAGATGTTCGCCCCCTATGGCCAGCGATGGAGTCAGCTGGTTGAATCGGGCAGCCGGAAACCACAGCCACTCGGTCTTGGTCGGGTTGAGCGTGAGTCCGTTACTTCCCATCCAGATCCGCACGGCTTCCAGGCACTGGCACATCACCGCTACGGCATCGTTGGGGTGGTTTGGGGTAGATATATACAGCTGAGTATCATCAGCGTAGAGATGATACTCTACCCCAAAACCACGGATGATCTCGCCCAGCGACTTCATGTATGTGTTGAACAGGAGAGGCGAGAGGACCGACCCCTGAGGCACCCCACATGTGAGGGGTCTCGGGGTCGACCTCTGCTCTCCTGTCAACACAAATTGCGATCGGCCAGAGAGGTAGGAGGAGAACCACCGCAAAACGGTGCCTCCCACCCCCAACCCCCCCAGCCGATGCAATAGGATACCATGGTCGATGGTATCGAAAGCCGCCGAGAGGTCTAACAGAACCAGGATGGAGGAGCAACCCCCATCTCTGGCCCTCCAGAGATCATCCACCAACGCGACCAATGCCGTCTCGGTGCTATGCCCGGGCCGAAAGCCGGACTGGCGCGGGTCTAGATAATCAACTTCCTCCAGATGACGGGGAAACTGTTGTGCCACCACACTCTCAACAACCTTCGCCAGGAAGGGAAGGTTGGAGACTGGACGATAGTTGGTTAATAAAGCTAAATCCAGAGAGGGCTTCTTGACGAGGGGCCTCACCATGGCCTCTTTTAGGGAGGCAGGCAAGGAACCCTCACTCAAGGATGCGTTGATAACCTCTTGGAGCCAGCCTCGTGTCACCTCTCAGGATGCCAGTACAAGCCAGGAGGGACACGGGTCCAATAAACATGTGGTGGCTCGCAGTCGCCCACGTAACCTGTCCATATCCTCGGAAGTAACGGAGTCAAACTCCTCCCAAACAAGATCCCCCTCGTGGCAATCCACTGGACCAGCAATGGGGGCTAACTCATTCTGTATCTGAGCGATTTTCTCCTGCAGATAAGACACAAATTCCTCTGCTCTACCCTGTAAGGGGGCTTCCCGCACCCTCTGTTGAAGGAGGGTACGGGTCACCCTAAACAGGGTGGCAGGGCGGTTATCTGCGGATGCTATGAGAGTGGCGCAATGATGGCGTTTGGCCACTCTCAGCGCCACAATGTAAGTCCGTAAATGGGCTCTTACCTGTGTCCGGTCAGATTCAGAGCGGGTATACCTCCATCTTCTCTCTAGGCATCTCTTGTGGCATTTCATCACCCTCAGCTCCTCGGTAAACCAAGGAGCCAGGGTGGCTCGCCGCCACAAGAGAGGCCGCAAGGGCGCGACCCGATCCAAGGCTCCCGTGGTCGCAGTATTCCATGCGGCCACGAGGTCCTCCATCGGGGCGCGGGTCAGGGGTACAGGAAGTGGCCCAAGCGCCGCTTGGAACCCATCTGGGTCCATCAGGCGCCTGGGGCGGAACCAGATTGGTAACTCAGGTTCCACCTCCCCGCGGAGGGGAGTAGCGGTCGGAAAGTCAAGCCGGAGAAGTGAGTGGTCTGTCCATGACAAGGGTGTGATGACTATCTCCCCTATACCCAGATCACTCTTCCATTGGCCTGAGACAAAGATGAGATCTGGTGTATGTCCACCCTCGTGCGTGGGGCCTTGAATTAGTTGGGTCAGGTCCATGGCCGTCATGGAAGCCATGAACTCCCGAGCTACCCCAGATGATTCGCCCACCGATGGCAGATTAAAGTCCCCCATGACTAAAAGTCTGGGGGTCTCAACTGCCACCGTAGCGATCACCTCTAGGAGCTCGGGCAGGGCTGCTGCTACATAGCGGGGAGCCAGGTATATAACCAGCAAGCCCAACTGCCTCCCTAGGCCCCACTTCACGCAGAGGGACTCACAACCGGTGGTCTGTGGCACAACGGTCTCTCTCGGCTCAAGACCTTCCTTAACAATGACCGCTACCCCACCACCCCTGCCTAGGGCCCGGGGCTGATGAAAAGCGCGGTAGCCTGGTGGGCACATTTCAACGAGGGGGAGTCCTCCCTCGTGGCCCAACCAGGTCTCCGCAATTCCAGCCAGGTCCGGCTCCCCCTCTGACACCAGGTCATTAATGAGGGGGGCTTTGTTGACAACGGACCTGGCGTTGCAAAACATCAGCCGCAGGCCCTGGCTCTGTACTCCCTGACCACCTAGCCTGCGGGGGTTGTGGCAACTGACCGTTTGTAACCAACGGCTACGTGCCTCCAACCGGGAGGATGGAACTTGTCTCCCCTCGGACCTGCCCCTCCCCACGACCCTCTGGATGGGGAAGCCCTCCACCGGAATGACTTGTGTTTCCCCCCTCTTGCCGGATCCTTCCGCTTCCCTCCGCCAACTGCTGGTCCGGCCCTTTCTTTCCTTTTTTCCCTCTGTCTCTCCCTGTCTGTGCCCACCCACCTCCCTGGTACCCCCTAAAAAACCCACCCCAGAACCCCTTAAAAACCGAGTTAAAAAGCCCCCTAAAAAACCCCTCAGTTTCCTTTTCCGCCACCTCTCAAGATTAAGAAATCCATCATCAAGGTGGGCCCTCGTTAGAGCAGAGGGCCAAACCTGCGAGAGGGGGGACTCTCGCAGGGCGCGGAGGTCAGCTGCCGAATAGATAGCAAGTTCATAATTAATTCCGGAGAGGAGAGCTGCCATAAGAAAATAGCCACAGCCCATAGTCATATTTAGGTACAGTGGCACTGTTGGTAAGCCACTAGCCAGTCACTATAGTTTTTTTTTTTTTTAAGTGCTTGTGTGCGTTGCAAAGCCCGATGGACCAAGGCATATCAGATGGTTACAGCAGGGAGGCAAAAGTCATGATGGTATTGATGGTATTGAGGGGAGAGGACTGGCGATGAGGAGGAAAATCAAGACAAGCAGCAAGGTGTAAACAGTGACAACAATACATAGTAACACAGTCCGTCAACAGAAATATAGTCCAAAGCAAAATCAGGCTGAACATAAATTGATTGGTAGATTTGGATCTAAAGATAATCCATAGTTCATAAGTTTGAGTTTGAAAATAGTCCATATTTTATTTATTTGAGTTTGAAAATGGTCCATAATTTGTCCATAGTTTGTGAATTTGAGTTTGAAGATAATCCATAGTTTGTGAATTTGAGTTTGAAAATAATCCATAGTTTGTAAATTTGAATTTGCAATTAGTCCATAGTTTGTAAATTTGGGTTGAAAATAGTCCATAATTTATAAGTTTGAGTTTAAAGATAGTCCATAATTTATATTAATTGATGAGGTAAAATAGTTGATAAAGTAAAATAGTTGATAAGGTAAAAGCGGCGGCAGCAAAGATTTCACACCTCACACCTGGCCGCTCCCAGATCAAACAGTCAGCATGGTGGAAGGGAACGCGAACCAGAGCCCATGCACCAAACTAAACGCCAGCCGTTTTCCAAAAAATGAAAATAAACACAATAAACACAAAGCCAGCAAATACTAGCAAAACAAAAACGAGCAGCAGTAAAACAAAATCGTGTAATCCAAGACAATCCGACAGCGCCATACCAGAGACCACGGGGAACTCAGATGTAGTCAGCGTAAAATCGCGGAAGTAACGCCGGCAGCAGCAGCAGCAATGCCGACTGCATAAGCCATGATGTTAGGACGTTTCCAACGCTGAGAGAAGCCCGTCGCTCACCGTCTCTCCCAAGCGGCTCCCTGGATGCTCTGCACATCATTGGCATCCCGAGATGTTCCTACAACCTCCCATACAGGTTGGAAGCTCCACCACTGGAGTTTATCGAGGCTGTGGGTGGGCAGCGGCTCCCCCCCCGGAGGAGCTAGTATTCACAGCGCCTCCATCTTGCTCCAGTAATATAGTACTGTGGAGTACTAATGGAGCGGCTCCTGCAGGGATTGTCAGGGGTCACTCCATACTTTGATGATGTGCTGATTGCAGCGCGTAATAAGCAATCTCTCTTAACCAAGCTTAGGGCAGTATTGCAACGTTTCCGCAAGGCTGGTCTTAAGCTTAAAAAATCCAAGTGTCACATTGGGGTGGATTCGGTGGATTTCCTGGGATTCCATATCGACGCTAAGGGAATCCATCCTACACCTGCTAAAATTGAGGCCATTAAGAATGCTCCAGTTCCCTCTAATAAAACGGAGCTGCAAGCCTTTTTGGGGCTCCTAAATTTTTATGCCATGTTTTTACCCCATAAAGCTTCTGTTGCGGAGCCCTTACATAGGCTTTTGGACTCTTCTGCGGTCTGGAGATGGGGCAGCCGCGAAAGCCAAGCTTTCGCGGCTGTCAAATCGTTATTGACATCATCTGCAGTCCTGAGACAGTACTGTGAGACCCAACTCTGCTATTGGCCATATTCCCCTTATGGAGTGGGTGCTGTATTAAGCCATCGTTATCCGGATGGCAGTGAGGCCCCCATTGCGTACTTTTCTCGCTCAATGTCAAAGCTGAGCGTAATTATAGTCAGCTGGACAAAGAGGCTTTAGCGGTCGTGGCTGGAATCAAGCGTTTCCACCACTACCTCTATGGCCGATCCTTTGTCCTACAGACGGATCACAAACCATTATTAGGTATCATTGCTGGGGATCGACCTACTCCCACCATTTTATCTCCACGGATGACTAGATGGGTTGAGTTTCTAGCTGCATATTGTTACCACCTGGAATTTCGACCTGGGAAATATATGGGTCATGCTGATGCTTTAAGCCGCTGCCCACTACCTTTGGGCAACGCTGACCCTACGTCCGAATCATCAGTTCTACTGATCGATGAGTTGGACTTACCCTTGTCATCTTCTGATATAGCAGGGTGCTCCAGAGTTGACCCTGCCATATCTCAAGTCCTAGATTGGGTGCGCAGAGGTTGGCCCAGACAGGTGTCAGATCAATTTTTGCCCTACTATAGGTGACGCCTAGAACTCTCTGAGCTTCGAGGGTGTTTGCTGTGGGGATCCCGAGTAATTGTGCCCCCTCCACTCCGAGCCTCTATTTTACAGCATCTCCATGATGGCCATCCAGGCATAGCTAGGATGAAATCGTTGGGTCGTAGCTATGTCTGGTGGCCTAAAATGGATGCTGCTATTTCTGACTGGGTGTCTAACTGCCAACCGTGTCAGCTGTCTCGACCCAACCCTCCTATCGCTCCTTCTAGGAGTTGGGAATTACCTAGGAGTCCGTGGAGCCGTTTACACATTGATTTTGCTAGACCTGTACGTGGCCATACTTTTTAGTCGTGGTAGATGCGTTCTCTAAGTGGGTGGAGATTTCCACCATGCATTCTACCACTTCTGAATCTACCATTAAAGTTTTGGAGCGTTTATTTGTCACTCACGGATTGCCAGACACACTTGTGTCTGACAATGGGCCCCAATTCACTTCAGCGTCTTTCCAGAATTTTTTATCCAGCTTGGGGATTAGACACGCCCTGGTTTCTCCTTATCACCCCTCCAGTAATGGCCTTGCTGAAAGGGCTGTCCGGTCTGCAAAGGAGGCCCTTACCCGCATGGGTCCTAGTAATTGGGATGTTGACATTAACCGTTATTTGTTGGCTCAGCACACCACCCCTTGCCCTTCCACGGGTAAGAGCCCCGCAGAGCTTTTAATGGGCCGTCGCCTTTGCATTCTCCTTGACCGCCTCCATCCGTCTTACCACGCTCTTACTCCTCCAGATTCTGTGTTTGGGACTCGTGTTTTTAAACCGGGGGAAAGGGTATGGGCTAGGAACTTTGTTGCTGATCCAAAGTGGGTCGAAGGACAAATAATCCAAGTAACTGGACCTTGTTCCTACAGGGTCCAGTTACCGGATGGACGCCAGTGGCGCCAACAGGTGGATCAGTTGTGGCGCAGAGATTCACAATTCACCCCGCTAACTCAACCCGCTCTGCCTAGCGGGGAGCCTTTGACAAGCCTACCTAGCAACACCGCCTGCCGGCCAGACTGCAGTCCATCAGAACTCGATTCCTATACTATGCCTGCCTCGCTCTCGGCGGCCAATGTACCTGCAAGCCCTAGGGGACCGGTAAGGGCGGAGTCAGCAGAAGGCCGGGTCCAACCATCAGTTCCGGCGGAAGGGGAGCCAGCGCGACTCACTGCGGCAGAGACCATCCCAGAACTTCGACAATCAGGAAGGGCGCGACAAAGACCCGCCTACCTTAAAGACTACGTCTGCGCAAACCAGGGGGAAGGAGTGTTATGTTACCATGACCACGGCCGGCATGCCAATCAAGTGAAATGGAAGCGCGGATTGGTTCTGACGCAGCCGCAGTCTGGTGGGAGTTTTAGAGACTTGTCATTGGCTAAAAGTGTTTGACAGCCGGGTATAAAAGCGCTGTCAGTTCGTTGTTGTGTATTCGGAGTTGATGTTAAATAAACAAGCAGTTGAAGCAGCCTTGTCTCCTAATTACCTCAGGGCTTAGTTCACAATAGACACCATGAGGCCTGCATGGTATTTATGACTATCCGAAAAGGACCCACGTTTTAAGCAGCTCTGCTCAATCTCCAGGTGGTTAGATGCAACCTCCTGGAATCCGTGTTCGCTACTGACCCATGGAGGAGAATATCATCATGTGTTGGCAGAGACCAAGGTTCCTCCACGGAAAGAGATATGAGATCCGCAAACCATGGTCTGCGAGGCCATCGCAGAGCAATCAGGACAATCTCAGCCCCCAGCGCTATGATCCTCCGGACTACCCTGGATATCAGAGGTATGGGGGGGGAAGGCATACAGCAGACCCCTTGGCCAAGCCGACCGAAGAGTGTCCACCCCCTGAGTCCGGGACCTGGAAAAGAATCTCGGAAGCTGGGCATTGGCCGGAGTGGTGAAGAGATACCTCTGGCATCCCGAAACGCTCCGAAATCTGTCGGAAAAAAAAGAAGAGTTTAGTCTCCACTCCGCCTGATCTAGGGCCACATGGCTGAGCCAATCCGCTCTAGTGTTGTCCACCCCAGAGATGTGGTCAGCCACCAGCAAAAGCAAATTAGGCGGTATAGTCACCCTGATCAGGGACGAGCTGATCCGCCTCTTCTGATATGGGAACAGGAACCATTGGAGCTCCCTGAGGTGAAGTCGCGACCATGGAACAATGGCAATTGCCGACACCATCTTACCCCGCAATTTAGATAGAGAAGTCAAAGACGGGCAGGGCTCACTTTCAATCTCACTTACCAAAGATTGAATGTTGGTGACCCTCTCTTCTGACAGAAAAACCTGTCCGAGCACCGAATCGATCCAAGCCCCCAGGTGAAGTATCCTCGTGGTAGGGTGGAAGTGGCTTTTTGCCCAGTTAATGGAGAAACCATGTGCCTGAAACACCTCCATAGTAGTGTTAAGATCCCTCCTAGCTACCTCCGTAGAACACGACTGAATTAACACATCATCCAACTCCAACTGCACCCTGATGGTGATGGAGTGTATGTGGGCCGCAAGGGTGGCCATAATCTTAGTAAATACTCTGGGGGCAGATGAAAGGCCAAACGCCAAAGCTGTATATTGAAAATGGCATGAATTGTAACAAAAACGTAAATAGCTCCGAAACTCGGGAGCAACAGGTACATGCAAAGTATGCATCAGTTAAGTCTATTGAAGTCATATAATCTCCCTCCTGAATACCCTCTAATATGGAGTGGAGGGAGTGCATCTTAAATCTCTTGTAAATTACGAACTGGTTCAATCTTTTAAAATCAAGAACTGCGCACCAACCCCCAGAAGCTTTTGGAACTACAAAAAGGATGGAATAGAAACCGCGGCGTATCTGGTCCGGCGGGACGGACTCGATAGCCTCAATGGCCAAAAGATGAGCGATAGCCGCCTCCATCAATTCCCTTCTTTGAGGATTGGTTGACATGGGACAGGGCAAGAAACAACTCGGGGGGTGGGCCCAAAATTCCAAGGCCAGACCACACCTGACCATGGACAGGACCCACGAGTTGGAGGTGACCGTTTCTCATTGGTCTGCGAAATGCTGCAGTCTACCCCCAATAGGAAAGGGCCCTCCTGGCAACTCAGTTCCTCTGGTAGTGACGGTTAATGGTACCACGAAAGGGGCGTTTAGTCTGCCCCCCCACAAGTGGGCCTATAGGGTTCTGTTGCTTGAACCTCTGGTTGTATGACCCCCCCTGCCAGTAGCTGAATTGGGAAAAGTCGGTCCTGAAGGCGGACCCATAATCCTGTGACCCATATTGTTCGCATTTGGGATATTATTTTATTGAGGTCCTGGTGTGACCTCTTGGGACCCCGTTTGGGGTTTGATGGGAGAATTTTTCTCTTATCCTTTCCCTCCACTAATAAAGGATTGAGGGATTCACCAAATAAAGATCCCCCCATGTAAGGTCCAGCCACCAGCTTCCACTTGTGTTTAATCTTGCCCTGCCATTGGGGTAGCCAAAGTAGTCTGCGTGAGGAAACAGTTGACGCAGTGGCCTTGGAGGCGAATCTCCCGCGCTCAGGGTAGCGTCCGACGTAAATTGGACCACAGCTATTATTTTATTGAGGTCCTGGTGTGACCTCGAATCAGCTGCTGGAATGCGAGCCTGGAGCTGCTGGAGCCAAAACAAGCCTGATCTGGAGAAAAAAGATGCTGATGAGGATGCTCTGATGGCCCATGTCGACGATTGATGTGCCCGATGGAGCACCTGGTCAGCCCGACGGTCTTCGGGCTTCAAGACATCCTCCTGATTGGCAGGCAACGCCACACTGGAGTAAAGCGCCGTCACTGGCACGTCAACTTCGGGCCACACAAGACACTTCTCAAGAGGTTCTGCCATCACGAAAAAGCGCCTGTTGGAGTTGTGGAGTCGGGATCAGCTCCGCTGCCACCTTGTGTTCCAAAAACAGTCCCATGGTGCTGAGGGATGGTGTCAGTCTGAGGCACCGCAGGTTCCCAGTCAGAAGCTGCTATAGCTTTCGCCAGCAAAGGCTTGAAGAGAGATGGGGGAAATAACCCAGCGTGAGCTGGTTTTTTGGCATCCACCCCTTTATCCCCGGACAATTCCACGTCCCTTTGTTCGCCGTCCTCAGAGCCCGTCAAGGATACCTGGTCAGGTGTATCCCCGGTGTCTTGAGTGGCAGCAGGCTGAGCGGTCAAGGTTACAGTGGATGCAGGTGTAGGCTGAGGTTTGGACTGTAGGCCAGCCATGATGCCCTGTTTTATGGCTTCCGCAATGAAGGACTGGACGTCCAGCATCACAGGTGTAATTGAAGTCATGGGGGGCAAAGGTGGGGGGGGAACTCAGGTACAATCTTGCCTCATGCCACCCGCAGTAGGCGTGTAGGTGGCCTCAGGCAGTCTTGGCAGTGCCCTAGCATGACCAGTGCCCCAAACCCCCACAGTATCAATAGGCAACATTGGGCTAAATGGGCCCGATGGTGCTACTTGAGGGGAAACCCCTTGAGCCTGGATTGGGGCCTGCAATACCTCCATATGCATGGGGGAAGCCTGGGCTGGTTTCCCTGTTGCAGAAGTTGCCTTTGAGGCTTGTGCTCTCTTTGACTTGGTTGCCTTGGTGCCAGAGGAACCAGGGGTCTTTTTCCTGTGATCGGAAGATCCATTCCCCTTTTTGGAGGTGGTGGTGGTGGAGATAATCAGCAGGCCTTGATGTGCCTCAGGCAGGCCTGACTCTCACTGGGCTGAATTGGGGGGCTGCCTTATCTTCCGCCATAGTCAGATTGGAGCTGGGGCCAAGACGGATCTCCCTTTGAAAATCGCGGCGAACTTGCAATAAGCCTGAAGGCTAAGGGGGCGGCAAACCGCAGTGCGAAGCTGAGCATCACCTTTGGCGCCATGTAGGAGGATCGGCAAGCTCACCCAGTCCTTGCAGTCAAAATGCCGTTCTCTCTTTAAACTAGTGCTCTGGAGCGACGGAAAAGCTTGCAGGCTGATCTGGCAAGGGCACGCTAACGGGTTGCGCCGGAAAGGCAAGCTTCTGAGGTAAAACGGCCCTCACTATCACTGCGCATGTGCAGTCGCCTGCTGACGCCGTGAAAGCTCGAGGCATGCCAAGCGAAGCGAGGGCGCGGCGGCAGCCCTCCCAGCTGAGAATATCAAAGTCGGCATGTCTCACTCGGAGAGAGATCGCACCTGATAAGGCAAGGCGTTCGGCTGCACAGGATTAAATCTCAGGAGTTGATTTATGAGCCCTCGGCACTGGAGCGCAGCGGTGCGCGTAGGCAGCACCTTAATTAAAGAATCAATATTGTTGCAGCCCTTTGTTGTTTACTCACAAGAAATGTAGTCTTCAGTGTCATTTGAAATAGAAAAATCTGATAAGGTTGGAAACGCCAACTGTCCCAGAGTGGACTGAGCTGGAAAAATGGGTTAGAGAGCCCCTAGGAGGGGTTATTATAGGGCAATTAATTCATAACAGACTCAGTCCAATCAGAGTAAGGACCATGTTAAATTCGTGGATGCTATCTTCCCCTTATTGAGAATGGAGATCTTCCTACAAACCGCTACTATGAGGTAAGCTGTGAGGCGAGGAGAAAACTGCTGCACACAAGTACTTGTGTGCATTGGCGATCGCCAAGAAGAGATGTTGCCGCCGCCCTTGGGTGATCCTACGCACACTCCCCTTGGCGAGAAGAAAAGCCCACCCACTCATTAACAAGGGGTGGGAATTTCAAACATCTTCAAATGCTGTTCCAGGCCATTACTGGGCGGCGCCGGATCATTTTATGCTGGCGGTAGCACCAGCAGCAAATCGCCAAGCCCCTTGATCGGATGCAACACCGTCGGCAGGAATTGCAAATGCTTCCTGAATTGCAGCCATTACCTTCAACAAGCAAGTGCCGTGGCAGTAAAAGTACATACGACTATAGATGGGTGGAGCGTAGCCGTGCCAACACAATGCAGGTTCTCGGCTCTTGGAGACTTGCATTGACCTTTTGCCACTTCTCAGTCCTTAGATGACTTAAACCGTCCTGGAGGGACGGTGATGAGGGAAACAAACCTTTGCTGGTCACAGGGGTGCCGCAAACCCCTGCTTTGACCCAAGGGAAGAGCTCTTAAAAGGTGGCAAAATGGCAGCTCCCCCACCCAGGGAACATAGGCGTTGGCAAGCTCTGGTAGAACGAAGGAAGAAAGCTGTAGTGAAAGTGCTGACCGGGAAGTATAACTTTACTTTGAAACATTTTGCTTAAATTTTTTTCCTTTCCTTTTTCTTTTTTTTATTTTTTATATTAAAAAAGTTTTATTGGTTTTTACAATTTTCCAAAGGGGTAGGGAATACAGAAACATTTTAAGAACTTTCGCGTCGGGATCATTGGCCCTTCCAGGGCTTCATAATAAAATATTGAAAAAACATTTTTCCAAAAATACTACAAGGTGAAAATGAGTACATGTTTCCTAAATTCTCAATTCTATGCTAGCAGTCGTGTGCAAACATCCAGATATAAAGGTTATACAATATTAATAATAAAAAAAGAAAAAAGCAAAGTTATTTTTTCGATCTAAGTCTCTTGGCAATTGTATCTTCTTTTTCTCCTCCCTGGCCCCCAGCGGGCGGGGCAGTGGCCCCCCCTGCCCCCCCTGAATCGTCCCCCAGGACAGAGGAATGTTTTTTAAGAAAGGCTTCCGCCTCAACAACTGTCAACAACTAATCCTTACTCTTCCTTCATCCCAGAACACCAACATCCTTCCGGCATCGCCCACTTAAACCAAATCCCGTGGTCAAACTATTTTTTGGATAAGAAGGAATACCTCCTTCTCATCTCTCTAATCTTTTTTGGGATCTGCTTCAAGATGGCGACTTCCTTTTGTTGGTAAATTAACGGCCCCCCTCTCTGCGCCTTCAAAATTCCCTCTCTGGTTGACCTTCTGACAAATTTAATATGTATCTCTCTGGGTACTTCATTTATCCTGGCATATGTCGAATTTATTCTGTAGACTAGGTCAATGTCCCCCCTGATCTCATCTTTAGGTTTATGTAAATAGTCTGCTAAAATTGTACTCATGAGTTCAGGAAGACATTCACCAGATTCTTCAGAAATATTCTGAAATCTTAAAAAATATGACATCCTTTCAAAATCCATCCTAGACATATGACCAGACAAATCTGCAATTTCAGTGTTGACATTTTTAAGTTCTCCCTTTGCCCCAACCAGCCCCCCTTCCAGCTCCTCAGTCTTCTGTGTGTTCTCCAGCACTTGCTTCCGTGTTTCCAGAAGATCCTTCTTGAAGCTACTATTATCTTCTCTCAAAGCTTTAATTTCCTGCACCAGAGATTGTAACACTGATTCCATAGATGACATTCTTCATTCCAATCCTGCCAATTCTGATTTTGATGCCATGGTAAGCTGTTAAAGTCAGTGCCACTAAGATGGCGTTTTTTGGGTGGGGCCGTTGAAGCAGATCAGGAGAAAAACAGTTCAAATGAAAATTATAAAAAGTTCAAGACCCAGAAGAGAAACACTTTTCACAGTCAATAATTATAGCACAGAAGGCACTCCAGGGAAGGAATCAATTAATCCAGAAATTTCTTCATTAGTAGAGAGAGAGAGCCCAAATCACAAAGAGATGTTGGTAATTTTCCAAAAATAAAAATAATCATTCAGGAACCAAGGGAGCCATCCTCCACCGCCCAGTCTGAGAGCCAGCAGGAGAAAGTAACAAAAGAAAAATTGTTTCAAGCCGGCCGGACTTAGATACATTGTAAAGAAACAAGCCGCAAATCCCTTTCACTTAGTTCAAAGCAGTCCGGATGCAAAATATCCGCTTCCTCGCCTTTTCTTTTTCTTTTTGTAACTAACTAGAAAGTAAGCGGCAGAAATAATTTATAGGCTCTGAACAGAGAGATTTCCGTTTTTTTTAAATATATTTTTTCGAACTTGGAACGTTGGATTGAGGCTTTTTTTCCCTTTAGAAATGATCGGACTTTCTGGTTTCATTTTTACTCTTTCTAATTTTTGATATTTAAAATTTTGAAGCTGGGACTATTTCTACAACTAATCCTGAAGATCTACTGTGTGTTGTTTTTTTTAGAACACTTTTTTTTTTTTAGAATGGAATAAGAGTTATATTCCCTTTTCTTTCCTCTAAAAAGGAATCTGCTGATTGGAAAATTAAAACTCCTTATTTTTTTTTATTTTTAAGCTACTAGATGTCGCTGTTCGGTTAAAATGAATTTTAAAGTTGCAGTACTTGCTTTTTGAGAACTGGAAAAAATAAAATAAAATAAAAAGAGCGTTGGTACTTACCTGATACGCCTCTTCTAATAAGGTGAGGATAGCATCCATGAATGGGTTAACACCGTCCTTTCTCTGATTGGACAGAGTCTGTTTAATATTAATTAGCACCCACTATATAACCCACTCTCAAGGGTCCCTACCCATCTTTCGGCGAAGGAAAACACGTACAGACTCAATTTCCTTATCCCAACCAAGAAAAACAACTTTATTGAACCACCAAGCACAGAGAACAATGTAATCCCCGGACAGTCCCAGGACCATGCCCCGGACAGACCTCCAAAAAAACCATAATAACCACAGATAGAGCCTGAATCTCAGAAATTCTCCTAGCCGAGGTAACGGCGACCAAGAAGACCACCTTCCATGTAAGTAAGTCCAGAGGAACAGTAGGCAAAGGTTCAAATGGAGGCTTGGTAAGAGCTTCTAATACCTTGGGTAACTCCCACAAAGGGAACCTGTGAACTACCTGTGGTCTGATATTCCTCGCCCCTTTCATAAACCGTTTTACAGCAGTGTGCTGGGAAAGGGAAAGCCCATTGCCCCCTGATATAACAGAACCCAGAGCCGCAACCTGCCGACGGAGAGTATTCGGTGACAACCCCCTGTCCAACCCACCCTGAAGGAAATCAAGAATATGCGGGATGGAGGCAGCAGTAGGAGCCACCCCATGGGTCGAGCACCAGGAGCAAAAGATACGCCAAGTTGCGTTATATATCTGGACCGTGGAAGGCCGTCTTGAGGCCTGGATCGTGGCCATGACCCTAGGGGAAAAACAGGCTAACGTAAGCTGTTCCCTTTCAACCTCCACACGGTCAAGTGGAGCCACTGAGGGTCCGGGTGCTGAAGGGGCCCTTGCCTCAAGGAGATCCTGTCCGGGGGAATCCTCCATGGACTGACTGAGGACAGGGCCAAAAGATCGGCAAACCACGGATGTCTCGGCCAATGGGGCGCCACGAGGATGATGTCCGCCCCGCAGGACACTACCCGGTGTATCACCCTGGAAAGCAAGGCCGTTGGGGGAAACGCATAAAGTAGTCCCTGTGGCCACAGGTGTCGTAAGGCGTCTACCGCCTCTGCCCCTGGCGAGGGGAACCTGGACATGAACCTGGGCAGCTGGACGTTGCTCGGAGATGCAAACAGGTCGATGACCGGGACCCCAAACCTTCGAGTGACCTCCTGAAAGAGAGAAGGGTGCAATTGCCATTCGGTAGGATCAGCCGCAGACCTGCTGAGCCAGTCCGCCCGTCCATTGTCCACCCCCGAAATGTGCTCCGCCGTAAGCAAGAGGAGGCAGGATTCTGCCCACAGCCCCAACTCTCTGGCCTCCTGCATGAGGTGAAGGGATCTTGTGCCCCCTTGCCTATTAACGTGTGCCTTGGCCGTGATGTTATCCGTGAGCACGAGGACATGTTGACCCCTTACGTAAGACTCGAAGTGGTACAAGGCCAATTTAATGGCCCTGAGTTCCAGAAGGTTAACGCTCAATGTGGCCTCCTCCTGAGACCACAGACCCTGAACCATATGCTCGTCTAGGTGTGCACCCCACCCCGAGAGACTCGCATCAGTGGTAATCGTCACCCTCTGGCCCACCTGGAAGTGACAGCCTTCAGCCAAGGCCGAGGACCCCCACCAGGGAAGTGACCTCCGCACCACCCCTGGTAAGCGAATTCTGCGCGATGACGTGCTTATGCGCCGCTTCTGGAAGGGTAGCAGGGCCCATTGAAGCTCCCTGGAGTGCAGTCTTGCCCATGATACTATGGAGATAGTCGAAACCATCTTTCCCAACAATTTTGATAACATAGCCAGGGTGACCGTGTCTTCCCCCCGTACCTGGGAGACCA
The DNA here is from genome assembly GCA_039707465.1 of Rhabdophis nuchalis. NCBI lineage: Eukaryota > Metazoa > Chordata > Lepidosauria > Squamata > Natricidae > Rhabdophis > Rhabdophis nuchalis. The sequence goes on along the minus strand of CM077647.1, from coordinate 8,921,376 downwards.
AGTCCCGGATACTCTGTAATCATTCCTCAGACAGGAACACCTGCTCAGCCTCAGTGTCTATCCACGCCCCTAAGTGCAGAATGCGGGTGGCGGGGGTCAGGGAAATTTTGGGAAATTGCTCGAAAAACCGTGGGCCTGCAGAGTAGATAGAGTAATCTCCAAGTCCCTTCTAGCTCCCCCTAGTGAAGTGGATTGTACCAGGATGTCATCTAAGTAACAGTGAACCCTGACCGGTATGCCCCTCAAATGTGCGGCTAAGGCGGCCAGGATTTTAGTGAAGACAAGTGGAGCCGAAGAAAGACCAAAGGGCAGAGCCCTGTATTGAAAATGTTGGCAAGCATAACAAAAATGAAGATACTGCTGATCGGCAGACCGTATCGGAACATGTAAGTATGCTTCAGTTAGGTCGACGGATGACAAAAAATCTCCGTGGCGCAAACATTCTAGAATGGTTAACAGGGAGTGCATCTTAAACTTCCTGAAACGTAAATATTTGTTCAACAGTTTTAAATTCTAAATTGCCCTCCAGCCCCCCGAGGCCTTTGGGATCACAAACGGTGGAATAAAACCTCCGATGTCGTTGCCCCTCCGGCACCTCCTGGATGGCCTCTATATCCAACAGGTGTCGGATGGCTTCCTGCATCAGCAGGTGTTTCTGGGGATCCTGAGATACAGGGGAACGTATGAAAAAGGGGGGGAGGGGGGGCAAGAAATAATAATAATAATAATAATATTTAATATTTATAAAACCGCACCCTCTCCCCGCAGGGACTCGGGGCGGTGCACAGGTAGAATAAAAACAATAAATACATACAAACAATTCTAAAAGTAAATTAAACATAACCTGCGCTAAAATTTCCCCATTAAAACTAAGCAATACTAATTTCCCAATAAAAACCCCAAAGACAGAGAGACTTACCCTAGGCCGGCCAGACAGAAAAAGTGAGTTTTTAATTTAAGACGGAAGGAGCGGAGGTCCGTGGTCGTCCTGATATCGGGGGGAAGGTCGTTCCAGAGGGCCGGGCCCGCCACAGAGATAGCCCTTCCCCTGGGTGTCGCCCGCTGACAATGTCTAGTGGACGGCACCCGGAGAAGTCCCTCTCTGTGGGAGCGAATCGGCCGTGAGGATGTATGAGGCAGGATCCGATCCCGCAGATAGCTAGGTCCCGAGCCATGGAGCGCTTTAAAGATGATAATTAACACCTTGAAGCGCACCCGGAAGACGACAGGTAGCCAGTGCAGCTCGCGCAAGAGCGGTGTTACATGGGTAAACCTAGCGGTTCCCATAATTGCTCGCGAGGCTGCGTTCTGGACTAGCTGAAGTCTCCGGGTGCACCTCAAGGGGAGCCCCATGTAGAGAGAGTTACAATAGTCCAGTCGGGATGTCACGAGCGCATGAGTGACTGTGCGCAGGGCGTCCCGATCCAATAGGGGGCGCAATTGGCGAACCAGGCGAACCTGGTAAAACGCCCTCCTGGCCACGGCTGTCACTTGATCTTCCATGGACAGCCGGGCATCCAGGAGGACACCCAAGTTGCGCACCCCATCCACAGGGGCAAGATGTTCGCCCCCTATGGCCAGCGATGGAGTCAGCTGGTTGAATGCGCCGGAAACCACAGCCACTCGGTCTTGGTCGGGTTGAGTCTGAGTCCGTTACTTCCCATCCAGATCCGTACGGCTTCCAGGCACTGGCACATCACTGCTACGGCATCGTTGGGGTGGCTTGGGGTAGATATATACAGCTGAGTATCATCAGCGTAGAGATGGTACTCTACCCCAAAGCCAAGGATGATCTCACCCAGCGGCTTCATATATGTGTTGAACAGGAGAGGCGAGAGGACCGACCCCTGAGGAACCCCACATGTGAGGGGTCTCGAGGTCGACCTCTGCTCTCCTGCCAACACAAATTGCGATCGGCCAGAGAGGTAGGAGGAGAACCACCGTAAAACGGTGCCTCCCACCCCCAACCCCTCCAGCCGATGCAATAGGATACCATGGTCGATGGTATCGAAAGCCGCCGAGAGGTCTAATAGGACCAGGATGGAGGAACAACCCCCATCTCTGGCCCTCCAGAGATCATCAACCAACGCGACCAATGCCGTCTCGTTGCTGTGCCCGGGCCGAAAGCCGGACTGGCGCGGATCTAGATAGTCAACTTCCTCCAGGTGACGGGGAAACTGTTGTGCCACCACACTCTCAACAACCTTTGCCAGAAAGGGAAGGTTGGAGACTGGACGGTAGTTGTTTAAAAGATCTGGATCCAAAGAGGGCTTCTTAAGGAGGGGCCTCACCATCGCTTCTTTTAGGGAAGCAGGCAAGGAACCCTCACTTAAGGATGCGTTGACAATCTCTTGGAGCCAGCCTCGTTTCACCTCCCAGGATGCCAGTACAAGCCAAGAGGGGCACGGGTCCAATAAACATGTGGTGGCTCGCAGTCACCGACGTAACCTGTCCATATCATCGGAAGTAACGGAGTCAAACTCCTCCCAAACAAGATCTGTCTCGTGGCATCCCACTGGGCCATCAATGGAGGGTAGCCCATTCTGTATCTGAGCGGTTTTCTCCTGCAGAAAAGTCACAAATTCCTCTGCTCTACCCTGTAGTGGGGCTTCCCGCACCCTTTGTTGAAGTAGGGAGCGGGTCACCCTAAACAGGGCGGCAGGGCGGTTTTCTGCAGATGCTATGAGAGTAGCACAATGATGGCGTTTGGCCACTCTCAGCGCCACAATGTAAGTCCGTAAATGGGCTCTTACCTGTGTCCGGTCAGATTCAGATCGGGTAGACCTCCATCTTCCCTCTAGGCATCTCTTGCGGCGTTTCATCACCCGCAGCTCCTCGGTAAACCAAGGGGCCAGGGTGGTTCGCCGCCGCAAGAGAGGCCGCAAGGGCGCGACCCGATCCAAGGCTCCCACGGCTGCACTATTCCATGCGGCCGTGAGGTCCTCTATCGGGGCACGGGTCAGGGGTACAGGAAATGGCCCAAGCGCCGTCTGGAACCCATCCGGGTCCATCAGGTGCCTGGGGCGGTACCAGATTGGAGACTCTGGTTCCGCCTCCGCGCGGAGGGGAGCAGCGGTTGGAAAGTCGGAGCAGCGGTCGGAGAAGTGAGTGGTCTGACCATGACAAGGGCGTGATGACTATATCCCCTATACCCAGATCACTCTTCCATTGGCTTCAGGGCCAACCCATAACGAATTGTGAAAGAAACTCCAGGGCCAACCCATAACGAATTGTGCTCCTGACCCAGGCGTCAGACATCGTGGTCTCCCACTGGTCTGCAAAGAGCAGCAACCGAGCACCTATCGGGAACCGCGGAGTGGATTCACTGCTTGCGGCCATAACAGTTTCCCCCCCTCATGAAAGGGGCGTCTGCCCTGACCCCCACGTTGTTGCCTGAAGGCCGGATGCTGCTGACGTTTGATTATGGGTCGGGTAACCACCCGACCCATAATCAAAGCCCCTAAAGGTCCCCCCATAATCATTCTGGCGATATGATTGTTTACGATTATATGGGCCTGGTCTGGAGAAGCCCCGCTTCAAAGTGGAGGGAAGGATCTTACGCTTATCCTTCCCCTCCACCAATAGAGGGTTGAGCAAGTTCCCGAAGAGCGCTTCGCCAGTGTAAGTCTCTGCCGCCAGACGCCATTTGTGGCGCATGTCCGCCTGCCGCTGGCGCAACGACAGTAGCCAACAAGACGTCACCGTGGACGCCATGGCCTTGGAGGCAAACTTCATGGCGCTCAACGTAGCGTCCGAGGAAAACTGGACCGCGGCTATAACCTTGTTTAGATCCTGGTGTGCCCTCACATCCCCTGGGGGAATGCGTGCCTGCAGCTGCTGCAACCAGGTTAAGCTGGAGCGTGTGAAGAAGGACGTGGCCGTAGCCGCGTGCACCGCCCATGCAGCCGATTGATGGCCCCTCCGGAGCGTTTGGTCGGCCTGCTTATCCTCGGGCTTGAGGCCTTCCTCCTGCGAGCCTGGGAGTGTGGTGTAGGATTGCAGGGCTGCAATAGGGGAGTCCACCGAAGGCCACTTGAGCAGAGCGTCCAGCCAATCATCGACCTTGTAGAACCTCCTGTCAGAAGAGGAAGGAGCCGGGCCCGCTGAAGGCGCTGACCACTGTTTCCGTACTGCTGTGGGACCGGTATAACGTCCTCCGGCCACGACTGCTCTTTGAACCAATTGGAGTAGGCGGTGGAGGTAGAGGGCGTGGTCGCTGTCGCCGCCGTGGCAGCTGGAGGCCCCAAGACTGAAGCCACCTTAGCCTTTGCCAATAATTGTCCAAACAGATCTGGAGGAAAAAGACCCTTGGAGCGAGGCTTTTCAGGTTTCTTTCCTCATCCTCATATATATCTCAGATGAAATACATGCAGATGGAAAGAAGAAGAAATTCTTACAGGAGAATTTGTGGAGCTTGTGCCTCAGCATGGTTACAAAGGAAAAAAGGGAGGAGAAAGATTTGAAGATGAATCCAAGAGAGGAAATCTCTCCAGAAGAACATTTGATAACTAAAAACAATCAATACAATACAATAGCAGAGTTGGAAGGGACCGTGTAGGTCTTCTAGTCCAACCCCCTGCGTGGGCAGGAACCTTATACCATTTCAGACAAATGGCTATCTAACATCTTCTTAAAGACTTCCAGGGTTGGGGCATTCACAACTTCTGGAGGCAACTTCTGTTCCACTGGTTAATTGTTCTAACTGTCAGGAAATTTCTCCTTAGTTCTAAGTGGCTTCTCTCCTTGATTAGTTTCCACCCATTGCTTCTTGTTTTACACTCAGGTGCTTTGGAGAATAGTTTGACTCCCTCTTCTTTGTGGCACCCTCTGAGATATCGGAAGGCTGCTATCATGTCTCCCCTGGTCCTTCTCTTAAATCAACACTTAAAATCAACACTTAAATCAACACTTAAAAATAGGAACTGGATAGCGGTTTTATTGGAGTGTTACATTGCCAATAGAATGCGGAAGAAAGTCTATAAAGAATTTGAAAAAACGAAGTTTAAAAAGAAATGGGGGTTTCAAATGGCAAATAACTGGAAAGACAATGGTTAAAAAGGAAGTTGTTATCCTTTGAGGATTAATAAATTGGATTGTGTTTAGAATATCATTGACGGATTATTAGTTAATTAATAACTATTTACAATAAGATAACATTATAGATTATTGATATATAATTATCTTTTTATGTGTTATTGAAGAGTTATTAATATAGAAATTAGGAACTATTCTAGATAGCGGAATAACTATAATTGATGCTGGTTGATAATAGTAATTGAAATATTGATGATTAATAATTAGTTAGATAGTTTGAGAATATTAATCCTGGCTTATATATATTGTCAATCCAACATCCAATATTGCACATAATCATCATCATCATCATCATCTTTATTGTCATTGTAATAATATTGTAATAAAATTACAATGAAATTGGTTTTCTATTATACATATATGTATATTCTAGGTGAGAATAGAAAATAGATATTATTAGACAGTACTGTTTTAAAGATAGGTTTGAAGAAGAATTTTGGAACATTAGATGAGAACTTCTCAATACTGATATGAAGAAAAATGATGAAACCTTTGATTTATAAATTTATAAAATGAGATTATTCATTAATGATAACCATTTCAGAGACGTATTGAAACTATGTGACACTAGTCGGTATGTTTTCCAAAGGATAGATATAGAGTGACAACTTTTCCTTTTTATCTTTATTTTTCTGTTTTATTATGACAATGCCATTTTATACTTTTGTTCAATATATATATATAAAAGAAAAAAAACGTAAAAACAATTAATTAAATTGAGTTGACATATATCTCAACTCAATAATAATTATTATAATAATAATTTTACAATTATTGTTTTTACGTTTTTCTTTTATATAATTGCAAAAATAGATATGGAAATTAATTAAATTCAAGCTGAGAAACAATAATTGTAAAATTAATATGGAATAAATGTATGGAACTTTGTGACTAATTGACATAATTTTTTTTATTTGTAATTTGTAATGGAAGATAGCTTTTCATGTTTTTCTTTTTTGAATATGTCTATCTTATTTGTGTTTATTTTTTCCCCAAAATAAGTAAAAATTATTCCCCCCCCCCCCAAAACCACAAAGTGCAAAGAAGGGTGGGGAGATTGATCGTACCTGAGGATGGATCGCGCCCGCAACAGCCAACACGAGAGCGGCGCACCAGCTCTCTACCACAGCAAGGGTCAATGGCTGAAGTGCCGATTGTGAATACGGAACAACCTGCCCATCGTCCAGTGACTTCACCTAGGACAGGGGTCTGCAAAGTTGGCTCTTTTAAGACTGGTGGACTTCAACTCCCAGAATTCCCCAGCCAGCCTAGCTGGCTGGGGAATTCTGGGAGTTGAAGTCCACCAGTCTTGGTTTTTACAATTTTCCAAAAGGATAGGGTAAGGGATACAGAAACATTTTAAGAACTTTCGCGTCGGGATCATTGGCCCTTCCAGGGCTTCATAATAAAACATTGAAAAAACATTTTTCAAAAATACTACCAGATGAAAATAAGTGCATATTTCCTAAATTCTCAATTCTATGCTGGCAGTCGTGTACAAACATCCAGATATAAAGGTTATACAATGTTAATAAAAAAGCAAAGTTATTTTTTCGATCTAAGTCTCTTGGCAATTGTATCTTCTTTTTCTCCTCCCTGGCCCCCAGCGGGCGGGACCGTGGCCCCCCTGCTCCCCCTGAATCGTCCCCCAGGACAGAGGAATGTTTTTTAAGAAAGGCTTCCATCTCAACAACTGTTTTAATCCTTACTCTTCCTTCATCCCAGAACACCAACATCCCTTCGGGCATCGCCCACTTAAACCAAATCCCGTGGGCAAACAATTTTTTGGATAAGAAGGAATACCTCCTTCTCATCTCTCTAATCTTTTTTGGGATCTGCTTCAAGACGGCGACTTCCTTTTGTTGGTAAATTAGTGGCCCCCCTCTCTGCGCCTTCAAAATTCCCTCTCTGGTTGACCTTCTAACAAATTTAATATGTATCTCTCTGGGTACTTCATTTATCCTGGCATATGTCGAGTTTATTCTGTAGACTAGGTCAATGTCCCCCCTGATCTCATCTTTAGGTTTATGTAAATAGTCTGCTAAAATTGTACTCATGAGTTCAGGAAGACATTCACCAGGTTCTTCAGAAATGTTCTGAAATCTTAAAAAATATGACATCCTTTCAAAATCCATCCTAGACATATGCCCAATCAGTTCTCCAACCTCACTGTTAACATTTTTAAGCTCTCCCTTTGCCCCAACCAGCCCCCCTTCCAGCTCCTCAGTCTTCTGTGTGTTCTCCAGCACTTGCTTCCGTGTTTCCAAAAGATCCTTCTTGAAGCTGCTATTATCTTCTCTCAAAGCTTTAATTTCCTGCACCAAAGCTTGTAACACTGATTCCATTGATGTCGTTCTTTGTTCCAATCCTGCCAATTCTGATTTTGATGCCATGGTAAGCTGTTAAAGTCAGTGCCACTAAGATGGCGTTTTTTGGGTGGGGCCGTTGAGGCAGGTCAGGAGGAAACAGTTCAAATGAGAGTTGTAAAAAGTTCAAGACCCAGAAGAGAAACACTTTTCACAGTCAATAATTATAGCAGAGAAGGCACTCCAGGGAAGGAATCAATCCAGAAATTTCTTCATTAGTAGAGAGAGGGAGTCCAAATCACAAAGAGATGTTGGTAATTTTCCATAAGTAAGAATAATCATTCAGGAACAAAGGGCAGCCATCCTCCACCGCCCAGTCTGAGAGCCAGCAGGAGAAAGTAACAAAAGAAAAATTGTTTCAAGCCAGCCGGACTTAAATACATTGTAAAGAAACAAGCTGCAAAACACTTTCACTTGCTTCAAAGCAGTCCGGATGCGAAATGTCCGCTTCCTCGCAACGAGGAGCCATTTCTAAGCGCCGCTTTAAATCCGAGGGGGGGTTTAACAAACAAACACCCCCCTCTACATTCTTTCAGTCCAGGCTGCCAGCACAAATATGGTTAAAATCACTCACTCTTCACCTCGCTGCCAAAGCCCCGGAAAGCCTTCCGACCCGAACACTCAGCTCTTTTCAAATTCGTCGTTCGTTGCTGTCCTCCATTGGCGAAGGGAAAACCCCCCGCAGCATGTCTCCTCTCGCCTAGACCGAAGACAAGGGCCGTTTTCCCGCCGCCGCTGGGATAAACAGACCCAGGCAAGCCAGCCCTACGGAAGGCCCCCAAAAAAGGGGGTGCCTCGCCCCCGTTGGGGGGCAGAAAAAAGAACAAAGCGGCGGACGAGCCCCAAGACTCGTCCGTCACCGCTGGAAGGCGGAACCGGAAGTCCCAAGTCCACCAGTCTTAAAAGAGCCAACTTTGCAGACCCCTGACCTAGGAGAAAGGGGAAAAAAGAACCTGCAAGAATGCTTACATCATCCTGAGTTAATTTGTCTTGTAGTCAGTCTAGAGAAATATTTATACGTCTCTTCAGGCTAGACTGAGTTAGAAAACTGGATCAGTCCAGTCAGAGGGGAGGCATCGTCAACAATTGCATAACTCAGTCTCTACCTAATGGACAAAGTTAACCCATGCTTGGATTCTTCAAGCAGCACGTAGGAGAATAAAATCTTCTGCCAGACAAGATGTAAAATCCCTCACTTGTTTGGTGGTTCCATTAGAGCTTTACATAGAAACATGTTTACAGGTAGAACTGAGCATAAATCAGAAGGAGCATTGACCTTTGGGGAAGGGAGTTGGATGGAGCTCAGGTGGATTTCTCAGGGTCATCCTTGATGGCACATTATGTCACAACATTGCGGTGCCTGATCCCACCTTATTTCCTGATGCCTCTAGGCAACTGAGCCACAGTGGTTAGAATGCAGTAGTGCAGGCTAATTCTGCCGACTGCCAACAGTTCGATCCTGACCAACTCAAGGTTGACTCTGCCTTCCATCCTTCCGAGATGGGTAAAATGAGGACCCCAATTATTGGGGGCAAGAGGCTGACTCTGTAAACCGCTTAGAGAGGGCTGTAAAAGCATGGTGAAGCTGTATATAAATCTAAGTGCTGTTGCTATTATCCTTCCTTCCTTCCTTCCTCCCTCCCTCCCTCCCTCATTATTACAGATGATTCTGTAAACCGCTTAGAGAGGACTGTAAAGGAGTGTGAAGCGGTATATAAGTCTAAGTGCTATTGCTACTTCGTTTCAGCTGGCAAAAAAACATGGTCCTGTCTTCAGTCTTTATCTTGGAAGGACCCCTATGGTCTTTATCCATGGGTTTCCTTCAGCTAAGGAGATTCTCGTGAAACAAGGCACAGAATTTGCTGGGAGAGCATCATTTCCTATAATGGATGTCCTCAGTAGGAAGAAAGGTAATTGTATATAATTTTGTCTTTTTCAAATGCCTCTCAAGTTACCCAGCCGCCAATAACCTTTCTCTACATTCTGGACTTCTGACCCAGTTTTCTAGTAAGAGAAGGAACAGTCCTCTTTACATGTTAGAGTTATCTCCCTTCTTCCATTTTTGGAACATTTATGATTAACAATATAGTTGAAATAGGTATATTTTCAACTGGAGAAAATCCTATTTATTTATTATACTTCAAACAGACACACACACACCCCTATTCAATGTATTCTCCTTGTCATGGTTGCATTTTATTAGTTGAATACGAATTGTAATCATTTTCCGTAATTCTCTATTTACTTATATTGCCGTTTTTGAAAATACACCTTTATTTTTAAAAAATAAACAAATACTTTCTGAGAAGCAAGACAAGGGTAAATACGTCCATGATTATTTGTTTTGTTTTGTTTTAGGTATACTGACATTAACAGACATTGAAGCCTGGAAGGAGCAAAGAAGGTTTTCTGCTATGAATCTCAGGAACTTTGGAGCGGGCAGAAAATCCATGGAAGATAAGATTTGGGAGGAGACAACTTGCTTGATTCAAGTGTTCACTAAAAACATGAGTAAGTTCTCCTGGGACAGGAAGGAATGGTTGGTTTGGTTTGGTTTCCATAAACACAAATGAGATGGCCTCAAGGTGAAGTGTGTGGATTGAATCAGGACGGGAGGAACTTAAATTCCAAATCCCATAAGACATATTGTTCATTTTGTCTCTGTGGGTGTAATGTATGTAAAGCAGGAGTCCGACAATGTTTTGGTCACCACCAGAGGTGGTATTCAGCAGGTTCTGACCAGTTCTGGAGAACCGGTAGCGGAAAATTTGAGTAGTTCAGAGAACCGGCAAATACCACCTCTGGCTGGTCCCGCCCCCATCTATTTTCTTCCTCTCAAGTCCCAGCTGATCGGGAGGGAATGGGATTTTGCAGTATCCTTCCCCTGCCATGCCCACCAAGCGATGGTCACAGAAAAATTTGAATCCTACCGCTGGTCTCCATAATGTAATGAGAGATGTGGAGACTCTAGAAAGAGTGCAGAGAAGAGCAACAAAGAGGATTAGGGGACTGGAGGCTAAACAAATGAAGAACGGTTGCAGGAACTGGGTTTGTCTAGTCTGATGAAAAGAAAGACTAGGGGAGACATGATAGCACTTTTCCAATATTTGAGAGCCTGTCAAAGAGAGGAGGAAGTCAACCTATTCTTAGAGCCGGTCAAGAAGCAATGGATGAAAGTAATAAAGGAGAGAAGCCACCTAGAAATAAGGAGAAACTTCCTGACATTGAGAATAGGAAACGTCTTGCCTCTAGAAGTTGTAGAAGTAGATGAATTGGTAGGTATCTAATTTCTTTTCTTTGACAGATGAGCCTTTTGATCCTTTTGGGTTTCTGAACACTGCGGTTGCCAACATAATGTCTCCCATGTTACTTGGAAAACATTTTGAATATGGTGACAGCTTCCTCAAAACTCTGCTGGATATGATACATCAAAATTCCCGAATCCTAGCAGGACCCTGGGCCTTCGTATCCTTCACAAGAACCCAAAAGACTATTCAAAATGAATGTGCAATTCGGTGGTGGGAATTTGAGTTTTCATGCCTCACCTATTTTGGAAACGGCCTGGTTTTCTTAGCAACTAGCAACCAATTTTCCTTTTAATTAGAATATTATCTCATCAGAGTTTAGGGAAGTGTGGGTAAAGCTTCTTTGTGAGTTATTTGTTGCTATCCAAATTTAATCCGGGTGAATTTTACCTCACGGGGACATTTTTTGAAATTTATTGGGTCTTTTGACTCCCTATCAAATTGTTTCTTTTCCTGCTCCATTTATCCTACAAAGGAGGATTATTTATTTATTTTTATTTATTTATTCGACTTATTAACCGCCCCCTCTCCCCGAAGGGACTCGGGGCGATGCACAAGAAATGTAAAAAACATAATATATCACAGAATAAATACATAAATACTTAAAACTATATTAAATTAACACCCTGTGCTAAAATCTACCCCATTAAAACTAATCCATAAAACCAATGTAAGAATTTATCTGCTAAAAACTAAGGCTAGGTATGGTAGGTTAGGCCAGGCCGGCCTGTTGGAAAAAATAGGTTTTTAGTTGCTGGCGGAAGGAGTGGAGGTCCGTGGTAGATCTAAGTTTGGGGGGTAGGTCGTTCCAGAGGGTAGGCCCGCCACAGAGAAGGCCCTTCCCCTGGGCGTCACCCACTGGCATTGCCTAGTGGACGGCACCCGGAGAAGTCCCTCTCTGTGGGAGCGAATCAGCCGAAGGGATGTATGGGGCAGGATGCGATCCCGCAGATAACTAGGTCCCGTGCCATGGATTGATCATGATCAAGTTAATCAATGCTGACTTTTCTTAACTTTGCTGGTAGCTTTACAATGAGATGCCCTTAGTGAGAAGTCTCCCCCTGCCCCATCAGGAATTATTCACACTTACAAAGAAAATAGATGCTTTCTTTCAAGAAGAAATTGATGAGCACAAGGCAACCATGGTTCCAGGAGAACCTCGAGATTTCACTGATGCATATTTAGAAGAAATGCAGAAGGTAGGTTCCTCAGACCTTTCCTATTGAATTTGCAGTGATTTCTCCTCCTCTCATCTTGGATCTATTTTTCTGACAGTAGCCTCCTGAAAATGTTACAAAAATGTTGACATGGGGACTTTTCTGCATATTGTGCCAAATCTTCCTTCTGCCTGGATGAGGGGTGTCATACTTGATTTCATTGAGAGATGCATCAGCATTGTGTGTGTGTGTGTGTGTGGCCAGAAGAAATGGCCAGCACAACATCACTTGTGTCAACCCAGTGTGCCGCAGCAGTGAAAAAAGCAAACTCATTGCTAGGGATCATTAGGAAGGGTATAGAAAATAAGTCAGCAAATGTCATTTTGCCTCTTTATAAATCTATGGTGAGGCCCCATCTGGAGTATTGTGTACAGTTCTGGTCACCATACCTTCAGAAGGACATTATGGAAATAGAAAAGGTGCAGAGGAGGGCAACCAGAGGGTAAGGAAGGCTGGAACACCTTCCTTACCCTCTGAGGCTGCAACGGCTGGGCCTCGTCACTCTAGAACGACGGCACCTGAGAGGTGACCTGATTGAAGTCTATAAAATCATGCACGGTGTAGACAAAGTCGAAAAGGAAAAACTGTTTTCCCTATCGCACAACACTAGACCTAGGGGGCACTCCATGAAACTTTTAGAAGCTAGACCTCAAACAAATAAGAGGAAGTACTTTTTCACCCAGAGGATCACTGGTCTATGGAACTCCCTGCCAGAAGAAGTGGTGACAGCTGTCAGCCTCGACACCTTTAAGAAAGGATGAGAGGAGTTCATGGAGAACAAGGGTATCCATGGCTATCATTATGGATGCCTAAGGACACCCTCCGGGATGGAGAGATAGGCAGGATATCTCTCAATGCCATTTGCAGGGAATCATAAGCAGGTGAAGACATCTGCTTGGGAATACCCTGAAGCAAATGGGGAGCCACTGTGTGAGACAGAATGCTGGACTGGATGGGCTGTGGCCTGTTCCAGCAAGGCTATTCTTATGTTCTTATCACGTGTTTCGGGATGCCTCTGGTGGCTCAAGCGCTCTGCAGGAGAAAACAGGCTCCCAAGCTCCGTTTTCTGCTGGGACGGCCTCTTGCAACCCATGCCAGCAAAAATGGAGCTCTGTTTTTGCTGGCAGAGGCAGTGTTGGGTGGTCCTTTGCTGTTTCCAGGGTAGCCCCTCTGGCCAGATCTAAGCACATTGTGGGCCAGATGCAGCCCGCTAGGCCTTGAGTTTGACATCCCTGCCCTGGATGACACATTGTGTGAATGGAGCCTTGTGCTTTGCAAGTTGTGCATACCCAATGAACTAGGGCAGATTTTTCCATCAGGACTATGAGGAAAGGACACGTGCCAGCTCTCTGGAGGATCATCTGAGGAATCCTCAATCTCTCCCAATATTTTATTAGGATGGGTTGTCTGCAGGAGAATTTGCTGTTTCCTCTCTCCCCGCTTCCTTTCTGTTTGGAGTTCTGTTTTTTCAGAATGAATTCCTGCTTTCAAATTGGAGTTATCAACTGAATTGCAGAGAATATATGACTAGGAGAAGGTCCGTTTCCCATTTGATTGTAATAACATTGTTTGTTTTTAAATATGAAAAGCCCGAGAGGGAAGGTTCACATTTTGAGGAAGAGCAGCTACTAATCTTACTGTCTAACCTGTTTGTGGCTGGAACGGAGACGATGGCGTCAACAATGCAATGGGCATTGCTCTATTTGATGGCCTTTCCAGAAATCCAAGGTAAAGAATTGTGAAATAGGATTCTTGACCTGTAATAGTAATGACTTTATTTTTTATGTAAATGAGGAAGGGTTCTGAATTATCGTGGCTGGAAACTCAAATCAGCTTCGTTCTCCTCTCTTCTGGTGGGCACCTGCTTGGAAAACAAACCATTGTCTATGAATGGAACATTTCATGTCAATGAAATGTTTTCCAGAAGGTAACTGAGCTACTTATTCCTCAGAGAAATGCTGGAAAGAAATAGACACAGTTCTGGGAAACAAGGCAATCTTGAAGTACCAAGACAGAGAAAAGTTGCCCTACACCAACGCCGTCATTCATGAAATCCAACGCGTTTCAAATGTTGTTCCTCTTGGAATTCCTCATGCGCCCGTAAAGGATGTGCAGCTTTTTGGATATAAAATCCCCAAGGTAAAAGTAGGAACCTTTAAATGCTTTACATGAAGTGAAGATTTGGTGAATTTGCAGATGTCTTCCCTGTGTCTTCCTCACCCGAGGCGGCTGTGTTTAATTTAATTTTAATTTAATATTAGACTTATAAACCGCCCCCTCTCCCCGAAGGGACTCGTTTGTATATAAGAGCAAGAGAAATCAAGAGATTGAGATCAATGGGAGTCTTCCTTTGGAAGCTCATTTTATGGGAGTGCCCTAAGCTTATTTATTATTATTTATTATTTATTTTATTAAATTTATAGACCGCCGCCTCTCCCCCATGGGGACTCGGGGCGGTGCACAGGAAATTAAAAATCCAATAAATACAACAATATACAAAATACAAAATGTTAAAACCGAATTAAATTACCCCTGTGCTGAAATCACTATTAAAACCCCTAAAACTCTAACAATTACCCCTTAAAATTCTGATTAAACAATTTCTTTCTGCGGCTAGGAATATAAAATTAGGCCAAGCCGGCCTGATGGAAGAAGTGAGTCTTTAACTTCTGGCAGAAGGAGCAGAGGTCCGTCGTTGTTCTGATTTCGGGGGGTAGGTCGTTCCAGAGGGTTGGGCCCACCACAGAGAAGGCCCTTCCCTTAGGCTTCGTCTGCTGGCATTGTCTGGTGGACAGCATCCGAAGAAGTCCCTCTCTGTGGGAGCGAATCGGCCGAAGGGATGTATTGGGCAGGATGCGATCCCGCAGATAACTAGGTCCCGTGCCATGGAGCGCTTTAAAGGTGGTAACCAACACCTTGAAGTGCACCCGAAAGGCCACAGGCAGCCAGTGCAGCTCGCGCAGGAGCAGTGTTACGTGGGAAAACCTGGAGGTTCCCACAACTGCCCGCGCAGCTGCATTCTGGACTAGCTGCAGTCTTCGGGTGCACCTCAAGGGGAGCCCCATGTAGAGAGCATTGCAGTAGTCCAGACGGGATGTCATGAGTGCGTGAGTGACTGTGCGCAGGGCGTCCTGGTCCAATAAGGGCCGCAACTGATGTACCAGGCGAACCTCGTAGAACGCCCCCCTGGCCACGGCTGTCACTTGCTCTTCCATGGACAGCCGAGTATCGAGGAGGATGCCCAAGTTGCGTGCCCTATCCACAGGGGCTAGGTGTTCGCCCCCTATGGCCAGCGATGGAACAAACTGGTTGAACCGGGGCGCCGAAAACCACAGCCACTCAGTCTTGAATGGGTTGAGTCTGAGTCTGTTCTTTCCCATCCAGACCCGCACAGCTTCCAGACACCGGGACATCACTTTGACGGCATCGTTGGGGTGGTTTGGGGTAGATACGTACAGCTGAGTGTCGTCAGCGTACAGATGGTACTCTACCCCAAAACCACAGATGATCTCACCCAGCGGCTTCATATATGTGTTGAACAGGAGTGGCGAGAGGACCGACCCCTGAGGCACCCCACAAGTGAGGAGTCTCGAGGTCGACCTCTGCCCTCCTGCCAACACAAATTGCGATCGACCGGAGAGGTAGGAGGAGAACAACCGTAAAAGGGTGCCCCTCACCCCCAACCCCTCCAGTCAATGCAATAGGATACCATGGTCGATGGTATCAAAAGCCGCCGAGAGATCTAATAAGACCAGGATGGAGGAACAACCCCCATCTCTGGCCCTCCAGAGATCATCCAACAACGCGACCAATGCCGTCTCGGTGCTGTGACCGGGCCAGAAGCCGGACTGGCACGGGTCCAGATAATCAATTTCCTCCAGGTGACGAGGAAACTGTTGTGCCACCACACTCTCTACAACCTTCACCAGAAAGTGAAGGTTGGAGACCCGACGATAATTTACTAATAATGCTGGGTCCAGGGAAGGCTTCTTGAGGAGGGGCCTCACCACCGCCTCTTTCAAGACAGTAGGTAAGAACCCCTCACTCAAAGGGGTTCTTTGAGGTTGGGCCACGAGGGTGGACTCCCCCTCATTGAAATGTGCCCACCAGGTTACCGCGCTTTTCATCAGCCCCGGGCCCTAGGCAGGGGTGGTGGGGTAGCGGTTATTGTAAAGGAAGGTCTTGAGCCGAGAGAGACCATTGTGCCACAGACCACCGGTTGTGAGTCCCTCTGTGTGAAGTGGGGCCTAGGGAGACAGTTGGGCTGGCTGGTTGTATACCTGGCTCCCCGCTATGTAGCAGCAGCCCTGCCCAAGCTCCTGGAGGTGATCGCTACGGTGGCAGTTGAGACCACCAGACTTTTAGTCATGGGGGACTTTAATCTGCCATCGGTGGGCGAATCATCCGAGGTAGCTCGGGAGTTCATGGCTTCCATGACGGCCATGGACCTGACCCAATTAATTCAAGGCCCCACCCACGAGGGTGGACATACGCCGGATCTCATCTTTGTCTCTGGCCAATGGAAGAGTGATTTGGGTACAGGGGATATAGTCATTACGCCCTTGTCATGGTCAGACCACTCACTTCTCCGGCTCGACTTTCCAACCGCTACTCCCCTTCGCGGGGAGGCGGAACCTGAGTCATCAATTTGGTTCCGCCCCAGGCGCCTGATGGACCCTGATGGGTTCCAGGCGGCACTTGGGCCACTTCCTGTACCCCTGACCCACGCCCCGATGGAGGACCTCGTGGCCGCATGGAACACTGCGACCGCGGGAGCCTTGGATCGGGTCGCGCCCTTGCGCCCTCTCTTGCGGCGGCGAGCCACCCTGGCTCCTTGGTTTACCGAGGAGCTGAGGGTGATGAAACGCCACAAGAGATGCCTAAAGAGAAGATGGAGGTCTACCCGATCTGAATCTGACCGGACACAGGTAAGAGCCCATTTACGGATTTACATTGTGGCGCTGAGAGTGGCCAAACATCATCATTGTGCCACTCTCATAGCATCCGCAGGTAACCGCCCTGCCGCCCTGTTTAGGGTGACCCGCTCCCTCCTTCAACAGAGGGTGCGGGAAGCCCCACTACAGGGTAGAGCAGAGGAATTTGTGATTTATCTGCAGGAGAAAATCGCTCAGATACAGAACGAGTTAGCCCCCATTGATGGCCCAGTGGGATTGCACGAGACAGATCTTGTTTGGGAGGAGTTTGACTCCGTTACTTCCGAGGATATGGACAGGTTACGTGGGCGACTGCGAGCCACCACATGTTTATTGGACCCGTGTCCCTCCTGGCTTGTACTGGCATCCTGGGAGGTGACACGAGGCTGGCTCCAAGAGGTTGTCAACGCTTCCTTGAGTGAGGGTTCCTTGCCTGCCTCCCTAAAAGAGGCTATGGTGAGGCCCCTCCTTAAGAAGCCCTCTTTGGATCCAGCTTTATTAACCAACTATCGTCCAGTCTCCAACCTTCCCTTTCTGGCGAAGGTTGTTGAGAGTGTGGTGGCACAACAGTTTCCCCGTCACCTGGAGGAAGTTGATTATCTAGATCCGTGCCAGTCCGGCTTTCGGCCCGGGTATAGCACCGAGACGGCATTGGTCGCGTTGGTTGATGATCTCTGGAGGGCCAGAGATGGGGGTTGTTCCTCCATCCTGGTCCTATTAGACCTCTCGGCGGCTTTCAATACCATCGACCATGGTATCTTATTGCATCGGCTGGGGAGGTTGGGGGTGGGAGGCACCGTTTTACGGTGGTTCTCCTCCTACCTCTCTGGTCGATCGCAATTTGTGTTGACAGGAGAGCAGAGGTCAACCTCGAGACCCCTCACATGTGGGGTGCCCGAGGGGTCGGTCCTCTCGCCTCTCCCGTTCAACACATATATGAAGCCGCTGGGTGAGATCATCCATGGTTTTGGGGTAGAGTATCACCTCTACGCTGATGATACACAGCTGTATATATCTACCCCAAACCACCCCAACGATGCCGTAGCGGTGATGTGCCAGTGCCTGGAAGCCGTGCGTATCTGGATGGGAAGTAACGGACTCAGGCTCAACCCGACCAAGACCGAGTGGCTGTGGTTTTCGGCTGCCCGATTCAACCAGCTGATTCCATCGCTGGCCATAGGGGGCGAACATCTTGCCCCTGTGGATGGGGTGCGCAACTTGGGTGTCCTCCTGGATACCCGGCTGTCCATGGAAGATCAAGTGACAGCCGTGGCCAGGAGGGCGTTTTACCAGGTTTGCCTGGTACGCCAGTTGCGCCCCCTATTGGATCGGGATGCCCTTCGCACAGTCACTCATGCTCTCGTGACATCCCGACTGGACTATTGTAACTCTCTCTACATGGGGCTCCCCTTGAGGTGCACCCGGAGACTTCAGCTGGTCCAGAATGCAGCCGTGCGAGCAATAATGGAAACCTCAAGGTTTACCCATATAACACCTCTCTTGCGCGAGCTGCACTGGCTGCCTGTCGTCTTCCGGGTGCGCTTCAAGGTGCTAGTTGTCATCTTTAAAGCGCTCCATGGCTCGGGATCTAGCTATCTGCGGGATCGGATCCTGCCCCATACATCCTCACGGCCGATTTGCTCCCACAGAGAGGGACTTCTCCGGGTGCCATTCACTAGACTCTGTCAGCGGGCGATGCCCAGGGGAAGGGCTTTCTCTGTGGTGGGCCCAGCCCTCTGGAACGACCTTCCCCCCGACATTAGAACAACCACGGACCTCCGCTCCTTCCGTCTAAAATTAAAAACACATCTTTTCTGCTTGGCCGGCCTAGGGTAGTCTCTTTTAGTATGGGATTTTAGTAATTTAAATTGGGAATTTTAGCGCAGGGATAATTGTTTAATTTGCCTTTTAGTTATTTATGTATATTTATTGTATTTTTAACTTCCCTGTGCACCGCTCCGAGTCCCCCCGGGGAGAGGGAGCGGTCTATAAATTAAATTTATTATTATTATTATTATTATTAAAGAAGCATTCACAATTTTCTGGAGCCAGCCACGTGTAACCTCTCAGGATGCCAGTACAAGCCAGGAGGGACACGGATCCAATAAACGTGGTGGCTCTCAGTCGCCTACATAACCTGTCCATATCTTCGGAAGTAACAGAGTCAAACTCTTCCCATAAAGATTTCTCAAGACCTGCCTCTGACAATCCCTCTAGACCACTTTCAGTGGAGGTCAACTCGCTCCGAATCTGAGTAATTTTATCCTGCAGATACTCTCCAAACTCCTCTGCTCTGCCCTGCAGCGGGGCTTCCCACGGCCTCTGTTGAAGGAGGGAGCGGGTCACCCCAAACAGGGCAGCAGGGCGGTTATCTGCGGATGCAATAAGGGTGGCACAATGATGACGTTTGGCCACTCTTATCGCCACAAGGTAAGTCCTCAAATGGGATCTTACTTGTGATTGGTCAGACTCAGACCGTGTGGATCTCCATCTCCTCTCTAGGTGTCTCTTGTGGCGTTTCAACCCCCTCAGCTCCTTGGTAAACCAAGGAGCCTGGGTGGCTCTCGGCCGCAAGAGAGGCCTCAAGGGCGCGACCCGAACTCCATGCAGCCACTAGGTCCTCCGTCGGGGCGCGGGTCAGGGTCGCAGGTAGTGGCCCAAGCTCCGTCTGGAACCTCTCAGGGTCCATCAGGCGCCTGGGGCAGAACCACCTAGACATTTCTGGTTCCGCCTCCCTGCGGTGGGGTGTAGCAGTGGGAAAGTCGAGCCGGAGAAGTGAGTGATCTGACCATGACAGGGGTATGATGGCTAGCCCGCCTACACCAAGATCACTCATCCATTGACCAGAGACGAAAATCAAATCCAGCGTGTGTCCACCCTCGTGTGTGGGGGCCTGAATTACCTGGGTCAGGTCCATGGTCGTCATGGAGGCCATGAACTCCCAGGCTGCCTCGGTTGATTCACCGACCGATGGCAGGTTAAAGTCCCCCAAGACTAAAAGTCTGGGGATCTCAACCGCCACCTTGGCGACCACCTCGAGGAGCTCGGGCAGGGCTGCTGATACGTAGCGGGGAGCCAGGTACACAAGCAGCAAGCCCAACTGCCTCCCAGGGCCCCATCTCACGTAGAGGGACTCACAGCTGGTGGTCTGTGGTACAGTGGTCTCTCTCTCTCCCTCTCGCTTATAGTTGAATGCCTTTGTTGTGTGCTGCTCTTTTGCAGGACACCATGATTTTGGTCAATATCCAGTCTGCTCATCGTGATGAATCCCAGTGGAAGTTTCCCAACGAGTTCAACCCCTCCAACTTCCTAAATGAAGAAGGGGAGTTTGTAAAGCCGGAAGCCTTCTTGGCATTTTCAGCAGGTGAATCTCTCTCTCTCTCTCTCTCTCTCTCTCTCTCTCTCTCTCTCTCTCTCTCTCTCTCTCTCTCCCTCCCTCTCTCTCTCTCTCTCTCTCTCCCTCCCTCCCTCTCTCCCTCCCTCCCTCCCTCCCTCCCTCCCTCTCTCTCTCACACACACACACACACACACACACACTTTTAGTGGAAACCTTTCTTTAGGATCTTGTGAAAGTCATCTCTTGGACTCAAGTTTATAATTCAGCATCCTATAGGAAAATCGGGTTTAAAAGAAACACAGGTAATCATGTTGAATGTGGTCAGTCCAGAGCACCTGGACCATCAAAGGTGTGCAGGAAGACCCTACA
Organism: Rhabdophis nuchalis; assembly: GCA_039707465.1. Classification (NCBI taxonomy): domain Eukaryota; kingdom Metazoa; phylum Chordata; class Lepidosauria; order Squamata; family Natricidae; genus Rhabdophis; species Rhabdophis nuchalis. The sequence goes on along the minus strand of CM077647.1, from coordinate 8,900,754 downwards.
CCCTTCCAGACAAATCACTGTCTAGTGTCTTCTTAAGAACCTCCAAATGATGGAGCAAACACAATTTCTGAAGGCAAGCCGTTCCACTGGTTAATTGGCCTCACTGTTAGGAAATTCCTCCTTAGTTCCAGCTTGCTTCTCTCCTTGATTAGTTTCCGTCCATTGCTTCTTGTTCTACCCTCAGGGGCTTTGGAGTATAGGTTGACCCCCTCTTTTTTGTGGTAGCCCTTCAAATTTTGGAAAACTGCCCTCATGTCCACCCTAGTCCTTCTTTTCACTAGACTAGACATACCCAATTCCTGCAAATGTTCTTCATATTTTTTAGCCTCCAGGCCCCTAATCATCTTCGTTACTCTTTTCGGCACTCGTTCCAGTGTCTCCACAACTTTTAAGTCTAAACAATATGAGGTGTGCTGCATAGAGCCCAAGAAGATTAATCTTTTACAGAAGCGAAGAATGCAAAAGAACTGTTAGCAACTTTGGAAATCTGATGAGATTTGGGATCATGGTTTAGAGAAAGAAACAGATCCGGCATTGGCAATTGGTTACCAGCCTTCAGCTTTCTGAATGGCGTCTCTCTTTCTCCTTGTCTTTTCAGGACCAAGAGTCTGCTTAGGTGAAAACTTGGCTCGGATGGAGCTCTTCCTCTTCTTCACCAGCATTCTCAGGAACTTCCAGCTATTGTGGCCAGATGAATCCCAAGCTCCAGATTTCACACCACACTTTGGGGTTACACAATCCCCGTCCTGCTTTAAGGTGTTGCTGAGATGTCGCCAGCCAAGCGGTTAGATTGAAGTGAGGAATCTGCAAGATAACCCATTCAAGACAACCTTCTTCTCTCCAACAGCTGGGTGAGGCATTCTCTGCTTCATATTCACCACAAGATCTCTTTTTGAAATGCATAAATAAAGGGCTATCTTATGCCACATTTCCAATGAATGACCAGTCTGGTTTATTTTAATTTAATTTAATTTATTTAGATTTATAGAACCGCCCTTCTCCATTGAAATGGACCCAGGGCGGTGCACAGGAAATTAAAATCAATAAATAACAATAAATACAGAAGAATTAAGAATAAATTAAACTAAAAGCCTGTGCTAAAAATCCCAATTAAAATTCTAAAATGCATTTACTCATTGGCTAAGCTAGGCCGGCTTGATGGAACAGATAAGTCTTAAGTGAGCAGCGAAAGAGGGGAAGGTCTGTGATGGTCCGAAGTTCGGTGGGTAGGTCGTTCCAGAGGGATGGCCCAGCCACTGAGAAGGCTCTCCCCTGGGCACCGCTAGCCGGCATTAGCCAGTGGATGGTACCCTGAGGAGGCCCTTCCTATGGGAGCGGATCGGACGGAGGGAGGTATGCGGCAGGAGACGGTCCCGCAAATAACTAGGCCCCGTGCCATGGAGCGATTTAAAGATGGTTATAAGGGAGATGAAATCCATTTTCCTTGTCTCTCTTCTTTTTCTTCAAGATTACTGAAAGGAAGGATGGAGAAGAGCAGAGTCCATAGCTTGTTTATCAAATGACTCTTCCTGGCAAGAGATTCAGGATTCCTTATGAGTGGGGGGAGTTGTAGAGGAAGGATGTCGGAGGGGCGGGGAGGGGGGGCAACTTGCCTTGGTCTTTGCCACTCAACCAGACAAGAGAAGCCAAATCAAGAAACAGACACCACTGAGATTTCAGAACTGGGTGTGTCTAGTTTAATGAAAAGAAGGACTAAGGAGACATTATAGCAGTCTTCCAATATCTCAGGGGCTGCCCCAAAGAAGAGGGAATCAAGCTAGGCAAGAAAAAGAAAATGCACAGGTACAATATAGGTGGTACCTTGCTCAATAGTAGCAACTGTGAGAGGGATCTTGGAATCCTAGTGGACAACCATTGAAATATGAGCCAGCAGTGTGCAGCAGCTGCCAAAAAAGCCAACACAGTTCTAGGCTGCATAAACAGAGGGATAGAATCTAGATCACGTGAAGTGTTAATGCCACTGTATAGTGCCTTGGTAAGGCCACACTTGGAATACTGCATACAGTTTTGGTCGCCACGATGTAGAAAAGACATGGAAACTCTGGAAAGAGTGCAGAGAAGAGCAACCAAGATGATTAGGGGACTGGAGGCTAAAACATATGAAGAACGGTTGCAGGAACTGGGTAGGTCTCCTTTAATGAAAAGAAGGACCAGGGGAGACAGGATAGCAGTGTTCCGATATCTCAGAGGGTGCCACAAAGAAGAGGGAGTCAAACTATTCTCCAAGGCACCTGGGGGCAGGACAAGAAGCAATGGGTGGAAACTAATCAAGGAGAGAAGCAACTTAGAACTAAAGAGAAATTTCCTGACAGTTAGAACAGTTAACCTCTGGAACAGCGTGCCTCCAGAAGTTGTGAATGCCCCAACCCTGGAAGTCTTTAAAAAGATGTTAGATAGCCATTTGTCTGAAATGGTATAAGGTTCCTGGCCACGCAGGGGGTTGGACTAGAAGACCTACAAGGTCCCTTCCAACTCTGCTATTGTATTGTATTAAGTGTTAATACCATTTTATAAGGCCTTAGTAAGGCCACACTTGGAATCCTGCATCCAATTTTGGTCACCACGATGTAGAAAAGACGTGGAGACTCTGGAAACAGTGCAGAGAAGAGCAACAAAGATGATTAGGGGACTGGAGGTTAAAACATATGAAGAACGGTTGCAGGAACTGGGTAGGTTTATTTAATGAAAAGAAGGACCAGGGGAGACAGGATAGCAGTGTTCCGATATCTCAGAGGGTGCCACAAAGAAGAGGGAGTCAAACTATTCTCCAAGGCACCTGGGGGCAGGACAAGAAGCAATGGGTGGAAACTAATCAAGGAGAGAAGCAACTTAGAACTAAGGAGAAATTTCCTGACAGTTAGAACAGTTAACCTCTGGAACAGCGTGCCTCCAGAAGTTGTGAATGCCCCAACCCTGGAAGTCTTTAAAAAGATGTTAGATAGCCATTTGTCTGAAATGGTATAAGGTTCCTGGCCACGCAGGGGGTTGGACTAGAAGACCTACAAGGTCCCTTCCAACTCTGCTATTGTATTGTATTAAGTGTTAATACCACTTTATAAGGCCTTAGTAAGGCCACACTTGGAATCCTGCATCCAATTTTGGTCACCACGATGTAGAAAAGACGTGGAAACTCTGGAAACAGTGCAGAGAAGAGCAACAAAGATGATTAGGGGACTGGAGGCTAAAACATATGAAGAACGGTTGCAGGAACTGGGTAGGTCTAATTTAATGAAAAGAAGGACCAGGGGAGATATGATAGCAGTGTTCCAATATCTCAGGGGTCGCCACAAAGAAGAGGGAGTCGAACTATTCTCCAAAGCACCTGAGGGCAGAACAAGAAGCAATAATCAAAGAGAGAAGCAACTTAGAACTGAGGAGAAATTTCCAGACAGTTAGAAAAATTAGTCAGTGGAACAGCTTGCCTCCTGGAGTTGTGAATGCTCCAACATTGCAAGTCTTTAAGAAGATGTTGGTTAGCCATTTGTCTGAAACGATATAAGGGGGTTGGACTAGAAGACCTCCAAGGTCTGTTCCAAAAGTTAAAAGTTCTATATATGTCCATGTTTCATATATTTTAACCCATGCTTAATTGTCCTTCTATTGTCATATTCAATCAATTAGCAACTCAGTTTAATTATGTACAAAAGTGAATCACCAACCTCTACTTTACAGTCTCCCTATATCATTTTCCTATTTGTCCATATTCCATATATTTTAACCTTTATTTAATTATCTTTCCATTATCATATTCAACCAGTTAGCAATTCCACATTTAGGAATAAACCCTTTTTTTTAGTTTTATATTTTCCCATATAACAATTTCTAGTTGTCTGATTTTTTTTTACTAGTAAGTCTTTTGTTCCACTTCTCTATTCCTGTCTTCTCCCTTTTCTTTGTTTTGACGCATCCTCCCTCTTCAATTTTCCCCAAACCACCGTCAAAATGATCTTTCATATTTCTCTTTGTTGAGAAAGAGCTACTTTTGGTACTTACCTGATGCGCCTCTTCTAAGAAGGTGGGGGAAAGCATCCATACATGGCTTAATCCTGTCCATTCTCCAATTGGACTGAGTCTGCTTAATTAGTACCCCTATGTAACCCGCCCTTCTGGGCTCTATACCCAGCTTTCCGGCGAAGAACAAAAAAAGAAAACTCAGACTCAAGGTGTTATCCAGCAAAAAATGGCTAGAAAGGCCTTACGTTCATTTAACTCACCAATGTCAAATGTTAAGTTTGCAGGAATTCAGTCCGAGACAGGCTAGTCATTGGAACAGGTTTATTTGCAACTAACAAGAAACTATGTACAGGTACAAGAGATCGGTTCGGCAAAGCTTCCCCACTTCGATAGCTATTTATACATTTGCCAAAAGCGGGAAAAACCTTAGCCAGACAGAAAGTCTGGCCCAGCCAGCCGCGTCTTGGCCAATCAGACGTGACTGGCTGTTACAGTGTTTAACAGACCTCCAGGTCAATCTTAGTTCCCCAGACTGAATGTCTGGTCGTAGGTTGAGGATATAACATCAAACTGAACGAACCTTGCAACACTGACATGTCTGGACGGATGCAGATGTACTCAAGTGCCCGAAGGTGTGAGGACCACGTACCCTTGCGTATGGGTGGGGCTGGATGCTATGCCCTCCTCCTTAGAAGAGGCATATCAGGTAAATACCAACGCTCTTTCTCCAGAAGGTGGGGATAGCATCCATGCATGGGGCATACACAAGCCGGTTAGTCCACATGGAAGGGACCCTGACTGGTCCAAATCCACCTGTCGGAATGAATAGCCTGTAAAACCCTTCTGTCAAAAGCCGCATCATTTGTCCAATTTGTAATGCTGAATGAAGGGCGAAGGTGATGACCAGGAAATCTCTTCAATTGTAGCCTGCGTCATCCAAGCAGCGGATGTTGCTGCGCTTCTAGTCGAGTGCGCCATGATCCCTCCGGGGGGGGGGGTGCTGCTCATTAGATTGGTGGTATGCCTTGCCTATACAAGCCCTGATCCACCTACCTATAGTGGAAAAACAGACTTTCTGACCCAACGAAGGCGTCACGGGTGTTGTGTCTTCAATGTCAATCAGGGCAAAGAAGGATTACCCATTGGTTGAAAAGCAAGGAGGGCTCAAGCAGGAAAAGTTCGTGTTCTAATTGGTTGCCAGTTTGACAGCAGATATATAAATAGCTGTCAAACCGGTGGGTGTTGTCCTTGTTCTTATAGTTGGGTTATTAAAGACTTATCGCTGCATCATACCATTCTCACTCATTTATCCCTAATCAGGGAATACATAAATTTGGCAACGAAGGTGGGATTTAAAAATTCCTCATTCACCAGAGATCGCAGCTTCCTTTCATTCTCAGAATGGCGGCCATTCCGAGCTTCACGCCTTTCAGCGCAGATAAGGAATCTTGGGAAGCCTTCCTTGAGAGGTTTAATTGTTTCATACTTGCCAACGATCTCACTGAGGCCAATAATGAAAGGAAGAAGGGATTTTTCCTCAGTGCCTGCGGCCCTGAAATGTTTGGAACAGCCAGGGCACTGTCTGCTCCAGCATCAGTGAATACAGTGCCGTGGGAGGTACTGCTCAATAAATTAAAAAATCATTATGCGCAGACCCCTTCGAAGATAACGAGGAGACATGCGTTTAGGCAGTGTCTTCAAAAAAAGGGGGAGTCAATAAGCCAATATATGGTGTCACTCCGTAGAGAGGCTACTAATTGCGAGTTTCCCGAATTAGATGACACATTATTAGAAAAGTTTGTGTATTGTCATTCGGGACTACAAATTACAAAGGAGACTAAATCAGAGCTCTCCCTCCAAATTGCTATAGATGAAGCCAGGGCCACAGAAATGGCCAAGAAATCCACCACGCAAATACGCTATTTCTTGGCAACCACCTCTGGGCCCAAAGCAACGTCAACAGCAAATTCTGGAGGAAGACTTGTTTTATGAGAGTGAGGAAGTTGCCTGTCTGGGGGCCAGGGCAACCGGGACTGTATGGCCTGCCAAAGTCCCCCAGAATGGCTGCCTCAGTTGCGGTGGCCGTCCTAATAGGTTGTGTGTCCACCCAAGCCCCAACGGGGAGAATCCTGGTGGTGGGCGTAAGGTGGCTCTTTGGGACATAAATGGAGTACCCATGCTCCTGCAAGAGTGCATATAGTAACAGCCAAGTCTCTGACTGCCCCCTCTCTTGAAGTGGACTGAATCAAGATGTCCAAATAACAATGTAGCCTGACAGGTATATGTCTCAGATGGGCGGCAAGGACAGCCAGGATCTTAGTAAAAGCACGCAGAGCCGAGGAAAGGCCAAATGGCAAAGCCGTGTATTGGTAATAAACGTCACTATAGCAAAAACGAAGAAACTGCCGGTGGTCTGGGAGAATGGGCAGGTACGCCTCTGTCAGATCCACAGACTTAAGAAAATCTCCTTTTCGCAGACAATCTAAAATGGTCTGCAATGAATGCATCTTAAACCTTTTAAACAGCAAATAACAATTTAACCTCTTTAAGTCTAAAATAGCCCTCCATCCACCAGATGACAAAAAGAATGGAATAAAATCCTTGATAATGTTGGTCCTCCGGCACCTCCTGGATGGCCTCGATATCCAGGAGATGTTGGATGGCCTCACGCATCAGGCGTTGCCTCTGCGGATTTTGGGAAATGGGAATGGAGGAAGAAAGTGGGAGGTTGTGAAAAGAACTCCAGCGACAAGCCGTCCCTAACGGTGGCTCTAAGGCATCCAAGGTGGTGGCACCCACTGAACGGCAAAGTGCCACAAGCGCGCCCCATGGGGAATCGGTCCTCGGAGCGCCCATTATTTGCGATTGAACCAATTTCCCCCCCACTCGAAAGGGCCGCCTACCTTGACCGCCTCTTTGTTGGCAAAAAGGCGGTTGGCATTAGCGCTGGTTAAAATTTCCCTGGGGGGCAGAAGCTGCCTGAATTGTAATAACTCCTGAAAGACCCCCTGTAATTCTGCCGATACTTTGGTCGCCTAGGGTAGGGGCGGGGGCGAGGTTGAGCCTTCTTTTGAGTGGATGGTAGAACCTTACGTTTGTCACGTCCCTCTGAGGCAGAGGGGATGGGGACCCTTCCTCTAATCAAGACTTCCTAAGTATCCCAGTATTCACTTTTCTAACTCCCCTCAAGTAAGGAAATGTAAACTTATTTTGCTTCTGGTAAAAGATTACAAATATTGCTGGAACATTGCTTCAAGAGATGGTGAAAGAGAGTAACTGGAAAACAAGTATGGGTGGTGTAAGATATAACCTTATATGGAAATAGCTTATGGCGTAAATAGCATAACCCTGTATGGAATATATGAGAATGTATTGACTTCTGTTTCTGTACTATTCCAGTATTAACTTCTGCATTTTTGATTGACATAAGGGAAGTATAAAACTGGCTCCCTGGGCGTTGGCCAGGCAGTTCAGACTTTGGTGCAGCAGCACACTGAACTCGGTGCATCATTAAAGCCTGTTTCTCTTTTATCTTTGTGGTCTCTCGTCCCGTTATTGTAATCAATTTGTGATTGGCACTGCTTTTGCCGCTACATTCTGGTGACTCCGCCGGGACATTAGAGAGGTCTTTGAGACCCTCGAGAGTGCCCACCCCAGTGTTGGGACTCCCCCAGCCAGAGGGAACTTCCCAGGTGCCAATGGACCGATTGTTCCGAGGGACTTCCTGATGACTGGGGAGAGTCTTCGGCACCTGCGGTTGACAGCTCTAAGAACCACCCGAGAAGGACCAGACACCAGGACCTCTAGGAGTCGGCCGGCTGAGGAAAGGAGGGGACACCGACAAGCAAATATTGTTGAACCCAGGACAGTAAACCCGGACTCTTTTGTAGAGCCGGAGGCGAGGCCCGATCTCCCTCGCTAACAGTAAGCCCGGACTCCTTGTCGAGCTGGAGGCAAGGCCCGATCCCCCGTGCTTGGTAGGAAAGTATTGGTGGGAGGACTGTCCAGATTGTGTGAAACGTGTTTGAAGCTGCTGCGTTTCCCTATGGTGTCCATGAGTTCTGGCACCCTGGGCCAGTGGTGTGTGTGTGTGTGGCTGGCGTCCGCAGTTCTCTATGGAGACTGTGAGTTCTGGCTCCCTGGGTTGGACGTGAGTGAGTGAAACTCCTTTGTGTTACCTCTGAGAGGCGAGGACCCCTCACCTCCCTCTCGTCCCTCTCCCTGACACCTCTGTCTGGTGCCCTGGGAGGACCATGGGAGGTTGTTGCACTAAGCCCGACACAACCTTGCAGTGTATGCTTAAGAACTTCAAGTCCGCATACCAGTCCCAGGACTATGGCACTGAATGGAGAAGGCGTAAGCTCACAGCGTTTTGCCAGGCCGAGTGGCCCACTTTTAGCTTCGGCTGGCCAGATACTGGTTCTTTGGACCCCGATATTACCCTGGCGGTCCACCATCTAGTTTTTGACCCGGAGCTGGACCACCCTGATCAGGCCCCATACATTGATGTGTGGTATAACCTGGTCAGAAGTCCCCCATCATGGCTACAAAAGTGCTGGGATAAGCAGTGTAAGGTGATGCTCTCCAGGATAACTTTGCCTAGGGTCCCCATCCCCTCTGCCTCATTTCGTCGTCATATTCTGGTTCCTCCCATGGGACCTCCCTCTCCCCCTGGATGCGCCAAAAGGGGGGAATGAGGGGACGCCTGAAGTTGAGAGGGAGGCCCCATGGGAGGAACCAGAATATAACGACGATCCGGGGGTAGAGCAGAACATGGTCACAGGTCAAGGGCCCTTCCCCTCTTGTGACAATTGCTTTGTCCACCTGCCAACAGGTTGGCGCTTCCTGTATAGACAGACTAGATTCCCGGTTTGTCACCTGGAACAAGGACTCCCCCCCTGTGAGCATGAGGGTAACAGATATTGGCAATGTAGAGTGGACGTAAACTCCACCCTATGGACCCCTAATAGGGACTACAACTCAACTATCAAGTGCCATGTCCTCTGATCTCAGAAGCAACTCATAAGGCGAACACCAGGCATCTGACGGAGGTGCGGCACATTATCCTGTGCCATCTCTCAAACTCCTGCTTGAGTCCAGGTTCCTCAAAACACAGACATGACAATTAAATGCCAGGTGCTGGGTCAACTGGGAAGGCGCTGGTATTTGAGATGGCTCAAAGATGGCCTGCCCTTAAAGAACTCCTCCAGAGTACTACTCACATTATCTAGGCAGCCCCTAGTTAGTACTCTGCATCTTCGGGCTCCAGGCACCGAAGACTCGGGAACCTATTCCTGTGAAGCGGGGACAGGGGTAGCCACGTAAGGGCACAACTTTGGTCACCATTTACTCTAGACATCGCGGGCAGACTCCAACAAGTTGTACGACGGCCCCGAGAAACCCTAAGCGGGACGTGCGCTCCCTCCTTGAAACATGTGCTCAGTGCCAAGGCCCACAGCAAGGCTCCCTAAAGTTCAAAATGGGGCAGCCCAGATCTTGTTCCCGTTTTGATCTCCCCAACTGCACCTTTGGCCAACAAATACCTCAAACGTACAGTAGGTGCAGTGGGTCGGAGGGGGTCATATGTTATTTGCCCCAAGCCCCAAAATTGGACTATTGCGAACCCTGTTGCACTAACGCTCGGGTGGGCCCCGGGTAGTCGCGACCCTGATATACCATACTCAGGCCCCCGAAGGATGCACCCCCCAATCTAAGACGTGTCTCTCCAATGATACCATGTACCATTACTGCCTCCTACAAATTGGTGTGTTACAGGCCCGAAGCCCCCGTGCGGTTGAATATTTCGGTGTGGGCAGGCTTGGCCCAACTGGTGACGCCTAGGGAATCCGGACTTTATTTTCTCACTTCTGTCTTGGCCTTAAAGCAGGGAACGGAACCCATAACCCTTACCATCGACTTCTGTGAAGCGATGGATAAAGTGTCTGAGGTGACATGTGGTTCTCAGTCCTGGAGAGACACATGCAAAGCCAATCACAAGTACTTCTGCTCCCAGAACTTGGATTGGTCCAAAGGTAATCCAGATACGTTCACCCCCTGCACTACAAGGACAGACTGCTCAGGGTGGCAATGTGTCTGTAAACACACCGGGGGGGGGGGAAGGCTATGCAGGTTGCCCCCATCTTTCCCAAATTAGAAGGCTGACTGATAGTACTAAAGTCTCTTTCCAGGTATCAAGGAACCACCCTGCCCAGTTGAGTTATGGGAGAGGCATTGACGGTACGGGAACGGACCCCAAGACTTTCATCACCATAAGGGTTCAGACCATCCGGGATGGGGATGGTTCGTGTATGATAACCTTAGAAAACTGGAGAATCCATTGCCCCTTAGCACCACAGCTGTTGATTTGTTTGTGCAGATGGCGGAGGAAGTGGCGAAGGTGCTCACGGTCACCAAATGCTTTGTCTGTGGGGGCACTAATATGTGGGAACAGTGGCCGTGGGAAGCCAGGGAGGCTAGCCCCACGGAGTATAACTCCATGTTTCAGGCAGGCAACATCACCAAGCGTACCCACTTTTCAGGTGTCGTGTGGACTCTTAACTACTAATTTGGTTGGAAGGAATTGCTTTGTTAAAAATGGCACCTTCCCGGTGGATGATCTTATTTGCCTCAGCCTGTGGGACCCCTCTTACTCCTCCTAGACTTCCCCGTCCAATCTGACGCGGCCCATACGATTCAATCTTACCCTGTTCCCCTTCATTGAAAACCGCTCAGCTCCTTGGGTGGCACCTAACAATATGTATTGGATCTGCGGGAATGTCGCATACGAGTCCCTGCCCCTCTCCATGGTCAGGGTCCTGTGTGCTGGGCTGGATAAAGCCCTCTTTCTTCCTTCCCATCCAATCCCGCCAAGTGCTAGGGGTCCCCCTTTACGACCCTGTGGGCTCCTTAAGACGCAAGAGAGCGAGTGACACAGCCTTCTCCCAGTTCCCCTGCAAGGAGTTAGCAGAGTATGAGAAGTCCACTTATTGGAGTGCTGAATGCATTGTTTGCACTTATGGGGAGGCCACTTGGGCAGAGGACGGCTCTTGGGGATACCGCACCCCTATTTATATGCTTAATAGAATTATCAGGTTGCAAGCTGTCCTGGACTTAGCCGGTCAGCGCATCGACAAGTCTTTAAATATCTTGTCAGGGGCTACTGATAAATTAAGGACAGCGGTCTACCAGAATAGGTTTGCTTTGGGTTATATCTTGGCCAAAGAAGGAGGTGTGTGTGGTAAATTCAATATTTCCAATTGTTGTCTTCAGATTGACGAAACAGGTTCTGTTATAAAGCAATTGACCACGGAAATGAGGCAACTTACTCGCTTTGATGGTCAGGACTGGAAGGGCCTGGACCTCACAGCCACTTTTGGTTCTTGGTTTCCCAAACCTCCTGGCCTCCAGGCCATAGTCGCTCTCATTGGCCTAATTGCTGCGGGGTGCGTTGTTTTACCTCGCATCCTTCCCATCTTTATGTGCACCATCACAAATACCCTCTCTTTACTTGTTGAGAAGGGAGCTGCTGACCGGGCCCTGGCTATATGGGAATACACCGTTTTGTCCACTGAAGGCACCAACCGCTCTGTAAATTTTATTTTTTATTTTTTTATTTTTTATTTATTAGATTTATATCCCGTCCTTCTCCAAAAGGACCCAGGGCGGCGCACAGGAATTTAAAATACATACAAAATTGTAATATATCGTAATATTTAAAACCTATTAAATGCCTGTCCTGCGCTAAAAACCAATTAAAATCCCCGAAATAAAACTATCTACACTAGTCCCAGCGGAGGTTATGTTAGGCCGGCTTGATGAAAGAGGTGTGTTTTTAAACACTGGCGGAAGAGGCGGAGGTCGGTGATGGTACAAAGTTCAGGGGGTAGGTCGTTCCACAGGGCAGGGCCTGCCACAGAGAAGGCCCTTCCCCTGGGTGTCGCCAGTCGGCATTGTCCGGCCGACGGCACCCTGAGAAGGCCCTCTCTGTGGGAGCGTATCGGTCTAAGGGATGTATGGGGCAGATGAAACTCTACAGTAATTTTTCAATTATGGTAGACTTCCAAAGGGGGGAATGAGGCAGAAGGGATGGGGACCCTTCCTCTAATCAAGTATTCCTAAGTATCTCAACAAGCTTATTCACTTTTCTAACTCCCCTCAAGTAGAGAACTATAAACTTATTTTGCTTCTGGTAAAAGATTACAAATATTGCTGGAACATTGCTTCAAGAGATGGTGAAAGATGGTAACTGGAAAACAAGTATGGGCGGTGTAAGATATAATCTTATATGGAAATAGCTTATGGCGTAAATAGTATAACCCTGTATGGAATATATGAGAATGTATTGACTTCTGTTTCTGTACTATTCCAGTATGAACTTCTGCATTTTTGATTGACATAAGGGAAGTATAAAACTGGCTCCCAGGCAGTTCAGGCTTTGGTGCAGCAGCACGCTGAACTCGGTGCATCATTAAAGCCTGTTTCTCTTTTACCTTCGTGGTCTCTCGTCCCGTTATTGTAATCAATTTGTGGTTGGCACCGCTTTTGCCGCTACACCTCCACCAGTAAAGGTGTAAGAGTGTCTCCAAAAAGGACTTCCCCCCCAGTAAGGTTCAGTTGCTAGCTTCCATTTGTGGCGCATGTCCTTTTGCCACTGTCTAAGCCACAACAGACGATGGGAAGTGACAGTAGACGTCATGGCCTGTGCGGCAAATCTAGTAGCGCTCAGAGTGGCGTAAGCTGAGAATTGCACCACAGCTATTATTTTTGTTTAGGTCCTGGTGCGCTCTCCAATCGCTCACAGGGATCCTTCCCTGCAGCTGCTAAAGCCAGGAGAGGCTTGATCTTGAGAAAAAGGAAGCGGCCGTTGAGGCCCGCGCTGCCCATGCTGCAGCCTGGTGTCCCCTCTGCAAGGTCTGGTCTGCCCTCTTGTCCTCAGGCTTGAGGACCTCCTCCTGAGAGCCCGGCAACGTTGTGCTGGAACGCAGTGCTGATATTGGTGCATCTACCGTCGGCCACTGAAGCAGCTTATCCAGCCCTTCTGCCACATTATAGAAACTTTTGTCAGCTGCTAAGGGAGCTGGCCCCGCGGTAGGGGCTGACCATTGTTGCTACACAGTGTCCAGAAACAGTTGAGCAGCCGGAATGGTGTCTGCCTCCCAGGTTCTTTCCTGGAACCTCGTGCTGCCTGAAATAGATGGAGCTGGAGTTGCGGTAGTGGTAGCTTGTTCCCCCAGGGCAGATGCCACTTTGGCCTTGGCCAACAGGGGTTTGAACAGGTCCGTGGGGAATAGGCCTGTGGTCTGAGGCTTATCTGGAGCTGTGCCCTTGTCCTCTGGTCTGGGTCTCGAATCTCCCCATCTTCCAAACCTGGGGATGGGCTCTCGGGGGGCTCCAACACAAGCGGGACCACCGACCCCATTGGAGGCGATTCCTTCTGCACTAATGGTTGTCTCATGGGCAATGGGGCTTGAGCATGTTTCTGGAGGCCAGCGGCAATGCCCTGCTTTATGGCCTTCGAAATGACCCCTTGGAAATTGAACCCTGACGATGGCATGGGGTGTGTGTGAAGGCGGTGCCCCATTCCATCTGGGATCTGAAGGCTGTGTGTAGCCATGATGGTGCCTGAGCACCCCGTCTGAGCCATGGAAGGGTTGGCAGTGGGGGGGGGGGTTGCGCAGTATTCCAAAGACCTGAGGTATCAATAGTCAGGAGGGGACTGAAAGGGTCCGCGCTTAATCCCCGAAAGGAGGGAGTGTTTGAGTCAGATGTGAGGCGTGGTTGCTCAAGTTGCAATGGTGGGGAGTGGTGCTTGTCAAGTGTTTATTTATTTTATTTTATTAAATTTATATACCGCCCCATTCTCCCAAAAAGGGACTTTGCAGCAGCCGTTGGGACTGGTAGAGAAATGGTGTGTCTTCCAGGCCGGTTAGCTCAGCGCAGCAAGGCCAAACATACTCCCTGCCACTAAAACCGCTCCTTCGCGTCTTGCTAGATTGTCAGGATGAGCAGAGGAAGTTGGGCTGCTGTGCGCGTGCTGCCTTCGGCAGTTGTCAGAACCCCGGGCTGGCACTGCGGCAGTGTGTAAGAGGTCGGGGCCCGCCACTGCATAATTTTCCCCGCTCTCCTCAAATGGAATGGCGCTTGGAATGCAGGAGAGGCTTGGCGCGGGTGATAGGCAAGGCAAATGAGCCCAGATTTCAGATGGCTCTCTCTCGTGCGGGGGTCTCGCCTGGTTCTCTCTGGTTGGTCAGACCCCTGGAACAGCGTTCCCTCATGCTACGAGAAATTGGATGGCCTGGGCAGCAGGGCCCAACGCCACCAATGGAAATGACAGGGTAAGTGAGGCTATGACTGTGGTTAGCAGCCGTACTCAGAAGCAAATTTTAAAATTCTGAAGAACACGTAGATAGGTACAAGTATTTCTCAAATTCAGTCAAACGATCCAGCTGGATAACCCTGTTGTCCTCAGAGTGGACTGAGTCGGAAAGCTGGATATAGAGCCCAGGGGGCAGATTATATAGGGGTACTAATTAATTATTAATCAGACTTAGTCCAATTGGAGAACAGTTAGGGTTAACCCATGCATGGATGCTATCCCCACCTTCTGGAGAAACCTCCTAATCACTGGTAATCTAAACAGAGGCAAAGAACCCTCTCCCGCTAAAACAGTGGAAAGTGGTGCTACTTGGCAGTGGACTGTATTATGAAAGAGGCCCTTATTGAGGCCATCTTGCAGGAAGTCCAAGACCTGCGGAGGAAAAGCTGTAGCAGCTGCTATGTTGGCCAATTGGCACTATTTGACAAACATCGACCATGTGGAGTTATAAATTCGCATGGTTGATCGTTGACGAGCTGCCTCTATGGTTGCAATCACCCATGAGGAATGATTGGCACTCCTCAGGAGGCTCCGTTCAAGTGCCAGACGATCAAATGGAGCCACTGGGGCTCCTGGTACATCAGGATCTGTCAGCCACTGCTTCACTTGCTTGCTATCGGCTGCCATAGAAATGGGGATGGTGGGGGGCATGGTATTTGGGATGGGACTTGTAGGGTACTGGAGGAGATATGGAAAAGGGAATTTTAAATAAATAAATAAATAAATAAATAATTTAATTTATAACCCACTCTCTCTCCCCGAAGGGACTCGAGGCGGGGCACAGGGAAATTTAAAAATACATATAAAACCACAAACAATACAGTATTAAAAGGAATTAAACTAAATCCTGCAGTAAAATCCCATGTTAAAACTAAGACAAGCCCCTAAAAAACCCCTAAAAACAGTTAAGTTATCCCAAGCCAGCCAAGCAGAAGAAATGTGTTTTTAATTTTTGACGGAAGGAGTGGAGGTCCGTAGTTGTTCTAATTTCGGGGGGAAGGTCGTTCCAGAGGGTTGGGCCCGCCACAGAGAAGGCCCTTCCCCTGGGCGTCGCCCGCTGGCATAGCCTAGTGGACGGCACCCGGAGAAGTCCCTCTCTGTGGGAGCGAATCGGCCGCAGGGATGTATGGGGCAGGATGCGATCCCGCAGATAACTAGGTCCCGTGCCATGGAGTGCTTTAAAGATGATGACCAACACCTTGAAGCGCACCCGAAAGACGACAGGCAGCCAATGCAGCTCGCGCAGGAGCGGTGTTACATGGGAAAAACTAGAAGTTCCCATAACTGCCCGCGCGGCTGCATTCTGGACAAGCTGAAGTCTTTTGTTGTCACCATCTGGCCAGTGTTTGGGTCTGCAGCCCAAAGGATGCTGCAGCCACAGACTTAATAGCCCACATCGATGCTTGGAACATTTTGCGTAGGATGAGTTCTGCCCTCTTATTGTTGGTCTTAAACTTGTCCACAACATCCCCCGAAACTAGGGCTGAAGAGGTAGCTAGGGCCGGCAACTGCTGGAGCATGCAGGGCATCTGAAAATTCCTTATCCACATTGTAAAACCGGTGGTCATTGCTGCTGGGATTTGGAAGTGTCCCTGGGCATGCCCATTGGTTCTTGACAACCTCCAGAAAAAGGGGTAGAGCAGGCACCTCCCCCTTTTCTGTAGATGTCTTAGAAAACATGATCTTGACAGGTTCATCCTGAGTTGTGGCTGTGGCCGGAGCAGCTCCAGCACCCAATTTGGTAGTGGAACGCGCCTTGCTCAAAAGTGACTTAAAGAGGGAAAAGAGCCCTGAAAACACTGGGGGCCCTGAAAATCTGGGACAGGAGTCCCCTTGTCATCTGAGAATTCAATGTCCTTGTAAACCTCCTCCCTCACCAGTGATATCTCGCTAGCGAGGGACGAGGAGGCTGGTCTCTGGTTTTCCCGAGAATTGTGTTGCTTGGGCCTGAGGCAATACCCAGGGAAATGGCTGATGTCACAATTCTCTGTAGGTTCTCTGGCAAATTATCCAAATCTGCCAGGTCCTCATAAGGATCAGCTGTCTCCCCTTCCACCTCTTTCTGAGGAGCTAGGTTGGTCCTAAGTATCAGATAGTCCCTCAAAGTTCCCACTAGGAGGTTCCCCATTATGTCTCTAATGGTACTGGGGGGAACAGATAGTGAAGGGGACACCTCCTGGCTATTATGTCTCTTAGACAGCGCACGCTGTGTGCGCTGCTCATCTCTGACAGAAGCCCTAGATGGGCATTGTGAGGCTAGGGCCTTGGCTCTTGTGGCCCTGGTATGAGGCCCAGATGGAGATGCAGCCACCCTTGGGGATGCATCCTGGTCTGGGTCCTCAATATCTGACTCTGGCCTGGCACCCACCAACTTATCTCCCCTGGGAGATACTCACAGCAGCCCTCTGCACCAACGGCTCTGTAGTGGTCATTGCAGTCAAGGAGGTCTGCTCGCTGCTGCTGTTGTTCCTGTAGCCACTGCAATGATCCACCACTGCAATCTGAAAGTGCCATCCGGCACACACGCCTTTCTCAAACGACAAGACATGCAGCCGCTTCAAAATGGCCACCTGGAGCTCCGCAGCAAGATCGCAGGCAGTGGCGTTGATTGAAGGCTTCTGCAGCACTTGTCACTCCATGATGGCCAAGCAGGGAGAAAAACAGCTCCCCGGGCTTCAGGTGCTCAAAGCCAGTCACCCCCAGATGCCAGGAATCGCCAAGATTCACTTGGCCAATGGGCCCAGAGCGAAAAGCTGAACCGGCGTTACAGTGCCCAATCAGGTGGAAATGGAACGGCCCCTTTAGCAATGCCAGTAGCTACAATTTAGTCTTAGAAATTTTGAATAGCCAATTTAAGTTCGAATTAGAATATTTTTGCTCAGGAGCTAATATCACAGTCACCTTGACCAGACAGAGTGACAAACTGGAGCTACAGAGGAAGAGGCGTGGCTTCAAGATTGATACTCAGTCTCGACCAATCCTGTGATGATAACCCAGCTGTGACCCCTCCCGCGATGCCCTGGAGAATTGAATATGTTCACCATCTTATTTGTAAAAATATTTAGGCATTATATAGAGATAGGAATAGAGTAGATTAATTATGATACCGTGTATAGACAGACACTAATGGGCTACACACTGTGGTTGGAATAGAAGACCTCCAAGATCCCGCTCAACTCTATTATTCTTTGTTCCAAATAATAGAAATACAGTAGAGGTAGTCCTCAACTTATAACAATTCATTTAGTGACCATTCAAAATTACAGTGGCAGTGAAAAAATTGACATGATCATTTTTCACACTTAAAATCATTACAACATCTCCAAATTAAAATCATTAAACCATCAAAATTACTACACTTGGCAACTGGTTCACATTTATGACCATTGCTGTGTCCCAAGATCATGGGATCACCCTTTGTGAACTTCTGACAAGCAAAATCAGTGGAGAAGCCAGATTCATTTAACAACTCTTCCTAACTGATCAGCTGCAGTGATTCACTTAATAACTGAGGCAAGAAAAGTCGTAAAACAGGCAAAACTCACTTTAAAATTTCTCACTTAACAACAGAAAATTTGCCCGTAAGTTGAGGACTACCTGTATCTCATTTTTTCCCCAGAAACTATAATTCTGCATTTCCACCAGGTGGCAGCAGAAGCACATAAGTGCTTTTTGGATATACATACTGTATATATTTTAAACTAAAAAGTTGCAATTTTTTCAGAATACTTGGCAGTTTTAAGGCTCTTCTGACAATCCTCCCACTCCCACTTAGAGGGCTTAAATCCAAGGTGCAGAAATAAGAGTTGACAGGTTGATTTCTCCTTGAGGAAAAATGGTCTTAGGCTTTTTATCTTGCAGGGCATGAATTTAGAAAATGAATTTAAGGTCTTAAAACAGCTCAACTTTCTTCCTGTGCTCAGTGCTCCATATGTTTTAATACCAGTCAACGATGTAAACCTCATGAATCCTTGTTAGAAGGTGATCCAACCTGTGGGAAGCCACCCCCTTTCTAGAAAAATGAAATATTTTGAGGAATATTTTAAAAAGGCAGAAGAAAATATTTCCCCTAAAACAGTGGTTCTCAATTATTTTCTGTCAGGCCCCCCCTAGGAAGAAGAAAACATTTCGCGCCCCCCGCGCGACTGTAAATAGTATCATTTGTCTATAAAATTGTTAGTACACCTCTGCATAACACTGTATCCTTATTAACGTATAAGAGAATAAAAAAAAGAAAGAAATGTGGATCAATTTACAACAAAAAATAGCTTTATTAACTGTAGCAGAAAAGATTTAAAGTGCATTAAATCCTTAATTAAACTATAAACATTTTTTGATTGGACATGTCAAACCATGTGACCGGGTGGGAGTGGCCAATTTGGAAAATGTGAAACTCACTTAACAATGGTCTTGGTTAGCAACCAAACTTTTGGGCTTAATTGTGGTCATAAGTTCTCTCTCTCTCTCTCTCTTTCTTTCCTTCTGTCTTTCTTTCTCTCTTTCTTTCCTTCCCTCTTTCTTTCTCTCTCTCTCTTTCTTTCTTTCTCTTTCTCTTTCTTTCTTTCTCTTTCTCTCTTTCTTTCTCTTTCTCTCTCTTTCTTTCTCATTTTTTCTTTCTTTCCCTCTCTCTCTCTCTCTTTATTTCTTTCTCTTTCTCTTTCTTTCTTTCCCTCTTTCTCTCTCCCTCTCTTTCTCTCTCTCTCTTTCTGTCTCTTTCTTTCTTTCCCTCTCTTTCTTCTTTTCTCTTTCTTTCCTTTGTCTCTTTCTTTCTCTTTTTCTCTGTCTGTCTTTCTTTCTCTCTCTCCCACTTTCTTTTTCTTTCTTTCTTTCTCTTTCTCTCTCTCTCCTTCTTTCTTTCTTTCTTTTTCTTTTTCTTTCTCTTTCTTTCCCTCTTTCCCCCCTTCTCTTTCCCTATTTCTCTCTCTCTCTCTCTTTCTTTCCCTCTTTCTCTCTCCTTCTCTTTCTTTCTCCCTCTCTTTCTCTTTCTTTCTCTTTCTTTCTGTCTCTTTTCTTTCTCTCTTTCTCTCTCTTTTTTCTCTTTCTTTCTTTTCTGTCTCTCTTTCTTTTTTCTCTCTTTCTCTCTGTCTGTCTTTCTTTCTCTCTTTCTTTCTTTCTCTCCCACCTTCTTTTTTTTCTTTCTCTCTCTGTCTCTCTCTCCTTTGTTTGCCCATCTGTTACTCTGTGTGTGTGTGTGTGTGTGTGTGTCTGTCTCGCATTCAGGCACTTAAATCACTCATTCTGTGTCTCTGTCTATCTTTCTCTCCCTCCCTCCCACTCTCTGTCTCTCTCTGTGTGTCTGTCACTCTCTGGTTTTCCCCCTCCCTCCCTGTCTCTCTGTGCCTCTCTCTGTCTGTCTGTCTCCCCCCCCCCACAAACCTCCTCAGCTCCTCGAAGTAGCCTGACAGGCCCGCCAGCCCGCTGGCTGTATTTACTCGCTCGCTCTCTCACCCATCCACCGGACGAAGGAACCTGGCGTCCGATGGGTGAGCAAGCGAGCGAGCAACCGCGGCCAGCGGGCCAGCGGATTGTTGGGCGCTGCCGCAACTTTCCTTACCCGCCCGCCGGCCAGTCGGCCACAGTTACTCACTCGCTCGCTCACCCACCGGACGCTAGCTTCCTTCGTCCGGTGGGTAGGTGAGCGAGCGAGTAACCGCAGGCGGTGGGCAGGCAGGTTGTTGGGCGCTGCTGCAAGTTTCCTTGGCCGCCCGCGCTTACTTGTTCGCTCGTTCACCCACTCCCGGACGAAGGAACCTGGCGTTCCCGTCCCCGCCCCCCATCCCCGCCCGCCGCGATCACTCGCCTTAGCCTGCCCCGGCCGCCTGGCTGCGCGCTCTGCCAGGGGGCTGCCCCCTCCTCCTTCGACCTCACCTTTCCACGCTGATTGGCCCGAAGCGCATCCCCTTCCTTATCCCCGCGTCCGCTTTCTGCCTCGTCCAGCCTAGTGGTGCTCAAGAGGCACGGCTTCCGGCTGCTCCTTCTCTGACGCCTTTCTCAGTCGCCTTCGGGCTTTACCTACAGCCGCTGCCGCCGCCGCCACGGAGTGGGCCTGGGATGCCAAGACGGCGGCGGCGGCAGTATCGGTCTTTCCGGGTGTGCGGCTCCTGACTATCAAACGCGCCCCCCTTTATGGAGCCTCGCGCCCCCCTGGGGGGGCGCGCCCCACTATTTGAGAAACGCTGCCCTAAAATAATGTTAAGGGAGACAGAGACTCAGAGCCCCAACTACCTTCCCCCTAGCTAATATTTTGTACCCATTTAAAAAGGGCCATGATGGCTTCATGATTAAAACGCTGAGCTTGTCAATCAGAAAGATTGGCAGTTCAGCGGTTCTAATCCCTAGCGCCGCATAACGGAGTGAGTTCCCATTACTTGTCCCAGCTTCTGCCAACCTAGCAGTTCAAAAGCATGTAAAAATGCAAGTAGAAAAATAGGAACCGTCTTTGGTGGGAAGGTAACAGCGTTCCATGCGCCTTCAGCGTTTAGTCATGCCGTCCACATGACCATGGAGACATCTTCAGACAGTGCTGGCTCTTCGATTTTGAAACGCAGATGACAACAACAAGCACATGTTTGCAAGGGGAACCCTTACCTTTAAGAAAGACTGGACCATCGTATCTACAAAACAAAAGATCTTCAGCTACAGGGTATTGGGATTAGAGTATGACCCTTGAGGACATAATAGGATTAACCCACTAAAACGCAATGCCTGTTACATTGCACAATCTCCTATGGACAGAGCATCACCCTCAGAAACTTCAACCAAACACCCCAGACAACCTGGCCCCATGGGAATCTGAAAACAACGAAAAGGATACATGTTCTTGCACAGGAACAGGAAGCTCAAATGCAAAGCTTAAGAGAGAGTACAATACAATACAATACAATACAATACAATACAAATACAAATACAAATACAATACAATACAATACAATACAATACAATACAATACAATACAATACAATACAATAGCAGAGTTGGAAGGGACCTTGGAAGTCTTCTAGTCCAACCCCCTGCCTAGGCAGGAAGCCCTCTACCGTTTCAGACAAATGCCTATCCAACATCTTCCTAAAGACTTCCAGTGTTGGAACATCCACAACTTCTGGAGGCAACTTCTGTTCCACTGATTAATTGTTCTCACTGTCAGGAAATTTCTCCTCAGTTCTAAGTTGCTTCTCTCCTTGATTAGTTTCCACCCATTGCTTCTTGTCCTGCCCTCAGGTGCCTTGGGGAATAGTTTGACTCCCTCTTCTTTGGGGTAACCCCTGAGATATTGGAAGACTGCTATCGTGTCTCCCCTGGTCCTTCTTTTCATTCAACTAGACATACCCAGTTCCTGCAACCGTTCTTCATCTGTTTTAGCCTCCAGTCCCCTAGTCCTCTTGGTTGCTCTTCTCTGCACTCTTTCTAGAGTCTCAGCATCTTTTCTACATCGTGGTGACCAAAACCGAATGCAAATATTCCAAGTGTGGCCTTCCTAAGGCCTTATAAAGTGGTATTAACATTTCGGGTGATCTTGATTCTCTCCCTCTGTTGATGCAACCTAGAACTGTGTTGGCTTTTTTGGGCAACTATAAATACCCCCCCCCCCTCTCTCTCAGCTTCATGAGTTCAGCTGCCCAAAACCACTCATGTGCTTCTGCTTCATCAGTAAATGGACCCTCTTTCCAATCAGCCTCCAGTGCTTGGAACTGAACCAGATGGGTATTTCTTCCAACCATCCAATAATCAATTTGAAGAGACATATCCTTTCTTTTGAATAAAACGATGCTCCTTGTGTGTTACAGGTAGTCCTTGGCTTTTAACTATTTCAAAGTTTCAACAGCACTAAAAAAGAAGTGACTTTTTTCCGCATGGCCGTTGCAGCATCATGTGGTCAAAATTCCGACACTTGACAACCAAGTCAATGTGGAAGCCAGATTCGCTTAACAATCGTGTCATAGAAGAACTCCAGGTATCCTCTTAACAACTGCGGCGAGAAATGAGTCATAACTCAATAACTGTCTGACTTAGCAGTGGAAATTCTGGGCTGTAAACCCTTAACAATGCCATTTTTACATAGGGAACAGATGTCGATTAGTGTTCTGACGGAGCCTTCCAAGGAGCACGAAGCAAACTCCTTGTCACTACAAAAAACCCTTTTATTAATTGACTGTGAATTCTGCTCAGTCACATCCAGCAAAGTCTTTCAAGGGAGGATTTACAGTCACAGACCTTATCTGGTTTGGAGAGCTGCCAGGCCGAGATCTGCAAAACTTGGCAAGGAATCTCAGAGAGTCACCAACCAATGAAGCGAACTGATTGTCTCCTGCAAACTCCATTCCCCTTTTATTCCCTCTGGGAGGGGGCCATTCATCCGCCTTACTCCCAAGTTGACCCTTGTTCTTTAGCTGTTCCCAACTTTGCGCATGCGCACACTGGGAACAGGCTCCAGCTGTTCGTCTGTCTCACTGATGCCTGACTCCGAAGGCAGCTGATAACTGTCAGACAGCCCTGGCCCCCTCTCTGCCTCCGACACAGAACCCTCCTCAGAGCCTTCCCCAGACTCCAGGACTGGCCCATCTTCCTCCCCAACCCTCCTCACTGTCTGAAATTGCTGCCAGCTCCGCTGGTCACTGGTAGGCCACAACAGGTTGAACATTGAGGACTACCACCATGACTGGAATTATGGCCTCAATTACGGAGATAAAACTACTTTAACTCTGTAATTGAGGCCATAATTCCAGTAATGTGGAGAAAATGTGATACAGGTAGTTGTCAACTTACGACAATTGTTAAGTGAGATTTTAAAGTGAGTTTTACCCATTTTATGACGTTTCTTGCCTCAGTTGAAACATGGGGTCACCTCAACACCACACCTGAATTTACTTTTTTTTTTGTAGCAATCATTAAACATCATGGTTGTTAAACAAACCTATTGCTTACTATGGGAATTTTTTTTCCTTTTTTTTTTTTTTTGCCAAAAAATCTGAAGTAAATGTTAGTTTCCAGCAAAACCGTCATAATCCACAATCATGTACTGCAAATGGCTGTAAAAATGGGCTGGTTGCCAAGCATTCAAATTCTGGTTGGATCCAGATGTCAGTGCTGCAAATCCGGTCCTTAACCTCTTTTCTCTGGGTGCATTGTAACACCAAGCAGTCGCCAAGCAACCGGTCATAAGTCAAGGACTCTATGTAATGCATTTAGCTTTCAACTTTCCACAGAAAGTTACATCTCGTTGAATCTTACAATCGTTCTTTATTGCTCCTTGGGCTAAGTAAGCATTGGAAAAATCAAGTATTTCGGTTTGTAGAATTAATTCTCCTCCTGTTTTTCCTTTAGGAATTTAAGGGGGGGGCATAAATAATCCCCCACAGACAACACCATTCCCCCCCCCCCCCGAGTGACAACATCCCTCTGAGGTAGGCTGGCTAAGAAGATGGGGCTCGCCTGAAATAACCCAGGAAGCTTCTGTGGGTTATCAAGGACTGGAACTTAGAATCATCAGGTTGGAAAGGAGCTCAGAGGTCTTCTAGTCCAGGAGTCCCCAAACTTTTTTGCACCAGGGACCGGTTTCATTTTAAAGAAAATCCTGCAGACCGGCTGGCCTAGAGGAGGAGGGGGGGAGGGGGAACAGGCGGCGCATGCGCACGCCGGGGGGGGGGGGGAGTTGGCTCACTTGGCCCGCTAGGGCAGTGGTGGGCAAACTTATTAGTCAATAGAGCCAAATATCAACAGTACTACTACTGAAATTTCTTTTGAGAGCCAAAAGGTGTGGCCTGTTTTGAGGGAGTGGCTCAGTGGTCATGTGACCCGGTGGGCGTGGCCAACTTGGAAAATGTGGTGAAACTCACTTAACGGTCTTGCTTAGCAACCAAAATTTGGGCTCAATTGTTCTTTCTTTCTTTCTTTCTTTCTTTCTTTCTTTCTTTCTTTCTTTCTTTCTTCCATGTCTGGCTGGTCTTTAGTCTTCTGAAGATGGTAAAAATGGATTTATGGGCACTCGTTATATATAAAGGCAGCCCATGACTCTTTGGGATGCTGGTTTGAATCCAGGAAATGACTCAGAGGATGTGATTCCTTTGAAATGACCACTGGGAGAAAAATAGCTCTTTAACCTGGTTAACCAAACAGGTAGCTTGAGGTGGAAGGAAATAAGAAAATAGATTTCTTCCTTTCCTTTCCTTCCTTCCATTGCCTCCCTCCCCCTTCCTTCTTTCCTTCCCTCACTCCTACCCTCCATCTCTCTTTTTCTTTCTTTCTTTCCTTCCTTTCCTTCCTTCCTTCTTTCACCCCTCCCTTCCTCCTCCCTCCCCCTTCTTTCCTTCACTCCCTCCCTCCCACCCTCCATTCATTTTTCTTTTTCTATTTTTCTTTCTTTCTCTTTCTCTGTTTTTCTCTCTGTCTCTCTCTGTCTCTCTCTCTCTCTCTGTATTTGTCTCTCTCTCCTCCCTCCACCCATCTCTGTCACTTTGTTTGTGTGTGTGTGTGTGTCTGATTCCCTCTCTCCCTCCCTCTCTCTATTTCTGTCTCTCTAAGTCTGTCTCTCTGTGTGTCTGTCATTATCTCCCTCCCTCCCCCCCGGGAAGCAGCAGAGGGGCCGGCATGTCGGCTGGAGAGGAGGAGGAGGGAGCAGCCCCCTGGGCAGAGGATGGCCGAGCGCGCTTCCAGCAGCTCCTTCTGACGCCCACCGCGGCGCACTTTCCGGGGCTTCCTGGAAGGGCTGGCATGTCAGCTGAGGTGGTAACAGCTGCCTCATTCCACAGCGAGCGAGCGGGTGGAGGACCCGAGCCTGCGGCTATCTTTTAAGCACTGCCAAAACCGTCCGGGCGCCACACGGGGCTGGAAGGGAGGTGGGCGTGCGGCGCCTAGATGGCCTCGGCAGTGCTTAAGGTAGCCGCAGCTCGGGTCCTCCGCCCACTCGCTCGCTGTGGGATGAGGCAGCCATTACCTCCTCAGCTGACATGCTGGCCCCTCCGGGAAGCCCTGGAAAGTGCGCCGCGGTGGCCGTCGGAAGGAGCTGGTGGAGGCGCGCTTGGCCATCCTCTGCCCAGGGGGCTGCTCCCTCCTCCTCCTCTCCAGCCCTGCGGCCCGGTTCCTATCAGGCCGCGGAACGGCACCAGTCCGCAGATCGAGGGTTGGGGACCCCTGTTCTAGTCCACCCCTTTTTCTGTGCACAAATCATCATGCCATCCTGGAACAAAAGGTTACCCAGTCTTTTCTTAAAAACATAAATCTCCCCTTTGCCAGAGCAACATTTCAGCCAGTAAACCACACCTATTCTCTCCTTACAGATAGTCCTTGATGTATGACTGCTTGTTTAATGACTTGTTGAAAGTGGTGTGCTGGCATGAAGGTGGAGCGCTCTTCTCACAATCAAGTAGGAAGTAATGAGTTTCGATTCTAAGTAGAAGCAGATTTTTCTCTCTGGGCAGAATGAATTATTGTCTGCTATGAACTCTGCCTTGGCATCAGGAAGGGAACCCAGCTAGTAAATGCTCAGCTCCGTTCAGTTGCCCTGACTCCACCCCGATGCAAGGAATGCAAAAGATACACACAAAAATTAATGAGCATCAGAAGTTATCACAGCCTTGGAAAGGGTGGTTCACAAAACATGGGCTTTTATTTACTTGCCCTATCCTGTAGTCACATGATTTGTAATCTTTTTGTTTGTTTATATGTTTGTTTTTTTAGTATGGCTATTAAGCAAATAAAAGGGGCTTATTTTGCCAATAACTGACTCTGTGATTTGGCCATACAATTTGCTTTAACAACGATCCTAAACTAACAATCAGAAAATAGGGTCTGGCCAGTCCTGACTTGATTTATAACTACTATAACTTACTCCTGATATTCCAGTCCCAATTGCGACCATAATTTGAGGATTACAGGATTTACAGAAATGTCTGTGGAGATTCTCACTCATCCAGGTCATGGTTGTCCCAAAAGGCGACTGGATTCAGTCATCCAGATCATGGTTGCTTTTTCAAAAGGCAGCTGGACTTCCTTGAAGATGTTTCACTTCTCACCCAAGAAGCTTCTTCACTTCTGGCTGAATGGTGGAAGGTGGAAGGCCCTATATTCATTGCAGTCATCTGGTCATTGGCACTCTCAGAATTGTTGAGGCTTCTTCCGTCCTTCACCATTTCCAAGTCCAATTGCCTCTTGAAAAAGCACCTTGGGGGATATTTACAGAAATACCATATTTTTCGGAGTATAAGACGCACTGTAGTATAAGACACACCAAGGTTTTGAACAGGCAAATTTTTTTTAAAAAGGGTTTTGCATTCTGCAAACCACCCAAAAATGGGCTGTTTTTTGTAAAAATGGGCCTGTTCTTTTTTTTTTTTAAAGGCATGAATAGCCTTTAGGGCAGTGGTTCTCAACCTGTGGGTCGGGACCCCTTTGGGGGTCGAGCAACCCTTTTACAGGGGTCACCTACGACCATCAGAAAACACATATTTTTGATGGTCTTAGGAACTGAGACACCAATTTTATGGTTGGGGGGGTCACCACAACATGAGGAACTGTATTAAAGGGTTGCGGCATTGGGAAGGTTGAGAACCACTGCTTTAGGGGGCTTGCAGAGTGCTCCTGGGGGGGGGAGGACCCCCTAAATGAGAAAAAATGGCCCATTTTCCATTTTTGTCAAAAAAAAGTATGCAAAGCCTTTAGGAGGCTTGTAGAATACTCCTGGGGACTGGGGGGGAAATTGAGCAAAAAACGGCCTGCTTTTCACTCATTTCTGCCCTCCCCAGCCCCCAGGAGCACTCTGGAAGCCTCCTAAAGGCTATGCACAGCCATTTGGGCAAAGGGAATGGGGAGCAGGGAGGCAAAAAAATTCTGTATTCAGTGTATAAGACGCACCCAGATTTTCAGCCTCTTTTTTGAGGGAAAAAGATGCATCTTATACTCCAAAAAATACGGTAATAATTTACAGAAGGCATTAGAGGCTACTGATTTGGTGTTATACAACCAGCAGATATATTTTGTTTCTATTTGCTAGTTTCCCTCAACCTTTTTCTCTGGCTCATTCTCATTATCAGCAAATTTTTTATTGCAAAGCACAGTTAAGCTGTCAAATAACACATCTCTCTCTCTTGTTTATTTTTCGCAAATGAAGTTCAGCTTCGAATTTTCTCATCCATTCCTTCTCCCAAAGGGATTGTGTCTGCTGGACTCTGCAACTTCGGAGGATTGGGCCAAAAAACGTCTTTAGAGATGTCAACCGGGATTAGTCATCCCAAATTAACAATATCCCTGCGATTCCCCAAGGGAGCACTTGGAACATTGATTTTTCACCAAGGTTCCCATCATTAAAGAAAAAAAGTAAGAAGAAAGTCATGCTAAGCTTATCGATCAGGAAGGTTGGCAACTCGGTGGTTCGAACCCCTAGTGCTGCGTAATGGCGTGAGCTCCCGTGACTTGTCCCAGCTTCTGCCAACCTCGCAGTTCAAAAGCAGGTAAAAATGCAAGTTGAAAAATAGGGACCACCTTTGGTTGGAAGGTAACTGCGCTCTGTGCCCCTTCAGCGTTGAGTCATGCCGGCCACATGACCATGGAGACGTCTTCGGACAGCGCTGGCTCTTCGGCTTTGAAATGGAGATGAGCACCGCCCCCTAGAGTCAGGGACAATTAGCACATATGTGTGAGGGGAAACTTTATTTTAACTAAAGGAAATTTTGCCACCAGGCTGGGAAATGCATTTCTCCTAAATCCAGATAGTCCACTTAGCGACTGTTTGAAGTCACAACAGATCCCAAACAGCTATCACGATCCAGAATCTCAACATCCGCGACCTCATTTTGGGTGCTGTTGATGGCTATTTGCAGCATCCCATAGTCATCACGTAACACGATTTAATTTTTGTTCGAAACAAAACCATTTACTTCTGGTTCCTGCACCCTCCACCCCTCCAAATGCTCTATACAGGTAGTCCTCAACTTACAACCACAATTGAGCCAAAAATTTCTGCAGCAAAGTGAGACAGTTGTTAAGTGAATTTTGCCCTGTTTTGTGATCTCACGGTCCATGATCAAATGATCATGGGGATACTGCAAAGGTCAGTATCTACATATAACTATACGAAAGGTTGTCATAAGTCACATTTTTCAGTGCCATTGTAACTTTGATCACTAAATTAATTGTAAGTCGAGAACTACCGGTATATAATGTCCATTGGAAGTTCCGATAATTGGACCTCCTATGGTCATGTGACTGAACTTGGGGGCTCAGAAGCTCTGTGCCCATAGAAAACCATTGGTTCTCATAAATTGACTGCTGCATTCACTTAATAACTGCCACACTTTTTTTTATAATAACTGATCCGTGCAAAAAGTTTGTAAAATCAGGTTGATGATGTGACTTAGAACCATGATGAGCAGTTTTATTATAGTTTTATTAAAGTTTTTATATTTAATAATGTATATTTGTTATATTTATTCTTATTATTTATATAGGATTAAGCTATTTTGGAGTTATATCTTAATTTCCCAACTTGTTGTGAAGACTTCACAACTCCATATACAATATTAATTGAGATCTTCGCGTGGTGCTATATTTTGGCCACCATCACCATTAACTCTTGTTTAGCTGGAATTTGTTTTTCTATTCTGTTAATCGTAATATTTACATTCCGGTTACAATGTCTTTAAGCTTTCTTTCCTGAAGATAACATTTGTTAAATTTATTTGCCACCTATCTCGTTTTGAAGTGACTCTGGTCAGCTTAGAACATAAAAACATTCAAATCATCAGAGATAAAAATTCCTAACAAAGCAAAAGTACCATTAAAGTTAATTAATAGCAACAATATCAATATTGGACGGCATGAAAAGACAGACAACTGACCGCTGTTGAAATGTGATGCAGGCATTGTTATTGTTTTGAAGTCACAGCAGCCCTTGAAAAATGACTTAGGACGTGATTGTCACATAATCAAAATTTGGTGGTACTTAACAACCATCGTCTATTTACAATAATTGCCATGTCTTGGGGTCATGTGATTGCCATTTGTGACCTTCCCAGCTGGTTTCCAACAAACAGTGAATTGGAGAAGTTGTGTGATTCGTTGAAGAGATGCAGTGATTCACTTAACAACCAGGACAAAGTCATCCAGGTCATGGTCACCATCCTGCCAGCTGATAAATGAAGATGCACAGTCGAGCCAGCAAGGGCTCCTCCATAACAGACCAAAAAAATGGGAAACAAATAAACAAAGCAATGTTTATCAAAGGTTGTCATTCCTTATGTTGCAGAAAGCTTAGGAGGATCTTTGACCAACACAACATACGTGCACATTTCAAACCCAAGAATACACTAAGGCAGACCCACTGCAAGGCTGAAGCACACAGACAAGCAGTGTGGTTCACTGCAGTATAATGCAGTGAGCCATGCGGAGATCTGGACATTGGGGAAACAAAACAACCACTTATTTATTTATTTATTTATTTTATTTTATTAAATTTATATCCCGCCCTTCTCCACAGAGGAGCCAGGGCGGCGCACAGGAAACTTAAAAAACATACAAAATACAATAAATACAATTTAAAAAACTATTAAATAATCCTATCCTGCGCTAAAACCAAATTTTAAAAACCCAATTTAAAACTACCTGAAAGTCCCCATGGGAGGTTAGGCTAGGCCGGCTTGTTGAAACAAATATGTCTTAAGACATTGGCGGAAGAGGTGGAGGTCGGTGATGGTACGTAGTTCAGGAGGTAGGTCATTCCAGAGGGCTGGGCCCGCCACAGAGAAGGCTCTTCCCTTGGGTGTCGCCAGTCGGCATTGTCCGGCCGACAGCACCCTGAGAAGGCCCTCTCTGTGGGAGCGTATCGGTCTAAGGGATGTATGGGGCAGGAGGCGGTCTCGCATATAGCTAGGCCCCGAGCCATGGAGCGCTTTAAAGATGGTCGTCAAAACCTTGAAGCGCACCCGAAAGGCCACAGAAGCCAATGCAGCTCGCACAGGATCGGTGTTATGTGGGAGCATCTAGTGGCTCCCATAATCACCCGCGCGGCTGCGTTTTGGACTAGCTGTAGCTTTCGAGTGCACCTCAAGGGAAGCCCCATGTAGAGAGCATATAGACACCATGTAGACTGCATAAACGGAGGGCACAACATAGGAGAACAAACACATCAAGACTAGATTCAGCAGTCCATCGGCATTTGAAAGACAAAGGCCACTCTTTGGAAGACAGCAAAGTCCACATTTTGGACAGACAGATACCGCTGGTTTGAATGATGTTTGATGTTTATTCGACTTATATCCCGCACCTATCTCCCCAAAAGGGACTCAGGGCAGCGCACAGGAAATTAAAACAAAATACAAATGTACAAATACATAATAAATATCATAAAACCAAATTAAACTTAGAAAACCCTGTGCTAAAATATTGTTAAAATCCCTCAGATTAAAATTTGCTAATTTAAAACTCAGTCGTTATAGAGTGGTCACGCTAGGCCGGCTTGATGGAATAAATGCGTTTTAAGATGCTGGCGGAAAAGGTGGAGGTCCACGGTGGTACGGAGTTCGGGAGGAAGGTTGTTCCAGAGGGTTGGGCCCACCACAGAGAAGGCTCTTCCCCAACCGGCGTTGCCCGGCCGACGGTGCCCGGAGAAGACCCTCTCTATGGGACCGGATCGGTCGAAGGGATGTGTGGGGCAGTAGAAGGTCTCGCACATTTACTAGGTCCTGTGCCATGGAGCGCTTTGAAGATGGTAATCAGCATCTTGAATGAGGGATTAAAGAGGCCATTTATGTCAAAATTGAACAGCCCCTCTCTCAACAGAGGGGGAGGGATACAACGTCTATCTCCAGTCTACAACACAGTCCTTTCAACAGTTCCAAGAAGGCTCCACACCCATTTGCAATAGGACACAGATAAACGTCCAAGTGGTTTCAAGATCTGATGAAAGGATGCAAATGACCAGCTGTCTCCAAGAAGTATAAATCCTTCCATTCCCCACTATCCAGTCAGAGCTGAAGAAGCTTCTTGGATGAGAAGCGAAATGTCTTCAAAGAAAAACCAGAAAGTGCAGTTGCCTCTTGAAAAAAGTATCTTTGGGACAACTGAGGACATGGATAAACCTCCAAGTGACCTCAATGACCATCTAAAAGGAGGCAAATGACCAGCTGTCTGCAAGGAATATAAATCCTTCCGTTCCCTACTATTCTGTCAGAGCTGAAGAAGCTTCTTGGATGAGAAGTGAAATGTCTTCAAAGAGAAACAAGATCACCACCACCTTATTTAGCAATGGAAATTCTGGTCCTAATCATGGTCATAAATTGAGGACTACCTATATAAAACATTAAAGCATGCAACTTTTTATGCAAAAGGTATTAAAATTTATGCTGATTAAAACCAAGGCGTCCTTTTAATTAGCCTAGTATAAGGAACTGGGATTAACAAATATAGTTTTAGCCAGTTCAGTGTGTGAATAGTTAGTTCATTAACAAGCAATTCAAGAGTTGAATCAATTAAATTAGAAGTTAATTCTGGCATCAAATTCTTGCGTAGTAAATGAATCCCATGTTAGATTGCCAGGAAAAATTGCACGTCGGAAGTGAAGCAGTACAATTATTAATTCCAAATTAAAGTCTGGGATGGGTGAAGAATTTGATTTTCATCCATTTTCATTTAAATTGAATGGCTTGTACTTCTAAATGAGAGAAAAGAGCAGAACAGATTTATAATAATAGCTTAGTATATTTTTATGACTTATAGGATAAAATAATTTTTAAAATGCAAAGCCAATGGGTTTTTAAAAAGTTCATTTCTTTAAAAAGCTCCCATCTCTTTCCTAATTCGCAATCTATAGTAATTTGGGTTTCACCCCGGTTCAGGTGCTCTGTTTAATTTCCTCTGACTTTTAATATATAATTGAGACAAAGCAGAAGGGACGAAAATACATCTGTATGCTCGGGACCTAGCTATTTGCGGAATCGGATCCTGCCTCATACATCCCTGCGGCCGATTCGCTCCCACAGAGAGGGACTTCTCCGGGTGCCGTCCACTAGACTTTGTCAGCGGGCGACGCCCAGGGGAAGGGCTCTCTCTGTGGCGGGCCCAGCCCTCTGGAACGACCTTCCCCCCGACATTAGAACAACCACGGACCTCCGCTCCTTCCGTCTAAAACTAAAAACATATCTTTTCTGCTTGGCCGGCCTAGGGTAGTCTCTCTATCTATGGGGTTTTTAGTAAACTTAGCTGGGGATTTTAGTGAATTTTAACTGGGAATTTTAGCACAGGGATAATGTTTAATTTGCTTTTAATTATGTGTGTATATTTATTGTTTTTTACCTTCCCTGTGCACCGCTCCGAGTCCCCTCGGGGAGAGGTAGCGGTCTACAAATTTAAATTTATTATTATTATTTATTATTATTGTATCCTTATTAAAGTCACTAGAATAAAGACACATAATTTTTCTGGCCCTACTGGGACAGAGCTTTGTCATTCCTATAGCACACAATTGTGCCTCCAATGTTGCAGACAGGGTCAAAAAAGTCAAAATGGTGGCTTATGGTGTGCAAAGATTTACAACAGGAGTTCCCAGCCCCTGGGCAGGCACTGTTTGCACTGTTGGGGCTGCTCTACCCGCTGCCCAATCGGAGCCCTGGGATTCCCTGTGCTGCCCAACCAGTGGTGGGTTTCAAATTTTTTAGAACCTACTCTGTAGGTGTGGCCTATTTTGTGGGCGTGGCTTGGCAGTCATGTGACAGGGTGGGAGTGGCCACCTTTTAAAATGTGGTGAAACTCATTTAACAACGCTCTTGCTTAGCAACCAAAATTTTGGACTCAATTGTGATGATAAATTCTTTCTTTCTTTCTTTCCTTCCTTCCTTCCTTCCTTCCTTCCTTCCTTCCTTCCTTCCTTCCTTCCTTCCTTCCTTCCTTCCTTCCTCCTTTCCTTTCCTTCCTGTTGGGTCACTGGCAGCGGCGGGCCAGATTTACTTCCAGGTACGTCGGTGGAACCCCCTCTCACCGGTTCTCTAAATTTCACCAACCGGTTCTCGCGAGTAGGTGTGAGCCTGCAGAAACCCACCACTGTGCCCAACTGATGACACTGATTGGCTCTGCTACCCATGCAACATGCTCCCCCACACACACACAAACATTTCTTTGGTCCCCCAAAGAGTGAGGGTCAGTTTATCGTACGTACGTTAAATGTCTCTCGCTGGTGAGATGATGCTAATCCTAGCATTTCCTATCAACAGGGGCCTGTGAGTGTGTTGGGGGATGGCTCTGGCATGCCCTTCCCCATAGGCTCATCAAGGGGCAATGTGCTTCTTGGGTCCTGGTGCCACCTCTTCCATGCCTCTTTAGCACAACAAGGGATATGTCCATCTCTGCTGGGGATGAATCGCTATTTTTGATTCTCTAGGCCAGCGATGGCGAAACTTTTTCACATGGGATGCCAAAACCAAGTGCCCGCGTGTGTTCATGAGCTCAACCCTGTAGGTAAATGCCCCCCTGCACCGTGACCCCTGCACGTGTGACACACTCACACCCGTGCTGCTCCGCACAGCTACTTGCAGGACCGTCTCCTACCCCATACATCCCTTCGTCCGAACCGCTCCCACAGAGAGGGTCTTCTCCGGGTACTGTTGGCTGGGCAATGCCGGTTGGCGATCCCCAGGGGAAGGGCCTTCTCTGTGGTGGGCCCGGCTCTCTGGAACGACCTACCCCCTGACCTACGCACCATCTCGGACCGCCGCCTCTTCTGCCAACATCTTAAGACATATCTATTTCAACAAGCCGGCCTAGCGTAGCCCCCCGTTTCTGACTTTTATCCATAAATTTTAATCTTCAGGTTTTAAAATGGGTTTTTTAGCACGGGATTTAATTTAATATGCTTTTAATAATATATATTGTTTTTTGTATGATTTTAATAATGCCTGTGCGCCGCCCTGGGTCCTAACAATGGAGAAGGGCGGGGTGTAAATTCGAAAAATAAATAAATAAAATAAATAAATAAAACCGGCCTCCCCCATTCCCCAGAGGCCCTCTGGAGGCTGGTGGTTTTTAGTGGTTCCCCGAGAAGGTTTTTCTGTTCCTGCACATGAGGCACAAACACAGCTGCTTCTGTTCTAAGTATTCCTGGTTTTGTGGTCTACTTGTGTCTGACATGGTGGGATCATGGGGGCCCAGCTCCCTCCCTCATCACTGCCTCCTGCTTCCTGCGGCACAGAAGAAGTGGGCTGTGAACAGGTCATTGGACCAGGGGTGAAATACTACCGGCTTAGGTTGGTCCACCCCAGTAGTGGGTTTCTGCAGGCTCGCACCTACTCGCGAGAGCCGGTTGGTGAAATTTAGAGAACCAGTGAGAGGGGGTTCCACCGGCATACCTGGAAGTAAATCTGGCCTGCCGCTACCAGTGACCCAACGGGAAGGAAAGGAAAGGAAGGAAGGAAGGAAGGAAGGAAGGAAGAAAGAAAGAAAGAAAGAAAGAAAGAAAGAAAGAAAGAAAGAAAGAAAGAAAGAAAGAAAGAATGAATTTATTTAAAGGGATTTTAGGTAATTTATATTTGGGGATTTTAGCGCAGGGATAATCTAGTTTAATCTGTTTTTATTCATTCTATTTATGTATTTTTATAGTTATTTTAATTTCCCTGTGCACAGCTACGAGTCCCCCAGGGGAGAGGATGCGGTATATAAATAAAGATTATTATTATTATTATGAATGCAAGTTGTTAGATTTCGAGGAATGAGGGAGTCCAGACCAGGCTAGCTAGGAAGAATAGCCGTTTATTGGCAGTGCGAGAGGAAACGTAGAAAAACTATTCACAGAAATAATAAGCGCGGTAGACAGGGGCTCCCGTGTTTGACAGCTACTTATACGCGAGCTGTGAAACGGGGAGCCAATCAGGCCGCGGCAGGACCGGCTTTCCCGCCAGTCACGTCTTGGCCAATCAGGCGCGACTGGCGGTTTTCAGGCTTGCTACAGCCTGTTGCCATGGTCCTATCCGGCAGACTGGAAGACCTGCGGCTGGTCGTAAGTCGAGACCAGTCGCAGGTCGAGGACACAACACAAGTCAGATGCCAAACGCTCAAATTACAATGACTATGGACACGGCAATGGTTTGTGAATGTGAAGACTGGTCACAAGTCACTTTTTCACAGTGCTGTCGTACATTCCAATGTTCATTAAAATGAATAAGTTGAGGGCTACCTTAGAGAAATTTCATTTGGGAATTAGAATTAGAAATTTCATTAGAGAAATGTCATTTGGGAATTTTCATTCAATTACGTCTGCAGGCCACAGAACCATTTCTGGTCTCTAGACTCAAAAGTTGTTGATTTGCTTCAATAACAACATCACAGCACTCTTAAACAAAAGGGGTTTGTTTTTGGTTTCATGGATGAATAAAAGGCACACAAAGATTATTTGTTATGTTGGGATCACTGTATTTGAGGGTAATTGGTTCTCTTTGTAATACAGCTTATATCTCTATATTTTATTTTGTGCCTTTGAGTATGTTTT
This sequence comes from Rhabdophis nuchalis, assembly GCA_039707465.1. Taxonomy (NCBI): domain Eukaryota; kingdom Metazoa; phylum Chordata; class Lepidosauria; order Squamata; family Natricidae; genus Rhabdophis; species Rhabdophis nuchalis. The sequence goes on along the minus strand of CM077647.1, from coordinate 8,864,944 downwards.
CCTAAAAAGGGCTCTCTAGGTTTAGCCAAGGGGTCAGGGGCATAAAAAGATTGATTAACCTCTCCAGGCTATATAGAGAGGGATGGTGAGGACAGGAAATGGCACTCAAAATTAGATTGAGATCATCAAAAGCCAGAGAACATCTAATAGCGGAACATGTTTGTGGTGCATTAGGCTGGGATACAACTATACAAATAACCCATTGCTCCACAAAACTTAAAAATACAAGAAACTTTAGTTACATATAATGCTCTTTGGCATTAAGACATGCCCACTGTCTGGCCTCTGGGGACAGTGGTGGGCTCCTGCCAGTTTAACAACCGGTTCGGTGATTGCGTGCTTCATGCATTCATGCTTTTAATCAAACTTATCTTCCCATGTTACTTCTGGGGAGTAACGCAATCTGCTCTGCTGCGTGAATCAGTTGAGAGTATATAGGTAAGTAAAGCACAGGGGTGGGGTGTCCAGCTGAACCGGTTCGCTCCCCAGCCGATTGTTGGAGCTACCAGTTTGCCAAACCGGCTGAATCCCACCCCTCGCCAGGGAGATCAGTAGATTTAGGAGTTTTTGAGACCATGGGAGACTATGCCAGAGGGCCATGGAGAAGGATCAGGAAGCTTACTATGCACTTCTCTAGATCCTACAAAAGAACTAGTAGATGTTCAAGGATTGTGGATTATGGCGACCGCCCACTTCAACACTTCCTTCTGCTTCTGCTCCACCACCCTATAAAGGAATTTACCCCTTCTCAAAGCAGATGGCCATTGGAAGGGGGGGCACTAATAAGGTTGTTCTTCATACCACCTTCTCCACGTCTGACCGCTAAGCATGGAAGGACAGATAGGGTTCCTACACTATAGCCCCACACAAATATTCTGAATTGGTCTTGTCCATTATTATCCAACTGGGACTTCAACCGACAACTGTACACTATATACAATACATAATACCCTTCCCCACCAAGACAGAACATTATGATGATCAAAATAACAATTTAACATATCTGGTATTTTAGGTAGGCAGAGCGGCGATGTGTCCATCTCAGCCTAGGAGGTTCCCCCTCATGGACAGTAGCTCCAGAGCCTTAACAAGGCAGAGTGGCTAATGCTGCTTCAGGTGCAGCTTATGGCAGCAGCCAGGGCTCAGTCACTGGTGCTTCTAAAACAAGAGGAACTGAGTCAGGAGGCATCTGTGACTAACCACAGTCCCTTGCTGGTACTGTTGTTTGTGGTGGCTGAGCTGGTGTGCCCTTAGCTGAGGTGGTCTCTGGCAGAGTCCATTCTGGCTGGCGACAGACAGAGGTCGCAAAGCTGCCACACAGTTGGTAAATATGGCAGGACTACAACCTGACATCTTTGAGTGCCACCCTGTAGGAACGCAGCCCAGTAACGTCCATTCCCCAGACAGGAATCCAGGAAGGGCCCCTGGCATAGTAGTGACTGTGGACAACGTCGCCCGGTGAGAATGACTGGCGCTGGCTGGTTGAGTCTGTAGGGACCTCCGAGGAGTAATCTCACATTCTGGAATCAGCGGGGTGGCTTCCCTTGACTCTTGGCAAGGTTGACAAGATGCAACCCAATCAGCGATGGCCTTATCTAAATTGGGCCACCCACCAGACAAAACTCTGGGCGAATGCCTTCATTCAAAAGGCTTACATGAAGAGCTTCCAAAACTGGCCACTGCAGCCTCTTGAGATAGTTCATGCTGTCGGGTGTGGAAGGGAAGGAACTCTATGCTGACTGGCCCCTTCGGCCACCCCCTCCACACCCAGTGGAGCACTTGGTCAATGACATGGCCCTTGACGGAGTGTGCAGCAATCTCCAATGCTGTAATGAGACCAGACAGCAGGTCTTCAATTAATAAAACAGAGGATGCTGGAGCCAGATCCTCTACAACCGTCGGGAGTGGACACTGACTGAGGGTATTGTCATGGCTAAGTGTCTTACTCAATCAATGCAGGAGGTGGTAATTGTAATGCTGGCTAGCGGTCAATGCCGGCTAGCGGTCAATGCCGGCTAGCGGTGCCCAGGGGAAGGGCCTTCTCAGTGGCTGGGCCATCCCTCTGGAACGACCTACCCCCCGAACTTCGGACTATCACAGACCTTCCCCTCTTTCGCCGCTCACTTAAGACTTATCTTTTCCATCAAGCCGGTCTAGCTTAGAGCTTAGAGCTCTGATATAATTCAATCTTAGCCAACGAGTAAATGTATTTTAGAATTTTAATGGGATGTTTTAGCACAGGTCCTTAGTTTAATTTATTTTAGACATTATTCTGTATTTATTGTTATTTATTGATTTTATAGTAACTCCCTGTGCACCGCCCTGGGTCCATTTCGATGGAGAAGGAGCGGTTACACAAATCGAAATTAAAAAAAATAAAGTATGCAGCTAGGAACACAATCCAGCACAGCATGCCAGGGGACAAAACTTGTGGTGTTTGGCAGTTCCCGACGAGCAGGCCCAATAGCGACTTGTGATCATTCACAAGGTCAAATGGTTTGCTGTGGAAATGTTTGACTGCTGCAACCACCACAAAAGCTTCCTTGTCCAGCTGGCTGTAGTTTCATTCAGCCAAGGGGGTCCGTGAGAAGAAAGCAATCAGGGCCTCTTTTCTATCCTGGAATCAGTAACTTAAAACGGTGCCGATGCTGAATGGAGAGGCGTCGCAGGTGAGAGCCAAGGGAAGATTCTCATTGTACTTCACCAGGACACTGTTTGAAGATCGTAGCTCCTTGACAGTGGAGAAGGCAGCAGCTTCTTTTTGGCCCCAGGACCAAGACACCTTCTTGTCAAGCAAGCGACGGAGAGACTCAGCTACAAAAGCTTTATGTGGCAAGAAGACGCTGTAGAAATTTAGGAGTCCCAAGAAATCCTGGAGTTCGGTTTTGTTCTTGGGTGTGGGAGCTTCCTGGATGGACAATTCAACAATCCAATTTAATTTTTAAAAATAATTTAATATTTTTTTATCATTCACATTTTATTTTGTCCCTCTGTTGGCATCCTTTCTTTAATTATTCTATTCCAGTATTTCTTCGATATTAGTGTTACTCATGTCCCGCAGCGAGTTGCCTACGATATGTTGTCATAGACCCCCACACACCCTCCATCATCTCACAAAAACTGTGGGACGATGTGGTGGTCTGGGGATTTTGTTTTGTTCGGTGCAGAGAGCAATAGAAGCAAAGCAACTCAGTTTGCTGGTTGATTTGGAATTTTCTTAACAAGGGCGAGTTTTGCTTTTGGCAGGAAGAATACTTGATTTACTGATTTCTACACAAGCGCTGGGCCGCCATTGTTAGAATTGCTGCCAGAGACCTTGCAGAAAAACAGGAAATTCATCAGGTTCTCATTAACCTGCAGAGATGGTGGAGAAAAGGCCAGAGTTGGTAGGAAGTTAATCAACTTCTCCTCTATTCTGGAAAACCAATTTTGCTTCCATTTAAGAGTATTGACCCTCTTTGAAACTTCATCCTGTGAATATTGTCCACGCCGTCCTATTTTAATTCAGAGCCTTGTTGATAGGGGCTCCTCAGAAGAGTTCTTAAGCGTTCCAAGTGACGCGTGGAGAACATCTTGATTCTATGAGTGGCCAGCCAGAAGAAGAGGTTGGGGTCTTCTTCACTTCGAATAGAGGGAAGACACTCAGATGTGTCACAGGCTGGCCACACCCAAAGCCCAGTTTAGCAAAGGAGGGAAAGTCAGGTGACCATAACATGACGACACGAGTTTGACACCTCTGCTCTAAGGGGACCAGCAATAAGCAGGAAAGTGGACTGCATGATCGCTAAGATCCCTTCCAACACTGAAAAATTATGAAAAGGTTGTTAGTAAAGTTGGACTACAGAAGAGAATATTTGTAGCTCAGGGTTAATGATAGGGCAGTGAGAGCTAACCTTTTTGTCATTGTGTGTGCCCACCCCCATAGTGCAATGCATGTGGAACACTCCCCCAAGGGACACCCCCTTGTGCATGCACACGTGACCTTCCCTGTGCTCCCCCCACCCCTCTGCATGCATGTGTGACACCCACCCCCATGTCCCGTTTTGGGCCCTGCAGCATCCTGGGACCAAAAACGGGGGGGCTGCACTCCCTGTCCCTCCCATGCATATATGTGTGACTCCCATGCATGTGCATGCATCTCCCACATGTGTCCCCCCTGCATCCACGGCAGAGACCAGAAAATCAGCTGGCTGGCTGGAGGTGCGCAGACATGCACAGTGCAGCTGAGCTGGGTTGACGTCTCATGTGCCCGCAGACAGGGCTCCATGTGCCACAGGTTTGCCATCACAGTGATGGAGCAAGCCACATAAACAGAGAGCAAACCCTTCTTTCTTTGGCACTGATGATATTACCTAGTTTGGTAATGAAACATCTGCAGGAAAAAGAAACCAAGCTCATAGACCACCAAGGACCCCACAGTCCTCTTCCTCATGCTCTCCACAATCCCTGCTCTCTTCCAGCACTGAAGAAGTTACCTAGTTGGGTCAAGAAATGCCTGCAAGGAAACACCCAAGCTTCGAGAGCATCAAGGACTCCAAAGTTGGACCTTCTAAAAATTAGATTGGTTGATCAATTACCTGCCATCAGAGTCATCGCTGGCTGCTAGCGACCACTTAGACAGATTGATTTTATAGTATTTTATGTATCAATGTCTTTTGTATGTTTTTATTGATGCCTGTTCACCGCCCTGAGTCCCGCAAGGGAGAACGGCGGTATACAAATTTAATAATAAGAATAAGAATATAATTCAAAAAAAGAAAAGTAAAGAAGTTCTCCTTTTGCCACAAGCACAAACATTTTTAACAAATTGTCCCTTTTACCCTACTTGATTTTTACAGGTAGTCCTTGACTTACAACCACAATTGATCCTGGAATTTTGGTCATAAATTATTGTAGGTCGTATATTGAGTACCATATACTTGATTTTATGACCATTTTTATAAAAGCCATAAACAAATTACGTGACTGTGAACCAAAATCCAAGACCCTCTTGGCAGGTTTATTTTTTTTTAAGATTACTGATTCGACACGATGACTCAACAGCCTTCTGAACTTGAACGAATCATAGGGGCATTAAATACAATTGGGGAAAAACTAACTGTTGTAACTGACCGTTTGAACAATTTGACATTGGAAATTCAAAAAACCAAAGAAGAAATTAGGGACATGAATGTTAACTTTGCAAAGCAAAACGTGGAAATTAATCTTATAAAGGACGATATTAAACAGATTTATGTTCATGAGGAACAGTCTGATCGTAAGTTTGAAGGGATTTTTTTTAAAAAATCAGCAACAGGATAGGAGAATCAGTCTTTTGGAAGAAGATGCAAGAAAATATAATGTTGTTATTCGTGGAATTTCGGAGGATAGGGTGGATAATTTGAAGCAAAGAATGTTAAAATGGCTGAATGAACTTGATGCATCAATTGTATACACGGCAGCGGACTTAGTAAGTGTTTTTAGAATTGGTTATAAGAGACAAAGTGGAGCTAATAGAAATGTTCTTGTGAGATTTGCAAATCTTGGAGATAAATTAGAAGTTATGGGAAAAATAAGGGACCTGGGAGAACCCCCAAAATTTGAGGGGAAGGAAATTCAAGTGTTTCCAGATATTTCTAGAGAAGAAAGAGCATGGAGATTTTTTTTGAAACCAATTACAAAAGTTCTGAGAGACAATGATATTAAGTATAATTGGAGACCATTACAGCAGTTGAATTTTTTTCTACACAGGGAGAATGCAAACTATCACTTCGGAAACGGATGCCATAAGATTGATACGGGAGCTCGGGCTGATTGAGAAAGACGAGGATTTAACAGAAATTAAAGATCATATGCTTAAGATGGGTGGAATACAAGTGGAATCTCCAACATTGGAGGAAAAAGGAGCAGTTGGTGGTCAAGATCCTAAAAGTTTAAAACGGAAAGAAATCTCTCCGGCAATGTCCGAACATAAGTAATCCCGTGAAGAAACTAAGAGAGCGTCAGCCAAGGAGGAGGATCTTAGAAGAAAGCAGGAAGCTGAGTGCGGGGACAAGCCAGTGTTATCTTCTTTTTTTGAAAGTGGAATACAAGAATAACCCGAAAGAAATGACCCGACCATGGGCATGTCCCCCCCCCCACACTCTTTATATAGAGGCGTAACTCGAATGAGGATGTGGGGGGTGAAGATTAATTGTTATTTGTTGTTGTTGTGTTTTAAGTTTGTCTTTGTTGTGTCTTATGTCTTTTTTTTGTATGTTATTTTTGTTTGGTGTTGGGTGGGCACGTAAAGGAAGAGAAGGGGCTAGGATTAAAAAAGTTACCGCGTAAATGCGGTTTATAAAAATAATGACATGGAACGTGAAGGGCACAGGTAACCAAATAAAGAGGAGGAGATTGGAGCTTAAAATTAAAAGGGACTTACCAGACATATTATTTTTGCAGGAAACTCATCAAAAATCTGAGGATTTCAATAGAATGAATATAAAGGGTATGCAAGTTTATGAAAAATCTTTCGGAACCTCCAAAGCTAGAGGAGTGGCAACATTGATATCAAATAGGGTATATTTTGAAAAAAAACAAGTAATTAGAGACGAGGAAGGAAGATATTTAATAATTATAGGGAATATTAACGAACAAAAAGTGACACTGGTTAATTTATATCTACCAAATGAAAAACAAAAGGGATTCCTTGATAAAATAACTAAGATTTTGGAAACTGAAAGTGTAGGGAAAGTGATTGTGGCGGGGGATTTTAACATGATTAGAGATAAAATAGATAGCACTAACCCCACCCGCTTTAGAGAAACAAATAAAGGGGAATTTTTAAATAAATGGATGTTTCGAAATAGTGTGGTAGATGTTTGGAGGGAGTTGAAAGGTACTGAAAGGGTGTACACTTTTTGCTCTAAGGTATATAATACATATTCAAGAATTGATTATATTTTTGTCTCTAAAGACCTGTTGAACAATATAGATAGAATAGATGTGGGAGTTTTCAAGGACTCCGACCATGCAGAAGTTACGATGGATATAGATTTTAATTTTAGAAAAAAAGAAAGAGGTTGGAGATATGATGCTCATGACATCCCGGCTGGATTACTGTAACGCTCTCTACATGGGGCTCCCCTTGAGGTGCACTCGAAGGCTACAGTTAGTACAGAATGCGGCCGCGCGGGTGATTATGGGTGCCACAAGGCAAACCCACGTAACACCTCTCCTGCGCGAGCTGCACTGGCTGCCTGTGGCCTTTCGAGTGCGCTTCAAGGTGCTGATGACCATCTTTAAATCGCTCCATGGCTCGGGGCCTAGCTATATACGAGACCGCCTCCTGCCCCATACATCCCTTCGTCCGATCTGCTCCCACAGAGAGGGTCTTCTTCGGGTGCCGTCGACGGGGCAATGCCGGTTGGCGACACCCAGGGGAAGGGCCTTCTCTGTGGCGGGCCCGGCCCTCTGGAACGACCTACCCCCCGACCTCCGTACTATCTCGGACCTCCGCCTCTTCCGCCAACGTCTTAAGACGTATTTATTCCAACAAGCCGGCCTAGGATAGCCCCCATTTCTGACTTTTTAAGAAAATAATTTATAATTGGCAAGGGTTTTAATATTGGGTTTTAGCACGGGTTTATTAATTTAATACATTTTAATAGATATTTATTGTATTTTGTGTTCTTAAATAATGCCTGTGCGCCGCCCTGGGTCCTAACAAGGAGAAGGGCGGGGTATAAATTTAATAAAATAAAATAAATAAATATGATGGAAAATTGTTTAAAAAGGAGGAAGATAAAACATGGATTCTTAAAAAATGGGAGGAAAGTTGGAGATTCAACGATAATGGAGAGGTTAAATTTGAAACTGTTTGGGACACGATGAAAGCAATATTTAGCGAAGAAAGTATTAAGTTGTCAAGTAGGAAATACAGAGAATATAGAAGTAAAATGGAACAGGATACAAGACAGATTAAGGTATTGGAGAACCAATTTTTACTTACAAAGGATAGAAAATGTTTGGAAGAATTGAATTTACTAAAAACTAAACTGATAGAAGAAGATATAGAATTGGTTAAAAAAATATAAGATATTTAAACAGGGATTTTTTTGAATTTAGTAATAAAAACTCTAGGTTATTAGCAAGGATGGCGAAAAATAAAAGTGAAAAGAGAGAAATCGGCTCCTTGATTGATGAAAAAGGTATAAGATGTTATAAGAGACTGGAGAAATGTGAAGTAGTTAGGAAGTTTTTTCAAAAATTATACTCAAAGAAATCAATTGATTTGGAAAAATTGAAAAATCATCTTGAAAAGTATGTTGTGAAAATAGATCAAACATATAAGGACTTGATGGAAGGAGATATTACATATGATGAGATTAACGGAATAATACTAGGGATAAAATTAGGGAAGACTCCAGGTGAAGATGGGTTACCTGCTGAATTTTATAAAGATTTTAAAGAAATAATAATACCAAAATTGCAAAAATTATTTAATGGAATTTTACATGGTGGAGAAGTCCCGATGTCATGGAATAGAACGGTAATAACTATAATTCCTAAACCTGATAAAGATTTGGAGAGGATCGAGTCCTATCGACCCATTTCTTTAATTAACCAGGATGCTAAAATATTTACTGCCATTATAAGTAATAGGTTAAATAGATTTATAGATAAGTATATAAACTATAATCAGGTAGGTTTTGTTAAAGGTAGATATATGAGTGATATAATTAGAAGAGTATTAAATATTATAGATGTAGCTGAGAGTAATGGGGATAAAATAGGTATAGTTTCACTAGATATTTTTAAAGCCTTTGATTCTGTACAATGGGAAACTATTAGGGTAATTATCGAGGCATTAGGCTTCGGTAATAGGTTTATACATGTTATTTCAAAATTGTATTAAAAAAGTAGTGCAAAAGTGAAGGTGAATGGGATAATGACGGGAGAGATTAAATTGGAAGCAGGTACGAGACAGGGATGTCCCTTGTCCCCAACATTATTCTTATTGATTATGGAAGTTTTGACTAAATTGATAGAAAAAGATGAAGAAGTGGAAGGATACAAGGGATATAAGATAAATTTGTACGCGGATGATACCTTGATTATTTTGAAAGATATAGAGAAAGATTTGAAGAGGATAAATAAACATTTGAAAGAATTTGAAGAAATGACAGGTTTAAAGGTAAATTGGTCAAAATCTGAATTACTAATGAACAAAAACGATAAAGAGTGGGAGAGTATCCAAGAACAATTTGGGATAAGAATTAAAAATACACTGAAATATTTGGGAATAACACTTTCACTTAAAGTTAGAGAATTGAAAAAAATTAATTATGATGTGATGTTGAATGAAATAGAGAAAAATATTATTAGCCCATTTTTTGTGATAACAGCCTCATTTTTTGTCAAAAAAAAGGGCATGGATAGTTTATGAGGCTCCTGGGGGCTGGGGGGCAAAAAGTCCCATTTTCCGCTCACTTCTGCCCTCCCCAGCCCCCAGGAGCACTCTGAAAGCCTCCTACAGGCTCTGCACAGCCATTTTGATGTAGGGCGCGGAGTTTTGGGAGGCCAAAAATGCTGTATTCAGTGTATAAGATGCGCCCAGATTTTCAGCCTCTTTTTTGAGGGGAAAAAGGTGCGTCATACTCTGAAAAATACAGTAACCATTGGATAAAATAGATTCACTTAATGATCACAATGTTCATTTAATAATCATGGTGTTCACTTAATGACCACTCCAAAATAGGTTATAAAATGAGGTGCCCTGCTTAACATGATGATTCCAACCTTAATTCCAGGCTCAAGGACATATAAATAAAATGCATATTATGTTCTCCTGCAAGCGAAGTGCAAGGGATCCATAAAAATGACAATTCCTTTTATTTTTAATTATTTTATTTTAATCCGATTTATATCCCGCCCTTCTCCACGAGGGACCCAGGGCGGCGCACAGGAATTTAAAACATATAAAACAAAATATACAAAATTTTAAAGCATATTAAATTAAACAATCCTATGCTAAAACCAAATTAAAACCCCAATTTAAAACTATCTAAAATAGCCCCAGCGGGAGATTAGGCTAGGCTGGCTTGCTGAAAAAGATGTGTCTTTAGACACTGGCGGAAGAGGCGGAGGTCTGAGATGGTACGAAGTTCAGGGGGAAGGTCGTTCCAAAGGGCAGGGCCTGCCACAGAGAAGGCCTTTCCCCTGGGTGTCGCCAGACGGCATTGTCCGGCCGACGGCACCCTGAGAAGGCCCTCTCTGTGGGAGCGGATCGGCCGTAGGGATGTTTGGGGCAGGAGATGGTCTCGCATATAACTAGGCCCCGAGCCATGGAGCGATTTAAAGATGGTCGTCAGAACCTTGAAGCACACCCGAAAGGCCACAGGAAGCCAGTGCAGCTCGCGCAGGATAGGTGTTATATGGGAGTATCTCGGAGCTCCCGTTATTACCCGCGCGGCCGCATTCTGGACTAGCTGTAGCTTTCGAGTGCACCTCAAGGGAAGCCCCATGTAGAGAGCGTTGCAGTAGTCTATTTCTCAGTCAACAAACCTCACCACAACAGTAAAATACAAGAGCTCCCTCCCAAAATAAGTTTGATGTGAAGTATTTTATAATGCTAAAGAATTATTCTATTTTATAATGCTAAAGAATGCAAAAATCTTATTGGGGTAGCATATCTCCCCCTGGATCTTTTGTTAATTTTTTTTAGGCAAATAAACCAATTAAAAATTTAGATTAATGACCAAAATCTCTCTTGGATGGCTTTAGAAGAAAAACAGCTAGCAAGTTATGAGGCTTACCAGAAAACTGTGCTCCCCCCACCTCGCCCCCATTGGCAAGCTTTAATTCACACCTACCTGACACGCTTGGTGGGCTACCAAAATATACTACGCTGAATATAGAACTGGTACATACAGTAAGAAAAATCAAGATGAGATTGAAGTTCTATCAAGTACAGGTGCCAACTGTCCTACTGCCAAAATCACTCTGTTCTCTTCTTTGGACATAAAATGCTACATGAATCCAATAACTTCATATGTTGTAAAAAAAAACACCTCATAAAATGAGCCTGGAACTGTAAAATAATTCTTCTACAGCAGGGTTTCTCAGCCTTAGCACATTTGAGATGGGTGGAGTTCAACTCCCAGAATTTCCCAGACAGCATGCTGGTTGGAGAATTCTGGGAGTTGAAGTCCACTCATCTTAAAGTATGCTGGTTGGAGAATTCTGGGAGTTGAAGTCCACTCATTTTAAAGTATGCTGGTTGGAGAATTCTGGGAGTTGAAGTCCACTCATCTTAAAGTATGCTGGTTGGAGAATTCTGGGAGTTGAAGTCCACTCATTTTAAAGTATGCTGGTTGGAGAATTCTGGGAGTTGAAGTCCACTCATTTTAAAGTATGCTGGTTGGAGAATTCTGGGAGTTGAAGTCCACTCATCTTAAAGTATGCTGGTTGGAGAATTCTGGGAGTTGAAGTCCACTCATCTTAAAGTATGCTGGTTGGAGAATTCTGGGAGTTGAAGTCCACTCATCTTAAAGTATGCTGGTTGGAGAATTCTGGGAGTTGAAGTCCACTCATCTTAAAGTATGCTGGTTGGAGAATTCTGGGAGTTGAAGTCCATCAATCTTAAAGCATGTTGACTGGGGAATTCTGGGAGTTGCAGTCCACCAATCTTAAAAGTTGCCAAGATTGAGAAAAACGAGGCATGAATGTATCTATGGATTATTTACTTATTCATGAGAAATATTTACATGGCCACATCATTTGTTTAAGATCACCCCTAGCTGGCCAACCAAGCCAAAAGCAGGATCTCTCCTCCTTCCAATTACAACCCATCTTATTCCAGCCAAAATAACAAAATAATCCCGAATCTCTTACACAGGGCTGAACTCTCATCCTGGTCCAGTGTCTGGATGATGACTTATTTCTTCATCTTGGATGGATGAATATCTCTTCTTAAAAGCCCCCAGTGTTGGAGAATTCACAACTTCTGGAGGGAGGCTGTTCCACTGATTAATTGTTCTCACAGACAGGGCATTTCTCCTTAATTCTAAGCTGTTTCTCTCCTTGATAAGTTTCGATCCATTGCTTCAGGTGCTTTGGAGAATAGCCTGACTCCCTCTTCTTTGTGGCAGCTGCTCAAATATTGGAAGACTGCTATCATGTTGCCCTTGTCCTTCTTTTCATTAAACTAGACATATCCAATTTATTCCAGCAATCATTCTTTATATGTTTTAGCTTCCAGTCCTTTAATCATTGTTGCTCTGCACTCTTTCTAGAGTCTCAGCATCTTTTCTACATTGTGGTGACCAAAACTGAATGCAAATATTCCAAGTGGAAATCGCAGCTGAGATTATATGGTCTCCTCCAAAAACTTTGGACTATTATGCTCCACAGCCAATACACAGAGTATAGTAACCAGGATTTGGCATTTAGAGAGCTGGTTTGGATAGTGGTTAAGGAGCTGAGCTAGAAACTAGGAGATAGCGAGTTCTGGTCCTGCCTTAGGCCTGAAAGCCAGATGGGTGACTTTTGGCCAATTACTAGGAGAGGGAGAGTTCTAGTACTACTTTAGTATTAGAAAGTCACCCATCTGCCTTAGTCATGAATGCTAGATATGTTATGTTCTGAGGAAGTGAGTCCGACACAGGCTAGTCATCATAGAAGGTTTTAATCTGAAGTCAAACATCCAACTATTTACAAGCAGCAATAGCACAGTAGACAGGTGCCTTCCCGCTTGACAGCTATATATACACAAGCTCCCAAGCAGGAAGCCAATTAACTAGGCGGATAACCCAAATCCGGCCAGTTGCGTCTTGACCAATCAAACGCGACTGGCTGTTAGAAATATAACAAGTTAACCAGGTCATGCAGAGTTTACCAGACTTACTGGCTTGGTCGTAAGTCGACGATTCTACAAGATAGGTGACTTTCAGCCAATTACCAGGGGATAAAGAGTTCTAGTCCTGCCCTTAGGCATGAAAGCTCACTGGGTGAGTTTGGGCCAGTCACCAAGATACTCTGAATTCTAGTCTCCCTACAAGCACAAAATCTGGCTGGGTGACACTGGACTATATTCAAGGCCGTCAGGAGTTCTAGTCCTGTCTTAAAAGCCAGTTGGGTGACTGATCCAGTCCCTCCCTGGCCCAACAGAAAATAGGAGGCGGAAGGAATATTGGATATGTCCGTCATCTTGAGTTACTTATAAAGTAATGAAGGCAGGCTAAAAGTCAAATAAATAAAGGACTCCAGCCCAGGTGGAGGGGAGCAGATCAGCAAAAACAGTCCGGCAGCAAAAGCTTATAATGGCACCTTGGCGTCCTTCACCGCTCTGAAAATCCTCGGATTTGGAACTCAAAGCATTATGACAGGAAAGCTTTTGCCCTGGTGCTCACCGTTTGTTTGGTACTCAGCACACAAGCTAGAACTTGTAGATGTAGGCAGCCTTGTGTGACTCACTACATCATATTCCTTATGGGAAAAAATTAGTTTGGTACTCATTGTTTTGGGGTCACCTCCCGCCTCCCGGAACCAATTAATGATGAGTACTGAGGTAGCACAGTGTTTTATTTGATTGCTGTTCCCATGACAAACTGACCTTTTAGGTGTGTGTGTGGGGGGGGAGAAGGAATCTGTTTAAAACAGATAAAACCTTTTCATTGTGAGCTGAAACTCTGATAGTTACCCTGATTCAGTTAATTGCTGCTTGCACTTTTGAATTGTGACCCAAAGAATATAATTTGCCAAGGACAGACTGATTGGGTGGAAGAAAATGGCGATAGATTCCAAAGCAGAAACATTTTGCATGTAGCTGAAAGTTGTTAGTGGAACAACTTTCAGACAGACAAATGGCTATCCAACATCTTCTTAAAGTCTTCCAGTGTTGGGGCATTCACAACTTCTGGAGACAACTTCTGTTCCACTGGTTAATTGTTCTAATTGTCAGGAAATTTCTCCTTAGTTCTAAGTTGATTGATTAGTTTCCACCCATTGCTTCTTGTTCTGCCCTCAGGTGCCTTGGAGAATAGTTTGACTCCCTCTTCTTTGTGGCACCCTCTGAGATATCGGAACACTGCTATCAAGTCTCCCCTGGTCCTTCTCTTCATCAAACTAGACATACCCAGTTCCTGCAACCGTTCTTCATATGTTTTAGCCTCCAGTCCCCTAATCATCTTGGTTGCTCTTCTCTGCACTCTTTCCAGAGTCTCCACGTCTTTTCTACATCGTGGCGACCAAAACTGTATGCAGTATTCCAAGTGTGGCCTTACCAAGGCACTATACAGTGGCATTAACACTTCACGTGATCTAGATTCTATCCCTCTGTTTATGCCGCCTAGAACTGTGTTGGCTTTTTTGGCAGCTGCTGCACACTGCTGGCTCATATTTAAATGGTTGTCCACTAGGATTCCAAGATCCCTCTCACAGTTGCTATTATTGAGCAAGGTCCCACCTATACTGTACCTGGGCATTTTTTTTTCTTGCCTAAATGTAGAACCTTACTTTTTTCACAATTGAATTTCATTTTGTTAGATAGTGCCCAATGTTCAAGTTTGTCAAGATCCTTCTGTATCTTAAGCCTCTCTTCTGGAGTGTTGACTATTCCTGCCAGCTTGGTGTCGTCTGCAAATTTGTTGAGTTCCCCATTTATCCCCTCATCCAAATCATTGATGATGTTGAAGAGTACTGGGCCTAAAACAGAGCCTTGGGCCTAAAACAGAGCCTCCACTGCATACTTCCCTCCACGTAGATGTAGTTCCATTGAGGACTACACGTTGAGTGCGGTTGGTCAGCCAGTTGCGAATCCATCTGGTGGTGATGCTGTCTAACCCACATTTTTCTGCTTTATCTAATAGTAGGTTATGGTCTACTTTATCAAATGCCTTACTGAAGTCCAAGTAAATTATATCGACAGCATTCTTCTGGTCCACTAATTTTGTCACTTTGTCAAAGAATGCAATTAGATTCGTCTGGCATGATCTGTTTTTGACAAACCCATGTTGGCTTTTGGCTATTACTTTGTTTGCTTCTAGGTATTCGCTTATTTGTTGCTTAATTATCTTTTCCAGAATCATCCCTGGTATTGAATCAGGCTGATGGGTCTATAGTTTCCTGGATCTATTTTTTTTTCCTTTTTTGAAGATGGGAACCACATCAGCTCTTTTCCAGTCTTCTGGCAGTTCCCCGGTGCTCCAGGATCTCTGAAAGATATAGTTCAGTGGTTCTGAGATCTCGTCTGCCAGTTCCTTCAGAACCCTGGGGGACCAGAAGTATCAATCCTCTTCCTCTTATACTTCTTCAAAGTCCAACTTTCATTTCCATCAAGACCATGGCCTGAACATCTAATCTTTACAGGTGGAGACCTGTCATGGCATAACAATGAACAATTGATGGAACTAGGTATGTCTACTCTAATGAAGAGAAGGACTCAGGATGATATGATAGCACTCTTCCAATATCTCAGGATCTGCCCCAAAGAAGAGGAGGTCAACCTATTTTCCAAAGCACCTGAGGGCAGGAGAAGAAGCAATGGGTGGAAACTAACCCAGGAGAGAAGCATCCTAGAAGTAAGGAGAAATTTCCTGACAGTTAGAACAATTAACCAGTGGAACAATTTGCCTCCAGAAGTTGTGAATGCTCCATCACTGGAAGTTTTTAAGAAGATGTTGGACAGCCACTTGTCTTGAAATGGTACAAGGTCTCCTGCTTAAGCAGAAGGTTGGATTAGAAGAACTCTAAGGTTCCTTCCAATTCTGTTCTTCTACATTCTGTTTGAATATTTTCTCAAAGGAGTGCTCTACCAAGGGTTAAGTCTGGTTGATCCTAAAAGTCAGATGTTATCCAACACTTTGATATATCCATTGCAACTTCTAAAAAAGATTTTTTATTTTGAATGCTCTGATAGGAAGAACCTTAACATAAAATAGTAAGAGTAAATTAAACAGCTGGTGAGCTAAGTGTTTTGCTTTTTTTTATTATTCTGGGGCAGTAGACGTAGAATTCCTAGTGCTCTCTTGGTTGTTTTCTTGCAGATATTTCATGACCCAACTATGCTACATCATCTGTGCTGGAAGGGAGTGGGGTTTGTGGAGTGGAGTAGAAGGACAATAGCAACTCTGGGGTCCTTAAAGTCAGGCCTGCAGACAGTTCCTTTTGAGATCTTTGGCCTGCCACACTAATATTCTATTTTACTATGCTGTTTCATTAGTGGAAATAGTAAGGAGTAGGATGCAATGTAGCCATAACTAAATTCTTTCTAGAAAGCCAAGGTCATCCTTTGCCTCTGCACTTCTGCACCTGTCCGGAACTGAATAGGTGGGACTGCCAACATGGCAGTGGGAGATTGGACCATGGGATGGACTGGTGGGTGTGGGGGCAAGATCTTGAACTTTCAACTGGGTGGGGGAAACCAGGAAGCCTTCATATTCTGGTTTTCCCAGATGTGCCAACATGGCTCTCTTCATAAATTGGAACTTAGAGCAAACTTTGCCTTGGAATCTGATTTAATTTTGGATGTTATTGGGAACCCTGACACTGACTTCTCTCTGAGCTTGGTTGTTTTCTTGCAGGCATTTCATTCCCAAACTAGGTAACATCATCACTGCTAATGAGGTTTTATCCCCTCTTTAGGTGCAATAGCTGGCCCTGCCCATCTTGTTGCATATGTTTTGAGTTTTGAGTTTTATTTGATTTATATCCCGCCCTTCTCCAAAAGGACGCAGGGCGGCGCACAGGAATTTAAAATAACATATAAATAATACAAAATACAAAATTTAAAAAGCTTTTAAATATTCAAACCTGCGCTAAAACCAATTAAAATCCCCATTTTAAAACTATCTAATACTAGTCACAGCGGAGGCTATGTTAGGCCGGCTTGATGAAATAAGTGTGTTTTTAAACACTGGCAGAAGAGGCGGAGTTCGGTGATGGTACGGAGTTCAGGGGGCAGGTCGTTCCACAGGGCAGGGCCCGCCACAGAGAAGGCCCTTCCCCTGGGTGTCGCCAGTCGGCATTGTCCGGCTGACGGCACCCTGAGAAGGCCCCCTCTGTGGGAGCGGATCGGTCTAAGGGATGTATGAGGCAGGAGACGGTCTCGCATGTAACTAGGTCCCGAGCCATGGAGCGCTTTGAAGATGGTCATCAAGACCTTGAAGCGCACCCGAAAGACCACAGGAAGCCAGTGCAGCTTGCGCAGGATCAGTGTTATATGGGAGCATCTAGAGGCTCCCATAATCACCCGCGCGGCTGCATTCTGCACTAACTGTAGCTTTCGAGTGCACCTCAAGGGAAGCCCCATGTAGATATGTAGTTTTCTCCTTGGTAATTACCTTGGTTAGGATATTGTTTTCTGGTTCATTGTATGGTATTAATCGCTGCTTATCTGGGAGTTGGTTTTCAGAGACGTTGTGTTTTGGTCTTTTCGTTTCCTTTAGCTTTTTTATTTCTCTCTCTTAAATGGTTTGTCAGTGTGTTTTATCTCCGTGTTTCTCTCTCCAGCCAACACTTCACAAAGAGGTCAAAGTCACTTCACTCCTGTTGCAATGCTTTAGGAAAGTGGAAAATGTCAGCTCCAGCTTTGCTTTCAGCTATTTTTTGCTAGGGGGAAAAAAAAAAAAAAACCAAACCCTTCAAATCTTTGGGTTTTTCTTCCTTTTGCAAAACCTACTCAGCCTCTGGGAAATGAAGGAAAAAGAAAGGAGGGAATGCTGGCTGGGGAATTCTGGAAGCTGAAGTTGACACACCTTAAATTACGGAGGTTTAAAAAATATAGAATAGACTAGAATAGAGAAACAGAAGAGAAGATAGAATAGAATAGAATGAAGAGAAGGACCAGGGGAGACATGATAGCAGTGTTCCGATATCTCAGAGGGTGCCACAAAGAAGAGGGAGTCAAACTATTCTCCAAGGCACCTGAGGGTAGAACAAGAAGCAATGGGTGGAAACTAATCCAGGAGAGAAGCAACTTAGAACTAAGGAGAAATTTCCTGACAGTGAGAACAATTAATCAATGGAACAGAAGTTGCCTCCAGAAGTTGTGAATGCCCCAACACTGGAAGTCTTTAAGAAGATGTTAGATAGCCATTTGTCTGAAATGGTATAGGGTTCCTGCCCACGCAGGGGGTTGGACTAGAAGACCTACAAGGTCCCTTCCAACTCTGCTATTGTATAAAATAGAATAGAATAGAATAGAATAGAATAGAATAACAGGGTTGGAAGGGACCTCGGAGGTCTTCTAGTCCAACCCCCTGCTTAGGCAGGAAAGCCTACACCAGTGATGGCGAACCTATGGCACGTGTGCCAGAGGTGGTAGTCGGAGCCCTCTCTGTGGGCATGTGTGCTGTTGCCCCAGCCCAGCTCCATCACATTTCTCTCACAGAGATGAGAGAGAGAAAGAGAGAGGGAGGGAGGGAAAGAGAGAGAGAAAGAGGGAGAAAGAGAGAGTTAGGGAAAGAGAGGGAGAGAAAGGGGGGAGGGAGGGAAAGAGAAAGGGAGGGAGAGAAAGGGAAAAAGAAAGGGAAAGAGAAATGATATTATGAATTTTTTTCTTTTTCATTGTTGCTAAACATAATATTTCAAAAGCAGGGGAGGAAATGAAGGGGCATAAAAGTGCATTTATTATATTTTTCTTAGAACAATTAGCTGAACTCTGCCTTGTTTATCATTATTTTAGGTAGTAAAACCTCATTATTCAGGTTAAATTGCCATGTTGGCACTATATAAGTGGGTTTTGGGTTGTAGTTTGGGCACTCAGTCTCTAAAAGGTTCGCCATCACTACCCTACACCATTGCAGACAAAGGGTTATCCAACATCTTAAAAACTTCCAGTGTTGGAGCATCCACAACTTCTGGAGGCAAGTTGTTCCATTGATTAATTGCTCTAACTTTTTAATTTCACCACAAAGTCACTGCCAGATTCTGCTTCGCTTGCTTGCTATCGGCTGCCATAGAAACCGGGAGGGTGGGGTCATGGTATTTGGGAATTATATGGTACTGCAGGAGTATATAGAAGGGAGTTTTGTTCTCACCATCTTCTGTGCATGCTGATGGCCGATGTTTGGTCTTAGTCAAGGCCAACTGTCTCTGCATACCAACCTGATGAGGCCTTTTGAAGATGCACCCCACATCACACCTTAGGGACTCGCAGATTGGACACTGGGCTGGGGTAACTGGAAGGAGGGGGCTGGGTAATCATTTGACATGTACTTGTTCGCGCCTTTTGGGCTCAGATCTTGATTTTCTTTTGCTGCTATCTTTTCATAACCAGTAAAAGTATCTTAAATTCCAGGAACAATGGAGTTGGGAGTTTTCTTCCTTGGTTATTGATGGAGGCACGCCTGACAGTCACCATCAACTAGAGACAAACAGAAATGAATCCTCTTCTTGAGGAGGGGCCTCACCACCGCCTCTTTCAAGACCGTAGGCAAGGACCCCTCACTCAAAGATGCATTCACAATGCCCTGGAGCCAGCCTCGTGTCCCCTCCCAGGATGCCAGTACAAGCCATGAGGGACACGGGTCCAATAAACATGTGGTGGCCCTAAGGCTCCTCAACAACCTGTCTATATCCTCGGTAGTGACAAAGTCAAACTCCTCCCAAGATGTTATCTCAAGACCAGCATCGGACAAACCAACTGGACCACTTTCAGTGGAGGGCAACTCATTCCGAATCTGAGTGATTTTATCCTGCAGATAGACTCCAAATTCCTCTGCTCGACCCTGCAAAGGGGCTTCCCGTGGCCTCTGTTGAAGGAGGGAGCGGGTCACCCCAAACAGGGCGCCAGGGCGGTTATTCGCGGATGCGATAAGGGTGGCACAATACTCCCGTTTGGCCATTCTCATCGCCACTATGTAAGTCCTAATATGGTCTCTTACTAGTGTTCAGTCAGCTTCGGAGCGAGAGGATCTCCACCTACTCTCTAGGCGTCTCTTGCGGCGTTTCATCTCCCACAGCTCCTCAGTAAACCAGGGAGCCTGGGTGATTCGATGCCACGTGAGAGGCCGCAAGGGCGCGACTCGGTCCAGGGTCCCCGTGGCCGCACTATACCATGCGGCCACTAGGTCCTCAGTCGAGTCGCGGGGCAAGGATACAGGTATTGGCCCAAGCTCCCTCTGGAACCTTTCAGGGTCCATCAGGCGCCTGGGGCGGAACCATCTCGGTATCTCCGGTTCCGCCTCCCCGCGGTGGGTTGTGACAATTGGAAAGTCCATCCGAAGGAGAGAGTGATCTGTCCATGACAAGGGTAAGATGACTAAATCCCCTGTTCCGAGATCACTTCTCCACTGCCCAGAGACAAAAATGAGATCCAGCGTGTGTGTCCCCTCATGAGTGGGGCCCTGAACTACTTGGGTCAGGTCCATGGCCGTCATGGAAGCCATGAACTCCCGAGCTGCCTCGGATGTTTCGCCCGCCGATGGCAGGTTGAAATCCCCCATGACTACCAGCCTGGGGGTCTCAACCGCCATCTTCGCGATCACCTCGAGCAGCTCAGGCAGGGCTGCTGTTACATAGCGGTGAGCCAGGTATACAATCAGCAAGCCCAACTGCCTCCCTAGGCCCCACTTTACGTAGAGGGACTCACAGCCGGTCGTCTGTGGGACAGTGGTCTCCCTCGGATTAAGACCTTCCTTAACAATAACCGCCACCCCCCAACCCCTGCCTAGGGCCCGAGGCTGATGAAATGCACGGTAGCCTGGTGGGCACATTTCCACGAGGGGTAAACCCCCCTCGGGGCCCAACCAGGTCTCCGTAATTCCCACCAGGTCCGGGTCCCCCTCTGACACAAGGTCATTAATGAGGGGGGCTTTGTTCACCACGGACCTGGCATTGCAGAACATCAGCCTAGGGCCCTGGCTCTGTGGTCCCTGACCGCCTAGCCCACGAGTGGAGCACAGGGGGTTGGGGCAAGCGATCGCTCGTAGACAGCGACCACGAGCCCCCAACCCACGATGGACATCCTGTCTCCCGCCGCCCCTGCCCCTCCCCACGACCGATTGAATGGGAAAGCCCTCTGTAGGAACGACCCCCCCTCCCCCCTCCTTAATGGATCCATCCTTTATTCTACTTCCGCCGGCCGGCCCTGTATCCAAACCCCCTTCTGACTGGGTAAGCCCTCCCTCCCCTCCCCGGGACCCCCTAAAAACCCTGATCCCAAAACCCCTCCCCCCTCCCTGGAACCTCCTAAAAGCCAAATTAAACCCCCCCCTAAAAAAACCCTCAATTTCCTTTTCCGCCACCTCTCAAGATTAAGAAATCCGTCATCAAGGTGGGCCCTCGTTAGAGCGGAGGGCCAGACCTGCGAGAGGGGGGACTCTCGCAGGGGGAGGAGGTCAGCTGCAGAATAAATAGCTAGTTCATAAGTCCAGAGTGGAGAGCTGCCTTGAGAAGATGTCCACAGCCCATAGTCATAATCAGGTACGGTGGCACTGTTGGTAAGCCACTAGCCAGTCACTATGGTCTTTAAAGTGCTTGAGTGCGTTGTATAGCCAGATGGACCATAACATGTTAGTTGGCTACAAAAAAGGGGGGAGGTGGAAGTCACGGTGGTATTAAAGGGAGAGGACTGGCGGTGAGGAGGAAAATCAGGATGAGCAGCAGTGGGAAGACAGCAACTACAGTAAATAATAACACAATCGATTAATGAGCAGAAGAATAACACGCAGCAGAGTCAAGGTGAATCATAAATTAAGATCAAATAGATCATAAAATTGGAAAAAACTGATTTCAAAGGTCCATATGCATTTAAAGTTGAAATTTGAAGATAGTCCATAATTCGAAATAATCCATAGGCAGTTGATTGATGATAGTTCATGGTAGTTCGTAAGCAAATCAATAGCATGATAGTGATAATTCATAAACAAACCAATGGCAGCAGCGGCAGCGTAGACCATGATAGACAGCCACTCCCTGGTTAGCTAGCCTAAGCCAGCATGGTCGGGAGGTCAGGTCAATTGCAACAAATTTCCCGCTGGCCGCCCAGCAGAGTATCAAAAAAGCGTGTCGAGGTAGCTCAAACAGCCCACGTTTAAAGAAACAGAACACAAACAGATCAGCTTGGTGAATAATGAAGAAACCACTGGAATAAAACGGCGGCGGCATAAGATCTAATGCCTGGCCGCTCCCAGATCAAACAGTCAGCATGGTGGAAGGGAACGCGAGCCAAGGCCCAGGTGCCAAACCAAACGCCAGCGGTTATCAGAAAATAAACACAGTCCCAGCAAAGTACCAGCAAAACGGAAACGAAGAGGCAGCAAACAAAAGCCCAATCCAAAACAGTCCAGACAGTCCAGCACCGCCATACCGGAAGCCACGGGAACTCAGATGGAATGAACAAAAATAACGAAAATAGCGCCAGCAGCGGCAACGGCAAAGCCGGCTGCATAAGCTGCGATGTTAGGGCACTTCCAGCGTAGAGAAGAACCCGTCGCTCACCGTCTCTCCCAACCGGCCCCCGGACGCTCTGCACATCCTTGGCATCCTGAGATGTTTATGCAATTCTCCATACAATTTAGATGTCCCAACACTGGAGTTTACCGAGGCTGTGAAGACCAACGCTCCCCCCTGAGGGGGCTAGCGTTCACAGCGCCTCCATCTTGCTCAACCGGAACCGGAAATAATCCGTTATAATAGCTGTATAATAATCCTATAATAGCTGTATAGTTTGATTAATACCTGCAGTGATTCTCTTAATCACTGAAGCAAAAAGATCGAAAAATCTTTTTCGGCCCAGTCACCAGGAGACTGGGAGTTCTAGTCCTGCCTTAGTCACAAAAGCCAGCTGGATGGCTTTGGGCCACATCACCAGGAGACGGGCAGTTCTAGTCCTGCCTTAGCCACGAAAGCCAGCTGGATGACTTTGGGCCCAGTCACCAGGAGACTGGGAATTCTAGTCCTGCCTTAGCCACAAAAGCCAGCTGGATGACTTTGGGCCCAATCACCAGGAGACGGGGAGTTCTAGTCCTGCCTTAGCCACAAAAGCCAGCTGGATGGCTTTGGGCCACATCACCAGGAGACGGGGAGTTCTAGTCCTGCCTTAGCCACAAAAGCCAGCTGGATGACTTTGGGCCCAGTCACCAGGAGACTGGGAGTTCTAGTCCTGCCTTAGCCACAAAAGCCAGCTGGATGACTTTGGGCCCAGTCACCAGGAGACTGGGAGTTCTAGTCCTGCCTTAGCCACAAAAGCCAGCTGGATGACTTTGGGCCCAGTCACCAGGAGACGGGGAGTTCTAGTCCTGCCTTAGCCACAAAAGCCAGCTGGATGATTTGGGCCCAGTCACCAGGAGACTGGGAGTTCTAGTCCTGCCTTAGCCACAAAAGCCAGCTGGATGACTTTGGGCCCAATCACCAGGAGACGGGGAGTTCTAGTCCTGCCTTAGCCACAAAAGCCAGCTGGATGACTTTGGGCCCAGGCACCAGGAGACTGGGAGTTCTAGTCCTGCCTTAGCCACAAAAGCCAGCTGGATGACTTTGGGCCCAGTCACCAGGAGACTGGGAGTTCTAGTCCTGCCTTAGCCACGAAAGCCAGCTGGATGACTTTGGGCCCAGTCACCAGGAGACGGGGAGTTCTAGTCCTGCCTTAGCCACAAAAGCCAGCTGGATGACTTTGGGCCCAATCACCAGGAGACGGGGAGTTCTAGTCCTGCCTTAGCCACGAAAGCCAGCTGGATGGCTTTGGGCCCAGTCACCAGGAGACGGGGAGTTCTAGTCCTGCCTTAGCCACAAAAGCCACCTGGATGGCTTTGGGCCAATCACCAGGAGACTGGGAGTTCTAGTCCTGCCTTAGCCACAAAAGCCAGCTGGATGACTTTGGGCCAATCACCAGGAGACTGGGAGTTCTAGTCCTGCCTAAGCCACGAAAGCCAGCTGGATGGCTTTGGGCCCAGTCACCAGGAGACGGGGAGTTCTAGTGCTGCCTTAGCCACAAAAGCCAGCTGGATGGCTTTGGGCCAATCACCAGGAGACGGGCAGTTCTAGTCCTGCCTTAGCCATGAAAGCCAGCTGGATGATTTTGGGCCCAATCACCAGGAGACGGGGAGTTCTAGTCCTGCCTTAGCCACGAAAGCCAGCTGGATGACTTTGGGCCAATCACCAGGAGACGGGGAGTTCTAGTCCTGCCTTAGCCATGAAAGCCAGCTGGATGGCTTTGGGCCCAATCACCAGGAGATGGGGAGTTCTAGTCCTGCCTTAGCCACCAAAGCCAGCTGGATGACATTGGGCCAATCACCAGGAGACGGGGAGTTCTAGTCCTGCCTTAGCCACGAAAGCCAGCTGGATGACTTTGGGCCCAATCACCAGGAGATGGGGAGTTCTAGTCCTGCCTTAGCCACGAAAGCCAGCTGGATGGCTTTGGGCCCAATCACCAGGAGACGGGGAGTTCTAGTCCTGCCTTAGCCACCAAAGCCAGCTGGATGACTTTGGGCCAATCACCAGGAGACGGGGAGTTTATTTATTTATTTATTCATTTTATTAAATTTATACCCCGCCCTTCTCCTTGTTAGGACCCAGGGCGGCGCACAGGCATTATATAAAACCATAAATACAATATACATCAATTAAAAATATATTAAATTAATTCACCCGTGCTAAAACCCGTTTATTAAGACCATAATCAAATTATAATTTGTATTTAAAAGTCAGACGCGGGGGGCTATCCTAGGACGGCTTGTTGGAATAAGTACGTCTTAAGACGTTGGCGTAAGAGGCGGAGGTCCGAGGTAGTGCGAAGGTCGGGGGGTAGGTCGTTCCAGAGGGCCGGGCCCGCCACAGAGAAGGCTCTTCCCCTGGGTGTCGCCAGCCGGCATTGCCCGGCCGACGGCACCCGGAGTAGGCCCGCTCTGTGGGAGCGGACCGGACGAAGGGATGTATGGGGCAGCAGGCGGTCTCGTATATAGCTAGGCCCCGAGCCATGGAGCGATTTAAAGATGGTGGTCAACACCTTGAAGCGCACTCGAAAGGCCACAGGCAGCCAGTGCAGCTCGCGCAGGAGAGGTGTTACGTGGGCTTGCCTAGAGGCACCCATAACCACCCACGCGGCCGCATTCTGCACTAACTGCAGCCTTCGAGTGCA
The DNA here is from genome assembly GCA_039707465.1 of Rhabdophis nuchalis. Classification (NCBI taxonomy): domain Eukaryota; kingdom Metazoa; phylum Chordata; class Lepidosauria; order Squamata; family Natricidae; genus Rhabdophis; species Rhabdophis nuchalis. Next base: position 8,839,905 of record CM077647.1, on the reverse strand, counting down.
CCTCAAGGGGAGCCCCATGTAGAGAGCGTTACAGTAATCCAGCCGAGATGTCACGAGCGCTTGAGTGACTGTGCCTTAGTTCTAGTTACGAGCGCTTGAGTGACTGTGACTTAGTTCTAGTCCTGCCTTAGCCACGAAAGCCAGCTGGATGACTTTGGGCCAATCACCAGGAGACGGGGAGTTCTAGTCCTGCCTTAGCCACGAAAGCCAGCTGGATGACTTTGGGCCAATCACCAGGAGACGGGGAGTTCTAGTCCTGCCTTAGCCACGAAAGCCAGCTGGATGGCTTTGGGCCAATCACCAGGAGACGGGGAGTTCTAGTCCTGCCTTAGCCACGAAAGCCAGCTGGATGACTTTGGGCCAATCACCAGGAGACGGGGAGTTCTAGTCCTGCCTTAGCCACCAAAGCCAGCTGGATGACTTTGGGCCAATCACCAGGAGACGGGGAGTTCTAGTCCTGCCTTAGCCACGAAAGCCAGCTGGATGACTTTGGGCCCAATCACCAGGAGACGGGGAGTTCTAGTCCTGCCTTAGCCACCAAAGCCAGCTGGATGACTTTGGGCCAATCACCAGGAGACGGGGAGTTCTAGTCCTGCCTTAGCCACGAAAGCCAGCTGGATGACTTTGGGCCCAATCACCAGGAGACGGGGAGTTCTAGTCCTGCCTTAGCCACAAAAGCCAGCTGGATGGATTTGGGCCCAATCACCAGGAGACGGGGAGTTCTAGTCCTGCCTTAGCCACGAAAGCCAGCTGGATGGCTTTGGGCCAATCACCAGGAGACGGGGAGTTCTAGTCCTGCCTTAGCCACAAAAGCCAGCTGGATGACTTTGGGCCAATCACCAGGAGACGGGGAGTTCTAGTCCTGCCTTAGCCACCAAAGCCAGATGGATGACATTGGGCCCAGTCACCAGGAGATGGGGAGTTCTAGTCCTGCCTTAGCCACAAAAGCCAGCTGGATGGCTTTGGGCCCAGGCACCAGGAGACGGGGAGTTCTAGTCCTGCCTTAGCCACAAAAGCCAGCTGGATGACATTGGGCCCAATCACCAGGAGACGGGGAGTTCTAGTCCTGCCTTAGCCACCAAAGCCAGATGGATGACATTGGGCCCAATCACCAGGAGATGGGGAGTTCTAGTCCTGCCTTAGCCACGAAAGCCAGCTGGATGGCTTTGGGCCACATCACCAGGAGATGGGGAGTTCTAGTCCTGCCTTAGCCACCAAAGCCAGATGGATGACTTTGGGCCACATCACCAGGAGACGGGGAGTTCTAGTCCTGCCTTAGCCACCAAAGCCAGATGGATGACTTTGGGCCCAGTCACCAGGAGACTGGGAGTTCTAGTCCTGCCTTAGCCACAAAAGCCAGCTGGATGACTTTGGGCCCAGTCACCAGGAGACGGGGAGTTCTAGTCCTGCCTTAGCCACAAAAGCCAGCTGGATGATTTGGGCCCAGTCACCAGGAGACTGGGAGTTCTAGTCCTGCCTTAGCCACAAAAGCCAGCTGGATGACTTTGGGCCCAATCACCAGGAGACGGGGAGTTCTAGTCCTGCCTTAGCCACAAAAGCCAGCTGGATGACTTTGGGCCCAGGCACCAGGAGACTGGGAGTTCTAGTCCTGCCTTAGCCACAAAAGCCAGCTGGATGACTTTGGGCCCAGTCACCAGGAGACTGGGAGTTCTAGTCCTGCCTTAGCCACGAAAGCCAGCTGGATGACTTTGGGCCCAGTCACCAGGAGACGGGGAGTTCTAGTCCTGCCTTAGCCACAAAAGCCAGCTGGATGACTTTGGGCCCAATCACCAGGAGACGGGGAGTTCTAGTCCTGCCTTAGCCACGAAAGCCAGCTGGATGGCTTTGGGCCCAGTCACCAGGAGACGGGGAGTTCTAGTCCTGCCTTAGCCACAAAAGCCACCTGGATGGCTTTGGGCCAATCACCAGGAGACTGGGAGTTCTAGTCCTGCCTTAGCCACAAAAGCCAGCTGGATGACTTTGGGCCAATCACCAGGAGACTGGGAGTTCTAGTCCTGCCTAAGCCACGAAAGCCAGCTGGATGGCTTTGGGCCCAGTCACCAGGAGACGGGGAGTTCTAGTGCTGCCTTAGCCACAAAAGCCAGCTGGATGGCTTTGGGCCAATCACCAGGAGACGGGCAGTTCTAGTCCTGCCTTAGCCATGAAAGCCAGCTGGATGATTTTGGGCCCAATCACCAGGAGACGGGGAGTTCTAGTCCTGCCTTAGCCACGAAAGCCAGCTGGATGACTTTGGGCCAATCACCAGGAGACGGGGAGTTCTAGTCCTGCCTTAGCCATGAAAGCCAGGTGGATGGCTTTGGGCCCAATCACCAGGAGATGGGGAGTTCTAGTCCTGCCTTAGCCACCAAAGCCAGCTGGATGACATTGGGCCAATCACCAGGAGACGGGGAGTTCTAGTCCTGCCTTAGCCACGAAAGCCAGCTGGATGACTTTGGGCCCAATCACCAGGAGATGGGGAGTTCTAGTCCTGCCTTAGCCACGAAAGCCAGCTGGATGGCTTTGGGCCCAATCACCAGGAGACGGGGAGTTCTAGTCCTGCCTTAGCCACCAAAGCCAGCTGGATGACTTTGGGCCAATCACCAGGAGACGGGGAGTTTATTTATTTATTTATTCATTTTATTAAATTTATACCCCGCCCTTCTCCTTGTTAGGACCCAGGGCGGCGCACAGGCATTATATAAAACCATAAATACAATATACATCAATTAAAAATATATTAAATTAATTCACCCGTGCTAAAACCCGTTTATTAAGACCATAATCAAATTATAATTTGTATTTAAAAGTCAGACGCGGGGGGCTATCCTAGGACGGCTTGTTGGAATAAGTACGTCTTAAGACGTTGGCGTAAGAGGCGGAGGTCCGAGGTAGTGCGAAGGTCGGGGGGTAGGTCGTTCCAGAGGGCCGGGCCCGCCACAGAGAAGGCTCTTCCCCTGGGTGTCGCCAGCCGGCATTGCCCGGCCGACGGCACCCGGAGTAGGCCCGCTCTGTGGGAGCGGACCGGACGAAGGGATGTATGGGGCAGCAGGCGGTCTCGTATATAGCTAGGCCCCGAGCCATGGAGCGATTTAAAGATGGTGGTCAACACCTTGAAGCGCACTCGAAAGGCCACAGGCAGCCAGTGCAGCTCGCGCAGGAGAGGTGTTACGTGGGCTTGCCTAGAGGCACCCATAACCACCCACGCGGCCGCATTCTGCACTAACTGCAGCCTTCGAGTGCACCTCAAGGGGAGCCCCATGTAGAGAGCGTTACAGTAATCCAGCCGAGATGTCACGAGCGCTTGAGTGACTGTGCCTTAGTTCTAGTCACGAGCGCTTGAGTGACTGTGACTTAGTTCTAGTCCTGCCTTAGCCACGAAAGCCAGCTGGATGACTTTGGGCCCAATCACCAGGAGAGGGGGAGTTCTAGTCCTGCCTTAGCCACGAAAGCCAGCTGGATGGCTTTGGGCCAATCACCAGGAGACGGGGAGTTCTAGTCCTGCCTTAGCCACGAAAGCCAGCTGGATGACTTTGGGCCAATCACCAGGAGACGGGGAGTTCTAGTCCTGCCTTAGCCACCAAAGCCAGCTGGATGACTTTGGGCCAATCACCAGGAGACGGGGAGTTCTAGTCCTGCCTTAGCCACGAAAGCCAGCTGGATGACTTTGGGCCCAATCACCAGGAGACGGGGAGTTCTAGTCCTGCCTTAGCCACCAAAGCCAGCTGGATGACTTTGGGCCAATCACCAGGAGACGGGGAGTTCTAGTCCTGCCTTAGCCACGAAAGCCAGCTGGATGACTTTGGGCCCAATCACCAGGAGACGGGGAGTTCTAGTCCTGCCTTAGCCACGAAAGCCAGCTGGATGGATTTGGGCCCAATCACCAGGAGACGGGGAGTTCTAGTCCTGCCTTAGCCACGAAAGCCAGCTGGATGGCTTTGGGCCAATCACCAGGAGACGGGGAGTTCTAGTCCTGCCTTAGCCACAAAAGCCAGCTGGATGACTTTGGGCCAATCACCAGGAGACGGGGAGTTCTAGTCCTGCCTTAGCCACCAAAGCCAGATGGATGACATTGGGCCCAGTCACCAGGAGATGGGGAGTTCTAGTCCTGCCTTAGCCACAAAAGCCAGCTGGATGGCTTTGGGCCCAGGCACCAGGAGACGGGGAGTTCTAGTCCTGCCTTAGCCACAAAAGCCAGCTGGATGACATTGGGCCCAATCACCAGGAGACGGGGAGTTCTAGTCCTGCCTTAGCCACCAAAGCCAGATGGATGACATTGGGCCCAATCACCAGGAGATGGGGAGTTCTAGTCCTGCCTTAGCCACGAAAGCCAGCTGGATGGCTTTGGGCCACATCACCAGGAGATGGGGAGTTCTAGTCCTGCCTTAGCCACCAAAGCCAGATGGATGACTTTGGGCCACATCACCAGGAGACGGGGAGTTCTAGTCCTGCCTTAGCCACCAAAGCCAGATGGATGACTTTGGGCCCAGTCACCAGGAGACGGGGAGTTCTAGTCCTGCCTTAGCCACAAAAGCCAGCTGGATGGCTTTGGGCCCAGTCACAGGAGACGGGGAGTTCTAGTCCTGCCTTAGCCACAAAAGCCAGCTGGATGGCTTTGGGCCCAGTCACCAGGAGACGGGGAGTTCTAGTCCTGCCTTAGCCACAAAAGCCAGCTGGATGACTTTGGGCCCAGGCACCAGGAGACGGGGAGTTCTAGTCCTGCCTTAGCCACAAAAGCCAGCTGGATGGCTTTGGGCCCAGGCACCAGGAGACGGGGAGTTCTAGTCCTGCCTTAGCCACAAAAGCCAGCTGGATGGCTTTGGGCCCAGGCACCAGGAGACGGGGAGTTCTAGTCCTGCCTTAGCCACAAAAGCCAGCTGGATGGCTTTGGGCCCAGGCACCAGGAGACGGGGAGTTCTAGTCCTGCCTTAGCCACAAAAGCCAGCTGGATGGCTTTGGGCCCAGTCACCAGGAGACGGGGAGTTCTCGTCCTGCCTTAGCCACAAAAGCCAGCTGGATGGCTTTGGGCCCAGGCACCAGGAGACGGGGAGTTCTAGTCCTGCCTTAACTATGAAAGCCAGCTGGATGGCTTTGGCCCAATCACCAGGAGACGGGGAGTTCTAGTCCTGCCTTAGCCACCAAAGCCAGCTGGATGGCTTTGGGCCACATCACCAGGAGATGGGGAGTTCTAGTCCTGCCTTAGCCACCAAAGCCAGATGGATGAATTTGCGCCCAGGCACCAGGAGACGGGGAGTTCTAGTCCTGCCTTAGCCACGAAAGCCAGCTGGATGGCTTTGGGCCCAGGCACCAGGAGACGGGGAGTTCTAGTCCTGCCTTAGCCACAAAAGCCAGCTGGATGACTTTGGGCCCAATCACCAGGAGACGGGGAGTTCTAGTCCTGCCTTAGCCACAAAAGCCAGCTGGATGACTTTGGGCCCAATCACCAGGAGACGGGGAGTTCTAGTCCTGCCTTAGCCACAAAAGCCAGCTGGATGACTTTGGGCCCAATCACCAGGAGACTGGGAATTCTAGTCCTGCCTTAGCCACAAAAGCCAGCTGGATGGCTTTGGGCCCAATCACCAGGAGACGGGGAGTTCTAGTCCTGCCTTAGCCACGAAAGCCAGCTGGATGACTTTGGGCCCAGGCACCAGGAGACGGGGAGTTCTAGTCCTGCCTTAGCCACAAAAGCCAGCTGGATGGCTTTGGGCCCAGGCACCAGGAGACGGGGAGTTCTAGTCCTGCCTTAGCCACAAAAGCCAGCTGGATGACTTTGGGCCCAATCACCAGGAGACGGGGAGTTCTAGTCCTGCCTTAGCCACCAAAGCCAGATGGATGGCTTTGGGCCCAGGCACCAGGAGACGGGGAGTTCTAGTCCTGCCTTAGCCACAAAAGCCAGCTGGATGACTTTGGGCCACATCACCAGGAGATGGGGAGTTCTAGTCCTGCCTTAGCCACCAAAGCCAGATGGATGACTTTGGGCCCAGGCACCAGGAGACGGGGAGTTCTAGTCCTGCCTTAGCCACCAAAGCCAGATGGATGACTTTGGGCCCAGGCACCAGGAGACTGGGAATTCTAGTCCTGCCTTAGCCACAAAAGCCAGCTGGATGGCTTTGGGCCCAATCACCAGGAGACGGGGAGTTCTAGTCCTGCCTTAGCCACGAAAGCCAGCTGGATGACTTTGGGCCCAGGCACCAGGAGACGGGGAGTTCTAGTCCTGCCTTAGCCACAAAAGCCAGCTGAATGGCTTTGGGCCCAGGCACCAGGAGACGGGGAGTTCTAGTCCTGCCTTAGCCACAAAAGCCAGCTGGATGACTTTGGGCCCAATCACCAGGAGACGGGGAGTTCTAGTCCTGCCTTAGCCACGAAAGCCAGCTGGATGGCTTTGGGCCCAGTCACCAGGAGACTGGGAGTTCTAGTCCTGCCTTAGCCACAAAAGCCAGCTGGATGACTTTGGGCCCAGGCACCAGGAGACGGGGAGTTCTAGTCCTGCCTTAACTATGAAAGCCAGCTGGATGGCTTTGGGCCCAGGCACCAGGAGACGGGGAGTTCTAGTCCTGCCTTAGCCACAAAAGCCAGCTGGATGACTTTGGGCCCAGGCACCAGGAGACGGGGAGTTCTAGTCCTGCCTTAGCCACAAAAGCCAGATGGATGACTTTGGGCCCAATCACCAGGAGACGGGGAGTTCTAGTCCTGCCTTAGCCACGAAAGCCAGCTGGATGACTTTGGGCCAATCACCAGGAGATGGGAAGTTCTAGTCCTGCCTTAGCCACGAAAGCTAGCTGGATGACTTTGGGCCAATCACCAGGAGACGGGGAGTTCTAGTCCTGCCTTAACTATGAAAGCCAGCTGGATGGCTTTGGGCCCAGGCACCAGGAGACGGGGAGTTCTAGTCCTGCCTTAGCCACAAAAGCCAGCTGGATGACTTTGGGCCCAGGCACCAGGAGACGGGGAGTTCTAGTCCTGCCTTAGCCACCAAAGCCAGCTGGATGACTTTGGGCCAATCACCAGGAGACGGGGAGTTCTAGTCCTGCCTTAGCCACGAAAGCCAGCTGGATGACTTTGGGCCCAATCACCAGGAGACGGGGAATTCTAGTCCTGCCTTAGCCACGAAAGCCAGCTGGATGGATTTGGGCCCAATCACCAGGAGACGGGGAGTTCTAGTCCTGCCTTAGCCACGAAAGCCAGCTGGATGGCTTTGGGCCAATCACCAGGAGACGGGGAGTTCTAGTCCTGCCTTAGCCACAAAAGCCAGCTGGATGACTTTGGGCCAATCACCAGGAGACGGGGAGTTCTAGTCCTGCCTTAGCCACCAAAGCCAGATGGATGACATTGGGCCCAGTCACCAGGAGATGGGGAGTTCTAGTCCTGCCTTAGCCACGAAAGCCAGCTGGATGGCTTTGGGCCACATCACCAGGAGACTGGGAGTTCTAGTCCTGCCTTAGCCACCAAAGCCAGATGGATGACTTTGGGCCCAGTCACCAGGAGACTGGGAGTTCTAGTCCTGCCTTAGCCACAAAAGCCAGCTGGATGGCTTTGGGCCCAGGCACCAGGAGACGGGGAGTTCTAGTCCTGCCTTAGCCACAAAAGCCAGCTGGATGACATTGGGCCCAATCACCAGGAGACGGGGAGTTCTAGTCCTGCCTTAGCCACCAAAGCCAGATGGATGACTTTGGGCCACATCACCAGGAGACGGGGAGTTCTAGTCCTGCCTTAGCCACCAAAGCCAGATGGATGACTTTGGGCCCAGTCACCAGGAGACGGGGAGTTCTAGTCCTGCCTTAGCCACAAAAGCCAGCTGGATGGCTTTGGGCCCAATCACCAGGAGACGGGGAGTTCTAGTCCTGCCTTAGCCACAAAAGCCAGCTGGATGGCTTTGGGCCCAGTCACCAGGAGACGGGGAGTTCTAGTCCTGCCTTAGCCACAAAAGCCAGCTGGATGGCTTTGGGCCCAGGCACCAGGAGACGGGGAGTTCTAGTCCTGCCTTAGCCACAAAAGCCAGCTGGATGGCTTTGGGCCCAGGCACCAGGAGACGGGGAGTTCTAGTCCTGCCTTAGCCACCAAAGCCAGATGGATGGCTTTGGGCCCAGGCACCAGGAGACGGGGAGTTCTAGTCCTGCCTTAGCCACAAAAGCCAGCTGGATGACTTTGGGCCACATCACCAGGAGATGGGGAGTTCTAGTCCTGCCTTAGCCACCAAAGCCAGATGGATGACTTTGGGCCCAGGCACCAGGAGACGGGGAGTTCTAGTCCTGCCTTAGCCACCAAAGCCAGATGGATGACTTTGGGCCCAGGCACCAGGAGACTGGGAATTCTAGTCCTGCCTTAGCCACAAAAGCCAGCTGGATGGCTTTGGGCCCAATCACCAGGAGACGGGGAGTTCTAGTCCTGCCTTAGCCACGAAAGCCAGCTGGATGACTTTGGGCCCAGGCACCAGGAGACAGGGAGTTCTAGTCCTGCCTTAGCCACAAAAGCCAGCTGAATGGCTTTGGGCCCAGGCACCAGGAGACGGGGAGTTCTAGTCCTGCCTTAGCCACAAAAGCCAGCTGGATGACTTTGGGCCCAATCACCAGGAGACGGGGAGTTCTAGTCCTGCCTTAGCCACGAAAGCCAGCTGGATGGCTTTGGGCCCAGTCACCAGGAGACTGGGAGTTCTAGTCCTGCCTTAGCCACAAAAGCCAGCTGGATGACTTTGGGCCCAGGCACCAGGAGACGGGGAGTTCTAGTCCTGCCTTAACTATGAAAGCCAGCTGGATGGCTTTGGGCCCAGGCACCAGGAGACGGGGAGTTCTAGTCCTGCCTTAGCCACAAAAGCCAGCTGGATGACTTTGGGCCCAGGCACCAGGAGACGGGGAGTTCTAGTCCTGCCTTAGCCACAAAAGCCAGATGGATGACTTTGGGCCCAATCACCAGGAGACGGGGAGTTCTAGTCCTGCCTTAGCCACGAAAACCAGCTGGATGACTTTGGGCCAATCACCAGGAGATGGGGAGTTCTAGTCCTGCCTTAGCCACGAAAGCTAGCTGGATGACTTTGGGCCAATCACCAGGAGACGGGGAGTTCTAGTCCTGCCTTAACTATGAAAGCCAGCTGGATGGCTTTGGGCCCAGGCACCAGGAGACGGGGAGTTCTAGTCCTGCCTTAGCCACAAAAGCCAGCTGGATGACTTTGGGCCCAGGCACCAGGAGACGGGGAGTTCTAGTCCTGCCTTAGCCACAAAAGCCAGCTGGATGGCTTTGGGCCCAATCACCAGGAGACGGGGAGTTCTAGTCCTGCCTTAGCCACGAAAGCCAGCTGGATGACTTTGGGCCAATCACCAGGAGATGGGGAGTTCTAGTCCTGCCTTAGCCACGAAAGCCAGCTGGATGACTTTGGGCCAATCACCATGAGACGGGGAGTTCTAGTCCTGCCTTAGCCACGAAAGCCAGCTGGATGACTTTGGGCCCAGTCACCAGGAGACGGGGAGTTCTAGTCCTGCCTTAGCCACAAAAGCCAGCTGGATGGCTTTGGGCCCAGGCACCAGGAGACGCTGAGTTCTAGTCCTGCCTTAGCCACAAAAGCCAGCTGGATGGCTTTGGGCCCAGGCACCAGGAGATGGGGAGTTCTAGTCCTGCCTTAGCCACCAAAGCCAGATGGATGACTTTGGGCCCAGGCACCAGGAGACGGGGAGTTCTAGTCCTGCCTTAGCCACAAAAGCCAGCTGGATGGCTTTGGGCCCAGGCACCAGGAGACGGGGAGTTCTAGTCCTGCCTTAGCCACAAAAGCCAGCTGGATGGCTTTGGGCCCAGGCACCAGGAGACGGGGAGTTCTAGTCCTGCCTTAGCCACAAAAGCCAGATGGATGACTTTGGGCCCAATCACCAGGAGACGGGGAGTTCTAGTCCTGCCTTAGCCACGAAAGCCAGCTGGATGACTTTGGGCCAATCACCAGGAGATGGGGAGTTCTAGTCCTGCCTTAGCCACGAAAGCCAGCTGGATGACTTTGGGCCAATCACCAGGAGACGGGGAGTTCTAGTCCTGCCTTAACTATGAAAGCCAGCTGGATGGCTTTGGGCCCAGGCACCAGGAGACGGGGAGTTCTAGTCCTGCCTTAGCCACAAAAGCCAGCTGGATGACTTTGGGCCCAGGCACCAGGAGACGGGGAGTTCTAGTCCTGCCTTAGCCACAAAAGCCAGCTGGATGGGTTTGGGCCCAATCACCAGGAGACGGGGAGTTCTAGTCCTGCCTTAGCCACGAAAGCCAGCTGGATGACTTTGGGCCAATCACCAGGAGATGGGGAGTTCTAGTCCTGCCTTAGCCACGAAAGCCAGCTGGATGACTTTGGGCCAATCACCATGAGACCGGGAGTTCTAGTCCTGCCTTAGCCACGAAAGCCAGCTGGATGACTTTGGGCCCAGTCACCAGGAGACGGGGAGTTCTAGTCCTGCCTTAGCCACAAAAGCCAGCTGGATGGCTTTGGGCCCAGGCACCAGGAGACGGGGAGTTCTAGTCCTGCCTTAGCCACAAAAGCCAGCTGGATGGCTTTGGGCCCAGGCACCAGGAGATGGGGAGTTCTAGTCCTGCCTTAGCCACCAAAGCCAGATGGATGACTTTGGGCCCAGGCACCAGGAGACGGGGAGTTCTAGTCCTGCCTTAGCCACAAAAGCCAGCTGGATGGCTTTGGGCCCAGGCACCAGGAGACGGGGAGTTCTAGTCCTGCCTTAGCCACAAAAGCCAGCTGGATGACTTTGGGCCCAATCACCAGGAGACGGGGAGTTCTAGTCCTGCCTTAGCCACGAAAGCCAGCTGGATGGCTTTGGGCCCAGTCACCAGGAGACTGGGAGTTCTAGTCCTGCCTTAGCCACAAAAGCCAGCTGGATGACTTTGGGCCCAGGCACCAGGAGACGGGGAGTTCTAGTCCTGCCTTAGCCACGAAAGCCAGCTGGATGACTTTGGGCCCAATCACCAGGAGATGGGGAGTTCTAGTCCTGCCTTAGCCACGAAAGCCAGCTGGATGGCTTTGGGTCCAGTCACCAGGAGACTGGGAGTTCTAGTCCTGCCTTAGCCACAAAAGCCACCTGGATGGCTTTGGGCCAATCACCAGGAGACTGGGAGTTCTAGTCCTGCCTTAGCCACAAAAGCCAGCTGGATGACTTTGGGCCCAATCACCAGGAGACGGGGAGTTCTAGTCCTGCCTAAGCCACGAAAGCCAGCTGGATGGCTTTGGGCCCAATCACCAGGAGATGGGGAGTTCTAGTCCTGCCTTAGCCACGAAAGCCAGCTGGATGGCTTTGGGCCAATCACCAGGCGACGGGGAGTTCTAGTCCTGCCTTAGCCACAAAAGCCAGCTGGATGACTTTGGGCCAATCACCAGGAGACGGGGAGTTCTAGTCCTGCCTTAGCCACAAAAGCCAGCTGGATGGCTTTGGGCCCAGGCACCAGGAGACGGGGAGTTCTAGTCCTGCCTTAGCCATGAAAGCCAGCTGGATGACTTTGGGCTAATCACCAGGAGACCGTGAGTTCTAGCCCCTCTTTGATGTGTAAGACATATTTGTCCTCCTGAATTATTTATAGAAATAGTAAAACAAAGAAATTACAAAACCCTAACAGACCCCTAATGAGTTTATTTCATGGCACAATAAGTTTCCCTCTTTTTTATTTTCTCTTTCATTCTTCAATCTGTCCCTTTAAAAAAAAAAAGATTGTACATCTTTTGGTTGGAGAGGAAATAAAACTTAATTAATAGAAGCCTTACTTTTTCAGAATACCCTGGCACCATCTGGGGCTATCTTTGAAAGCACATCCATATCGTTTCCCCTGAAGTGGTAATTAAGGAAAATAAAACCTCTGCCCCAACTTGATCTACAATTTTGCCTGTGAATTATCTTCCTTCTCCAGGAGTATCAATAACAGCTGAGATGGACCGAGTGTTGCTTTGCACCACGAAGGAGGCAGGTAGAATGAAGAGGGAGGACTAACATTATATTAGGCACATTACATAAGTATTATATCAGGACACAACGTCCTTCAAGAAAATATGTGGTGTGGCTGTCTACACTTCTGTAATTAAACCAGAAGTCTGCAGAATGATAAGCAGTTAATAACATAGTGTGGATAAGAAGGAGGGGAGAATTTAAGTGGCAAAATATGAGCAGATCTGATATTCATCTCACAAAAAGTTAAGTTATAAATCAGTGATATGTTTAAGGACAAATCCAACACAGGTAGTCCTCGACTTAAAACAGTTTATTTAGTTACTGTTCAAAGTTACGACAGCATGGGAAAAAAGTGACCTGCAATCGTTTTTCATACAACCATTGCAGCATCCATGATCAGGTGATCAAAATTCAAATGCTTGTTAAGTGTTTCATATTTATAACGATTGCAGCGGCCTGGGGTCACATGATCCCTTTTTGTGACCTTTTGTGACCAGCAAAAGGTTGGTCATATGTTGGTCATAAGTCGAGGACTACTTGTACAGGTAATCCTCAACCTATGATCACAATTGTGGCTCAAATTCCCATTGCTCATCCAGACAGTTTTTAAATTAATCATGTCTGATTTTATGACCTTTTTGTGATGGTTGTTAAATTAATCGCTGCAATTGTTGAGTGGTTTCCCCCATTGACTTTGCTTGACAGAAACTGTCTGAAAAGGTCACAAAAGGTGATCACATGATGTGTCACTAACCAGGGATCCATGGGGATATTGTAACTGTTTAAAGTTTGAGGATTGGCCACAAGTTGAGGACTATCTCAGTGGTCAAAATTTCCATTGCTAACCAAGTTGTTAAATGAGATGCATCCGATTTTATGTCAAAGTTGTTAACTACATCCCTGATGGATCACATGGTCATTAAATGAATCCAGCTTCCTCCCATTGTCTTCGCTTGTGGGAAGCCAAGTGAGAAGGCCCTTAAATGATAATCCCATTATCCCAGATGTTGCAGCAATAATCAATACATGCCGGTAACCAATCATCTGAATCTTGATGATGGGACCGCTGCAATGGTCTTAAGTGTGAGGACTCATTGTAAGTCACTTTTTAAGTGCCATTATAACGCCATCTATATCATCTATTTACCATCTTATCTTATGTATCCATTCATCCACACATAAAATAAGTACTTGAATCTTAATCTGATTTATGATGGTGCCATTCATTCAATTGTGTCGGATTGGTTTTATCTTTAAATTATATTCCAGCTTTCCAATTCTGCTTTCTATCCACTGAAATATTTGACTTTCTAAATCAAGTTTTCTGAAATTTTATTCCAAGTGCCAATGTTGAATCCTAGGCTAAATTCAGTCTCAGACAGCTTGCAAGAAAATGGCATACATTCTCCTAGAAAGCACTGGAGCTTAAATAATCCCATAGAATCAGAGAGAAATGACCTCAACGTGAGACAGAAGAGTCTAAAGCAGTATATTGGAAGACAGGGTAAGCATCTATATAGCCTGGGTTGATTCAGGACCCTGGAGAGCTCCATGTAGAAAGTTGTTGTTCTTGCCAAGGACTTCCCCAAGTAAAATGTGGTATTTCAAAGTGTGGGAACCTGGTTAGAGCCATATTCCATAACTCCTTGGAGATACTCCATTGTATCTTCCCCGAAGCAGCAAAGAAGTGGAACAGACACACAGGGCCACCCAGCCCAACCTACTGCCAAAAACCTCCCCATCTATCAAGTAACTGGCGGCACACCAGGCTGAATACCATCTGTCCACTTCTCTTCCTCCTCTCTGAATGCTGAGTAAGAAGTTACAGGGACCCATTTGAACATCTGGTGCTGCTGTTCTTGCTGGCAAGCCACATCTGAAGGATTTACTCCAAGCACAAAGCAGCGTGTTTCTGTACAATTATTTTCTTCAGCGGGAATTTTAGGAGAGATCAGCCAACAAATGGAATCCAATTTTTATTTACTCTTGTGGGATATTTTTTTATCACAATGTTCTTCCGAGAGAAAAGGCCCAGGAAAATTTGAGAATAAAGGCTGGTTCTTAGAAGCATAACCTGAACGACACAATTCTAAATGATAGGTGCTTGTTACCATCTTCAAATCGCTCCATGGCTCGGGGCCCAGCTACTTGCGGGACCGTCTCCTGCCACATACCTCCCTGCGTCCGATACGCTCCCACAGAGAGGGCCTACTGAGGGTACCAACCGCTGGTCAATGCCGGCTAGCGGTGCCCAGGGGTAGGGCCTTCTCTGTGGCAGGGCCGGCCCTCTGGAACGACCTACCCCCCGAACTTCGCACTATCACGGACCTTCCCCTCTTTCGCCGTTCACGTAAAACATACTTTTTTCAGCAAGCTGGTCTTGCTTAATCGTTTAGACTTTTTTGTTATATAGCTTCTGCCCAATACGTAAATGGACGTTGGGTTTTTAGGGGGAATTTTAGCACAGGCTCCGATTTAATTCTTTTTATCTATTTATTGTATTTTTATCATTGTTGGTTTTAATTTCTTGTGCACCGCCCTGGGTCCATTTCGATGGAGAAGGCGCGGTATATAAATCGAAATAAAGTAAAGTAAAGTAATAGATGGTGGGGCAGGAGGTGGAAAGGGAAGCTGGTATTTTCCTGGTATAAAAATTATTGGGGGGAAAATAAAGTCTGGTTCATTGATTTTGTTATTCCAGGGGCTGTTAGGATTAGTATGTATGGGAAAGACTTTGCCAGGACGTTACACTGTGTCCAATGTTTTAATTTGTGTTCAATAAAACACACACACACTCTCTCTCTGTGAGTGTGTGTGTGTTTTGTGTGTGTGTGTGTGTGTGTGTGTGTATGAATGAAATAATTGGGGGTAAAAGGATATATTAGGATTTAGAGATCAAAGATACACATTGATGGAAAAAGAAATGTGCCACTATGGTTATACCAATCATAGTATGAGCTCTTAGAATGATACCTAAAGGACTTTCAAATTTATCATACCTGAACATCCTAATTTTACACCAACAATATATATATATAACTTGGAACTGCTTATATTCCAAGATTCTACCTTATTAATTTTAAGTCTCGGTTAAGACTTGAATTATTAAGCTTCTACCAGGATTAGACTGGGATCTAATTGTAGATATTCACATTGAATATTCACATATTTATATATTAATACTAGCTGCCTGTGTATTTATTTATCCCAGCCCTCTTTCCATGAATGTAACCATAATTTCTAATGTTGGATTTTCCCCCTTGGCAGAGGGAGTCTCCTTGTGGAGTCCTGTGAAGCCGTTACCTTGGCAACTCCACTGCGCTGTACAGTAGAAGCCATTTTACGACACTATGGTAGAAGCCATTTTAAGGCACAATAGGCTGTATCTAAACAGAACACACACTCCTGAAGGGTGTTAGGGGTGTCTTACCCCCACAATATTTGTTTCCAGAGAGTAAGTCATCTGTGTACCAAACCTGATTGAAATTGCTCAAGGTCTTCCAGAGTTATGCTGGAACCTACACACACACACACACACACAGATAGCCATTTTTATATATATAGAAAACAATATCTATCGATGCTACTTGTTGTGGGGAATGGGCTTATGTTATTCTGATGAGGTTGAGTGTTATTTATTTGTTCATGTGTTTGTTTATTTGTTTATTTACAAATCAAACTTTTAACCAACTCATCTTTTTCATTGAGCTGCGCCAGGCACATCTTAGTGAGAAAATAGAAAAAAGAATATTATATAGGTGGCCTCCAGCCAAACACCATTCATTTAGCGGCTGTTTGAAGTTTTACAATGGTGCTAAAAAAAGGTGACATAACCATTTTTCACACTTATTACCCCATGTAACCTCATGGTCACATGATCAAAATTCAGATGCTTGGCAACTGGCAGGTATTTATGACTGTTGCATGATCCCAGGGTCCCCTTTGGTGACCTTTAAAACTAGCAAAGTCAGTGGGGAAACTAAATTCACTTAACGACCATGTTACTAACTTAAAATCTGCAGTGATTCACTTAATAATTGTGGCAAGAGAGGTCGTAAAATGGAACAAAAATTCACTCAACCTCTATCGTGCTTAGGAACCGAAGCTTTTGGCTCTGTTGAGGTTGCCGTTTGAGGACTAGCTGTATTGCATTGGTAATCTGGGTCAGTAAGGTCAGATGTTAAGACAGCAAGAGGGCAACAGGACTCAGCAACCAGATAAAATTCTGCAAAGAACAACATCCACGGGTAAAACACAAATTGCACACCATTATGCTGTGTAATTATAAATCAGGATCAATGGAGGGGGGGGGGGGACTTAAAGTGAATGTAAACAACATTAACTTGGAACGCTGGAAAAGAATGTATCCACTCAAATATCACTGAACAACAATTAGCAGGTAAAAGGGGATTAATTACCAGAAATAAAATATTTACAGATGTAGAACAGAAGGAGATTTAGAATACAGCAGGGAAAGAGGGAGAGGAGGAAGAAGTAGAAAAAGAGAGAAAGAAGGGAAAAGCAGAAACAGTGAAGTAAGGCTGGTGGGTTAAAAGCAGGGGTCCCCAACCTTTGCAACTTTAAGTCTGAAGGACTTCAGCTCCCAGACTTCTCCAGCCAGCAAAGCTGGGAGCTGAAGTCCTTCAGACTTAAAGTTGCAAAAGTTGGAGACCCCTGGGTTAAAGGACTACCCCCCAAATAAAATGAATCTGCCAAAGGTTTGTTGGTCCTTCACCAGAGAATTTGGCACCTAACTTCCTATGAAGTAGCCACAGCTGGAAACACAGCTGTGTGCCCAGAGTGAGCAATCCTTTAGTGCTTCCCACATGTAGCATTTCAGGATAGTTAAATCTGCAAAGAATAGGGAAACATCTCAACAGAAGTCAGCCTGACCAAGTCAAAAATTCTATGTTGGAAGAAATATCTACCTGGTTTAGTTCCAAGTGGGGAGAAAGACACGGAGGCTGATTGGAAAGATGGTTTATTGACTAACAGGACCATGCAGGTTTCTGGTTCTGGTGCAGCTGAAACACAGTGGAGTAGAGAGAGAGTGCTATTTATACCCTCTTTTGCCCTTGAGCGTCCTGCTCCTGTGGCAAGGGACCTGTCCGCTCCCACAGGGAGGGCCTCCTCAGGGTGCCGTCCGCTGGACAATGCCGGCTGGCGACTCCCAGGGGAAGAGCCTTCTCTGTGGCGGGTCCAGCCCTCTGGAACGACCTGCCCCCCGACCTTCGTACTATCACAGACCTTCGCATCTTCCGTCGAGCATTAAAGACCTATTTTTTTCATGCGGCCGGCCTGGCATAGTTTACAATACAATACAATACAATAGCAGAGTTGGAAGGGACCTTGTAGGTCTTCTAGTCCAACCCCCTGCGTGGGCAGGAACCTTATACCATTTCAGACAAATGGCTATCTAACATCTTCTTAAAGACTTCCAGGGTTAGGGCATTCACAACTGCTGGAGGCAAGCTGTTCCAGAGGTTAATTGTTCTGTCAGGAAATTTCTCCTTAGTTCTAAGTTGCTTCTCTCCTTGATTAGTTTCCACCCATTGCTTCTTGTCCTGCCCCCAGATGCCTTGGAGAATAGCTTGACTCCCTCTTCTTTGTGGCACCCTCTGAGATATCGGAACATTGCTATCATGTCTCCCCTGGTCCTTCTCTTCATCAAACTAGACATACCCAGTTCCTGCAACCGTTCTTCATATGTTTTAGTCTCCAGTCCCCTAATCATCTTGGTTGCTCTTCTCTGCACTCTTTCCAGAGTCTCCACGTCTTTTCTACATCGTGGCGACCAAAACTGGATGCAGTATTCCAAGTGTGGCCTTACCAAGGCATTATACAGTGGCATTAACACTTCACGTGATCTAGATTCTAAAAGTTTGTTTTTACCATTGTTTTAATAGGGTCTTAAATTATTTTAGCACGGGTTAAACCTATTTAATTTAATTTTAAATTTATTCAACTGATTGTATTTATATGTATTTTATCTTTTTTATCATCCCTGTGCACCGCCCTGAGTCCCAAATCGGGAGAGAGGGCGGTATACAAATTAAACAAATTAAATATATTTCTATTGGTTGCTGTAGTCAGACTCCCATGTGGGGGGTCAGTTTGTCTGAATCAAATTTGAAGCTTGCTGGGTGGTACAATGAAGAGGACGTTGTCTGAAATGGTGTTGGACTATTCCTATTGTATTTTCATGGCTTTCCTGCTTTGGATCTTGAGTGAGGGCAGATCCTACCATTCTACCTAATTCTGCCTTTGTTCAAAATATCCTGTCTTGAGTTGATTACCAAATCTACATTTCTAAAAGCTCGCTGTCAGGATTCCAAATAGCATCCAAAAGTAAATCAGAGTCCAAGGCAAAGTATTGCTCAAAGTTTCAATTTATTAAGAGAGACATGTTGATGCACATCTGGGGAAACCCAAATCTGAAAGCTTCCTGGTTTCCCCCACCCAGTTGAAAGTTCAGGATCTTCCACACACACACACACCCCACACACCCACAAGCCCATCCCATGGTCCAATCTCCCACTGCCATGCTGGCCATTCCACCCATCTAATTCCGGTTAGGTGCAGAGGTGCAACGACAAACGATGACCTTGGCTTTCCAGAAAGAATTTTGTTATGGATACATATCCATAACATGGCTCAGGGCCTAGCTACATACGAGACCGCCTCCTGCCCCATACATCCCTTCGACCAATCCGCTCCCATAGAGAGGGCCTTCTCCGGGTGCCGTCACCGGTTAGCGACACCCAGGGGAAGAGCCTTCTCTGTGGTGGGCCCTACCCTCTGGAACGACTTGCCCCCCAAACTATGTAACATCTTGGACCTCCGCCTGTTCCGCCAGCGTCTTAAAACACTTCTGTTCCAACAAGCCGGCCTAGTATAACCCCCGATACTGAGTTTTAACATTGTAAATTTTAATTAGAGATTTTATAAGTTGGTTTTAGCACGGGATTATTATTTAATAGCTTTTAATATGGGTATTTATGTGTATGTTTTGTTTTAAATTGCCTGTGCGCCGCCCTGGGTCCTTTTTAGGAGAAGGGCGGGGTATAAATTGGATTAATAAATAATAATAATAATAATAATAATAATAATAATAATAATAATAATAATAATAATAATAATAATAATAATAATAATAATAATAATAATAATAATAATAATAATAATAATAATAATATCATCTAACTCCGTACAATTCCCCCTCCCATTTTCCTACAATAGAAAAGGCATAGTAGAATAATAGAAAGTGGGATCCACAAGAAAAGTTGGATGCAGGCCTGACACTGACCTCAGCTTAGTACAGTATCTGCTTAAGGGCAGAGAACTGTGGATTTGAGTTTCTGCTTCCTTTAAGATTTCTATTTCTCCTTTAGGGGAAATCTAATAGTCTGCTTTTTTAATATTTCCTAAAATGTTTCATTCCTGTAGGAGAGGGGTGAGTGCTAACTTCATACACTCTCTCCACTTTTCTCCCTTAATTGTAAAGCAGCCAAAGGATAGACTGTACCAGTGGATTTTGAGAATTATTGCTAAACTCCAGTGCCTGCAAGACTGCAAAAGAAATTCCCAGCATGGGCTGATGACCCCCAATTTAGGGGGCAAGCTCTTGACCTTTGGCCTGCTAGAGATCTATTAAGATCTTAGAATAATCACTATGGGGAAAAATATGGATGAGAAGGGAGGATCCATGATGATTCATTCTAGGCGAAAGTATAACTCCATATTCACAAAACGATGTAAAAATACTATACGGATAGTCCTTGACTTACAACAATTCATTTAGCGACTGTTCAAAATTGCATTATCAATGAAAAAGTGACTTTAGACCATTTTACAACTATTGTGGCATCTTCATGGACATGTCAAAATTCAGACAGTTGGCAATTTATGATGGTTTGCAGTGTCCCAGGACCTTCTGACCAGCAAAATCAATGGGGAAGTCAGATTCACTTAACAAACATGTGACTAATTTAACAACTGCAGCGATTCCCTTAGCAACTGTGCCAAGAAAGGATATAAAATGGGACAAAACTCACTGAACAAGTGTCTCATTTAGCACATACATTTTGAGCTCAATTATGGTCGTAAGTCGAGGACTGCCTGCATACTACATTCAAAGGTCAACAAAAAAAATCTATACAAGTAGTCCTCCCCTTATGACCGTAACTGAGCTGGAAATTTATACTGCTAAGCAAAGTGGTTGTTAAGTGAGTTTCGCCACATTTTATGATTTTTTTTGCCACAGCTGCTGTTAAGTGAATCTTGTGGTCGTTAAGCGAATCTGGATTTCCTCATTGACTTTGCTTGGTGGAAACTGGATGGGAAGGTCACAAATGGTAATCACGTGACCCAGGAATGCAGCAACCATGATAAATACATGTTGCACACCCAAATTGTGATCATGTGACCGTGGGAAAACTGCTAAAGTTGTAAGTACGATGACCAGTTATAAGTCAGTTTTTTAATGTCATTTTAACTTCAGTTATTAAATGAATGTCATATAAGAAAGGGCCACCCGTAATTTTAATTTTTTTAAACAACACGCAAACAACACTCGTCTTCCGGGTGCGCTTCAAGGTTCTAGTTATCATCTTTAAAGCGCTCCATGGCTCGGGACCTAGCTATCTGCGGGATCGGATCCTGCCTCATACATCCACACGGCCTATTCGCTCACACAGAGAGGGACTTCTCCGGGTGCCGTCCACTAGACTTTGTCAGCGGGTGACGCCCAGGGGAAGGGCTCTCTCTGTAGCGGGCCCAGCCCTCTGGAACGACCTTCCCCCCGACATTAGAACAACCACAGACCTCCGCTCCTTCCGTCTAAAACTAAAAACATATCTGTTCTGCTTGGCCGGCCTAGGGTAGTCTCCCTTCTATGGGGTTGTTAATAATTTTTAGATGGGGATTTTAGTAATTTTTAACTGGGAATTTTTAGCGCAGGGATATCATTTAATCTGTTTTTATTATGTGTGTATATTTATTGTTTTATTTGCCCTGTGCACTGCTCCGAGTCCCTTCGGGGAGAGGGAGCGGTCAACAAATTAAATTTATTATTATTAAATTTATAATTATTATTAAATATTGGATGCAACAAGCAGAATTCAATGATATAGCAAATGGATTTTCCACTTTCCCAGTGTTGTTATTATCAGATACTTAATTCTTTTCCAGAATCACTCATCCTCCAATTACAGTTATAAATATTTTGTTCTTTTTGTTCATTAGGAAAGGCTTTGAGGCAATTATTTTGCCATCACTCATCTTATTCTTCTTTGCAAATCATATTCCCCCAAAAAAGAACAACAAGCTACTTAAACATAATCCAGTGTTGGAAGAAAATGTTCTTCTGGGTTAAGTTCCAAGAGGGGAGAAAGTCACTAGAAACATGGAGGCTGCTTGGAAAGATGGTTTAATGGCCGACAGGATCACGTGGCTTGAGCTCCTGAGCAGAAAAAGGGCAGAGATGCTGAGAGTCTCTGAGTCTTATGCCCTCTCCTGGGCTTTGAACATCCTGGGGCACAGGAAGTGCATCCTGATTGGTTGCTGTCAGAGGTCATAGCTAGCTCTATAGGTTGTCTATATGCCAAGTTTGTTTGAAACTTGGTGGGTGGTGCAATGAAAGGCAATGAAATGGGGTGGATCTTTGTTACGTAGAATAGACTGGCCCAGGCCTTAATGGCCCGCTAACAAAAGTGGGGCCTGAATTTCTGCTTCTCTGAGTTTCTACTTCTCTTTGAGGGGAAATATATTTTGCCTACAACAAAAACTGTCCCCAAAATTTATGTAAGACTGAATTACTGTATTAAGTGAATTTTGCCCCATATTTTTTGCTATAGTTAAGTGAATCACTCCGGTTGTTAAGTAAGCAACATAGTTGTAAAGTGAGTTTGTCTTCTCCACTGATTTTTGCTTGTCAGAAGGTTACAAAAGTTAATCACAACCCCCAGGATGTTGCAACGGTCATAAATATGAGCTAGTTGCCAAGTGTCTGAATTTGGATCATATTTTTGTGGGGATGCTGCAATGATTGTAAGTGTGAAAAATAGTCATAAGTCACTTTTTTCAGTGCCGTTTAACTTTGAATGGTCACTAAACAAATGGCTGTAAGTCAATGACTCCCTTCATTCAAATATGAACTACAGCTGGTCAATCGGGGTTGGCAAATATGAAAATGTCAAAACTTTGTGCCGTGGAGCCAAAATGAGCTGCTGGCAAAGAATTTTCACTGTTTTTGGAAGCTTTGGGAGAAACTGGTGTAGGAAGTTAAAACCCACTCCTTTCCTAGAAAAAACTGAAATATCCTGGGAAATATTGAAAAGGCAGAATATTATATTTCCCTGGATCAGAAATGGGGAAAGATGTTTTTAGGCAGGAAACAGATTCACTCTTAATAGCCCCCACCTTTGTCATTGGGCCATTAAAAAAGCCTGGACCAGTCCATTCTACATAGCAAAGATCTCCCCCTTCAGCTCCAGGGTGATGGGATTAAGGCATGATAGTGTTAGCCCTTTGCCCATCTCACCAGAGGGCCCCTGGGAAGAAGTGATGCTCAACCAAGCTTGGACTCAAAGCACAGCCTAGAGAGTTGCCCCCGCATGGCCTCCTGGGAGTCTGACAACCAATCAGAATGCAAGTTCAAGATCAAAGGCCAGAGAGGGTATAAAACCAGGGATTTCAGCATCTCTGCCTCTTTTTTTTCTTCTTCACCCAACATCTGGAAGCATCTGGTCCCCCTTTTCCATTCAGGAGCTCCAAGGCATGGGATCCTGTCCACCATTAAACCATCTTTCCAAGCAGCCTCCATGTTTCCAGTGTCTTTTCCCCCACTTGGAACTGAACCCAGAAGGACGTTTCTTCCAACAATACATAACATCAAAGTTCCAATTTCCCCCCCAAGTTAAATCCCAAAGTTTCTGAGTTTCTCTTTATATTCACTTTGAGAATCTTCTGCATTAAGATGTCAATCCTACTCCAATGTTTCCTTGCCAGTTGCAAATATCTGATGGACTCAGCCAGTCAGAGATCGGTGAATGTGCAGTGTGGGTTGTGGCTGACTTCTAAAGGCAAACACATCGAGTACACATGGGAACGCAAAAGCCACTGCAGAAGAGAAGGTAGTAAAGGTCAATGTCACAGCTGTTTTTTTAGGGCCACCAGATGTCCCAGAGATAAATTTGCAATGCAATCACCAGTAGGAAAAACTTCTGCAAAAATAAAAGGACACAGTGTCAGAGCTGTCTTTTTCGTTTGTCCAGAAATGCTCCTCTTCCATAATTCTCCAATTTTAACATTTTGAAAATCTTTGGGTCTTGTTTCTGGAAAGAGTTAAATGTCATAGACGTTTGGTGTTTCAGCAGAATTTAACAGAATAACAAAGTTGGAAAAGACCTTCTACTCTAACCAAGCAGGAAACCCTATAACACTTCAGACAAATGGATATCCAACATCTTCTTTAAAATTTGTAGTTTTGGAGCATCCACAACTTCTGGGGAAAAGTTGTTCCACTGATTAATTGTTCTAACTGTCAGGAAGTTTCTCCTTAGTTCTAAGTTAATTGGGTAGTTTCCACCCATTGCTTCTTGTTCTGCCCTCAGGTGCCTTGGGGAATAGTTGACTCCCTCTTCTTTGTGGCAGCCCCTGAGATATCGGAACGCTGCTATCATGTCTCCCCTGGTCCTTCTTTTCATCAAACTAGACATACCCAGTTCCTGCAACTGTTCTTCCTATGTTTGAGCCTCCAGTCCCCTAATCATCTTTGTTGCTCTTCTCTGCACTCTTTCCAGAGTCTCCACGTCTTTTTTTAATATAGTAATTCTCAATTTATGGCCACAACTGAGCTCCATATTTCAATAGCTAAGCAAGACAGGACAGTTTTGCTCCATTGTAGGACATTTCTTGCCACAGTTGATAAGTGAATCAAGGTTGTTAAATGCATCTGGCTTTCCCATTGCCTTTGGTTGTCAAAAGGATGCAAAATGGGGCTACACGCCCCTGGGATGATTGATGGTTAGATAGAGACAGACGAGTCAAGGACTAGATATAGACAAGTAAGATCTCTCTCTCCCTCCCTCTTTCTCTCTCTCTTCCCTCCCTCTTTCTCTCTCTCCTCCCTCCCTATTTCTCTCCCTCTTTCTCTCTCTCCCCCCCTCTTTCTCTCTCCTCCCTCCCTCTTTCTCTCCCCCCCTCTCTCTATCCCTCTTTCTCTCTCTCTCCCTCTTTCTCTCTTTATCCCCCCTTCCTCCCCCTTTCTCTCTCCCTCCCTCCCTCCTTTATCTCCCCTCCCTCCCTCCCTCTGTCTCTCCCTCTCTCTTTCTCGCTGTCTCTCCCTCCCTCTTTCTCTTTCTATCCCTCCCTCCATCCCTCCTTTCTCTCCACCCTCCCTCTTTCTCTCTCTCTATCCTTCTCCCCTTTCTCTCTCTCTCTCTCCCTCCATCCCTCCTTTCTCTCCTTCTTTTTCTCTCTCTAGCCCTCTCCCCTTCTCTCTCTCTTCTTCCCTCTTTCTCTCTCTCCCTCCCTCTTTCTCTCTCTCTATCCTTCTCCCCTTTCTCTCTCTCTCCCTCCATCCCTCCTTTCTCTCTTTCTTTTTCTCTCTCTAGCCCTCTCCCCTTCTCTCTCTCTTCTTCCCTCTTTCTCTCTCTCCCTCCCTCCCTCCTTTCTCTCCCCCTTCCTTCTTTCTCTCTCTGTTTCTCCCTCCCTCCCTCTTTCCCTCCCTCCCTCCCTCCCTTCTCTCTTCTCCCTCTTTCTCTCTGTGTCTCACCCTTCCTCTTTCTCTCCCTTCTCCTTCCTCCCCCCTCTCTATATAAACAGACCTATTTGTCTGTTTCTAGTCGGCTCTGTGTGTGTGTGTGTGTGTGTGTGTGTGTGTGTGTGTGTGTGTGTGTAGAGAAAGAGGACAGAGAGAGAGGACAGAGAGAGAGGATAGAGAGAGAGGTGGGAGATGACAGATGGTTAGGGAGAGACAGATGAGAGACATGATAAATACGTGATATAGATAGATAGATAGATAGATAGATAGATAGATAGATAGATAGATAGATAGATAGATAGATAGATAAATAGATAGATAGATAGAGATGTCAAAAGAGAGAAAAGACAGAAATCACCTGAGGCACAATGGGCCCTACCTACTCTCTGCTTCAGGTTTCTCTGCTTAGTATTTCAAATCAACTCTTCTGATCCATCAGGTAGATGCGGGGGTGGGATTTGTACTGGACACCACCTCATCCATCTTCTACCTGCCTGACAGCAATATTGATCTCCTAGAAGATGAATATCCCTATCTGAAGAAGCTGGCACCAAGCGGACAAGTGAAATTAGACTGCAGAAATAAATAATCAGAATTAAGGCATGAACTTTAACCTTGAACACTCAGAGACAGGATGGGTAGGAGGCACCTCAAATTTATGTTGGGAATGTGAAAAATCAAAACGGCACTGAAGATGTTACCCAGGCAAATAAGGAAGCCATCTGCAAGGAAGCAACCAGGTTCAGAGAGCACCAAGAACTCCTAACTAGCTTTTTAAACATTTTTTAATATTTTAAAAAGCTAGAAAATTCTGGATTTAGATATATACAATGATTCACGGGATTTCAACAATTAATATGCAACTTGGAACAGAGGTTTTTCTTTTAGGACTGAGGAGCAAAGAGCTGGAAAAAAGTCCCTTTATTTTTGGATTTAATGACTGCAGTGAGATTACAGGTTCCTCGCCTTACAATCACAATTGAGACCCAATTTTTGTCCGAAGTTACCATTTTATTTGCTACAGTTGTTAAGTGAATCACTATATCTGTTAACTCAGTGGTATGGTTGATAAATGGATCAGGTTTCCCTATTGGTTTGCTTACCAGAAAGTTGCAACCATCCAGGGTCACTGCAACCGTCATAAATATGAGTCAGCTTTGTCAAGCATCTGTAGTTTGGTCACATGACCCGGGGAATGGTCATAAGTGTGAAAAATTGTCCTTTTCATTGCTGTTATAGCGTTCATTTCATTGTAAATTGAAGACTGACTGTATGTTCCCTGGAGATCTGAACACAATTAAAGAAGCAAGATATGTTTCTTTCATCGGCATAAGAGAATATTATTCCTGAATGCCATCATTCTGCTAAACAACTAATTCTCACAACACTGTCAAATTATTTACTAAGACTGTAATACTATTATTCTTCTCATCCTTCCTATTACCTATTTCCTCCCAGTTACAACTATAAGCCTGTTTCTTGCATCTTTCAATTTATATTGTTTTATTTGTTTCCTAGTACGTTTTGATTGCTTATTAGTAATCTATGACTATCACTGAGTGTTGTACCTTATGGTTCTTGATGAATGTATTTTTTTTTCTTTTCATGTACACTGAGAGCATCTGCACCAAATACCGATTCCTTGTCCAACTACATTTGGCCAATGAAGAATCCTACTCTACTCTACTCTACTCTACTCTACTCTACTCTACTCTACTCTACTCTACTCTACTCTACTCTACTCTACTCTACTCTACTCTACTCTACTCTACTCTACTCTATTTTCTATTCTATTCTATTCCTACTCTACTCTATTCTATTCTAATTCTAATTCTATTCTATTTCTACTCTAATCTTCTCTATTTTCCTATTCTATTCTATTCCTACTCTACTCTATTCTATTCTAATTCTAATTCTATTCTCTATTCTATTCTATTTCTACTCTAATTTTCTCTATTTTCCTATTCTATTCCATTCCATTCCATTCCATCCCATTCCATTCCATTCTATTCTATTCCTACTCTACTCTATTCTATTCTAATTCTAATTCTATTCTCTATTCTATTCTATTTCTACTCTAATCTTCTCTATTTTCCTATTCTATTCTATTCTATTCTATTCTATTCTATTCTATTCTATTCTATTCTATTCTATTCTATTCTATTCCATTCCATTCCATTCTATTCTATTCCTACTCTACTCTATTCTAATTCTAATTCTATTCTCTATTCTATTCTATTTCTACTCTAATCTTCTCTATTTTCCTATTCTATTCTATCCTATTCTATTCTATTCAGGAAATAATTTAATTTATTGTTTATGTCCCGCTTCAGTTATTTTCCAAAAAATTAGGAGGCAAACATAACTAATAATTTGTTTGGAAGCTTCAGATATCTGAAGGAGTGTTATCCAATGGCTTGAATATTGTGGTTCTGGTTAGACATCAAGAGGAATTTTCTTGATTGCATGACTTGGCAACCAGAGGAACAGACTGCCACAAGAATGGAGAATTTAGAAGAGGTGTTCAAACAGGGCCTGGGTGGTCATCTTACTGCACAAGATGCTGTAATGGAGCCTATCCTGACAGAAGGCTTCATTAGATGACTCTAATATATTCTCCAATTCTAGGGTTCAATCTATATATATAAAAGCCAAATGCCACTCACTCATCACGAAATCTACAGAACCGTAAAGCCTACAAACTTAAAATTTGGTATGTTTGTTCCTCTTGGTTTCTAGGTGCTCACTAAGAAAGGATTTTTCAAAATGACCATCAGATAGATTAGTATTTCTTATGGGTAGTAATTAACATGTTCTGATGCTATGTTCTACTCCCCCTCCCCACCTGAAAAGAATTCTGTTCCAGCTGCCAATTGCCTCACATTCCATTACCTCAGCTCAAAAGGCAGACATTCCACTCTTCACTCAGGAGTGGTCTGAGGCTCCTTACAGTACTAAACGTTGGTACCTCACCTAAATGTCTACGCCTTCCACCTATGGAACTGCTTCTGAACTCAAGGCAGTGGGAGCGATATTCCCTTATGTGTTTCAGTCACCAACCACCACTGAGCCAACGGATTTAACCGGAGCAAACCGGATTTGTCCTGCATTACCTGATCACATAGTTTTGTCGCGAAGCATGGGTATCCAGCTAGTAATTGTATAATTGGATAGGCTTTTGGTTTCAACAATCCCAGGCTTTAAAGGTCAGGCTGAACTGAATTCCCAGTGGTTGGGATGTACACATTTTCAAGTCTGTCTGCTCTTTCATTATATTATGAATTGTTATTTTATATTACCGTATTTTTCTGAGTATAAGATGCACCTTTTTCTACCAAAAAGAGAATGAAAATCTGGGTGTGTCTTATACACTGAATATAGCATTTTCGGCCTCCTAAAACACGCACACACCCCGCACATCCCGTTTTTCGCAAAAATGGACATGCAGAGGTTTTGGGAGGCCTGCAAAGTGCTCTTTGGGGCTGGGTAGAGCAAAAACGAGTGAAAACGGGGCCATTTTTCACAAAAGCAGGTGTTTTTTTGCCCTCCCAAGCCCCTAGGAACAGTCTGTGGGCCTTCCAAACTCTCTGAATGCCTTATTTTGTGCAAAAAAAACCAGGTCCGTTTTGGCAAAAAATGGGCCGTTGTTTGCTCATTTTTGCCTCTCCAGCCCCCAGGAGCACTCTACAGGCCTTTCAAACCCTCTGCATGCCCCATTTTTTGCTCATTTTTGCCCTCCTTGGACCCTAGGAGTACTCTACAATCTCCCAAACCCTCTGCATGCCCCATTTTCATGGAAAATAAGCCTATTTTTCTCCTCCCAAACCCTCCACACTTCACATTTTTGGTTTTAAAGGGCTCCCAAACTCTCTGCCTGCCCCATTTTTCACAAAAAACGGGGTGTGCAGAGGGTTTGGGAGGCCTGCAGAGTCCAAAAACTTTTTTAAAACTTTTTTTACCTCTTCCAAATCTTGGTGTGGCTTATATTCTGGTGCGTCTTATAGTCTGAAAAATACGGTAATTAATTATAGTTCCTTTTTCTTTTTGCCTTTTTCCACAGCTTTGCATTGTGTGAGTTGAGTGCCAAGTGTTTATATAAGCTGGAAAAGAATAAAATAAGTGTTGCATGAGTGATAAGCTGCAATCTACAGGTAGTCCTCAACTTACAACAATTTGTTTAGTGACTGTTCAAAATTACAACAGCTTTGAAAAAGGTAACTTCTCCATGGTAATGTGATCAAAATTCAGACGCTTAGCAACTGATTCATATTTATGACAGTTGCAGTGTCCTGGGGTCCTGTGATCCCTTTTTGTGATTGTCTGACAAAGTCAATGCGGAAGCCAGATTCACTTAACAACGGTATTACTATCTTAACAATTGCAGTGATTCAGTTAACAACTGTGACGAGAAAGTTTGTAAAATAGGGCAAAATTGGCAACAGTCTCACTTAGCAACAAAAATTTGGGGCTCAATTGTGGCCGTAACTCGAGGACAACCTGCATTCATTTGGCAAAGGATTCCTGTTGGCAATTTTACTTCTTCATTGGAACAGAAGCATAATTGATTCATCTCATTTTTTTCAGCCTTAGCAACTTCGGACTTCATCTCCCAGAATTCCCCAGCCAGCAGTTGAAGCTGAAACATGCAGGCTGAGGAATTCTGGGAGTTGAAGTCCAGACATCTTAAAGTTGCTGGAATTGACAAACACTGCTCTAATGGACAAACACTATGCAGATAATCCTCTATTTATGACTTCCTCATTTAACAACAATCTGAAATTATGAAGGCCTTGGAAAAAGTAAGTTGTGACCTGTACTCATACTTACGACCAGTGGTGGGTTTCAAATTTTTTAGAACCTACTCTGTAGGTGTGGTCTATTTTGTGGGCGTGGCTTGGCAGTCATGTGACAGGGTGGGAGTGGCCACCTTTTAAAATGTGGTGAAACTCATTTAACAACGTTCTTGCTTAGCAACCAAAATTTTGGACTCAATTGTGATAATAAATTCTTTCTTTCCTTCCTTCCTTCCTTCCTTCCTTCCTTCCTTCCTTCCTTCCTTCCTTCCTTCCTTCCTTCCTTCCTTCCTTCCTTTCCTTTCCTTTCCTTTCCTTTCTTCCTTCCTTTCCTTTCCTTTCCTTCCCGTTGGGTCACTGGCAGCGGCGGGCCAGATTTACTTCCAGGTACGCCGGTGGAACCCCCTCTCACTGGTTCTCTAAATTTCACCAACCGGCTCTCGCGAGTAGGTGCGAGCCTGCAGAAACCCACCACTGCTTACGACTATCAAAAATTCTTGCGCTACAGTCACATGATTGCAATTCAGCCACTTCTTGCTATGACAGGTGCAATATTTTGCATTCATGTGATTGCAATTTATGACTTTTTTGCCAGTTTCTGGCAAAAAAAAAGACCTTATTGGAGAAGCTGGATTCACTTAAAGATCATGGAGATTCACTTTATAACTTGTAAACATGGTCATAAAATCAGATCTAGTCACATGGTGACTCACCTAACAATTTCCTTGGCAATATAAATGCAACAAAGATGATTAGGGGACTGGAGACTAAAACATATAAAAAATGATTGCTGGAATAAATTGGGTATGTCTACTTCAATGAAAAGAAGGACCAGGGAAGACATGATAGCAGCCTTCCAATATCTCAGGGGTTGCCACAAAGAAGAGGGAGTCAAGCTATTCTCCAAAGCACCTGAGAGCAGAACAAGAAGCAATGGGTGGAAACTAATCCAGGAGAGAAGCAACCTGGAAACTAAGGAGAAATTTTCTGACATTTAGAAGAATTAGTCAGTGGAAACAATTGCCTCCAGAAGTTGTGAATGCCCCAACACAAGTTTTGAAGGAAGAGATTGGACAAACACAGGTTTTCCTCTCTGAACAGTGGGTTGGACTAGAAGACCTCAAAGGTCCCTTCCAATTCTACTGTTCTGTGATTTCAAATCAAGGACTTTTGATATGTTATCGGAAATGAATGCAAATGAAGAGATGGTAGGCTGGGCATTTGGAAGGATCAGCTGCTTTCTCCTAAAATTAGAAATGGAGTTGGGTGGGGGGAGCAGGAATGTAGCTGTGTTGGAGTTGCAGCCCTGGAAACGGGCTTGGCTTGGAGTCAGCAATATTTATTGGAGGATGGGTAAGAGACACAAGGCTCAGGAGGCAGCGCATCGTTATTCTTAGAAAATTAAACCTGTCCGGGGTTTGTTTTGGAAGCATGCTCAGAATCAAAAGCAAAAAGCTGTTGTTAACCTAGAATAAAAATGAAAAAATATTTCGAGCAATCTAGTACAAGGTTGTCCTCGACTTATTTATTTTATTATTAAATTTATATCCCGCCCTTCTCCAAACGGACCCAGGGCGGCGCACAGGAATGTTAAAATACATACAAAACATATAAAATTTAAAAAACTTATTCTAGTAAAACCCTGTGCTAAAAACCGAATTAAAAATCCCAAATTTAAAACTGTCTAATAGTCAATACAGGGGATTACGCTAGGCCGGCTAGATGGAATAAATGTGTCTTCAGACACTTGCGGAAGAGGCAGAGGTCGGAGATGGTGCGGAGTTCAGGAGGTAGGTCGTTCCAGAGGGCTGGCCCCGCCACAGAGAAGGCTCTTCCCCTGAGTGTCGTCAGTCGGCATTGTCCAGCTGACGGCACCCTGAGGAGGCCCTCTCTGTGGGAGCGTATCGGTCTGAGGGATGTATGGGGCAGGAGGCGGTCTCACATATAACTAGGCCCCGAGCCATGGAGCGCTTTAAAGATGGTTGTCAAGACCTTGAAGCGCACCCGAAAGACCACAGGAAGCCAGTGCAGCTCGGGCAGGATAGGTGTTATGTGGGAGTGTCTAGGTGCTCCCGTAATCACCCGCGCGGCTGTGTTCTGGACTAGCTGCAGCTTTTGGGTGCACCTCAAGGGAAGCCCCATGTAGAGAGCATTACAGTAGTCGAGTCGAGAGGTGACGAGTGCTTGAGTGACTGTGCGTAAGGCACCCCGGTCCTTTAAAGGGCGCAATTGGCGCATCAGGCGTACCTGATGGAACGCCTCCCTGGCCACGGCTGCCACATGATCTTCCATAGACAGCCGGGAATCCAGGAGGACACCCAAATTGCGCGCCCTCTCCACGGGGGCCGGTGTTTTGCCCCCAATGGCCAGAGTTGGAATAATCTGGCTGAACCGGGGCGCCGGAAGCCACAGCCACTCAGTCTTGGATGGGTTGAGCTTGAGTTTGTTACCACCCATCCAGATCCGTACGGCCTCCAAGCACCGGGACATAACCTCGACGGCATCGTTGGGGTGGTCTGGGGTGGATATGTACAACTGAGTATCATCAGCGTACAGATGATATCCCACCCCAAAACCACGGATGATCTCACCCAGCGGCTTCATATATGTGTTGAACAGTAGGGGCGAGAGGACCGACTCCTGAGGAACCCCACATATGAGGGGCCTCGAGGCCGACCTCTGCCCCCCTGCCAACACATATTGCGACCGACCAGAGAGGTAGGACGAGAACCACCGCAAAACGGTGCCTCCCAACCCCAACCCCCCCAGTCGGCGCAATAGGATACCATGGCCGATGGTATCAAAAGCCGCTGAGAGGTCTAATAAGACTAGGATAGAGGAATATCCTCTATCCCGCGCCCTCCAGAGATCATCAACCAACGCGACCAATGCCGTCTCAGTGCTGTGCCCGGGTCAGAAGCCGGACAGGCGCGGGTCTAGATAATCAACTTCCTCCAAGTGTCGCGGAAATTGTTGAGCCACCACACTCTCAACAACCTTCACTAAAAAGTGGAGGTTGGAGACGGGACGATAGTTCTCTAATAATGCTGGATCCAGGGACGGCTTCTTGAGGAGGGGCCTTACTACCACCTCTTTCAAGACGGCAGGAAAGGACCCCTCACTCAAAGATGTGTTGACAATGCCCTGGAGCCAGCCTCGTGTCGTCTCCCAGGATGCCAGTACAAGCCAGGAGGGACACGGGTCCAATAAACATGTGGTAGCCCTAAGTCTCTTTGACAACTTGTCCATATCCTCGGTGGTAACAAAATCAAACTCCTCCCAAGATGGTGTCACAAGAACAGCCTCGGCCCGCTCGACTGGACCACTGTCGATGGAGGGTAGCTAGTTCCGAATCCGAGTGATTTTCTCCTGCAGATAAATCCCAAATTCCTCTGCTCGACCCTGTAAAGGGGCTTCCCGCGGCCTCTGTTGAAGGAGGGAGCGGGTCACCCCAAACAGGGCGGCAGGGCGGTTATCTGCGGATGCAATAAGAGTGGCACAATACTCACGTTTGGCCACTCTTATCGCCACTAAGTAAGTCCTAATATGGTCTCTCACTAGTGTTCGGTCAGCTTCGGAGTGAGAAGATCTCCATCTGCTCTCTAGGCGTCTCTTGTGGCGCTTCATCTCCCTGAGCCCCTCGGTAAACCAAGGAGCCCAGGTGGTTCGTCGCCGCAAGAGAGGCTGCAAGGGCGCGACTCGGTCCAAGGCCCCCATGGCCACACTTAACCATGCGGCCACTAGGTCCTCAGTCGAGTCATGGGGCAAGTCCACAGGAATTGGCCCAAGCTCCCTTTGGAACGTTATCGGATCCATCAGGAGCCTGGGGCGGAACCATATCGGAATGTCCGGTTCCGCCTCCCCGCAGTGAGGTGCGGCGATCAGAAAGTTGAGTCGAAGGAGAGCGTGATCTGTCCATGACAGGGGTGTGATGACTAGATCCCCTATTCCCAGATCACTACTCCACTGTCCCAAGACGAAGATTAGATCCAGGGTGTGTCCGCCCTCGTGGGTAGGGCCTACAACTATTACGGCCACAACTGACCGTTGCTGTGAAATTTTGCCCAGTTTTACAATTGCACCCATTACTAAGTGAAACACTGCAGTTTTTAAGTTAGTAACATGGCTGTTAAGAGAGTCTGGCTTCCGCATTGACTTTCCTTGCAAAGGGGAAATCATATCATCCCAGGACACTGCAGCTGTCATAAAAATGAATCCGTTGCCAAGTGTGCAAATTCTCATCACATGACCATGGGAATGCTGAAATTTATAGTGCCTTGGTAAGACCACACATGGAATAAAACATCCAGTTTTGATCATCACCACGATGTAGAAAAGATGTGGAGATCTAGAAAGAGTGCAGAGAAGAGCAACAAAGAGGATGAGGGGACTGAAGGCTCAAACAGATGAAGAACGGTTGCAGGAACTGGGTAGGTCTAGTTTGATGAAAAGAGGGACTTGGAGTGACATGATAACAAAGATGGAGGGGGACAGAGAAAGGAGGAGGGAGGTAGAGAAAGAGAGAGGGAGAGAAAAAGAAAGGGGAGAGGGATAGAGAGAGAGAAAGAGGGAGGAGAGTAGGAGGGATGGATGGAGGGATAGAAAGAGAAAGAGAGGGAGAGACAGAGAGAAATGGTGGGGGAGAGAAAGAGAGAGGGAGAGAAAGAGGGAGGGAGGGAGAGAGAAAGAGGGAGGAAGGGGAAGAGAAAGAGGGAGAGGGATAGAGAGAAAGAGGGAGGGGGAGAAAGAGGGAGGGAGGGGGAGAGAAAGAGAGAAAGAGGGAGAGGGATAGAGAGAGAGAAAGAGGGAGGGAGAGAAAGGGAGAGAATGGAGGGAGGGAGGAGAGAGAGAAAGAGGGAGGGAGAGAGAGAAAGAGGGAGGGATGGGGAGAGAAAGAGAGGGAGAGAAAGAGGGAGGGAGGGGAGAGAGAAAGAGGGAGGGAGAGAAAGAGGGAGGGAGGGGGAGAGAAAGAGAGAAAGAGGGAGAGGGATAGAGAGAGAGAGAGAGGGAGGGAGAGAAAGGGAGAGAAGGAGGAGAGAGAAAGAGGGAGGGAGAGAGAGAAAGAGGGAGGGAGGGGGAGAGAAAGAGAGGGAGAGAAAGAGGGAGGGAGGGGAGAGAGAAAGAGGGAGGGAGGGAGAGAAAGAGGGAGGGAGGGGGAGAGAAAGAGAGAAAGAGGGAGAGGGATAGAGAGAGAGAAAGAGGGAGGGAGAGAAAGGGAGAGAAGGAGGAGAGAGAAAGAGGGAGGGAGAGAGAGAAAGAGGGAGGGAGGGGGAGAGAAAGAGAGGGAGAGAAAGAGGGAGGGAGGAGAGAGAGAAAGAGGGATCGAGAGAGTGAAAGAGGGAGGGAGGGGGAGAGAAAGAGAGGGAGAGAAAGAGGGAGGGAGGGGAGTGAAAGGAGGAAGGAGGGAGGGGGAGAGAATGGAGGGAGGGAGGGAGAGAGTGAAAGGGGGAGGAAGGGGAAGAGAAAGAGAGAAAGAGGGAGAGAGATAGAAAGAGGGAGGGGGAGAAAGAGGGAGGGAGGGGGAGAAAGAGAAATAGGGAGAGGGATAGAGAGAGAAAAGAGGGAGGGGGAGAAAGAGGGAGGGAGGGGGAGAGAAAGAGAAAAAGAGGGAGAGGGATTGAGAGAGAGAAAGAGGGAGGGAGAGAAAGGGAGAGAATGGAGGGAGGGAGGAGAGAGAGAAAGAGGGAGGGAGGAGATAGAGAAAGATGGAGAGGGATAGAGAGAGAGGGGGGGAGAGAAAGAGGGAGGGAGGAGAGAGAGAAAGAGGGAGGGAGAGAGAGAGAAAAGGAGGGAGGGAGAGAGAGAGAGAGATCTTACTTGTCTATATCTAGTCCTTGACTCGTCTGTCTCTGTCTAACCATCAATCATCCCAGGGGCGTGTAGTCCCATTTTGCATCCTTTTGACAACCAAAGGCAATGGGAAAGCCAGATGCAT
The DNA here is from genome assembly GCA_039707465.1 of Rhabdophis nuchalis. Classification (NCBI taxonomy): domain Eukaryota; kingdom Metazoa; phylum Chordata; class Lepidosauria; order Squamata; family Natricidae; genus Rhabdophis; species Rhabdophis nuchalis. The sequence goes on along the minus strand of CM077647.1, from coordinate 8,804,508 downwards.
TTAACAACCTTGATTCACTTATCAACTGTGGCAAGAAATTTCCTACAATGGAGCAAAACTATCTTGTCTTGCTTAGCTATTGAAATATGGAGCTCAGTTGTGGCCATAAATTGAGAATGACTATATTAAAAAAAGACGTGGAGACTCTAGAAAGAGTACAGAGAAGAGCAACAAAGATGATTAGGGGACTGGAGGCTCAAACATAGGAAGAACGGTTGCAGGAACTGAGTATGTCTAGTTTGATGAAAAGAAGGACCAGGGGAGACAGGATAGCAGTCTTCCAATATCTCAGGGGTTGCCCCAAAAAAGAGGGAGTCAAGCTATTCTCCAAGGCACCTGGGGGCAGGACAAGAAGCAATGGGTGGAAACTAATCAAGGAGAGAAGCAACTTAAAACTAAGGAGAAATTTCCTGACAGTGAGAACAATCAATCAGTGGAATGACTTACCTCCAGAAATTTGGGGTGCTCCAACGCTTGAGGCTTTTAAGAAGAGTTTGGACAACCATTTGTCTGCAATGATATAATGTTTCCTGCCTGAGCAGGAGGTTGGACTAGGAGACCTCCAAGGCAGGACTGAAATTCAGTCACTTCTGACCAATTCTGGAGAACCAGTAGCAGAAATTTTGAGTAGTTTGGAGAACCGGTAAACACCACCTATGGCTGGCCCCGCCCCCATCTATTCTCTGCCTCCCGAGTCCCAGCTGATCAGAAGGCAATGGGAATTTTGCAGTATCCTTCCCCTGCCACGCCCGCCAAGCCACGCCCAAAGAAACGGCAGTTAAAAAAAATGAATTTCACCACTGCTCCAAGGTCCCTTCCAATTCTGTTATTATATTCTGCTCTGTGTTTTAATATGTATGACACTGCATTTTGCAGTGTCTGGGTCCTAACAAGGAGAAGGGCGGGGTATAAATTTAATAAAATAAAATAATAAATATTGGAAAACCTGTCTCATCTGAGTGCTAAGGAGCTAGACGGAGTAAAGAGACTTGGGTTTGATTGGGACAGAATCCCTCCCTCTCAACCCCAAAATTTGGGGTCGTGAGGAAAGGCTGGACTGGAGTGGGAGACCCCTTCAGCCAAGAAAAAAAGGCTCCTTTTCATTTCATTTTTTTTCCATTTTATTAAATTTATATACCGCCCCATTCTCCCAAAAAGGGACTCGGGGCGGTGCACAGGAAAATAAAACCACACATATACTTAAAAACCGGTAATAAATATATCATAAATATTAAAAACTTATTAAATTAACCCAACCTGTGCTAAAACCAATTAAAACCCCAATAAAATCTAATTCAATTTAAAAACCAGTCGATGTTCTCAGAGGATTAGGCCAGGCCAGATAAGCGAAAAAAGTGTGTTTTTAGTTGTTGACGGAAGAGGTGGAGGTCTGTGATATTCCTAAGATCGGGGGGTAGATCGTTCCAGAGGGCAGGGCCCACCACAGAGAAGGCCCTTCCTCTGGGCGTCACGAGCCGGCATTGCCTGACCATTGGCACCCAGAGCAGACCCTCTCTGTGGGAGTGGATCGGCCGGAAGGATGTATGGGGTAGGAGGCGGTCTCGCAAATAACTAGGACCCGTGCCATGGAGCACTTTGAAGATGATAATCAACACCTTGAAGCGCCTTGAAGCTCCTGAGTGAGCCTTGTGGGCCAATGCTTATCTTTCAACCCAGCCTACCTTGCAGGGTTTCTGTGGCAGGAGAAAACTGAACGGTCCTGGCTGCCCCCTTGAGCTCCTGAAAGAAACCCAGGATTTAAATCCGGCAAACTATCCCATTCACATCGCAGCTTGGATCAACAAACTTTGCAATGTCCATAAATATGGAGAGGAATCCAGAGCAGTGGTGGGTTGCTTCTGCAAATGTGCTGGCCAATTTTCATTGCTCTGCGCATGCGCGCATAGTGTGCATCAAGCACATGCATGACACACCCAGGAGCAAACCAGCAGCATTGACTACCGGAACCCACTCCTGATCCAGAGGTGGTATTCGGCCAGTTCGCACCAGTTCAGGCGAACCAGTAGTGGGGGTGGCGTGAGGCTCCGCCCACCCATCCAGACATCATCATGGACCTTCTGCACATGCCCAGATGTGCCCAGGTGGGTGCGCGCCCGCTACCAAACCGGTAGTGAAGATAAGAGGATGCCATTACTGGTATCTGATAAAAACAGAGGCTCCCACCATCTTGACTTTTTTGACTTACCTTGGTGGACGACCCTGGCCTGGAAAACATGAAGGAAGCAACCCAGCTGTCCCCCAACTCAAGTAAAGATGTATTTTCCTGAGCAGCACGTATGAAGTGGGAATGAAATATTATGAATATTAACAGCTATAATTTGATGCAGCACCAACACGGACCCTTCGCACGGTCACTCATGCCCTTGTGACATCCCGTCTAGACTACTGTAATGCTCTCTACATGGGGCTTCCCTTGAGGTGCACCCGGAGACTGCAGCTAGTCCAGAATGCGGCCGCGCGGACAATTCTGGGTGCCCCTAGGCATTTCCACGTAACACCGCTCCTGCACGAGCTGCACTGGCTGCCTGTGGTCTTTCGGGTGCGCTTCAATGTGCTGACTACCATCTTAAAAGCGCTCCATCGCACGGGACCTAGCTATCTGCGAGATCGCATCCTACCCCATACATCCCTCCGACCGATCCACTTCCACAGAGAGGAACTTCTCCGGGTGCCGTCCACTAGGCAACGCCCAGGGGAAGGGCCTTCTCTGTGGTGGGCCCAACCCTCTGGAACGACCTACCCCCTGACCTCAGAACAACCACGGACCTCCGCGCCTTCCGACAAAAGCTCAAGACTTATCTTTTCCAACAGGCCGGCCTGGCCTAACCTACCTTCCAGCCTTTTTAGTCTGAACATCTAAATTGTTTTAATTGGGTTTTTAAGGGGTTTAGTTTTTAGGATTTTAGGTTTTTTAGCACAGGGATAAATTGTTTAATTTGATTTTATATATTTATGATGTATCTATGTTTGTACGTTTTTAATTCCCCTGTGCACCGCTCTGAGTCTATTATTATTATTATTATTATTATTATTATTATTATTATTATTATTATTATTATTATTATTATTATTATTATTATTATTATTATTATTATTATTATTATTATAACATCCCGAAGTTTTCAATGATGCAGCACATAAATAGAGTTCCCTCACTCCATGTTTGGAAAAAAAAGAGGTGCTCAAATATTTACTATTTAAAATCATATTTTTTAAAAAATAAAACATTTGGCACTTCCAAGATGAAAATAGAGCAGGCAGTGGTGGTAGCTGCATTAATTCCCTCCTTCACTGTGGCACAAAGGAAGCTGTCAAAGGAACAGACAGATAGATAAGAGACAGGGAAGCCCACACCTGCACAGTGGGTGGGAGGAAAGCCAGATTCTGCAAACAGCTGTAAAGGCAACCCAGCTGCCGAGTACTCAAAATGCAATCATGTAATGTGTTGGTGTGTGTGTATCAGATGAAAGGCTCTAAAGTCTGCTTCCGGTTTGCTTTGTGCACGCATGGGAACTTTCTATAATCTGCCCTGTTTAATCAACAGTCATAAAACATAGTCTGAGTGGTGAGTTCACCACCCCCCATTTTTTGCAAAATGTCCCTTTCAGTCATCAATCAATGTAGATCATTTCTTTTCTCTAATCAAAGGAGTGTTAATACCACTTTATAATGCCTTGGGAAGGCCATACTTGGAATACTGCATTCAGTTTTGGTCGCCACGATGTAGAAAAGACATGGAGACTCTAGAAAGAGTGCAGAGAAGAGACACAAAGAGGATGAGGGGACTGGAGGCTAAAACATATGAAGAACGGTTGCAGGAACTGGGTATGTCTAGTTTAATGAAAAGAAGGACTAGGGGAGACATGATAGCAGTCTTCCAATATCTCAGAGGGTGCCATAAAGAAGAGGGAGTCAAACTATTCTCCAAAGCACCAGATGGCAGAACAAGAAGCAATGGGTGGAAACTAATCAAGGAGAGAAGCAACTTAGAACTGAGGAAAAATTTCCTGACAGTGAGAACAATGAATCAGTGGAACAGAAGTTGCCTCCAGAAGTTGTGAATGCCCCAACCCTGGAAGTCTTTAAGAAGATGTTGGATAGCCATTTGTCTGAAATGATATAAGGTTCCTGCCTACGCAGGGGGTTGGACTAGAAGACCTCCAAGGTCCCCTCCAACTCTGCTATTGTATTATTGTATTTTAAGTCAGTTTATCCAACAACCTCATCAACCATTCCCCTACTGTGGGGCTGTGTCGAATTTTTCCTTCGCAAGATATGTAGTAGGGTAATCAACTACAGGTAGCCCTCAACTTAACCATCATGGTAGAGCCTGTTTATTACAGTCATAAGTTATGACCGCTGTAAAGTTCAACCCAGTTTTATGGTCTTACTAGCTAATAACCCAGCGCTGCCGGGTATTTATTTATTCCAACCCTCCTTTCTGCTGCAATTTCTAATGTTGGATTTCCCCCCTTTTCCAGAGGGAGCCCCCTTGTGGAATACTGTGAACCCATTACCATGGCAACTCCACAGCACTGTACAGTAGAAGCTATTTTACAGCAGTGCAGTAAAAGCCGTTTTAAGGCACAACAGGCTGTATCTTAACAGAACACAGACCCCGAGGGCTGTTAGGGTGTCTTACCCCCGCAGTATTGTTTTTCCAGAGAGTATGTTATCTGTGTACCAAGTTTGGTTGAAATTGCTCAAAGCGTTCTAGAGTTATGCTGGAAAATACACACACACACACACACACACACAGCCATTTATATATATGTATAAATTTTGAACTTTGGAGCCAGGCCATAAATACGTTTTGTGGCGGTCCATTGTAACTTTGAACTGACCATACAACAAGAACTATGTGCACAGATATTTACAATCACTTGTTTCGTGACCATTCGAAGTGACAACAGCAATTTAAAAAAGAGACATTACCAGTTTTCACACTTAGTGACCATTGCAGCATCCCCACAGTCACTTGATCAAAATTTGGGCACTTGGCAAATGGCATGTATTTATGTCCTGCAATACAATACAATAACAGAGTTGGAAGGTACCTTGGAGGTCTTCTAGTCCAACCCCCTACCTAGGCAGGAAGCCCTATACCATTTCAGACAAATGGCTATCCAACATCTTCTTAAAGACTTCCAGTGTTGGAGCATTCACAACTTCTGGAGGCAACTTCTGTTCCACTGATTAATTGTCCTAACTGTCAGGAAGTTTCTCCTCAGTTCTAAGTTGCTTCTCTCCTTGATTAGTTTCCACCCATTGCTTCTTGTTCTACCCTCAGGGGCCTTGGAGAATAGTTTGACTCCCTCTTCTTTGTGGCACCCTCTGAGATATTGGAAGACTTCTATCCTGTCTTTTCATTAAACTAGACATACCCAGTTCCTGCAACTGTTCTTCACGTTTTAGCTTTCAGTCTCCTAATCCTCTTTGTTGCTCTTCTCTGCACTCTTTCTACAGTCTCAGCATCTTTTCTACATCGTGGTGACCAAAACGGGATGCAAATATTCCAAGTGTGGCCTTACCAAAGCATTATGTGGCCTTACCAAGGCTCACCGTTGGTAAACTTCCTGCCAGCTTCCAAGAAGCAAAGGCAGCTTGAAGTTTGAAGTTTATTTAATAGTAATAATAATAATAATAATAATAATAATAATAATAATAATAATAATAATAATAATAATAATAATAATAATAATAATAATAATAATTTAATACTTATAAACCGCTCCCTCTCCCCATGGGGACTCGGGGCGGTGCACAGGTAGAATAAAAACAATAAATACATACAAACATTCCTTAAAAACAAATTAAAACTAACCTGCGCTAAAATTTCCCATTAAAACTGAACTATACTAAAACTACCCAGTAAAACCTCAAAGACAGAGAGACTATCCTAGGCCGGCCAGACAGAAAAGATGAGTTTTTAATTTAAGACGGAAGGAGCGGAGGTCCGTGGTCGTCCTAATATCGGGGGGAAGGTCAGTCCAGAGGGCCGGGCCCGCCACAGAGATAGCCCTTCCCCTGGGTGTCGCCCGCTGACAGTGTCTAGTGGACGGCACCCGGAGAAGTCCCTCTCTGTGGGAGCGAATCGGCCGTGAGGATGTATGAGGCAGGATCCGATCCCGCAGGTAGCTAGGTCCCGAGCCATGGAGCGCTTTAAAGATGATAATTAACACCTTGAAGCGCACCCGAAAGATGACAGGTAGCCAGTGCAGCTCGCGCAAGAGCGGTGTTACATGGGTGAACCTGGCGGTTCCCATAATTGCTCGCGCGGCTGCGTTCTGGACTAGCTGAAGCCTTCGGGTGGACCTCAAGGGGAGAGAGAGTTACAATAGTCCAGTCGGGATGTCAAGAGCGCATGAGTGACTGTGCGAAGGGCGTCCCGATCCAATAGGGGGCGCAATTGGCGAACCAGGCGAACCTTGTAAAACGCCCTCCTGGCCACGGCTGTCATTTGATCTTCCATGGACAGCCGGGCATCCAGGAGGACACCCAAATTGCGCGCCCCATCCACAGGGGCAAGATGTTTGCCCCCTATGGCCAGCGATGGAGTGAGCTGGTTGAATCGGGCAGCCGGAAACCACAGCCACTCGGTCTTGGTCGGGTTGAGCCTGAGTCCGTTACTTCCCATCCAGATCCGCACGGCTTCCAGGCACTGGCACATCACCGCTACGGCATCGTTGGGGTGGTTTGGGGTAGATATATACAACTGAGTATCATCAGCGTATAGATGGTACTCTACCCCAAAACCACGGATGATCTCACCCAGCGGCTTCATGTATGTGTTAAACAGGAGAGGCGAGAGGACCGACCCCTGAGGCACCCCACATGTGAGTGGTCTCGAGGTCGACCTCTGCCCCCCTGCCAACACAAATTGCGATCGGCCAGAGAGGTAGGAGGAGAACCACCGTAAAACGGTGTCTCCCACCCCCAACTCCCCCAGCCGATGCAATAGGATACCATGGTCGATGGTATCGAAAGCCGCCGAGAGGTCTAATAGGAGCAGGATGGAGGAACAACCCCCATCTCTGGCCCTCCAGAGATCATCAACCAACGCGACCAATGCCGTCTCGGTGCTATGCCCGGGCGGAAAGCCGGACTGGCGCGGATCTAGATAGTCAACTTCCTCCAGGTGACGGGGAAACTGTTGTGCCACCACACTCTCAACAACCTTAGCCAAAAAGGGAAGGTTGGAGACTGGACAGTAGTTGTTTAAAAGAGCTGGATCCAAAGAGGGCTTCTTAAGGAGGGGCCTCACCATAGCCTCTTTTAGGGAAGCAGGCAAGGAACCCTCACTTAAGGATGCGTTGACAACCTCTTGGAGCCAGCCTCGTGTCACCTCCCAGGATGCCAGTACAAGCCAGGAGGGACACGGGTGCAATAAACATGTGGTGGCTCGCAGTCGCCCACGTAACCTGTCCATATCTTCGGAAGTAACGGAGTCAAACTCCTCCCAAACAAGATCTGTCTCGTGGCATCTCACTAAGCCATCAATGGAGGGTAGCCCGTTCTGTATCTGAACGGTTTTCTCCTGCAGAAAAATTACAAATTCCTCTGCTCTACCCTGTAGCGGGGCTTCCCGCACCCTTTGTTGAAGCAGGGAGCGGGTCACCCTAAACAGGGCGGCAGGGCGGTTTTCTGCGGATGCTATGAGAGTAGCACAATGATGGCGTTTGGCCACTCTCAGCGCCACAATGTAAGTCCGTAAATGGGCTCTTACCTGTGTCCGGTCAGATTCAGATCGGGAAGACCTCCATCTTCTCTCTAGGCATCTCTTGCGGCGTTTCATCACCCGCAGCTCCTCGGTAAACCAAGGAGCCAGGGTGGTTCGCCACCGCAAGAGAGGCCGCAAGGGCGCGACCCGATCCAAGGCTCCCATGGCCGCACTATTCCATGCGGCCGTGAGGTCCTCCATCGGGGCATGGGTCAGGGGTACAGGAAATGGCCCAAGCGCCGTCTGGAACCCATCCGGGTCCATCAGGCGTCTGGGGCGGTACCAGATTGGAGACTCTGGTTCCGCCTCCCCGTGGAGGGGAGCAGCGGTCGGAAAGTCGAGCCGGAGAAGTGAGTGGTCTGACCATGACAAGGGCGTGATGACTATATCCCCTATACCCAGATCACTCTTCCATTGGCCTGAGACAAAGATGAGATCCGGCGTATGTCCACCCTCGTGAGTGGGGCCTTGAATTAATTGGGTCAGGTCCATGGCCGTCATGGAAGCCATGAACTCCCGAGCTACCTCGGATGATTCGCCCAACGATGGCAGATTAAAGTCCCCCATGACTAAAAGTCTGGGGGTCTCAACTGCCACCGTAGCGATCACCTCCAGGAGCTCGGGCAGGGCTGCTGCTACATAGCGGGGAGACAGGTATACAACCAGCAAGCCCAACTGCCTCCCTAGGCCCCACTTCACGCAGAGGGACTCACAGCCGGTAGTCTGTGGCACAATGGTCTCTCTCGGCTCAAGACCTTCCTTTGATTTCTATAAACATCAAGCTTCACTTAACAACTACATGATTCCCTTAACAACTGCAGTGATTCCCTTAACAAGAGTAGAATAGAGCAGGACAGAAGAGACTAGAACAACAGCTTGTCCAGAATGCAGCCGTGCGGGCAGTTATGGGAACCTCCAGGTTCTCCCATGTAACACCACTCCTGCGCGAGCTTCAATGGCTGCCTGTCGTCTTTCGGGTGCGCTTCAAGGTGCTGGTCACCATCTTCAAAGCGCTCCATGGCACGGGACCTAGCTATCTGCGGGATCGCATCCTGCCCCATACATCCCTGCGGCCGATTCGCTCCCACAGAGAGGGACTTCTCCGGGTGCCGTCCACTAGGCTATGCCAGCGGGCGATGCCCAGGGGAAGGGCCTTCTCTGTGGCGGGCCCAGCCCTCTGGAACGACCTTCCCCCCGTAATTAGAACAACTACGGACCTCCGCTCCTTCCGTCAAAAACTAAAAACACACTTCTGCTTGGCCGGCCTGGGGTAATCGAACTGTTTTATTAGGATTTTTTAGGGGTTTAGTTTTAGTTGGTTTGGGATTTTAGTGCAGGGTTTAAGTTCAATTCATTTTAATATTGTATTTATTGTGGTTTTATACATGTATTTTTAAATTCCCTGCGCACCGCCTCGAGTTCCTTTGGGGAGAGAGAGCGGTTTATAAATTAAAATTATTATTATTATTATTATTATTATTATTATTATTATTATTATTATTATTATTATTATTATTAACAGAGTAAAGTAGAACAGAATAACAGCATAGAATAGAATAAAGTAGAATAGAATAATAGAATAGAACAGAATAATTTATTGTCACTTTAAATTTACATTAATCAGCGTTCATTACAATGACCTTTTGTTGCATCCAGCTTTCAAAAGATAACCATTTTGCATGCGCGCATGCACACACACACACACACACACACGACACAGAGGAACATCAGAGTCTAGTTCAGATGTACGGTGAAAAAAAGGAATTACACAAGAACAGATGGCTTAAGGAACAAAGATGTGACAGAATCTAGTAGTCTAGATTTAGATCATCTAGATCAGGCATGGCCACCTCGACGTCACTCGTGGGGTGGCCTGAGCACTCTGCCAGCATACATACATCGTCTCCTGAGCTCCGTTTTCGGCTGCGACAGCCTCCTGCAATTCTCTGCCAGTGAAAATGGAGCTCGGGAGGGCTCCGTTTTCATTGACACAGCTACTACAGGACGATCCTTTGCTGTTTCGCTGCGGGCCAGATCTAAGCTTTGCACGGGCCAAATCTGGGCCCTGGGCCTTGAACCTGATACCCCTGGTCTAGATTTTACAACTGGGGGAAAGGTTAAGGTGACCAGATTTTTAAATTTGTAAAGCAGGACACCATTGAGCGGGGGAGGGAGGAAGGCTACCTGCAGTTCCACGGGGACGCTGTACTGAGCCCACGCTGCAGAGGCCGCCGCTGCTGCCTTCAACCCCCAGGTGTCAAATGGCCACTGGAGACCCTCAGGAGTCACCCTCCGCCCCTCCGCTGACTCCCCGCATTAAGTTTCTCCCCCCCCCTGGAGACATGAACCCGGTGCGACCTCTCCAAAGACGCAGGAAGAGCTGCAGCTGGGATGGGCTTACCTGGTCAGAGTAACAAAAAGGGCCCGTTACCTACAAAGCCGCTCCTGGGAACCACATGCGAAAAGAACCTCAACCCGCCAATGTGCCTCTTTAGAGCACATGCGCGCGGCCTCACTTCCCTCTGCTCTTTTTTCTCTCTCTCGCCCTCTGCTAGGCACACTGATGAATTTTTATTCTTACATTGTTTATATATTGATGATTAGTTTTAATTATTTATTATAGCGCAATGTACTCCAGAGCAAATCTTCTGTTTTTACAAGAGTCCCCGCTCTCACAGGCTTGGCCCTCCATTCTATCGAGGGCCCGTCTCGATGAGGGATTCATTAATCCGGAGAGATGGGCGAAGCGCGGCCTTAGGGGGTTTTTAGTATCTAAATTATTGGTTCTTTTAGGGGGTACCAGGGAGGGGGGTGGGACTAGACAGGTGGAGACAGAGGGTATTAAGGAAAGAAAGGGCCGGACCAGCAGTCGGCGGAGGGAAGCGGAAGGATCCGATAGGGGGCGGGAAACACGAGTCGTTCCGGTAGAGGGCCTACCGATCCAGAGGGTCGTGGGGAGAGGCAGGTCCAAGGGGAGACAAATGTTATCCTTCCGGTTGGGGGCGCGAGGCCGTTGGCTGCAAACGGTCAAGTGCCTCAACCCCCGCAGGCTAGGTGGCCAGGGAGTACAGAGCCAGGGCCTGCGGCTGATGTTCTGCAACGCCAGGTCCGTTGTCAACAAAGCCCCCCTCGTTCATGACCTTGTGTCGGAGGGGGAGCCGGACCTGGTGGGAATTGCGGAGACCTGGTTGGGCCACGAGGGTGGACTTCCCCTCGTTGAAATGTGCCCACCAGGTTACCACGCTTTTCATCAGCCTCGGGCCCTAGGTAGGGGTGGTGGGGTAGCGGTCATTGTAAAGGAAGGTCTTGAGCCGAGAGAGACCATTGTGCCACAGACCACCGGTTGTGAGTCCCTCTGCGTGAAGTGGGGCCTAGGGAGGCAGTTGGGCTTGCTGGTTGTATACCTGGCTCCCCGCTATGTAGCAGCAGCCCTGCCCGAGCTCCTGGAGGTGATCGCTACGGTGGCAGTTGAGACCCCCAGACTTTTAGTCATGGGGGACTTTAATCTGCCATCGGTGGGCGAATCATCCGAGGTAGCTCGGGAGTTCATGGCTTCCATGACGGCCATGGACCTGACCCAACTAATTCAAGGCCCCACTCACGAGGGTGGACATACACCGGATCTCATCTTTGTCTCTGGCCAATGGAAGAGTGATCTGGGTATAGGGGATATAGTCATCACACCCTTGTCGTGGTCAGACCACTCACTTCTCCGGCTCGACTTTCCGACCGCTGCTCCCCTCCGCGGGGAGGCGGAGCCTGAGTCACCAATCTGGTTCTGCCCCAGGCGCCTGATGGACCCGGATGGGTTCCAAACGGCGCTTGGGCCAGTTCCTGTACCCCTGACCCGCGCCCCGATGGAGGACCTCGTGGCCGCATGGAATATTGCGACCACGGGAGCCTTGGATCGGGTCGCGCCCTTGCGGCCTCTCTTGCGGCGCCGCAACACCCTGGCTCCTTGGTTTACCGAGGAGCTACGGGTGATGAAACGCCGCAAGAGATGCCTAGAGGGAAGATGGAGGTCTATCCGTTCTGAATCTGACCGGACACAGGTAAGAGCCCATTTACGGACTTACATTGTGGCGCTGAGAGTAGCCAAACGTCATCATTGTGCTACTCTCATAGCATCCGCAGACAACCGCCCTGCCGCCCTGTTTAGGGTGACCCGCTCCCTCCTTCAACAGAGGGTGCGGGAAGCCCCGTTACAGGGTAGAGCAGAGGAATTTGTGATTTTTCTGCAGGAGAAAATCACTCAGATACAGAACGAGTTAGCCCCCGTTCATGGCCCAGTGGGATGCCACGAGACAGATCTTGTTTGGGAGGAGTTTGACTCCGTTACTTCCGAGGATATGGACAGGTTACGTGGGCGACTGCGAGCCACCACATGTTTATTGGACCCGTGTCCCTCCTGGCTTGTACTGGCATCCTGGGAGGTGACACGAGGCTGGCTCCAAGAGGTTGTCAACGCATCCTTAAGTGAGGGTTCCTTGCCTGCTTCCCTAAAAGAAGCGATGGTGAGGCCCCTCCTTAAGAAGCCCTCTTTGGATCCAGCTCTTTTGAACAACTACCGTCCAGTCTCCAACCTTCCCTTTTTGGTGAAGGTTGTTGAGAGTGTGGTGGCACAACAGTTTCCCCATCACCTGGAGGAAGTTGATTATCTAGATCCGTGCCAGTCTGGCTTTCGGCCCGGGCATAGCACCGAGACGGCATTGGTCGCGTTGGTTGATGATCTCTGGAGGGCCAGAGATGGGAGTTGTTCCTCCATCCTGGTCCTATTAGACCTCTCGGCGGCTTTCGATACCATCGACCATGGTATCCTATTGCATCGGCTGGGGGGGTTGGGGGTGGGAGGCACCGTTTTACGGTGGTTCTCCTCCTACCTCTCTGGCCGATCGCAATTTGTGTTGGCAGGGGGGCAGAGGTCGACCGCGAGACCCCTCACATGTGGGATGCCTGAGGGGTCGGTCCTCTCGCCCCTCCTGTTTAACACATATATGAAGCCGCTGGGTGAGATCATCCGTGGTTTTGGGGTAGAGTACCATCTATACGCTGATGATACTCAGTTGTATATATCTACCCCAAACCACCCCAACGATGCCGTAACGGTGATGTGCCAGTGCCTGGAAGCCGTACGGATCTAGTTGGGAAGTAACGGACTCAGGCTCAACCCGTCCAAGACTGAGTGGCTGTGGTTTCCGGCTGTCCGATTCAACCAGCTTACTCCATCGCTGGCCATAGGGGGCGAACATCTTGCCCCTGTGGATGGGGCGCAATTTGGGTGTCCTCCTGGATGCCCGGCTGTCCATGGAAGATCAAGTGACAGCCGTGGCCAGGAGGGCGTTTTACCAGGTTCGCCTGGTTCGCCAATTGCGCCCCCTATTGGATCGGGACGCCCTTCGCACAGTCACTCATGCGCTCGTGACATCCCGACTGGACTATTGTAATTCTCTCTACATGGGGCTTCCCTTGAGGTGCACCCGGAGACTTCAGCTAGTCCAGAATGCAGCCGTGCGAGCAATTATGGGGACCGCAAGGTCTACCCATGTAACAACGCTCTTGCGCGAGCTGCACTGGCTACCTGTCATCTTCCGGGTGCGCTTCAAGGTGTTAATTATCATCTTTAAAGCGCTCCATGGCTCGGGACCTAGCTATCTGCGGGATCGGATCCTGCCTCATACATCCTCACGGCCGATTCGCTCCCACAGAGAGGGACTTCTCCGGGTGCCGTCCACTAGACTTTGTCAGCGGGTGACGCCCAGGGGAAGGGCTCTCTCTGTGGCGGGCCCGGCCCTCTGGAACGACCTTCCCCCCGATATTAGAACGACCACGGACCTCCGCTCCTTCCGTCTTAAATTAAAAACTCATTTTTTCTGTCTGGCCGGCCTGGGATAGTCTCCCTGTCTTGGGGTTTTATTGGGTAGTTTTAGCATAGTTAGTTTTATGGAAATTTTAGCACAGGTTAAGTTTAATTTGGTTTTAGAACTGTTTGTATATTTTTTACTGTTTTTACTCTGCCTGTGCACCGCCCCGAGTCCCCATGGGGAGAGGGAGCAGTTTATAAGTATTAAAATTATTATTATTATTATTATTATTAGGTGTGAATGGGGCAGAGCCGGTCGGCTCCTCCGGTCAGTGGCTCGTGCCGCGTCCCGCCTGAGCGTGCGAGGGTTGTTGGCGCGAGATCGGGTTGGAGTAGGGCGGGCTGCCTGTCGCTTTGGTCTTTGTTGTTCCCAGAAACTGGCCGATGCCCTATAAATGCACGATGCCCTTTGCAGTTAACATTAATAAAAATCGGGACTTTTTAAAAATGTCGCGGGACGCGGGACAAATTGTTCAGAATTGGGACTGTCCCGCTAAAAGCGGGACGTCTGGTCACCCTGGTTGTAAAATGGGGCAAAACTTATTTAACAACTGTTCTGCTTAGCAAAGGAGGTTTTGGCCTCTATTGTGGTCACGAGTGGAGAACTTCCTATAACGCAGCCACCATCTTCGCTTATTCGACCTCCCCCCCCCCCCGTCATAAGGAACAGCTCAAGGCCAGGTGAAGGTTGCTGCATATGAGCTGACCGTCATTTGACAAATCATGCGAGTCCTGGACAGGGGATGCCAACTGCTCGGAGTGGGAGGGGGCGCAGGGCAGGGCAGGGCCGGGACCGTCATCTGTCATCCATTCCATGCCTGTTATTCCTTACACCCCTTTCTATTTAAAAGTCAACAAAGAGCAGGGGGCTTAAAATACACCCACGATTGACAAGGGCTGACCACCAGGAAAATATATCCCAAGAGCTCAGAGACTGGTGACAGATTAAAAAGCAAAAAACAACAGCAGCAACCCCAAGCCCTTTGCATTTCAACACACAAACATAGACACACAATTTTGCACATATTTTAAAATGAGAGCCACAAGGATGACAGATGTCAATGGCTCCAGGGGCGGGAGGGGGGGGAGGGAGGGGGGACGACATTAACGGGTGGCATCCATTGTGTGAACTTCCACACTTTCTGAAAGTTGTGATTGTTTTCTCCACCCCACCCCCCACCTTGCTGTCAGAACACATTTGCGGTGATAACTTGGAGGGGTGATATTGAGAGGGGGGGGGAACGAAACCTTATGCAAGTTTTAAAGATGTGCTCAAGATTAGCATCGCTCCTTTCATTTTAAGAACAATAGAAATAGGTTTTCTGCTCTATTGGTCAATCGACTGGGGTAGAGCAAGCACAACTTTTGGAATTTCCAAGTGGAGATTAGGCATCCCATAATGCATGAATGAAGAGGTGTGTGTGTGTGTGTGTGTGTGTACTTGTGTAGGCAGGGGCTTCCAATTAACAAAATAACAGAGTTTGGAAGGGACCTTGGAGGTCTTCTAGTCTAGCCCCCTGCTCAGGCAGGAGATTCTCTACCACTTCAGACAAAATGGTTATCCACTCTCTTCTTAAAAACCTCCAGCGTTGGAGAGCATTCACAACTTCTGGTGGCAGGTCGTTTCACTGGTTAACTGTTCTCAGTGTCAGGAAATTTCTCCTTAGTTCTAGGTTGCTTTTTGAATAAGTTTCTGAGTGTTGCTTCCTGTCCTGCCTTCAGCGGATCTGGAGAATAGGTTGGGCCCCCTCTTCGTCTTTGGGGCAGCCCCTCAAATATTATAATGCTGCTCCTATGCCACCCTTAAGTCCATCCTTTTCATTCAACTAGTCATACTCAATTCCTGCAACCGTTCTTCATGTGTTTTAGTCTCCAGGCCTTGATTCAATTTAGTTGCTCTTCTCTGCACTCGTTCTAGAGCAGTGTTTCTCAACCTTGGCGACTTTAAGCCTTGTGGACTTCAACTCCCAGAATCCCCCAGCCAGCATAGCTGGCTGGGGAATTCTGGAAGTTGAAGTCCACAATAATAATCAATAATAATTTAATTTGTTGACCGCTCCCTCTCCCCAAAGGGACTCAGAGCGGTGCACAGGGCGAATAAAACAATAAATACACATACACATGATAAAAACAAATTAAATATATCCCTGCGCTAAAAATTACCAATTAAAATACTAAAATCCCTATCTAAAATTATTAACAATCCCATAGACGAGAGACTACCCTAGGCCGGCCAAGCAGAACAAATATGTTTTTAGTTTTAGACGGAAGGAGCGGAGGTCCGTAGTTGTTCTAATGTCGGGGGGAAGGTCGTTCCAGAGGGCTGGGCCCGCCACAGAGAGAGCCCTTCCCCTGGGTGTCGCCCGCTGACAAAGTCTAGTGGACGGCACCCGGAGAAGTCCCTCTCTGTGGGAGCGAATCGGCCGTGTGGATGTATGAGGCAGGATGCGATCCTGCAAATAGCTAGGTCCCGAGCCATGGAGCGCTTTGAAGATGATAACTAAAACCTTGAAGCGCACCCGGAAGACAACAGGCAGCCAGTGCAGCTCGCGCAAGAGCGGTGTTACATGGGTAAACCTTAAGGTTCCCATAATTGCTCGCGCGGCTGCATTCTGGACTAGCTGAAGTCTCCGAGTGCACCTCAAGGGGAGCCCCATGTAGAGAGAGTTACAATAGTCCAGTCGGGATGTCACGAGAGCATGAGTGACTGTGCGAAGGGCGTCCCGATCCAATAGGGGGCGCAACTGGCGAACCAGGCAAACCTGGTAGAACGCCCTCCTGGCCACGGCTGTCACTTGATCTTCCATGGACAGCCGGGCATCCAGGAGGACACCCAAGTTGCGCGCCCCATCCACTGGGGCAAGATGTTCACCCCCAATGGCCAGCGATGGAATCAGCTGGTTGAATCGGGCAGCCGGAAACCACAGCCACTCGGTCTTGGTCGGGTTGAGCTTGATTCCGTTTCTTCCCATCCACAGGGCTTAAAGCCGCCAAGGTTGGGAAACACTGCTCTAATGTTGCTTGAAAAAGAGCACGAGACTTGGACTTCTCAAAATCAGGAAAAGTTTATTATGGCTGCCCTAGTTCAGAAAGCTAGTCAAGGCTAGCATCCAAGAATTCTGAACCCCATCCAAACGAATAATATCATATTTATAGTTAAGTTTTATCATGGAGATTCTTACACTTTCTCTGATTGGTTGCATGATTGTCGTCAAAAAAAGAAAAACCACAAACATATCCTGTTATTTTCTAAGATGAACTTCTAACCTTTGTGGCAGGGGTGGGTTTCAAATTTTTTAGAACCTACTCTGTAGGTGTGGCCTATTTTGTGGGCGTGGCTTGGCAGTCATGTGACAGGGTGGGAGTGGCTACCTTTTAAAATGTGGTGAAACTCATTTAACAACGCTCTTGCTTAGCAACCAAAATTTTGGACTCAAGTGTGATGATAAATTCTTTCTTTCTTTCTTCCTTCCTTCCTTCCTTCCTTCCTTCCTTCCTTCCTTCCTTCCTTCCTTCCTTCCTTCCTTCCTTCTTTCCTTCCCTTCCCTTCCCTTCCCTTCCTTTCCCTTCCCGTTTGGTCACTGGCAGCGGCGGGCCAGATTTACTTCCAGGTACGCTGGTGGAACCCCCTCTCACCGGTTCTCTAAATTTTACCAACCGGCTCTCACAAGTAGGTGTGAGCCTGCAGAAACCCACCACTGCTTTGTGGTTAAGCCCTGTCTGCCTTGCAAGGGGCCTTCCAATCTAACTCGGCCTACTTACAAGCAGGTGTTTGCGGTTTGGCACATCCTGTTGCAGCTCAGGAAATTCAGAAATGCAGAGCTAAATAGGGACCCCCCTGGGTCATCCAGTCCAACCCCACATCATTTCACTCTTATGTCTAAAAATCACTTTATGCCCTGCCTCACTAGAGTCTCAACATCTTTGTTGTAACGTGGTGAACAAAACTGGATGCAGTACTCTAGGTGTGATCTTACTAAGGCCTTATAAAACAATACTAAATAAATCACATGATTTTGATTTTATGCTTCTCTTTGTTTAACCAGTGCCTTCTTTGGCTGCTCCCGCTGGCTAACAAATCAAATTAAATAAATAAATTAAATAAATAACGTTTAACTGATCGTCCACTACGCCTCCAAGGTCTGTTCTTCAGCCAGGTTTCGCCTAATTCGGTCATGGCTAACCTTTTTGTTGTGGCGTGCCGAAAGGGCCCCCCCCTTTGTCCTGCGCATGTGTGCATGCCCCCCTCTGCCCCTCTGCGCATGTCCTCACAACCCCCCTGTGCTCCACCCATCCCCCCTGCACATATGTGTGTGTGTGCGCCCTGCGCCCCTTTTTGGGCCTAGTAGGCCTCCCTGCAGTCTCCTGGGAGCAAAAATGGAACGGGGGGAAATGCCCTCCCCGCATGCGTGCGCATCTCCCACATGTGCCCAGCCCCCACACGCATACATGGCGGAGACGCCAAAATTAGCTGGCCGACAGGCGGCACGTGCGCATGCGCAGTGGAGCTGAGCTGGGGCAACGGTTCGTGTGCCAGGCGACATGGGCCCACGTGCCATGGATTCGCCATCACAGGCCTCATCTGTACTTGACACCTTTGGTTTCTCCTGCTCAGGTGTAAAACTTTGCTTTTCTCCACGTTAAATTTCATTTTGTTGGGCATTACAATGCAATACAATACAATAATACAATAGCAGAGTTGGAAGGGACCTTGGAGGTCTTCTAGTCCAACCCCCCTGCCTAGGCAGGAAACCCTATACCAGTGATGGCTAACCTTTTTTGGCTCGCGTGCCAAAAGCGGGGGGAGCGCAGATGGGTCGTGTGTGGGCATGCCACACCCATAATGCTATGTGCGTGACCCCCTGCTTTTGGCACACTTTTTTTGCCCTCCCCAGGCTCCAGAGGCTTTCTAGGAGCCTGGACAGGGTGAAAACAGCTTCCCCCCCACCTCCACAGGCTTCAGGAGCTTCCCTAAAGTCTCCAGAAGGTGAGAAACAGCCTCAAAAGAAGGCCTAAATCAGCTGGCCAGCACACACATGTGCACTGGAGCTGACAGGGCAACACCTCGCGTGCCCTAAGAAATGGTTCCGCGTGCCACCTGTGGCACCCGTGCCATAGGTTTGCCATCACTGCCCTATCCCATTTCAGACAAATGGATATCCAACCTCTTCTTAAAGACTTCCAGGGTTGGGGCATCCACAACTTCTGGAGGCAAGCTGTTCCACTGATTGTCAGAGGGGGACCCGGACCTGGTAGGTATTACGGAAACCTGGTTGGGCCACGAGGGAGGACATCCCCTCGTAGAAATGTGCCCACCAGGATACCGAGCCTTTCATCAGCCTAGGGCCCTAGGGAGGGGTGGGGGGGTGGCGATTATGGTTAGGGAAGGTCTTGAGCCAAAGGAGACCACGATCCCTCAGACGACCGGGTGCGAGTCCCTCCTTGTGAAGTGGGGCCTAGGGAGGCAGTTGGGCGTGTTAGTTGTATACCTGGCTCCTCGCTATACAACTACAGCCCTGCCCGAGCTCCTAGAGGTGATAGCCGAGGCGGCGGTTGAGACCCCCAGACTGTTAGTCATGGGGGACTTTAACCTGCCGTCAGCAGGCGAAACCTCTGGGTTAGCTCGGGAGTTCATGGCTTCCATGACAGCCATGGACCTGACCCAAGTAGTTGTAGGCCCTACCCACGAGGGCGGACGCACCCTGGATCTAATCTTCATCTCGGGACAGTGGAGTCGTGATCTGGGAATAGGGGATCTAGTCATCACACCCCTGTCATGGACAGATCACGCTCTCCTTCGGCTCGACTTTCTGATCGCCGCACCTCACTGCGGGGAGGCGGAACCGGACATTCCTATATGGTTCCGCCCCAGGCTCCTGATGGACCCGATAAGGTTCCAAAGGGAGCTTGGGCCAATTCCTGTGGACTTGCCCCGCGACTCGACTGAGGACCTAGTGGCCGCATGGTTAAGTGCGGCCACGGGGGCCTTGGACCGAGTCGCGCCCTTGCGGCCTCTCTTGCGGCGACGAACCACCTGGGCTCCTTGGTTTACCGAGGGGCTTAGGGGGATGAAGCGCCACAAGAGACGCCTAGAGAGCAGATGGAGATCCTCTCGCTCCGAAGCCTAGTGAGAGACCATATTAGGACTTACTTAGTGGCGATAAGAGTGGCCAAACGTGAGTATTGTGCCACTCTTATTGCATCTGCAGATAACCGCCCTGCCACCCTGTTTGGGGTGACCCGCTCCCTCCTTCAACAGAGGCCGCGGGAAGCCCCGTTACAGGGTCGAGCAGAGGAATTTGGGACTTATCTGCAGGAGAAAATCACTCGGATTCGGAGCGAGCTACCCTCCATCGACAGTGGTCCAGTCGAGAGGGCCGAGGCTGCTCTTGTGATACCATCTTGGGAGGAGTTTGATTTTGTTAGCACCGAGGATATGGACAAGTTGTCAAAGAGACTTAGGGCTACCACATGTTTATTGGACCCGTGTCCCTCCTGGCTTGTACTGGCATCCTGGGAGACGACACGAGGCTGGCTCCAGGGCATTGTCAACGCATCTTTGAGTGAGGGGTCCTTGCCTGCCGTCTTGAAAGAGGCGGTAGTAAGGCCCCTCCTCAAGAAGCCGTCCCTGGATCCAGCATTATTAGAGAACTATCGTCCTGTCTCCAACCTCCACTTTCTAGTGAAGGTTGTTGAGAGTGTGGTGGCTCAATAGTTTCCGCGACACTTGGAGGAAGTTGATTATCTAGACCCGCGCCAGTCCGGCTTCCGACCCGGGCACAGCACCGCGACGGCATTGGTCGCGTTGGTTGATGATCTCTGGAGGGCGCGGGATAGAGGATATTCCTCTATCCTAGTCCTATTAGACCTCTCAGCGGCTTTTGATACCATCGACCATGGTATCCTATTGCACCGACTGGGGGGGTTGGGGCTGGGAGGCACCGTTTTGCGGTGGTTCTCATCCTACCTCTCTGGTCGGTCGCAATATGTGTTGGCAGGGGGGCAGAGGTCGGCCTCGAGACCCCTCATATGTGGGGTTCCTCAGGGGTCGGTCCTCTCGCCCCTACTGTTCAACACATATATGAAGCCGCTGGGTGAGATCATCCGTGGTTTTGGGGTGGGATATCATCTGTACGCTGATGATACTCAGTTGTACATATCCACCCCAGACCACCCCAACGATGCCGTCGAGGTTATGTCCCGGTGTTTGGAAGCCGTACGGATCTGGATGGGTGGTAACAAACTCAAGCTCAACCCGTCCAAGACTGAGTGGCTGTGGCTTCCGGCACCCTGGTTCAGCCAGATTACTCCAACTCTGGCCATTGGGGGCGAAACACCGGCCCCCGTGGAGAGGGCGCGCAATTTGGGTGTCCTCCTGGATTCCCGGCTGTCTATGGAAGATCATGTGGCAGCCGTGGCCAGGGGGGCGTTTCATCAGGTACGCCTGATGCGCCAATTGCGCCCCTTACTGGACCGTGGTGCCTTACGCACAGTCACTCAAGCACTCGTCACCTCTCGACTCGACTACTGTAATGCTCTCTACATGGGGCTCCCCTTGAGGTGCACCCGAAAGCTGCAGCTAGTCCAGAACGCAGCCGCGCGGGTGATTACGGGAGCCCCCAGATGCTCCCACATAACACCGATCCTGCGCGAGCTGCACTGGCTTCCTGTGGTCTTTCGGGTGCGCTTCAAGGTCTTGACGACCATCTTTAAAGCGCTCCATGGCTCGGGGCCTAGTTATATGCGAGACCGCCTCCTGCCACATACATCCCTCAGACCGATACGCTCCCACAGAGAGGGCCTCCTCAGGGTGCCGTCGGCTGGACAATGCCGACTGGCGACACCCAGGGGAAGAGCCTTCTCTGTGGCGGGCCCTGCCCTTTGGAACGACCTAGCCCCTGAACTCCGCACCATCTCCGACCTCCGCCTCTTCCGCAAGTGTCTGAAGACACACCTATTCCATCTAGCCGGCCTAGCGTAACCTCCATACTGATTATTAGATAGTTTTAAATTTGGGATTTTAATTCGGTTTTTAGCGCAGGGTTTATTTATTAGAATAAGTATTTTAAATTTTGATATATTTTATATATATTGTATCTATTTTAACATCCCTGTGCGCCGCCCTGGGTCCATTTGGAGAAGGGCGGGGTATAAATTTAATAAATAAATAAATAAATAAATAAATTGTTCTGACTGTCAGGAAATTCCTCCTCAGTTCTAAGTTGCTTCTCTCCTTGATTAGTTTCCACCCATTGCTTCTTGTTCTACCCTCAGGTGCCTTGGTGAATAGCTTGACTCCCTCTTCTTTGTGGCAACCCCTGAGATATTGGAAGACTGCTATCATGTCTCCCCTAGTCCTTCTTCTCATCAAACTAGACATACCCAGCTCCTGCAACCGTTCTTCATATGTTTTAGCCTCCAGTCCCCTAATCATCTTGGTTGCTCTTCTCTGCACTCTTTCCAGCATCTCCACGCCTTTTCTACATCTTGGCGACCAAAACTGAATGCAGAATTCCAAGTGTGGCCATCCCAAGGTCTTGTAAATAAAGTGTTTTTCTCCCCTTGTGAAGTCGCCCAGAGTTGTTTTGAGGCTGGAAATGCAACAAACACCCAAAGCTCCTTGCCACTCTCTGGGCTGCCCTGCGCTCGCATGCGCTGAGCGGTGGGTGGGTGGGTGGGGGACACTTTCTACCTTCCCAAGAATGCCGTGCCAAAGCAAGCCAGGCCCAGCTCTGGCTCTCTTAATTACATTCTTTCCACCCGCCGTCAATTGTTTCAAACAAATCCTGCCTTGGTTCACTATTTTCGCGCTGTTTTAATAAAGCTCCTTTTTCAATCTGCTTAAGCTGGCATTATGGCCAGAGCAGCAGCCTGGAAGGAAAGGAGAACTGCTCGCCAAATCTCAGGAGAGGCCAGTGGGGAGACCTGGGATCGGAAGGTATAAATACTGGTAGAGTGCCAACAGAAATAGCTCTCTGGTTCACAGCCTCCAGCTGGGCCTCCTGTTGTGGTTGGCCTACCCTTGCCATCATCCCCAGCCAATACAGTCATTGGTGGGGAATTATAAGAACTGAGTCTAACAGATTAACCGGGTTGGAAGGGACCTTGCAGGTCATCTAGTCCAACCCCCTGCCCAAGCAGGAGACCCTGCATCTGCCTCTCTCTAGGATTGAACTCACAACCTCCCGATTGGGAGGCGAGAGCTCCACCTCTAGGCCACAGCAGCAGATTTAAGTATACAGTAAGTATAATCTTTATTGTCCTTTTACTTGTTTACAATGAAATTGGTTTTAACTTCACTGGTGTAAAATTATAACAGAAACAAAAAAAAAGAGAGAAAAGAAAAAAGAAAAACCTAGCATGTGCATGGAGTGATTGTGGTTGAATTTAAAAGTCTCACAGCCCAAGGATAGAAGCTATCTTTAAACCTGTTTGTTCGGCTGGCTATACTTTGATATCTTCTGCCTGATGGTAGAAGTGCAAAGAGATCCCAACCAGGGTGTGAATCATCTCTGAGAATCTTCCTTGCTCTGCTAAAGCAGCGAGATCTGGTGATGTCATCCAGTGGTATCAGAGGGCAACCGATGGTTTCTTGTGCCGAATTGATCCCTCTCTGTAGGGCCTTCCTGTCCGCAGCTGTTAAACCAGCATACCACACTGTCATGCAATATGTGAGGACACTTTCTATGGTGGACCGATAGAAAGAGGTCATCAGCCTTTGTTCCACCTGATTTTTCCGCAGGACTCTAAGGAAATAAAGTCTCTGTTGGGCTTTTCCAATCACCAGAGGTGTTGTTTTTCCAGGTGAGATCTTGGCTAATAAGCACTCCCAAGAATTTAAAAGAGGAAACCCTCTCCACACAGCCCCCCTCGATATACAGTGGGGCAGGTTCCTCTCTGTGCTTCCGGAAATCTAGCACCATCTCCTTTGTCTTGCTAGTATTTAGATGTAAGTTGTTTCTTGAGCACCATGCGGATACCTTCTGGACCTCTTCCCTGTATGCTGATTCGTCCCCTCCAGTTATGAGACCCACCACCGTTGTGTCATCTGCAAACTTTATTATGATGTTGGATGGATCAGAGGATATGCAGTCGTATGTATACAGCGAGTACATGTAGGGGCTGAGCACACAGCCCAGGGGGGGGAGGGCCCTGTGGTGAGCTTCAGCGTGGAAGATGTAAAGGATGCAACCCTTACTGTTTGAGGACGATCCGTCAGGAAGTCTTTGATCCATTCACAAGTGAGGGGAGGGAAATTCAGGTCAGTCAACTTTTCAATGAGAGTTCCGGGTAAGATGGTGTTAAAGGCCGAGCTATAGTCTATAAAAAGCATTCTGACATAATTCCCAGATGTCTCAAGGTGGCTCAGTGTGATATGTAGAGCAGTAGTGATGGCATCACCTGTCGACCTGTTGCTTCTATAAGCAAACTGGTGTTGATCAAAATTTGGTGGAAGACAGGACCTGGGGTGTTGTAGGACCAGTCTCTCAAAGCACTTCATCACTATAGAGGTCAGTGCAATGGATCTATAGTCATTCAAGCTTTTTATGGCTGCTTTCTTCGGAACTGGGATAATTGTGGCTGCTTTCAAGCATGATGGGACTCTAGACTGTTGCAGGGAGAGGTTAAAAATCCCTGTCAGGACCCCTGTTAATTGGTCAGCACAGGTTTTTACCACTTTCTCCAACACCCCGTCTGGACCTGCAGCTTTGTTGGGATTTACAGCCTTCAGCTCAGCTCTCACTTGATGTTCATCCAGGGTGAGTGGCTGGAGGTTAGAGGGCCTTTGGGCTAAAGCCACAGAGACTGGTCTTTTGACCTCAAAGCGGGCAAAGAATCTATTTAACTCCTCTACTAGCAGGGCATCAGCATTGGAGGAGATGTGGGCAAGATCTGGGCTGGGCAACTTTGTGGCATTTGGAGAGAGGGAGGGAGGGAGGGAAGGAGAGAAAGAGAGAGCTTCCTCAGTGAACACTGGTGAAGTAAACATGCATTAATACAGAGAGAGAGAGAGAGAAAGAGAGGGTGGGAGGGGCTAGAGAAAGAACTGACAGTTATGGATGGATGGATGGATGGATGGACAAGTGGGTGGATGGGAGAGGTAATGGATAGATATGTTGGTGGGATTCAAATAATTTAACAACTGGTTCTGTGCCCTAATGACCAGCTGGGTAGGCATGGCTCAATAGTCATGTGACTGGGTGGGCATGGCCAACTCAACATCACTCACTTCGATAGGTAGCGTCAATGTAACATGTTGATATAACAGCCTGTGACAATGTAATAAGGGTTAACGGGAGAGGCAGTTTCTATAAACAGGGCTATCAGGATGAGGCTAGAAACACCAGAAGGTGTCTTTCCTGCCTTCCTTACAGGATTAGCCCTGTAAAGTGGGGGAAAAACAAAAGGAGATTTCTTCCAGCAACTGGTTTTCCAAGCTGCTTAGAAAGTTACAATACAATACAATACAATACAATAGCAGAGTTGGAAGGGACCTTGTAGGTCTTCTAGTCCAACCCCCTGCGTGGGCAGGAACCTTATACCAGTCACATGACTATTGAGCCATGCCTACCCAGCTGGTCATTAGGGCACAGAACCAGTTAACAACTGAATAGGTGTGAACTGGCTGAATCCCACCACTGGATAGATAGATGGAAAGGATGGATGGAAGAAATGATGGGTGGATGGATATTGGAAGAAGGATGGATGGATGGATGGGGTTCTACTGGTTTGGGCAAACCGGTAGCTCTGACTATCAGCTGGGAGTGGAACTGGCTCGCTCCAACTTTCAGCCGGCTCACTCCTGCGTTATATTTACCTATATTCCCTTTTCTGAAGTCCAGCTGATAGGGTGGCAGATGGATTGCCAAGCCTCAGCTATTTCTCTCCCTAGGAGAAATGTGGAAGGAGAAGTGGACACTCAGCGTACCGGTTGTTAAGCCAATAGAATCCCACCCCTGCATGGATGGATGGATGGATGGATGGATGATGTTGGGAGAGAGGATGAATGGAATGATGAATGGATATTGGAAGGAATCATGGATGAATGGATGAAATGATGGATGGATTGGAAAAGTAATGGAATAATGGAGGGATGGGGTGATTGATGGAGGGACGGATGGGAGAAATGATGGATGTTGGGGGATGTAGATGAATGAGTGCAAAGATGGATGGAAGAAATAGATGGATGGATGAATGGATGGGAGAGGTGATGGATAGATAGATGGAAGGAGGGATGCAAAAACGATGGATGGATGGATGTTGGGACAGAGGATGAATAGAATGATAAATGGATATTGGAAGAAATGGATATGGATGAAATGATGGATGGATGGGAGAGGTAATGGAATAATGGATGGATGGATAAAAAACAAGAATGGATGGATGGATGGATGGATAGATGGATGAATGGGAGAAAAGATGAATGGTTAGGCCCATAAACGAGATGAGAGAGACAACAGACCAGTGGTGGGTTGCGGGTGGTTCGGCCTGGTACAGGAGTACTGGTGGCAGCTGGGAGCAGTGACCACTGTACTGGAATGGTGGCCTCGTTGGCCCTGCCCGCATTCCTTACCGCTTTTTGAAGGAAACGGGCCACTTGCGCATGCATGCACAGCGTACGGTGCCTGTGCACCCTCCGCCAAGCAACTGGGGCATCGCAGGGCAGTGGCGTTTGCATGCATGCACAGCGTGTGTGCCTGAGATGACGCCCAGCCCCGTCACAGCGTACCGGTTGCAATGGGATCCAGAGCCCACCTATGCAACAGACAGATGTTAGGAAATCTGTCTCTAAGGTGGTAAATCCTGTAGTAGAAGAGACAAACAATAGTACTCTTCTAAAAAATAAAAACCACTCAGGCATTCAGTCATTATTCCAACGTGGTACGGAGGCAAGAGCGTAATTAATCTTCCCCTCCCCTTATAAACATAGACACGAGCAATGAAAATCGGTACAAAATAAGTGGGGACAGCAGGGACAGGGACGGTAGGCATGCTGGTGTGCTTATGGACCTCTTAGGAATGGAGTGAGGTCAACAGTAGACAATCTAAGGTTACAGTTTTAGGGGTTAAAGCAGGGGTCCCCAATCCCCGGTCCGTGGACCGGTGCCGGTCCGTGGCTTGATAGGAACTGGGCCGCACTGAGTGGCACCACTCTTAGAAAGGGGCGGAGAGGACGAGGAGGGAGGAGCGGGCAGCCCCCTGGGCAGAGCGTGCGCCAGGGGCGGGAGAGCGCAGGCGCAGCTGCTCACGCCGTTGGGAGCCTGAGAGGGCGAGTGAGCCGACTCACACACACACACCCATGCATGCATGCGCCGCCTGTTCCCCCTCCCCCTCCGCTCCCCCTCTATGCCGGCCGAGCCATGGCCATCGGTTCGCGGAATTTTTTGAACATGAAACCGGTGCCAAAAAGGTCGGGGTTAAAGGATGTAACAATGGAGCCAGGTAATGAATTCCAAGCGTTGTTGCTGACGTCGTATTTCCTGCAATTGAGTTTGGAACGGTTAACCTTGAGTTTGTATCTATTGTTTGCCCGTGTATTATCGCGGTTGAAGTAGTCATTGACAGGTAGGACATTGTAGTGGGTAATTTTTGCGTATTAAGCTTAGGTCAGGCCGTGGCGGCGTAGTTCTAGGTTGCCCAAGCTCAACAGTTCAAGCCTAGTGGCGTAAGGGAAACGACGGTGAGCAGAGGAATAGAGGACTCATCCTATCTTAGGTCAAAGGGCCCCTTTGAAAGTGATCTGCCACTTAGAAACTTCCGTACACACGCAGATGGTCTTGCATTGTTCTTTCTCTCGTTTCTACCACCCTCCCTCCCGTCAGGTTGCATTTCAGATCCTGCTGAAACACCGTTAACAAAAGTCAGAGTATCCGGAAGAGTTTTCTTTCTTTCCTTCTGTAGGAAGCACTTCTCTCAATGGGGCATTGATTTCCCAAGGAAAAGTCCTTGAGCTTTTGTTGCAAACTAAAATTAATTCCACTGCTGGATTCAAAGGTCTCTAGGTGGGTTATTTTATTTTGAGAGAATAGTTTTGCACTCCGCAGACTGCTACTCTACCACGTTGGGCTTCATCAAACTTTTAAAAAAATAATTAAAATGGTCAGGAGATAGAGGGGGGAAACCTCTTTTGCCTCCTAATTCACCCATTTTTTCCCCTAAACATCTGCATGAAAATGTATATAGCTGGGGAGATTTTTCGAAAGAGAAACATTTTAATTGCTTTATGTTTCATTACTAATGATACACATACTCGTCAATATATATTTGATTTAGAGTGAGACTAGCTCTCATATACAGGTAGTCTTCAATTTATGACCATAACTGAGCCCCACATTTCTGTTGCTAAGTGAGACAGTTTTGTCTCGTCTTTAGATACTTCTTGCCACCCTTGTAAAGTGAATCAATCTAGTTGTTCGGTAATTGGTTTTTAAATGAATCTGGAATCTTCACCTGAAGGTGATACCACTTTATAAGGCCTTGGGAAGGCCACACTTGGAATATTTGCATTCATTTTTGGTCGCCACGATGTAGAAAAGATGTGGAGACTCTAGAAAGAGTGCAGAGAAGAGCAGGAAAGATGATTAGGGGACTGGAGACTAAAACCTATGAAGAACGGTTGCAGGAACTGGGTGTGTCTAGTTTAATGAAAAGAAGGACATGGGGAGACAAGATAGCAGTCTTCCAATATCTCAGAGGGTGCCACAAAGAAGAGGAAGTTAAGCTATTCTCCAAAGCACCAGAGGGTAGAACAAGAAGCAATGGGTGGAAACTCATCAAGGAGAGAAGCAACTTAGAACCAAGGAGAAAATTACTGACAGTGAGAACAGTTAATGGGTGGAACAGAAGTTGCCTCCAGAAGTTGTGAATGCCCCAACACTGCAAGTCTTTAAGAAGACGTTGGATCTCCATTTGTCTGAAAGGATATAGGGCTCCTGCCTAGGCAGGGGGTTG
The DNA here is from genome assembly GCA_039707465.1 of Rhabdophis nuchalis. Taxonomy (NCBI): domain Eukaryota; kingdom Metazoa; phylum Chordata; class Lepidosauria; order Squamata; family Natricidae; genus Rhabdophis; species Rhabdophis nuchalis. The sequence continues at coordinate 8,775,955 of CM077647.1, read as the reverse complement.
GACTAGAAGACCCCCCAAGGTCCCTTCCAACTCTGCTATTGTATTGTATTGGATTCCTCATTGATTTTGCTTGTCAGGAGGTCACAAAATGTGAACACATGATCCCAGGACGCTGCAGCAGTCATAAATGTGAATCAATTTCCAAGCATCTGAATTCTGATCAGAGGATCATGGGGATGCTTTTGTCATAAGTCACTTTTTTCAGTACCATTGTAGCCGGCCACTAAACAAACTGCTGTAAGTCAAGAACTACCTGTGTTTTACAAAATATTGTGAGATCAGCAATTCTATGTTTTACTGAGTATATTTCCAAAACACAGGTTTTTCAAATACTGAATGGAAAAAATCTTGATTTGAATACTGGCTCAAAAAGATGAAAATAGGATCCCATTCAAATGTGAAGTTAAGTGAATGTAATGATTTGGTGCTACCACTCAAGACACAAATGATTATGCTCAAATTGCCCTGAATTTTGGATGTCTGGACATCCAGTTCTCTTCAGAAGATACTTTATGAAGGAAAAAGGGAAGAAAGGGGAAGACGGAGGAAGGAAAGGAAAAGAAAAGAAAGAGGGAGGGAGGAAAGTAATATAGAAGAAAGAAAGGAAAAGGAAGATAGGAGAAGAAAAGGAAGAAAGAGGGAGGAAAGGAAAGGAAAAGGGAGGAAGGAAAGGAAAGACAGAAGAAGGAAAGGAAAAGAACACAGAAGGACAGGAAAGGAAGAGAAGGAAAAGGTAGAAGAAGAAAAGGAAAGGAAGATAGAAGGAAGGGAAAGGAAGAGAAGAAAGAGAGAGGGTGGAAACTAAATGAAACAAAAGGAAAGGAAGATAGAAGGAAAGGAAAGAAAGAAAAGAAAGGGAGGGAGGAAATGAAACAAAAAGAAGATAGGAGAAGAAAAAGATAGAAGAAAGAAAGGAAAGGATGACTGGTGGCAAGATGGATGGACTCATTTACAAATCGTCTTGGAGAAGATTGGACTATCTGGCCATTAAATGTCAACTTACCTTTCTTAAGAAATCCACAACACTTGGAAAATATTTCTTGGGAAGTCTACAATGCTGGGAAAGAATGGAAGGAAAGAAAAGAAGAAGGCAACCTGCAGAAGGTGGATGGACTCACAATGGAAATGGGGCAGCATCGGAAGTTCTGAAGAACCAGGCTGGAGATACTTCACCTTGGAGAAGCTGTATTGTTGCAGGAAAAAGAGCACGAGGCTTGGACTTCTCAAAATCAGGAAAAGTTTATTATGGCTGCCATGGTTCAGAAAGCTAGTCAAAGGCCAGCATGCAATATATTCTGAACTCTCTGTCCAAAAGGAATACAGAGTTTTATACTTCACTAAAAGCAACTTTCATCATGGCTATTTTCTTATTGGTTAAATGATTGTCGTCAAAAAAGGAAAACCACAAACATATCCTGTTAATTTTTAAGATGAACTTCTGGCTTCTGTGGTTATGCCCCCCGCCTGCCTTGCAAGGCCCCCCCCCCAATCCAACTCGACCCACTCACAAGCAGATGTCTGCGGTCTGGCATCCTGTTGCAGCTCAGAAAATTCAAAAATATCATTACCATGCAGAGCTAAAAAGGGACCCCTCTGGGTCATCCAGTCCAACCCCACATCATTTCACTCTTAACAACCAGGTCTCACTTTATGCCCTGCCTCTGTATCCATTTGTATTCTAAAGGTTGGCACCAGTTTTTATGGAATATAATCCATTGTTCCATCTGGTTGTAGAGTCTTGTATACACCCGATATTACAAGACTACCAACCAGGAGATCTCTCTCCACACTTTTCGAATCGAATCGAATCGAATATTTATTTGTATAACCGCGTCCTCTCCCCTAGGGGACTCGGAGCGGTGTACAGGGAAGAATAAAACAGCATAAAATATATACATGAACAATAAATACAATAAAAATAGATTAAATTTGACTATCCCTGCACTAAAATTCCCATTTAAAATTAACAATCCCTAATCCCTGGGCAGAGACTAACCTAGGCCGGCCAAGCAGAAAAAGTGAGTTTTTAATTTCTGACGGAAGGAGCGGAGGTCCATAGTTGTTCTAATGTCAGGGGGAAGGTCGTTCCAGAGGGCTGGGCCCGCCACAGAGAAGGCCCTTCCCCTGGGCGTCGCCCGCTGACAAAGTCTAGTGGACGGCACCCGGAGCAGTCCCTCTCTGTGGGAGCGAATCGGCCGGGAGGATGTATGAGGCAGAATCCGATCCCGCAGATAGCTAGGTCCCGAGCCATGGAGCGCTTTAAAGATGAAAACTAACACCTTGAAGCGCACCCGAAAGACGACAGGTAGCCAGTGCAGCTCGCGCAAGAGCGGTGTTACATGGGTATACCTTGCGGTACCCATTATTGCTCGCGCGGCTGCATTCTGGACCAGCTGAAGTCTTCGGGTGCACCTCAAGGGGAGCCCCATGTAGAGAGAGTTACAACAGTCCAGTCGGGATGTCACGAGAGCATGGGTGACTGTGCGAAGGGCGTCCCGATCCAATAGGGGGCGCAACTGGCGAACCAGGCGAACCTGGTAAAACGCCCTCCTGGCCACGGCTGTCACTTGATCTTCCATGGACAGCCGGGCATCCAGGAGGACACCCAAGTTGCGCGCCCCATCCACTGGGGCAAGATGTTCGCCCCCAATGGCCAGCGATGGAGTCAACTGGTTGAATCGGGCAGCCGGAAACCACAGCCACTCGGTCTTGGTCGGGTTGAGCCTGAGTCCGTTTCTTCCCATCCAGATCCGTACGGCTTCCAGGCACTGGCACATCACCGCTACGGCATCGTTGGGGTGGTCTGGGGTAGATATATACAGCTGAGTATCATCAGCGTAAAGATGGTACTCTACCCCAAAACCACGGATGATCTCACCCAGCGGCTTCATATATGTGTTAAACAGGAGAGGCGAGAGGACCAACCCCTGAGGCACCCCACATGTGAGGGGTCTCGGGGTCGACCTCTGCTCCCCTGTCAACACAAATTGCGATCGGCCAGAGAGGTAGGAGGAGAACCACCGTAAAACGGTGCCTCCCACCCCCAACCCCCCCAGCCGATGCAATAGGATACCATGGTCGATGGTATCGAAAGCCGCCGAGAGGTCTAATAGGACCAGGATGGAGGAACAACCCCCATCTCTGGCCCTCCAGAGATCATCGACCAACGCGACCAATGCCGTCTCGGTGCTATGCCCGGGCCGAAAGCCGGACTGGCGCGGGTCTAGATAATCAACTTCCTCCAGGTGACGGGGAAACTGTTGTGCCACCACACTCTCAACAACCTTCGCCAAGAAGGGAAGGTTGGAGACTGGACGATAGTTGGTTAAAAGAGCTGGATCCAAAGAGGGCTTCTTAAGGAGGGGCCTCACCATAGCCTCTTTTAGGGAAGCAGGCAAGGAACCCTCACTTAAGGATGCGTTGACAACCTCTTGGAGCCAGCCTCGTGTCACCTCCCAGGATGCCAGTACAAGCCAGGAGGGACACGGGTCCAATAAACATGTGGTGGCTCGCAGTCGCCCACGTAACCTGTCCATATCCTCGGAAGTAACGGAGTCAAACTCCTCCCAAACAAGATCTGTCTCGTGGCATCCCACTGGGCCATCAATGGGGGCTAACTCGTTCTGTATCTGAGCGATTTTCTCCTGCAGAAAAGTCACAAATTCCTCTGCTCTACCTATAGCGGGGCTTCCCGCATCCTCTGTTGGAGGAGGGAGCGGGTCACCCTAAACAGGGCGGCAGGGCGGTTTTCTGCGGATGCTATGAGAGTGGCACAATGATGACGTTTGGCCACTCTCTGCGCCACAATGTAAGTCCGTAAATGGGCTCTTACCTGTGTCCAGTCGGATTCAGAACAGGAAGACCTCCATCTTCTCTCTAGGCATCTCTTGTGGCGTTTCATCACCCTTAGCTCCTCGGTGAACCAAGGAGCCAGGGTGGCTCGCCGCCACAAGAGAGGCCGCAAGGGCGCGACCCGATCCAAGGCTCCCGTGGTCGCAGTATTCCATGCGGCCACGAGGTCCTCCATCGGGGCGCGGGTCAGGGGTAGAGGAAGTGGCCCAAGCGCCGTCTGGAACCCATCAGGGTCCATCAGGCGCCTGGGGCGGAACCAAATTGGTGACTTTTGACTCACAATTTATAATCTAAGGGTTGTGTGAAGGAATCCTCAAGAAAGGACAGTTCCCTTGACTGTTTTCTACTCCAGGGTGCACCAACAGCAAGTAAAACCGGGCCATTGCTTGAGAGGAAACGTCTCACACATCCCAAAGGAAATCTCAGCAGTGGCCACCACCCACCATTCATCACTGCTAGCAAAGTCATCAAAGATATGTACTATCTCCATCAGGGGTGGGTTTCATTTATTTTTACCATCGGTTCGCCCCGCGCATGGACTTTCGCTTCACCCGCATGAGCCCACTTTGCTTGCATGCGTGCTTTCCGGGCAAGTGCCTGGCCCTAAAAAACATGGCTGAATAAGACGGCATAGTATTGGGGGGCCCACCCACCCGCGATCTACACTACCGGTTCACCAAAACTGGTCTGAACTGCCTGAATACCACCTCTGATCTCCATGTCTTATAAAGAAAAACAGGTAGTCCTCGCTTAATGACTTGTAACTTAGCAACCGTTTGAAATTATAACAGACCCACAATAGTGTGTGCTGGTTCTAGAGGTCTCTCCCCCCTCCCTCTCCCCCCTCTCTCCCCCTCCCTACATCCCTCTCTCTCCCTCGCTCTCTGTTTCCGTCTTTTTTCTCTCTCTCTTCCTCCCCCTCCCTCCCCTCTCCCTTTCTCTCTCTCCCTCTCCCTCCTTCCCCTCTCTCTCCCTCCCTCTCTCTCCCTCTCCCTCTCTTCCTCTCTCTTCTTCCCCTCTCTCTCCCTCTCCCTCCTTCCCCCCTCCCTCCCTCCCTCTCTCCCTCTTTCTTTCTCTCTCCCTCTTCCTCTCCCTCCCCCCTCCCCCTCTCTCTCATCTTTCCCTCTCCCTTTCTCCCTCCCTCCCCCCTCTCTTCCCCCCTCCCCCTCTTTCTCTCTCCCTCCCCCCCTCTCTCTCCCTCCTTCCCCCTCCCCCTCTCTCTTCCTCTCTCTCCCGTCTCTTTCTCCCTTCCTCTCTCTCTCCCTCCCCCCTCTCTCCCTTTCTTTCCCTCTCTTCCTCTCCCTCTCCCTCCATCCCCCCTCTCTCCCTCCCTCCCTCTCTCTTTCTCTCTCCCTCTCTTTCCCTCCCCCTCCCTTTCTCTCCCTCTCCCTCCTCCCCCCTCCCCCCTCCTCCCCCCCTCTCTCTCCCTCCCTCTTTCTTTCTCTCTCTTCCTCTTTCCCTTCCTCTCTTCCTCTCCCTCCCTCCCCCCTCTCCCTTTCTCTCTCTCTCTTCCTCCCTCTCCCTCTCCCTCCTTCCCCCCCTCCCCCTCCCCCTCTCTCTTCCTCCCCCTCCCTCCCCCCTCTCCCTTTCTCCCTCCCTCCCTCTCTCTTCCTCTCTCTCCCTTTCTTTCTCTCTCGCTTCCTCTCTCCCCTCCCTCCCCCCTCTCTCCCTCCCTTTCTTTTTCTCTCTCCCCCTCCTCTCTCTCTTCCTCTCCCTCCCTCCCCCTCTCCCTTTCCCTCTCTCTCTCCCTCTCTCTCCCTCCTTCCCCCTCCCCTCTCCCTTTCTCTCTCCCTCCCTCCTCTCTCTCTCTTCCTCTCTCTCTCCTCTTTCTTCTCCCTTCCTCTCTCTCTCCCTCCCCCCTCTCTCCCTTTCTTTCCCTCTCATCCTCTCTCCCTCCTTCCCCCTCCCCCTCCCCCCCTCTTCCTCTCCCTCCCTCCCCCCTCTCCCTCTCCCTCTTTCCTCCCTCTCCCTCCCTCCCCCTCTCTCCCTCTTTCTCTCTCGCTTCCTCTCCCCCCCTCCCCCCTCTCTCCCTCCCTCTCTCCCTCCCTTTCTTTTTCTCTCTCCCTTCCTCTCTCTCTCTTCCTCCCCCTCCCTCCCCCTCTCCCTTTCTCTCTCTCTCTTCCTCTCTCCCCCCTCCCTCCCCCTCTTTCTCTCTCTCCCTCCCCCCTCTCTTCCTCTCTCTCTCCCTCTTCCTTTCTCTCTCTCTCCCTCCCCCCTCCCCCGTCTCCCTTTCTTTCCTTCCCTTTCTTCCTCTCCCCCCTCTCCCTCCCTCCCTCTCTCTCCCTCTTTCTTTCTCTCTCTCTCTTACTCTCTCTCCCTCTCTCCCTTCCCCCCTCTCTCTCTTCCTCTTTCTTTCTCTCTCTCTCCCTCCCTCTCTCCCCCCCTTTCTCTCTCTTCCTCTCTCTCCCTCTCTCCCTTCCTCTCTCTCCCTCTTTCTTTCTCTCTCTCTCTTCCTCTCTCCCTCCCTCCCCCCCCCTATCTCTCACAAACACACACAAAAGGTCAAAGAGCAAATGTTTCTGGTAATGCGGTTCATGTTTTAAATAAACCGAGTGCCAATTTTAAATACCTACCCAAGTTAGATTCATTGTGGGATATTTAAAGAACAGGCGGCTAATCACAGAAGAGCCTAGAGTAGTATTTTCCAACCTTGGGAACTTTAAGATGTGTGTACTTCAACTCCCAGAATTCGCCAGCCAGCCATTGCGGCATCCCCCCCCCAAAGGTCACGTGATTAAAATTCAGACCCTTGGCAACTGATTCATACTTATGACGGTTGCAGTGTCCCCCTTTGTGACTTTATGACAAGCAAAGTCAAGGGGGAAACCAGATTCACTTAACAGCCATGCTATTAATTTAACAACTGCAACGACTCACTTAACAACCTTGGCAAGTGGTAAAAAGGGGCAAAATCCACTTAATAACTGTCTCACTCAGCAGCAGTAATTTGGGGTTCAGTTCCTGCTATCCTGCAGACTTTTAACAATCTGGCATGTTCTCACCCCTCACCAATGCCTCCTTTAAAAATACTGCACAGATTATCTGAGGGTTATGACACAATGGGGTATATTTGTACATGTGTCATTATCTTGACATCAGTGGGACTTGGGACAGACCACCGTGGTGCCAGTGGCATTATTTTAAGAAGATGGCATCTCCTAAAAGCAGCAATCCCATTGTTCAACTGTGTCCCCCAAAATGTGCGTGACATTTTTTGTCATTTTGTGGCAAAAAAACACCTATTGGATAACTGGATTTCAACATACAACTACCGTTTCCCTGAAAATAAGACTTCCCCGGATAATAAGCCCAATTGGGATTTTGAGTGCATGCGCTAAATAAGACCTCCCTGAAAATATTTAACTGCATGCGCAGCCAGTAAACGCCATTTCCTGGGAGGAGAAAGGCGGGAACATGCACCTGACATTCACACTGAATGGCCTCGTGGCGGCCGCTCCCGCAAACCCTACCTACCACACCGTTCTCTTAGTGGCGGCCGCAAAAAGAGCGGCAGGCTCAGCGGCGCTAGGGCTGGCAAGAATGTTCCAGAAACAGAGACAGAACCCTCCGGCGCTCTCTGGATCAGCTGAGTCGCGGATTGCAGGCCGCAGGCCAAGGTTAAGGGGCCTCCTGCACCTCAAAAATAATAAGAGCTCCCTGAAAATAAGGCCAAACGCTTATTTTGGGGAGGGTCAAAAGAAAATAAGACCCTGTCATTTTGGGGGAAACATAGTATGTAATTTGTTTAATAACTGCAGTGATCCACTTAATGACCATTGTAAAAATGATTGTTAAATCAAGTCCAGTCATGTATTGGCTCAACTTGCAAGCCCTATGTCTTATAGTGACCAAAATTCCAGCATCAACTGTGGTGGTAAGTCAAGGACTTAATACCCTCAAGAAAATTGAGCTGGGAGAGTTTCTTCACCTAGAACAGAGGTTCCCAAACTTGGCAACTTTAAGACTTGTGGACTTCAACTCCCAGAAATCTCCTGGTTCTGGGAGTTGAAGTCCACAAGTCTTAAAGTTGCCAAGTTTGGGAACCTCTGACCTAGAACTAGGGAGCTATTTCTCCTTCCTTAATGAGTCCTCCAATCCAAAGCTATCTCTACATAGGTAGTCCTTGACTTACAACCCAAATTTGGGTTGCTAAGAGAGACATTGGTTAAGTGAATTTTGCTCTATTTTGTGACCTTTCTTGCCATTGTTGTTAAGTGAATCGGTGCAGTTATTAAATTAGTAACGTGGTCGTTAAATGAATCTGGTTTTCCCATTGACTTCGCATGTCAGAAGGTCACGAAAGGGGATCACCTGACCCCAGGACACTATGACGGCTGTAAATGTGAGTCAGTTCCCAGGCGTCTGCATTTACATCACGTGACCATGGGGATGCTGCAACGGTTGTAAGTGTGAAGAATGATCATAAGTCACTTTGTTCAGTGCTGTTGTCAACTTCCAACAGTCACTAAATGAACTGTTGTAAGTCAAAGATTAACTGTATTCCTTTATATCTAGGCTAGCTGATAGCACGGCGCTGCCCAGGTATTTATTTACTTAACCCAACTCTCCTTCCATGAACCTTGCCACAATTTCTAATATTGGGTTTCCCCCTTACTAGAGGGAGTCCCCTTTTGGAGTACTGTGAAGCCGTTACCATGGCAACTCCACCGCTGTACATTCGAAGCCATTTTAAGGCAGTACATTCGAAGCCATTTTAAGGCACAACCGTCAGGGTTCCAAATAGCATCCAAAATTAAATCAGAGCCCGAAGCAAAGTATTGCTCAAAGGTCCAATTTATTAATTGGCACATCTGGGAAAACCCAAATCTGATAGGTTCCTGGTTTTCCCCACCCAGTTGAAAGTTCAAGATCTTTCCCCCACACCCACAAGTCCATCACATGGTCCAATCTCCCACTGCCATGCTGGCAGTTCCACCCATCCAGTTCCGGTCAGGTGCAGAGGTGGAGAGACAAAGGATGACCTTGGCTTTCTAGAAAGAATGTTGTTATGGCTACATAGCATCTAACCCAGTACAATCCTCCCTCTCATTTTCCCACTAAGGAAACAGCATAGTAAAATAAGAGAGAGTGTGGGAGGCCAAAGATCCAGAAAGGAATACGACTTCAGGCCTGACAACAACAGGCTGTATCTTAACAGAACACACAAACCCCCGGGCGGTGTCAGGGGTATCTTACCCACACAGTATTTGTTTCCAGAGACTAAGTAATCTGTGTACCAAGTTTGGTTGAAATTGCCCAAGGCGTTCCAGAGTTATGCTGGAAAACACACACAAACACAGAGAGACATTTTTATACATACAGATAATGTTGGGCTGAGATTTTCTTGTTAATTTAGTCAGCTTCCTTGGAGAGCCAAAGTATTTTTAATAAAGGAAGCCAAACAGGGACACAAAACGTTGTTAACCCAATCATCCCAGTGTATTACATAATGTGTGAATTCACAAAATACAGTCCTACACGTACAATTATTCATTTAGTGACTGTTCGATGCTTCAACAGCACGGGAAAAAAGTGACCGTTTTTCACACAGATGACCATTGCAGCGTTCCCATGGCCATGTGATGAAAATTTGGACGCTTGGCAACTGGCATGTACTTATGACGGTTGCATTGTCCCAGGCCATGTGATCTCCTTCTGCAAACTTCTAGCAAGCAAAATCAACGAGGAAGCCAGATTCACTTAATGACCATATTACACACTTAACAACGGCAGTGATTCACTCAACAACTGTGGTCTAAAGATCGTAAAACGGGGCAAAACTCAGTTGACAATTGTCTTGCTTAGCAGCAGAAATTTTGGAGCTCAATTGTGGCTGTAAATTGGGGACGGCCTGTAATCTAGTACATTTTGCATACTAAGCTAGGTTGCAATTGGTACATTGGGAGTTAGTAATTTTGTTTTAGGAAAAAGTAACACGTTTCAGAAAGATTTGGGACATTTTAGGAAAATGGGAGGTATATGCATTTGGCTGTAGGCAAAGAAAATATTATAATGTCTATTTAGATCATCTTCCCTTCACTCCCCACTTTTTATAATTTTCATTTGGGAGCACATATTTTATAATGGATGTAATACATGTACATATTTATAAACAAAAACATATGTGGGGATGAACACTCTACAGCAGGGGTCTTCAACCTTTGCAACTTTAAGTCTGAAGGACTTCAACTCCCAGACTTCTCCAGCCAGGCTGGAGAATTCTGGGAGCTGAAGTCCTTCAGACTTAAAGTTGCAAAGGTTGGAGACCCCTGCTCTACAGCAGTGGTGTCAAACTCAAGGCCCAGGGGCCAGATCAAGGCCACTGGGTACTTAGATCTGGCCTACAGGGCCGCCCTGGAAACAGCGAAGGACCAGCCCACAGTGCAGTGGTGGGATACAACCAGTATGCCCTCGTATGGGCATACTGGTGCCTGCCAGGAGCACCAGGTACCTTTCCTGGTATAGTGCTCTGGAGGACGCGCCCACCCTCCTTACCTGTATTTGAGCCGATCGGGCTTGCGCAATGCTCCGTCGAGCAGCTGTAGCGTTGCGGGCAATAAGTATGCATGCATGCGTTGCGCATGTGCTGCATGGGTGCACGTGGTGGACGCCAGGTCCCGTTGCAGCATACTGGTTGCAACGGGATCCGGAACCCACCACTGCCGCGGTGCTTCTGTCAGCAAAACACAGATGGGCCGCCCATGGCGGAGGATTGAGGAGGCCATCACAGCCAAAAACGGAGCTCGGGAGCCCATTTTTGCTGGCAGAGCACTTGATCCACCACAGCAGGTCTGGGTTCCTGCCAATTCTAAGCTCTTCTCTAGATGAGGTTCCACAAATCTCCAGGGCCGTTTAGAACTGGTTCCAGCTCCCTCCCCCTGCCCATCCTCCCATTATCAAGAGGAAGAGCGAGAGGAGGAATTCTGGGAGTTGAAGTCCCCAAGTCTTAACGCTCTCAAGTTTAAACACCCCTGGGGGTTTTTTTCCCTAAAGGGTGAGGGGCGCAAGGGTCTTGGAACTTGACAGCTTTAAGACTTGCGTGCTTCAAGTGCCAGAGTTTCTGAGCCAACATTTTGGTTGCTAAGCAAGAGCGTTGTTAAGTGAGTTTCACCACATTTTACACGTTGGCCACACCCACCCAATCACATGACTGCCAAGCCACTCCTACTCGGTCACATGACCAGCAAGCCACTCCCATCCGGTTACATGGCCGGCAAGCCACTCCCACAAAGCAGGCCACACCTACAGAAGAGGTTCTAAAAAAAATTGAAACCCACCACTGCACCACAGGCACCCCCAACACGAGTGACGTTGTGCCGGCCATGCTCACATGAGCCTCTACCCCCCTCCCTCCTCCTCCTCTCCAGCCCTGCAGCCCGGTTCCTATCAAGCCACGGACCGGCACCGGTCCACAGACCGGGGGTTGGGGACTCCTGACGTAGACTCACCTCCATTACACAAAGCCTTTAACTCAAAGGTGCTTTTTTTCCCAAGAGGCAACTGGGCTTTCGGGTTTTTCTTTGAAGATGTTTCGCTTCTCCTCCAAGAAGCTTCTTCAGCTCTGGCTGGATGGTGGGAAATGGAAGGATCCAGTCAGAGCTGAAGAAGCTTCTTGCACGAGAAGCGAAACATCTTCAAAGAAAAACCCGAAAGCCCAGTTGCCTCTTGGAAAAAAAGCACCTTTGAGTTAAAGGCTTTGCGTCATGGAGGTGAGTCTCCCTAACGGATGTTACAACAGCCCTCTCCAGCTCTAAAGGAGCTTTTTCAAAAGGTAACTGGACATACTTTGCTTTGCTTCATGATGTTTCCATCAATCAATCAGAATAGAGCTGGAAGGGATCTTAGAGGTCTTCTAGTCCAGCCCCCTGCTTAAGCAGGAGACCCTAAACTATTTCAGACAAATGGCTGTCCAATCTCTTCTTAAAAACCACCAATTTTGGAGTACCTACAATTTATGGAGGCAAGCTAATTGTTCTCTAGACTGGCCATACCCAATTCTTGCAACTGTATGTTTTTGTCTCCAGGCCTTTAATCCTCTTAGTTGCTCTTCTCTGCGCTTTCCCCCAAAGTCTCAACATCTCACAATTCATTGAAGAAGCTTCTTCAATCCAGCACATTTGGGACAACCGTGACCTGGATGACTGAGAATCTCCATAGACATAAAGTTCTTCATCTCCAGAAATGGTGAACCTCCACCGCTCTCTGTACACGCTCAAGAGCCAGCCTACAGGTCATTCAGCTTGCAGATTCTTTAAAAGGCGCATGCTTTCCATCCCCCGATCCTCAAATGGAGATGCTGGCAACCAATTACTTCTTCTCACCCCACCCCACTCCACCCCACCCCAAAATAATCTGAAACTCGGCACTATTCCCCCGCGCAGGAGATAGGGGGTGGGGGCGAATGCCCTCTGCGCATGTTCAGAAGTCCCCCCTCCCCCGCACCGTCCGGCGAATGAATTGACCTCCGCGTTTTTGGAAAGGGACTGGCAGCCAAGGCAAGGCTGCCTGTCTCCTCGCCGCCGCCGTCGCTCGCTTCGCGGGACCCGCGGGCGCAGAGCGCGTCGCCGCGGGAACGAGCGAGGGAAGTGAGCGGCCGGCCGGGAGCCTCGGAGACAGCCCTGGTCCCCCCTGAGATGCGCCCACGCAAGGGGGCAGCGGGACGGATGCTATGGGGAGGCCGACCCCGCGCCAGTGGAGACCTCGCGCTCTGCGCACCGCCGCCTTTTTGGTGCTGCCCGTAAGTGGCCGGTGCGCTCCTGCCTTTCTGCGGGAGAGGGGTGGAGGTGGGGGCTAAGGAGGGAAAAGGAGGACACTTTTAACCAGGGTGGTGTGGGGAGGAATTTCCCCCCCACCAACTGAACCCCGTTTTTTTTTTCCATTTGCGAAACCAAGTTGCTTCTTTTTCCTTTTTCCCCACCTGCTGTCAAGGGGCCCCTTGGGGCGAGACGCAGCTGGCATTGCTGCGGAGCAGGGGAGGCGCTCTTCACATGAGCAGAGGTCCGGTTGCCTCTGTACGTGTATTGTGTGTATGTGTAAAGTAAGTTGGTTGCAGCAGGCCGGAGAAGAAAAGACTTAGCGATGGGTTCTGAACTTTGACTTAGTTCTCTCCCCATCCCCAACCCCCGCCCCTTCGATCTTTAAAACAGAATCGGAAATTGAAAGCTTTTTGCTTTTCTATCTCAAAAAGAAATATATATATAGTCTCTTTTCTAATCTTGGCATTTGGGGGAGGGGGAGGCAATTTGGTGGAGGAGGCTCAGTAATTGCAGAGGCTATTATTTAGTTGTGGAAAAAGCCGCTGGACTAAAAAGAGGCTTGATACCTTTGCTGTTGTTGATGATGATGATGATGAATTATGTGGTTAATCTTGGTAAGATTCACATCCTTTGGGGCTGGTCTGTAGCTCAACAGCTGGAGTCTTAACCTAGGAACTGTTGTTCTGGTTGCTGTTGTTATTTACTTTATTGATTAAACACGAAACTCAGCCAACTGAAACATTTAAAAATGCTTATTACAAATACCATTGACTGGTGCTAATGGTTGATACGCTTTGATGCCAGCATCCTAGGTATCAACCAAGCAGTGGTGGGTTTCTGCAGGCTCGCACCTACTCGCGAGAGCCGGTTGGTGAAATTTAGAGAACCGGTGAGAGGGGGTTCCACTGGTGTACCTGGAAGTAAATCTGGCCCGCATTCGTAAAATATAAGATGTTCCAAGGAGCGCCGTTTTTTGCAGGTCCGCTGGTGTTATTGCAGGAAGCTGCAATTTGTTGATGTATTTAGTAAAATTCTTGGACATGGTGCCAAGTGCCCCTATGACAATGGGTATCCCTGTGACATGCTTCATCCATAGCTGTGTAGTCTCAATGGCCAGATTGCCATATTTCATTATTTTTTCAAGTTCGTTTTATTCAACTCTGGCATTTCCAAGAACAGCGATATCAAGAAATTGTACACTTCGGCCCTCTACAACCATTGATATGGGTTGCTGCCAGCATCCTAGGTATCAACCAAGTACCTTATTAGTATTGTTGTTGTTATTTCTTTTATTCATTAAACATGAGACTCAATCGAGTGAACATTTAAAGATGTGTCACAAATACCATTGACTGGTGCTAATCGTTGATACGGATTGCTGCCAGCGTCCTAGGTATCAGCCAAATATTATTATTTATTTATTTATTCGATTTATAAACTGCCCTATCTCCCCGAAGGGACTCAGGACGGTGCACAGGAAACAATAAAACCACATTCAATAAATACAATATAAGATAATTAAAATGAATTAAATATGCCTGTGCTAAAATAAATTTAATACCCTAGTAAAAACTAAAATTATAATAATAATAATAATAATAATAATAATAATAATAATAATAATAATAATAATAATAATAATAATAATTGTTCTTGGATTCCTATTTTTTTTTAATTTAATGCCCATGATTTGTTAAACTGGGGACCAAAAGATCCTATTTGCATTGAAGGAATGATCCACTAACTCAGGGGTCTGCAAAGTCGGCTCTTTTAAGACTGGTGGACTTCAACTCCCAGTCCAATTCCAATTAGCACTAACTAAACAGGCTGGTTCAGACAACATGCTGAGCTTCCAGAAAAAACAAGCAAATTTATTACTAACCACATTTAGGCAGGATGCATCTTTGTGGAACCTCTGCCTCTGATTGACCTGATTAAGAATGCTGAGGGAACACAGCCATTCCTTCTTTTAAAATGTATATATATATATATATATATATATATATATATATATATATATATATATATATATATATATATATATATATATATATATACATTATATATATATATATATATGTATATGTATGTAATTACATCTATATGTATGTAATTGTTTCTCAACAACCTGTTATTAGGCCCCAATTAAGGGAGGAGACATACTGTTTCCTTTCCTGCCTTTCGACTCATCACCAGAGATCATCTAGACAGCAAGCCATGAATTACGTTGTGTGATTTTTTAGATATGTGTGTTAGTTTTATGAGCTGATCAATAAATTAAATTAGAGAGAGACCAGGATAGATCTATTCCGAGCTTATTAGCTCTCATCAGCTGGCCATACCCCTTATTGGGATTCGAACCGGGGCTAGGTTGCATGCAAGGCAAGAAGCCTAACCCTTAAGCCAAGCCAGTTCCCCTTATTGCATCAGCAGAGACAGGGTATATTAGTTTATATTTATTAGTATATCAGCTCATAAAACTAACATATATATATATGCCATATATATATATTAGCCAGCTGAAGAAGGCTAATAAGCCTGAAATGGATCCATCCTGATCTCTTTATTTTCAGCCCTTAAAAATCTAACACATATCTAAAAAATTTCACACAGCAGTAATCTAATTGGGTCTCTGTCTGGATGATCTCTAGGTTGAGTCGAAGGGCAGAGAGGGATGACGTTAAGTCTCCTTCCCTTAAAGGGACCCCTGAACAGGAGCTGTGATAATATTCTCTCTCTCTCTCTCTCTCTCTCTCTCTCTCTCTCTCTCTCTCTCTCTCTCTCTCTCTCTCTCTCTCTCTCTCTCTCTCTCTCTCTCTCTCTCTCTCTCTCTCTCTCTCACACACACACACACACAAACACACACACACACAAACTTAAGGCTCTGAATGAGTGCATTTAATCTGTAGAGCTGAGCATTTTTTCTCTGGTTACTTCTGAACTGGTTATCATTAGAAAATGTGTACCAGCTCTGGATTTTCAGCCCCTGGATAAAAGAAAAGAGTTTTTCTGAGCATGTCATTCCAACCATGGAAATATTTGGAGGGCATACTTTTTGAGATTAAACGTATTAATTATAAACATTATATATTTATAACTTCCAGAATTCTTAACCAGCACTTCGAACGGACATGGACATTTCTTTTTCACAGTTGCAAAAAGAAAGAAAGAGAAAGGAAGGAAGGAAGGTCCTTTATAATTGCCGAAACCATTAAATATAGAGGTAACCTTCTACTTACGACTAGTCACTTAGCAAAAGATTGAGGTTTTGCCAAAAACCAGAATTTACTTTCAGTTTTTGGCAAACCACCTCCCTAGTGATTAATGACCCTGTGCCCACGAAATGACCACCACAAAAAGGATTGCAAAATCAAGTTAGACATGTGACTGACCCATTTTACAACCGTCACAGCCAGGATGGGCAGGCTACATTATGGTCTTACATCAAGGACTACCTGTACCGCTTCCCTGTTGCATATAAAATCTGTAAAACCTAGAACAAGAACATGTCTAAATGAAAGATGGCTGCCAAGATGGAAAAAACAAGAAAAATAATCATTGGATGATTGATGTCTGTTGACCGCTGAAATACAGGTAATTCTCAACTTACGACCACAATTGAGCCGAAAGGTTCTATAGCTAAGCAAGACTGTTGTTAAGTGAGCCATGCCCCATGTTACGACCTTTTGTGCCATGGTTATTAAGCGAATCAATGCAGTTATTAAGTGAATCAGGCAATGATTAAGCAAATATGGCTTCCCTCATTGACTTTGCTTTTCAGAAGGTCACAAAAGGAGATCAAGTGACTCCCCTGGACATGGCGACTGTCACAAATATGAACCAGTTGCCAAGGATACAAACTTTGATCATATGACCAGAGGGATGCTGCAGTGGTCATAAGTGTGAAAATAGTTAAGTCACTTTTTGTAGTTACGTTGTAACTTCAAACAATCACTAAATGAACTGTTGGAAATCACAGACTACCTGGAGAGACAGAGAAAAGAAGGAAGGAAGGAAGGAAGGAAAAAAAGAAAAAGTAGGAGAGAGAAAGAAGAAGAAAGGAAAGAAAAAAGGAGAGAAAGAAAGATAGGATAGACAGGCAGAAAGAAAGAAAAAGAAAGAAAGAAAGATAGATAGATAGGATAGACAGGAAGAAAGAAGAAAGAGAAAGAAAGAAAGAAAGAAAGATAGATAGATTGATAGATAGGATAGATAGGAAGAAAGAAAAAGAAAAAGAAAGAAAGAAAGATAGATAGATAGATAGATAGATAGATAGATGATAGATAGGATAGACAGGAAGAAAGAAAAGAGAAAGAAAGAGATAGATAGATTAGATAGATAGATAGATAGATAGATAGATAGATAGATAGATAGATAGATAGATAGGATAGACATGAAGAAAGAAAAGAAAAAGAGAAAGAAAGAAAGAAAGATAGACAGATAGATAGATAGGATAGACAGGAAGAAAGAAAGAAAAAGAAAGAAAGATAGATAGATTGATAGATAGATAGATATATAGATAGGATAGACAGGAAGAAAGAAAGAAAAAGAAAGAAAGAAAGATAGATAGAATAGAATAGACAGAAAGAAAGAAAGAAAAAGAAAAAGAAAGATAGATAGGATAGACAGGAAGAAAGAAAAGAAAGAAAGAGAAAGAAAGAAAGAAAGATAGACAGATAGATAGGATAGACATGAAGAAAGAAAAGAAAGAAAGAGAAAGAAAGAAAGAAAGATAGACAGACAGATAGATAGAGGATAGACATGAAGAAAGGAAAGAAAGAAAGAGAAAGAAAGAAAGAAAGATAGATAGGATAGACAGGAAGAAAGAAGAAAGAGAAAGAAAGAAAGAAAAAGAAAGATTGATAGATTGATAGATAGGATAGACAGGAAGAAAGAAAAAGAAAGAAAGATAGATAGATAGATAGATAGATAGATAGATAGGATAGACATGAAGAAAGAAAAGAAAGAGAAAGAAAGAAAGAAAGAAAGATAGATAGATAGATAGATAGATAGATAGATAGATAGATAGATAGATAGATAGGATAGACAGGAAGAAAGAAAGAAAAAGAAAGAAAGAAAGAAAGATAGATAGTAGAATAGACAGGAAGAAAGAAAAAGAAAGAAAGAAAGAAAGATAGATAGGATAGACAGGAAGAAAGAAAGAAAAGAAAAAGAAAGAAAGAAAGAAAGAAAGAAAACTGGTCATCAGTCACTTTTCTTCAGTGCTGCTGTAAGTTTGAACAGTCATTAAAAAACTTTTAGTCAAGGACTATCTATAATATAAAGACACAAAGAGGGAACTTACTCATTTGCTCACATAAACTCATAGTTCATAGTTAAAGTTATATTATAGTTAACTGAAGAACCCATTGGGTGTAGTGGTTATGGTGCTGGCCTAGAAGGCAGGAATTTGGGATTGTAGTCACACCTTCCTTAAGCTCAGAGGTGTGTTGCCAATCTTTTGACTATCAGTTCAAGCGTGATTCTGTGTTGCACCTGCATGCACAGAAGTTGCACCTGCATGCACAGAAGTGTCCGGGCGGTTGGGTGGAGCCAACTGCTGCTGCTACAGTGGTGGGTTTCTGCAGGCTCGCACCTACTCGCGAGAGCCGGTTGGTGAAATTTAGAGAACCGGTGAGAGGGGGTTCCACCGGCGTACCTGGAAGTAAATCTGGCCCACCGCTGCCAGTGACCCAATGGGAAGGAAAGGGAAGGAAGGAAAGAAAGAAAGAAAGAAAGAAAGAAAGAAAGAAAGAAAGAAAGAAAGAAAGAATTAATTTATCATCACAATTGAGTCCAAAATTTTGGTTGCTAAGCAAGAGCATTGCTAAATGAGTTTCACCACATTTTAAAAGGTGGCCACTCCCACCCTGTCACATGACTGCCAAGCCACGCCCACAAAATAGGCCACACCTACAGAGTAGGTTCTAAAAATTTTGAAACCCACCCCTGTGCTGCTACTACCGGTTCGCCCAATCTGGGCCGAACCTGGAACAACCCACCTCTACTTAAGCTTTATTAGACTTGCGCCCAACTACATGTAGGCATCAATGTATAACTACGCTACAAAGGGGTTGATGTGTATGCGTAGTTTGCAGATGGTTGCAAATTGGTTAATAACCCAGGGACACTGCAGTCATTGTAAATATTTGCTGGTTACAGAATAACAGAATTGCAAGGGACCTTGGAGGTCTTCTAGTCCAACCCTCTCCTCAGGCAGGAAACCCTACACCATTTCAGACAAATGGCTATCCAACATCTTCTTGAAGACTTGCAGTGTTGGGGCATTCACAGCTTCCGGAGGCAACTTCTGTTCCACTGATTAATTGTTCTCACTCTCAGGAAATTTCTCCTCAGCTCTAAGTTGCTTCTCTCCTTGATTAGTTTCCACCCATTGCTTCTTGTCCTACCCTCAGGTGCCTTGGAGAATAGCTTGACTCCCTCTTCTTTGGGGCAACCCCTGAGATATTGGAAGACTGCTCTCATGCCACTCCATATCCTTTTCATAAGATTAGACAGATCCAAATCCTACAATTGTCTTTTATATTTATTTTATTTATTTATTTATCAAATTTATATACCGCACCTATCTCCCAAAGGGACTTAGGGCGATGCACAGGAAAGGAATAAAATGTAAAAAACAATAAATACAGCATATTAAAAATAAATTAAATTAAGTTTTATAAATTAAATTAAATATGTTTTATCCTACAGCCTCCTGATTGCTAAACAAACACTTTGATTATTCATTATGTGGCCCAAGGGATGCTGCAATGGTCATAAGAGTGAGGCTGGGTCATAAGTCACTTTTTAAAAGTATTGTCAAAAATTTCAAAAGTTTGCTGTATTACAGGTTGTCCTTGACTTACGACCACCAATTGAGGCTAGAATTTCCCATTCTAAGGTGGTCAGTTGTAACTTATTGATTTTGCTTGTTGGAAATAAAGGTGTCCCAAAGTCAACCGATCCCGTTTTGAGACCTTCTGACAGGCAAAGTCCAAGGGGAAGCCAGATTCACTTAACAACCGTGATACTAACTTAATCACTGCTGTGATTCACTTAAGAACGGTGGCAAGGAAGGTCCTAAACTGGCACGGATCTCACTTAACAAATGTCTCACCGAACAACAGAAATGTGATTGTGATTGTGAGTTAGGGGCTACCAACAGCAAGGGTGTCAAACTCGATTTCATTGAGGGCCATATCGGGTTTGACTGGGGGGGGGGGAGGGGGTTTGTCCATGGTAGGTCTGTCCAGCTTGATGTCACTTATGTCATGGACACCTTGATGGCCCAGGCGTGGCTGGGAGGGACCCACTTTTCCTAGCAATTTCTTTTGCTTGTACTCTGTCAGCAAAAACGGACCTCGGGGCCCACCGCACGGTCCCCCTGGGGCCCATTTTCGGTTGTGACAGCCTCCTCGCAGCCATCTGCCTGCAAAAAGGGCCACTGTATGCAGCCCTCGCGAGCTCCATTTTCTCTGACAGAGGCGCCTCAGGCTGGCCCTTCACTGTTTTCTAGCAGGCCCCTGCGGGCCAGATCTAAGCACCCTGTGGGCCGGATGTGGCCCAAAAGCCTTGAGTCTGACACCCCAGGTTTACAGCAACCTCAGCAGAATCATTAAAAGTCTTATGGGGATGGATTTATAGCAGTTGTAGTCAACCTGGTCCCTACCGCCCACTAGTGGGCGTTCCAGCTTTCACGGTGGGCGGTAAGGGTTTTGTCCGATACTGAAGCACTTTCCTTTTTTAAAAATTTAATTGACTTCCCTACTTTATAAATCCCCATGACTGTGGAACCGCTGGGCGGTTAGAACATTTTAATACTAACAGAGATACAAAAGTGGGCGGTAGGTATAAAAAGGTTGACTACCCCTGATTTATAGGGAAAAGATAGGTGTAGGTTAAAGAGAAGCGATAAGCACTTTTACAAAATTCAGTGTTCACAGTGAGAGAAAGAAACCATGCAAAACTGGCACAGGATCTTCTTATCTGTGAAAGGACGTGAAACGTCTTACTGTTTTTGAGTCACATATGCAAAGCTGGATTAGTGTGGGAGGAGAATAAGGAGCTACGTGCTCTAAACAAAACTCCATTTATTTCTTCTTCTTTTTTTCCTATCAATTTTTTTATTTTCCTTCATTCTTTCTACATATCTATGCGTGAATGGTGTAGAAACTGGGTAACACATTTCAGTACAGATACAATACAATACAATACAATACAATACAATAGCAGAGTTGAAAGGGAACTTGGAGGTCTTCTAGTCCAACCACTTGCCTAGGCAGGAAGCCCTATACCATTTCAGACAAATGGCTATCCAACATCTTCTTGAAGACTTGCAGTGTTGGGGCATTCACAACTTCTGGAGGCAATTTCTGTTCCACTGATTAATTGTTCTCACTCTCAGGAAATTTCTCCTCAGTTCTAAGTTGCTTCTCTCCTTGATGAGTTTCCACCCATTGCTTCTTGTTCTGCCCTCAGGTGCTTTGGAGAATAGTTTGACTCCCTCTTCTTTGTGGCACCCTCTGAGATATCGGAACACTGCTATCATGTCTCCCCTGGTCCTTCTCTTCATCAAACTAGACATACCCAGCTCCTGCAACTGTTCTTCATATGTTTTAGTCTCCAGTCCCCTAATCATCTTTGTTGCTCTTCTCTGCACTCTTTCCAGAGTCTCCACGTCTTTTCTACATCGTGGTGACCAAAACTGAATGCAGTATTCCAAGTGTGGCCTTACCAAGGCGTTACAAAGTGGTATTAACCCTTCAGGTGATCTTGATTCTATCCCTCTGTTTATGCAGCCTAGAACTGGGTTGGCTTTTTTGGCAGCTGCTGCACACGGCTAGCTCATATTTAAATGGTTGTCTACAGATTAACAGAGTTGAAAGGGACCTTGCATCTAGTCCAACCCCCTACCCAAGCAGGAGGCCTTACATCTGCCTCTACCTAGGATTGAACTCACAACCTCCTGATTGGGAGGCGAGAGCTCCACCTCTAGGCCAACAGCAGCAGCCACACATAAACATAAACATAGACAATGGCTCAAAATAATGTTGATCTGTTCCATTCTAAGCCCCTCTCTCCACCCTCTTGGTCACGTGATCCAGAGTTTACCATATGGAGCCCACCTTTTGCTTCCCAATGCACAGCTGTTATATGTATCCATGCATCCTCTCACACCACGGGGTAGGAGAAAACACAAATACACACACAGAAATCTTTTATATTGTGGTCCAGCAGAGGTCTCCAACCTTGGTAACTTTAAGCCTGGCGGACTTCAACTCCAAGAATTCTCCAGTGGCTCCAATGGGAGTTGAAGTCTGCCAGGCTTAAAGGTTGGAGACCCCTAGCCCAGAGGACAATAAAAATGCATCCAATGGCCACCCCTAGTGAAGGGGCTGGAAATAAAACAGCAGAATTCCGAATTAGAGGAACTCAGGGTTTTTTTCTCTTTTGCTTTACCAGTGAACTGATCTTCTCTCCCATCAGCCTAGGTGTCCAAGGTCTCCATCATCTTCATACATCTACAGTTTTTAATTCCTTCTTGTCAATGCCCCATGGATTGCTACCCCCTTTCTCCCCTACCTCAAAGAACTAAAATGCCACTGGTAGCCCCCAAAATGCCCATCTTTGATTGATTATGGACCATCTCAACTCTAGTGACCACACCCAAGTGTCTTCTCCTGGAAGGTCTATTCTCATCCTGGTCCTTCAGCTCTTCCAAGGATTACCCACATCTTCACCAAAACTACGTCTATAAACCTTCTACTCATATCCTCTTTTTCTCTTTCCTTCGTTTCCTAGCTTTATAGACTTCTCAAATAGGTGGGCATTGATTTACTGATTGTTCCTTGGTGTGTCTTCAAGTCAAAGCGAGTTCTTAGTAAGCACTAAGTATTGTATTTGTATTAACAATACTGTAAGTAAGCAACAGTAGAAGCATAGGTCTTCTTGAGGGTTATCTGGGCCCATCTTAGTCCTTGAGCTCTTCAAACATATCATTATTATGAGTAAGTCCCATGATGTAACATCATACATCCCTGCGGCCGATTCGCTCCCACAGAGAGGGACTTCTCCGGGTGCCGTCTACCAGGCAATGCCAGCGGGCGACGCCCAGGGGAAGGGCCTTCTCTGTGGTGGGCCCAACCCTCTGGAACGACCTACCCCCCGACCTCAGAACAACCACGGACCTCCGCACCTTCCGCCAGAAATTAAAGACACTTTTGTTCCATCAGACCGGTTTGGCCTAAGTTATTTACGTAGCCTTCAGTCTGTATTATAAATTGTTTTAATTGGGTTTTTAAATGGATTATGTTTTAACTGTCTAAATTTTAGCACAGGGATAACCTATTTAATTCAATTTTAATTATTTATATTTTGTACTGTTTGTTTTAACTTCCTGTGCACCGCCCCGGGTCCCTTCGGGGAGAGGGTGCGGTTATATAAATTTAATAATAAATAAAAATAATAAATAAATAAGTCCATCTTACTTTCTGTTGGTCCTCCACCTCCTGCTTTTATATTTCCTTCCATCCTTCTCAACCTTATGAACTTCTCCAGAAAGCGAAGCCTGCCTTGAATGATTAAATGCATTACAATATATATATCTCTTATGAGTCATGATTCTTAGTAACCACATAAAAAGATTTTCTTCATGACTCAGCCCTAACCTGGTCCTTCAGATATTCCAAGCATGTCTTCATCTCCTTGCTGCTGGTTGTCCTCTTCTTCTCTTTCCTACCACATTTATCCAACATTATGGGCTTTTTCAAGAGAACTGAGTGATATGTGCCTTCAAGTCAAAAGAGGGCTGTGAAAATATCCACAGACCCCTCGCATCCTGGACATAAATTGTTTCAACTTCTACCCTCAAAACTATGCTATAGGGCTGTGCACACCAGGGCAACAAGACACAAGGACAGTTTTATCCCGAATGCCATCACTCTGCTAAACAACTAATTCCCACAACGCTGTCAAACTATTCACTAAGGCTGTATTACTATTCTTCTCATCCTTCCTGTTACTTATCTCCTCCCACTTATGACTATAACCCTGTCGCTTGTATCATTACAATTTATATTGCCTTCCCACGTAACACCTCTCCTGCGCGAGCTGCACTGGCTGCCTGTGGCGTTCGGGTGCGCTTCAAGGTGTTGATCACCATCTTTAAAGCGCTCCATGGCACGGGGCCTAGTTATTTGCGGGACCATCTGCTGCCCCATACATCCCTTCGACCGATTCGCTCCCACAGAGAGGGACTTCTCCGGGTGCCGTCCACCAGGCAGTGCCGGCTGGCGATGCCCAGGGGAAGGGCCTCCTCCCTGGCGGGCCCAACCCTCTGGAACGACTTACCACCCAAACTTAGAACTATCACGGACATCCGCTCCTTCCGCCAACATCTGAAGACATACTTCTTCCATCTTGCTGGCTTGGCCTAATCCCCACAATCAATTTTATAGACTGAACTCTAAATTGTTTTTAATTGGATTTTAATGGGTTAGAGTTTTAGGGAATTTTAGCACAGGGTATAGTATTTAATTGGTTTTTTAGTATTTACAGTATTATTGTCTTGTTTTATATTTCTATTTTAATTTCCTGTGCACCGCCCTGAGTCCCTTTGGGGAGAGAGGCGCGGTTATACAAATTTAATAAATAATAATAAATAATAATAATTTAGTTTCCTAATATGATTCGATGGATTATTAAGTACCTATGACTATCACAAAGTGTTGTGTCTCATGATTCTTGATGAATGTACTTTATTTTTTTTATGTACACTGAAAGCAAGACTTGGCCAATAAAGAATTATCTCCTCTCCTCTCCTCCCCTCCCCTCCCCTCCCATTCCAGGTTCTGTTCTACCCTACCCTACCCTAATTTATGTTGATTGATAGATCACATGCCTTCTAGCCAATATTGACTTTTAGTGATCACATGGATTGATATTCTCCAGGAGAATCTGTCCCCAAATAATCCTTCCATCATTTCTATAAGAGATTCTACCTGGCAGGTGGCTACCCTCCTATTCTCTTTCTGTCCAACTTTACCAGCATCAGAGCCTTCTACAGCGATCTGGGTCTTCACATCATGTGTCCAAAGCAGGTTACAATACAATACAATACAATAGAAGAGTTGGAAGGGACCTTGGAGGTCTTCTAGTTCACCCCCCTGCGTGGGCAGGAACCTTATACCATTTCAGACAAATGGCTATCTAACATTTTCTTAAAGACTTCACAACTTCTGGAGGCAACTTCTGTTCCAGAGGTTAATTGTTCTAACTGTCAGGAAATTTCTCCTTAGTTCTAAGTTGCTTCTCTCCTTGAAGAGTTTCCACCCATTGCTTCTTGTCCTGCCCCCAGGTGCCTTAGAGAATAGTTTGACTCCCTCTTCTTTGTGGCACCCTCTGAGATATTGGAAGATTGCTATCATGTCTCCCCTGGTCCTTCTCTTCATCAAACTAGACATACCCAGCTCCTGCAACCGTTCTTCATATGTTTTAGTCTCCAGTCCCCTAATCATCTTGGTTGCTCTTCTCTGCACTCTTTCCAGAGTCTCCACGTCTTTTCTGCATCGTGGCGACCAAAACTGTATGCAGTATTCCAAGTGTGGCCTTACCAAGGCACTATACAGTGGCATTAACACTTCACATGATCTAGATTCTATCCCTCTGTTTATGCAGCCTAGAACTGGGTTGGCTTTTTTGGCAGCTGCTGCACACGGCTGGCTCATATTTTAAGTTAATTTGAGTTGTATCTTTTGTGTTTTGAGTGAGAATGCTGCGTCCCTTGCATCTAAGGAGATCCAAAGAGAATTAAGGACAGAGGTAAAGGTAAAGGTTTTTCTTTCACACAGATGTGCTAGTCATTCCAGACTCTAGGGGGTGATGCTCATCTCTGTTTCAAAGCCAAAGAGCCAGCACTCTTGGCTAAGACGCTGAGCTTGTTGATCAGAAGGGTCGGCAGTTTGACAGTTTGAATGCCTAGCACCGCGTAACGGAGTGAGCTCCCGTGACTTGTTCCAGCTTCTGCCAACCTAGCAATCTGAAAGCATGCAAAAACTGCAAGTAGAAAAATAGGAGCCACCTTTGGTGGGAAGGGAACAGCGTTCCATGCGCCTTCGGCGTTTAGTCATGCCGGCCACATGACCACAGAGACGTCTTCGGACAGCGCTGGCTCTTCTGCTTTGAAACAGAGATGAGCACCGCTCCCTAGAGTCGGGAACAACTAACACATAGGTGCAAGGGGAACCTTTGCAGTTAACATATAACTTCAAGTGGTCACTTAATGAATTGTTATCAAGGACTATCTATAAATCCAAATTGTTGGAATTTTAGGATCCAAATGGGCAAACTGTTGCCCCAGTTCAGCTCTGCTGTGCATGTGCGCATGCCTCCTGCCGAACAGGTGATCTTCAGGTCACTCTTGCACATGCGCAGGGGTGGTACGCATGCGGGAGGCATGCTTGCAAGTGCAGGGTGCGTGCAGAGGTGTGCGTGCATGCGGGGGCCACATCCTGGGGTCCCGTACACATGCACCAGCGGGCTGGGCACCTGCAGGGATGCGCGTGCATGCACAGGGAAAGCATGCATGCACAGGGTGCGTGCGGGGGTGGTGGTGAGCTGCACAGACGTGTGCATGCTTTTGGCACTCGATCCGGAAAAGGTTCGCCATCACTGCCCTATGGCATGTATGAACCGCACAGGACACTCAAAGGGGATGAAGGGTTTACAGACCTGGCAGCTGCTCGATTTGGGTGCCATTAAATCTGGGCATTCCCAGTGCAGGATTCCTTCCCTGCCAATGCTAGCCCAACCGTTCATGTAACAGTATATGTCGGGATTGCTTTCCAATCATTGTTACACTTCGATGCTTTTAGGTCAGCAATGACTGGATCGCTCAAATGGATTTGCTTTGCCTGGTATAAAAAGAATTTCAGACGGATGGAAAGAAAGGAAGAATGTCACCTTTGCCTAATCGAATGCCAACTCTTCCCATCCTGCTTACAATCTTTTCAGACTGTTGCCTTCTGGCAGAAAATACAGAACAATTAAAACTCGGACCACACGTCTTCTGAATGGCTTCTATCTCAGAGCTATCATTGCACTCAACAATTTATTTATTTATTTTATTTTATTTTATTGGATTTATATACCGCCCTATCTCCCCGAAGGGACTCAGGGCGGTGCACAGGAGATAATAAAAACAATATTCAATAAATACAATAAAAGAATAATTAAAATGAATTAAATCTGCGAGCCTGTGCTAAAATAAATTCAAAACCCTACTAAAATCCATCTTAAAAATTATGCCAGGCCGGCCATCTGAAACAAATGAGTTTTTAATGTCCGGCGGAAGAGGCGCAGATCCGTGATTGTACGGAGGTCGAGGGAGCAGGTCATTCCAGAGGGCAGGGCCTGCCACAGAGAAGGCTCTTCCCCTGGGCGCCGCCAGCCGGCATTGGCCAGCTGACAGCACCCTGAGGAGGCCCACCCTGTGGGAGCGGACAGGTCGAAGGGAGGATGAACTAAAGGGCCAACATCAGTGAGGTGCTGGACAGCACGACTTGGATGCTTGGGTGGTTTAGGGGCGGGGAATTTTTTGGGGTGGGGGGTGGGGGGTGTTTGAGGATTGTTATGTGTGTTGGGTCTGGTCTCTGGGTGTTATGTGAATTTCGTTGTATGTGTATACTGTGTATTTATGTACAATGACAATAAAGTAGGGGTGTCCAAACTTGGAAACTTTAAGAAGTGTGGACTTCAACTCCCAGAATTCCCCAGCCTGTCATGCATGGCTGGCTAGAGAATTCTGGGAGTTGAAGTCCACACGTCTTTAATTTCCCAAGTTTCCATGGCTGGCTGGGGAATTCTGGGAGTTGAAGTCCACACGTCTTAAAGTTCCCAAGTTTCCATGGCTGGCTGGGGAATTCTGGGAGTTGAAGTCCACACGTCTTAAAGTTCCCAAGTTTCCATGGCTGGCTGGGGAATTCTGGGAGTTGAAGTCCACATGTCTTAAAGTTCCCAAGTTTCCATGGCTGGCTGGGGAATTCTGGGAGTTGAAGTCCACACGTCTTAAAGTTCCCAAGTTTCCATGGCTGGCTGAGGAATTCTGGGAGTTGAAGTTCACATGTCTTAAAGTTCCCAAGTTTCCATGGCTGGCTGGGGAATTCTGGGAGTTGAAGTTCACATGTCTTAAAGTTCCCAAGTTTCCATGGCTGGCTGGGGAATTCTGGGAGTTGAAGTCCACACGTCTTAAAGTTCCCAAGTTTCCATGGCTGGCTGAGGAATTCTGGGAGTTGAAGTTCACATGTCTTAAAGTTCCCAAGTTTCCATGGCTGGCTGGGGAATTCTGGGAGTTGAAGTCCACACGTCTTAAAGTTCCCAAGTTTGGACACCCCTGCAATAAAGTAAAGTAAGTAAATAAAGTAAAGTAACATCTGGACCAGCCTGGCTTTAACTCCTTCTGGCGATGGCAGTTAACTCTCTTAATAATTTCTGCCCGTCTCAGTACTCAGATTGAACAGACAAGAAGCAGATGTAGAAAGAGATAAAGATCTTAAGAGAGGAATATGGGGGACAAGTCAAAAAGAAAAAAAAAGAATAGCAATTGAAGTATTGAAGTGGGATAAGATAGGTGGATAGGTGATTTTTCACTGTTGGTGTCGTTTTGATTCGTTTCTCTTTTCCTCTCTTCTTTCTTTTTTTCTTTTTTCTTTTCTTTTTGAAGGTAGGTGACATGATTAGGTAGGATAGAAAGAAAATGATTTTTTTTAACATAGGATGATATGATTAAAAGTTAGGATAAGAGATAAAAATAAAGGAAAAGGGAAATATTAGTATACATTTTTATATAATAAAATAAGACCAATAATAAGAGAATATATGGAACAATCACATAGTGACAGATTGCAACTTTATATAAAGTTGCTGTGGCCCAGTCTGCTTAAATGGCCAACCAATCTGTGTGTACATGTACACCTGCACACACAAACACATACACACAACCACCGTATAACCCCCTACCTACCTACTGTATTTCTCCCTTTCTCTCTATCCACCTACCTACCTACCTACCTACCTACCTACCTACCTACCTACTATATTTCTCCCTCTCTCTCTCTCTCTATCCCTCTACCTACCTACCTACCTACCTACTGTATTTTTCCCTATCTCCCTCTACCTACCTACCTACTGTATTTCTCACTCTCTCTATCCCTCTATCTTCCTACCATGCAGCCTCCTGGGACCAAAAATAGGCCACCTGGGAGTGTGCTACCCCCATGCCTAGTTTTGGGCCTAGTAGTCCTCCATAAAGCCTCTTGGGACCAAAAATGGGCCATCTGGGAGTGTGCTACTCACCATGCCTAGTTGTGGGCCTAGTAGGCCTCCACACAGCCTCCTGGGGCCAAAAATGAGCCACCTGGGGGTATGCTACCTCCCATGCCTAGTTTTGGGCCTAGTAGGCCTCTATACAGCCTCCTGGGACCAAAAATGGGCTACCTGGAAGTGTGCTACCCCCCATGCCTAGTTTTGGGCCTAGTAGGCATTCATACAGCCTCCTGGGACAAAAAATGGGCCACCTGGGAGTATGCTACCCCCATGCCTAGTTTTGGGCCTAGTAGGCCTCCATGCAGTTTGGGAACGTTAGAGGCTTATTTGGTTGCTAAGGAAACGACCGTTTGAATTTTATTTGATTTATATCCCGCCCTTCTCCACAGGAATTTAAAATAACATATAAATAATACAAAATACAAAATTTAAAAAGCTATTAAATATTCAAACCTGCGCTAAAACCAATTAAAATCCCCATTTTAAAACTATCTAATACTAGTCACAGCAGAGACTATGTTAGGCCGGCTTGATGAAACAGGTGTGTTTTTAAACACTGGCGGAAGAGGCGGAGGTCGGTGATGGTACGGAGTTCAGGGGGTAGGTCGTTCCACAGGGCAGGGCCCGCCACAGAGAAGGCCCTTCCCCTGGGTGTCGCCAGTCGGCATTGTCCGGCCGACGGCACCCTGAGAAGGCCCTCTCTGTGGGAGCGGATCGGTCTAAAGGATGTATGGGGCAGGAGACGATCTCGCATTTAACTAGGTCCCAAGCCATGGAGCGCTTTGAAGATGGTCGTCAAGACCTTGAAGCACACCCGAAAGACCACAGGAAGCCAGTGCAGCTCGCGCAGGATCGGTGTTATATGGGAGCATCTAGAGGCTCCCGTAATCACCCGCGCGGCTGCATTCTGCACTAACTGTAGCTTTCGAGTGCACCTCAAGGGAAGCCCCATGTAGAGAGCATTGCAGTAGTCGAGTCGAGAGGGTCACGAGGGTCTGAGTGACTGTGTGAAGGGCAGCCCGGTCCAGTAAGGGGCGCAATTGGCACATCAGGCGTACCTGATGAAACGCTTCCCTGGCCACGGCTGCCACATGGTCTTCCATGGACAGCCGGGAATCCAGGAGGACACCCAAATTGCGTGCCCTCTCCACGGGGGCCGGTGTTTTGCCCCCAATGGCCAGAGTTGGAGTAATCTGGCTGAACCGGGGTGCCGGAAACCACAGCCACTCAGTCTTGGACGGGTTGAGCTTGAGTTTGTTACTACCCATCCAGATCCGTACGGCTTCCAGACACCGGGACATCACCTCAACGGCATCGTTGGGGTGGTCTGGGGTGGATATGTACAGCTGAGTATCATCAGCGTACAGATGATATCCCACCCCAAAACCACGGATGATCTCACCCAGCAGCTTTATATATGTGTTGAATAGGAGGGGCCTTGAGGCCGACCTCTGCCCCCCTGCCAACACATATTGCGACCGACCAGAGAGGTAGGACGAGAACCACCACAAAACGGTGCCTCCCAGCCCCAACCCCCCAGTCGGCGCAATAGGATACCATGGTCGATGGTATCAAAAGCCGCTGAGAGGTCTAACAGGACTAGGATAGAGGAATATCCTCTATCCCGCGCCCTCCAGAGATCATCAACCAACGCGACCAATGCCGTCTCGGTGCTGTGACCGGGTCGGAAGCCGGACTGGCGCGGGTCTAGATAATCAATTTCCTCCAGGTGTCACGGAAACTGTTGGGCCACCACACTCTCAACAACCTTCGCTAAAAAGTGAAGGTTGGAGACTGGACGAAAGTTCTCTAATAATGCTGGGTCCAGGGATGGCTTCTTGAGGAGGGGCCTTACTACTAAGTTAGCTCTATCTCAAACATTCAGTCAAATGTATACTTTCAAACCAATAGAAGAGAATATTTGTAGGTCAGGTTTAAACTGTGGAGTCCTTGATGCTCTCTGAGCTTGGTTGTTTTCTTGCAGACATTTCATGACCCCGCTAAATACCATTATCAGTGCTACAAGGGAATGGGGTTTGCTCACTGACTGGGCAAGTTCCCAATTCACTGAACAACTGTGTTACTAACGATAACTGCAATGATTCACTTAACAACGGTGGCAAGACAGATCGTACAACGGGGCAAACCTCACTTAACAAACAACTTTTCACACACGGTGTGTGTGTTTGTGTGTTTAAAAAAAACCTGTAATTTAAAATCTTCTGTTAGAAATGCAGAGTTGTACTAAATTGCCTCAGTTCCCATTCAGTCCTTTTGCTAACTACTTCCTCCATATTTTCTTTCACCAGTTGGTTCTACATTGTGATTCTTTAGTGAACACCTCCCGTCCTGCTCTGCTGCAGAAGTTTTGTGAAAACCAACCAGTGCTTCATAACCTAACAGGTAAGATAACCGGAAGAAAGCATATAATTATCTGGTAGCTATTTTGTGAGATGCAATGAAAAGCTAATGTTCGTTGGTTTGTGGGTGGCTTTCAACCATATCAGCCCAGTAAAACCTCCAAATTTAGAGCCAGTGTATCTCTAAATATCAAAGAACATAGGATAACAAGAATTGGGGAGGGACCTTGAAGATCATCTACTCCAAACACCTGCTCAAGTAGGAAACCCTATACCAGGGATGGCTAACCTTTTTGCAAGCACGTGCCAAAAGCGGGTGGGAGAGCATGGGGGGGTTGTGCGTCCCCTCCCCCTGCGCAAGTGTGTGAGACCCCTGTGCGTGCATGCGAGGCCCACACACATGGCGCACGCTACCCACATGCATGCACGCACGGCTCTCCCACCCTTCCCCCTGCATTTGGGGCGCGATGGCACGGTTGACCCGTTTTTCACCCTTCCCAGGCTCCAGAGGCTTTCTAAGAGCCTGTGGAGAGCGAAAACAGCCTCCTCCCACCCCCTTGCAAGCCCTCCAGGGGCCGGAAATGGCCCGTTTCCTGACTTCCAGTTTGCGTGTTGGGCCGTTTTTCACCCTCTGGAGACTTCAGGGAAGCCTCCTGAAGCCTCCGGAGGGCAAAAAACGGCCCAACACTCACACTGGAAATTCAGGAATGGATTTCCAGGTTGCCTGTAGGGCCGTTTTCCTCCCTCTGGAGGCTTCCATGAGGTAAAAAAACGGCCCTACACGCAAACCGGAAGTCCATTTCTGAACTTCCGTTTTGTGCGTTGGGTTGTTTTTTTGCCCTCCGGGAGGCTTCAGCAAAGTCTCCAGAGGATGAAAAACAGCCAAAAATGAAGGCCAAAATCAGCTGGCCAAGTATGCACATGCACGCTGGAGCTCACAGGGCAACACCTTGTTTGCCATAGGTTCACTATCACGGCCCTGTGCCATTTTGGACAAATGGCTTAAAAACAATGGTGGGATCCTGCCGATTTAACAACCGGTTCAGTGATCGAATGCTTTGCTCTGCATGCGTGCACAGGTTTAACAAAACTTACCTTCCACGTTACTTCTGGGGAGTAACACAGCTGAGGCACGGAAATCCGCTCTGCCGCGCAAATCAGCTGAGAGGATATAGGTAAATAAAGCACGCGGCAGGTGGGCGGATCCATCTGATGGTCAGAGTGAACTGGTTGGCTCCCCAGCTGATTGTCAGAGCTACCGGTTCCCTGAACCGAACCGGCTGAATTCCACCCCTGCTTAAAACCCTGCAATGTTGTTGCACCCACATCTTCAGGAGGGAAGCGGTTCCATTGATCAGTTGTTCTCATTGTCAGGAAATTTCTCCTTAATTCCAGGTTGCTTCTCACCTTGATTAATTTCCATCCGTTACTTCTTGTCCTGCCCTCAGGTGCTTTGGAGAAGAGGTGGATTCCCCCCTTCTTTGGGGTAACCCCTCAAATATTGGAAGAGTACTCTCATGTTGCTCCTAGCCCTTCTTTCCTCCATCAAATGATGGAGACAAGTGAAATTATTTATCTTAGCCTATATTGACCACTAGTTGACAATCTGGTGTTGCCCAGGTATTTATTTATAGAGGGAAAATGTCTGGACTAAACGTAATTTCTTATGTTTTTCCCCCTTACCAAAGGGAGCCCCATTGTGACATACTGTGAAGCCATTACCATGGAAACTCCGCTGCACTGTACAGTAGAATTCATTTTATGGCAGTACAGTAGAAGCCATTTAAAGGCCCAACAGGCTGCATCTTAACAGAACACAAAGCCTGAGGGGTGTTAGGGGTGTCTTACCCCCACAGTATGTTTCTCCAAAGAATAAGTCATTTATGCACCAAATTTGTTCCAGAGTTATGCTGGAAAACACACACACACACACAAACACACACACAGATTAAGATTATTATTTTTGGAATTTGGAAGTACAGATAGTCCTCAATTACAACCACAAGCGACCCCAAAATTTCTGTTGCTAATTTACAATTGTTGCAACATCCCCATTATCATGTGACCAACATTGCGACACTTGGCAATTGACTCATATTTAGGACGATTGGAGTCCCAAGGTCATAGGATCCCCATATTCTGACGAAGAAAGTCAATGGGACAGCCAGATGCATTTAACGTGTTGCTAACTTAACCGCTGTAGTGATTAGGTTTAGGTTTCTTGGTTTTTTATACCGCCCTACTCCCGAAGGACTCAGGGCGGTGTACAGCCAAAATAAAAAACAAATCTATAAAAGTTAGAAAAAGCTATTAAAAGGCATAATTAAAAACATCATTAAAATATTGTTTTTAAAAATTTAAAAACATCATTAAAATTTAATTTTAAAAATTTAGATTTAAAAATTTAAAAACATGCTTTATGCCAGCCCAGATTCACTTAACAACCGTGGCAAGAGGGGTTGTAAAATGGGGAGAAGCTCATTCACCACTGTCTTAGCAACAGAAATTTTGGCTCAATTCTGGTCATAAGTCGGGAGATATCTGTATAGCAACACTGCTTCCTGTTTATAATCTTGCGTCAAACATAAACCCTAATCCAGGGGTCTCCAACCTTAGCAACTTTAAGACTTGTGGGCTTCAACTTCCAGAATTCCTCAGCCAGCTTTGCTGGCTGAGGAATTCTGGGAGTTGAAGTCCACAAGTCTTAAAGTTGCCGAGGTTGGAGACCTCTGCCCTAATCTGTTCCTTTAAAGTCCAGCTCATAATCAAATGTCTTTACAAAGGTATCCATGTCAGTATATGTTTGGAGCCATATATAAGTGTCTTGCCATTGTTGTGCTTTTGTTGTTTTCTGTAAATGCATCCCACATATTGAAGTCAAAATGGAGCTGGAAGGGACCTTGGAGGTCTTTTAGTCCAACCCCCTGCTTAAGCAGGAGACTCTATCTGTTTCAAATTAGTGGCTATGCAGTCTCTTCTTAAAAACCTCCAGCTATATAGCACCCACAATGTCTGAAGGCAAGGTGTTCTGCTGGTTAATTCCTTGTATATAATTCTCACAACTACCGTATTTTTCGGAGTATAAGTGGCACTTTTTTCCTCTAAAAAGAGGCTGAAAATCTGGGTGGATCTTATACATCAAATACAGCACTTTTTGTCTCCCCAAACCCCACCCCCTTCACCAAAATGGCTGTGCATAGCCTTATAGAGGCTTCCAGAGACCTCCTGGGGACTGGGGAGGGCAGAAATGAGCCTCAAATGGGCCGTTTCCCCCCCCCCAGCCCCCAGCAGCACTCTATAAGCCTCTATAAGGCTATGCGTGCAATTCTTTTGACATAAAAATGGCCCATTTCTGCAAAAAACAGGCCATTTTTTGCTCATTTGGGGGGGGGGCACCCCCCCAGGAGCACCCTGCAAGCCCCCCCCAAGGCTACTCATGCCGTTTATTTGAAATAAAATGGCCCCATTTTCACGAAAAACGGGCCGTTTTTGGGAAGGTTTGCAGAGTGCAAAAAAATGTTTTCCCCCCTTTCAGAAGGCTGTTTAGTTACTTGGCAACTTTAAGACTTGTGGACCTCAACTCCCAGAATTCTTCAGCCAGCATAGCTTGTGGACATAGCTGGCTGGAGAATTCTGGGAATTGAAGTCTACAAGTCTTAAAGTTGCCAAGTTTGGGAACCCCTGAGTTAGAGAGATTGATGAGAATTCGATTGGTCAAGTGCTGTGCCAGCAGGAGCAAAGTTTTAGATGCCACAGCGATTTCCTTCTCCAGCACATGGGTAAATACACCTGGAAACATCTACCTACCTACCTACTGTATTTCTCTCTCTCTCTCCCTCCTCTATCTACCTATATACCTACCTACCTTCTCTCTCTCTCCCCCCCTACCTATCTACTGTATTTCTCTCTCTCTATTCCTCTATCTACCTACCTATCTATACTCTCTCTCTCTCCCTCCCTACTGTATTTCTCTCTCTTTCTCTCCCCCTACCTATCTACTGTATTTCTATCTCTATATTTTTCTCTCGATCCCTCTACCTAACTACCTATCTACACGCTGTCTCCCCTACCTATCTACCTACTGTATTTCTCTCTCTCTCTTTCTCTCTCTCTCTCTATTCCTTTATCTACCTACCTAACTACCCTCCATCCCTATCTACCTACTGTATTTCTCTCTCTTTCTCTCCCTTTCTCTCCCTCTATCTACCTACCTACTTTTTTAAAAAAAAATTGCCTCTTCAAAAACTGGGTGCGTGTTATTCTCCGGTGCGTCTTATACTCTGAAAAATACGGTAACAAGAGAGAATCTATGAAGCACAGCGTTGAACTGTGGGGTCCTTGGTGCTCTCTGAGCTTGGTTGTTTTTTTGCAGACATTTTATTACGCAAGTAGGTAATCCCTTCAGTACTAAAGAGGAGTGGGGTGTGTGGAGTGTAGGTGAAGGAGAATGGGAAGAGGGGGAGGAAAAAAGAGGAGGAGGAAGGAGAAGTGGAGGAGGAAGACTGTGGTGCTCACTGAGTTTGGATGATTTTCTTGCAGACATTTCATGACCCAACTAGGGAACATCACCAGTGTTAGGACAGCAAGCATTTTAAATTGAGGGTTGCTTTATTTCTATAGGTGATTGGGTTTTAAGCTGTGTGGTTTGAATTGGATTGTGTGGTTTCCCTTGCTTCATTTTGAATTCTTCTGTGTACCCCTTCATTGTGCTTGCTATTTCTATGCATTGGTAGGTGGTGGTTGTTTTAAAAGAATTTATTGGTTTTTACAAAATAATATTGGGAAAAGGGTATAGGAAAAAAGTTACATTTTAGTAGCTTCATGCCGGAGCCTGCGGTCCCCCCCAAACATCATCATAATACAAGTTTTAGTAAAAAAAAAAAAAAAAGACAAATACAGTATCAAATACATTGCATATTTTCTATGTTCATTCTTTTTCTTTTTCCTTACCATCAATCGTAACAACATTCAAATAAATTTTTTTAATAGTATCATTTTTGAGACCTATTGATTCCTTTCACCCGCCATCGGGAGGGGCCGCCGACCCCACTGTTCCTCCTTCATCGTCCCCTAGGAATATGTAGTATTTTTGAGAAAAAGCATTTGCCTCTTCTAAAGTGTTAATTCTAATTCTACTCCCTTCCCAGAAAACCAACATCCCTTCTGGTAACAATCATTTGAACCAGATCCCTTTTTTAAATAGTTTCTTAGATAAGAAGGAATAATTCCTTCTCATGTCTCTAATTTTCTTCGGGATTTGCTTCAAAAGGATTATCTCATTGTCTTGGTACTTCAAAGGCTGCCTGCTTTTGTGGAACATTTTTGACAATTAGAAATAGTTAAAACCTTTGTACATAGGCACAGACTGGAACAAAGACATGAAAAGTCTATATAGCATAAACACATACTCTTAAGATCTTGGAAAAAATCTCAGGTGAATATCAAAACGAACATTTTTCTTTTCTCTTGCACTTTTTGCAAAATGAGGAATTATATGATTATAGGGTGACCTGTTCAAATTTGGGTTCTGGGCAATTTCGTTAGTTTTGCACCAGCAGGATTGATTCGCCTCTTCTCTGCATCTGTCTCTGCTGTGTCCTACTTCTATTCTGTCAATTCAATTTTGCAGAAATATATTGCTTCTCTCCCCCCTCGTTCCCTCCTTCTTCTCCCCAATTTGTCTTCTACAATTTCTAAGGTAAAATTGAAAACGTTTCCTTTTTCCTTTTTTTATTGCTACCATAACTCACGTACGAGATATATTGTGTATGCTGCATTACATAAAATAAAAAAATACTCATTAATTCTAGACAAGGGATCAGCTCAGTGGGAAATTCAGATTCTGTGCTGGACTGGAATGGATTTACAATACAATAGCAGAGTTGGAAGGGACCTTGTAGGTCTTCTAGTCCAACCCTCTGCGTGGGCAGGAACCTTATACCATTTCAGACAAATGGCTATCTAACATCTTTTTGAAGACTTCCAGGGTTGGGGCATTCGCAACTTCTGGAGGCAAGCTGTTCCAGAGGTTAATTGTTGTAACTGTCAGGAAATTTCTCCTTAGTTCCAAGTTGCTTCTCTCCTTGATTAGTTTCCACCCATTGCTTCTTGTCCTGCCCCCAGGTGCCTTGAAGAATAGTTTGACTCCCTCTTCTTTGTGGCACCCTCTGAGATATCGGAACACTGCTATCATGTCTCCCCTGGTCCTTCTCTTCATCAAACTAGACATACCCAGCTCCTGCAACCGTTCTTCATATGTTTTAGTCTCCATTTGTATATTTATTTCCCACCTTAACCTGGATTTGCAACGCTAGGTCATAGATCCTAGTTTATACAAACCGCAAAAGCTGACTTAGTACAATCTAGGAAGTCAAATTTAAGTCATATTAAAGATAATCCTTAACATGTGACCAAAATGGAATCTGCCCAAAATGGCTGTATGACAATGATGGCTAACCTTTTTTGCCATCGCAAAGCAGGAGGAGAAGGTGGGTCATGCATGTGCGTGCCCCTTCCATACATTCGTGTGTTACCTCCTGCCCTCCTCCTCCTTTTGATGTGTGATAGCACGCTGGACCTGTTTTTTGCCCCACCCCCCACCTCCATAGGCTTTCTAGGAGCCTGGGGAGGGTGAAAATAGCCTCCCCCGCAGACTGGAAATGGACTGTTTTCTTTTTTTTAACTTCTGGGTTGCCCGTAAGGCCATTTTTCTTTGGAGGGAGAAAAACGGCCCAATGCGCAAACTGGAAATCCATTCCTGAACTTCCGTTTTGCGCATGGGGCCGTTTTTCGCTCGCCAGCTGATTTCAGCCTTCAGTTTCAGCCACTTCGCCTCTTAGGTGCGAAAAATGGCTGAAAAATACGGCTAACTCAGCTGGACAGCATGCACATGCGCGCTGGAGCTGACAGGGTAGCGCCTCGACTGCCCTCAGAAATGGCTTCGCGTGCCATAGCTTCGTAAACATGGCCATATTTAGAAAGAGTGCAGAGAAGAGCAACAAAGAGGATTAAAGGGACTGGAGGCTAAAACATACGAGGAACGGTTGCAGGAACTGGGTATGTCTAGTTTAATGAAAATAAGGACCAGGGGAGACATGATAGCAGTCTTCCGATATCTCAGAGGGTGCCCCAAAGAAGAGGGAGTCAAGCTATTCTCCAAAGCACCTGAGGGCAGGACAAGAAGCAATGGGTGGAAACTAATCCAAGAGAGAAGCAACTTAGAACTGAGGAGAAATTTCCTGACAATTAGGACAATTAACCAGTGGAACAGAAGTTGCCTCCAGAAGTTGTGAATGCCCCAACACTGCAAGTCTTTAAGAAGATGTTGGATAGCCATTTGTCTGAGGTGGTATAGGGCAGTGATGGCTAACCTTTTTGGGCTTGTGTGCCAAAAGTGGGGGGAGCGCAGGGGGGGCGTCATGCATGGGTGTGCCACACCCATAATGCTATGCATGCAACTCCAGCATGCATGCATGTGCCACCACCTGCTTTTGGTGCGCTTTTTCCACCTTCCCCAGGCTCCAGAGGCCTTCTAGGAGCTGGGGGTGGAGAACAGCCCCCCCCCGCCTCTGGAGGCCCTCCAGAGGCTTCAGGAGTTTTCCTAAAGCCTCTGCAGTGCAAAAACCTGTCCTTACGGGTAAACTGGAAGTTTTGGAACTGATTTCCGGTTTGCTCGTAGGGCTGTTTTTCACCTCCGGAGCTTTTAAGGAAGCCTTCTGAAGCCTCCACAGGGCGAAAAACGGCTTCAAAAGAAGGCTGAAATCAGCTGGCCAATGCGCGCATGCACGCTGGAGCTAAAAGGGTAACGCCTCACGTGCCCTAAGAAATGGGTCCGCGTGCCACGTGCGGCAGGCGTGCCACAGGTTCGCCATCATGGGTATATGGTTTCCTGCCTGAGCAGGCGGTTGGACTAGAAGACCTCCAAGGTCCTTTCCAACTCTGCTATTGTATTGTATTGATACGGTAGTTGAAAAACTGATTCTTCATGTGACCAGTCTGATTTTATATTTTATTGGCAGTGGTTAAATGAATATGATGGTTATAAGGCAAACACCATGGTCATTAAGAGTGGACAATGGGCATATTTTTGCTGAAAACCAGATTTAGGGGATAATTTTCAGCAAAACCGCCATAAAATGTGTTCAGTGGACTGTGGGATGCTGCAAAACGGCCATAAATGGAGCCATATTGTTGGGTACCTGTGTCTGGACATGTGACCATGGAGGGGCCCACCTGTCTGACCTAGTGGTTAAATCATCAGGACCCAGGTATCTGCAAGACTGCCTCCTACCAAATACCTCCCTCCGACCAGTCCGCTCCCACAGAGAGGGTCTCCTCAGGATGCCGTTGGCAAGTCAATGCCTGATGACGACCCCCAAGGGGAGAGCCTTCTCTGTTGCAGCTCCTGCCCTCTGGAATGACCTGCCCCCAGACCTTCGCACAACCACGGACCTGCGCCTTTTTCGCCGAGCCCTGAAAACCCACCTATTTCGTGCGGCCAGCCTGGCGTAGTTTTTAATTTGTTTTATTAGGGGTTTTAGGCCCATTGTTTAATTTAGTTTTAGGATTTTTAGCATGTTTATTGAATTATTGGATGTTTTATTGTGGTTTTTATTATTGCCTGTTCACCGCCCCGCGTCCCGCAAGGGAGAAAGGGCGGTATACAAATGTAATTAAATAAATAAATAAATAGAAAACTGGACCCACAACTCAGAGGGTTGTGAGCAAAGTAGCAAGAGGAAGGCATGGGATATAACTCACTGCCTTGAGTTATTAATAAAAACAATAATCTGGGGTAGAAATAAAAATAAAGAAAGAAACATAAATTTTAATTTTTTTAAAAAAAAAAGCCTTAAATCTGGATCACGTCCCTTTTTTTAGGTGGATCGTAACTTTGAATGGCCCTACCCAACCTGCCTTAAAAAGAGGATTCACCTGTACACTTTTCCTATTGGCCTTCTAGGATGTAATTTTGCGCAGATTTCTGCAGCATTTTTCATTGAATTTCCAGTGTTATGTTCAATATTCAGCCATCGTTAATTTTCTTTCCTTCTTTCTCCTTGGATGGATAATTGATTCCCTTTGTCTCACGCGCTCGGATATCTTGCAAGAGACCAAGCTGCAGAGTTAACAACCAAAACCCAAAAGGATTTAAAAAGATTTTTTTTTTTCAAACTGGCAGCACTTCCATTTAGCTAATGAACTGGCTAAAGCTGCGGAAAGGAAGTTAGCTTTAAGGCTTGACGCCGTCTCTATTCATTTTATCCTCTGTCCCATTTATTAAACTCTTAAAAGGTCCTTGAGGGCTTTTTTCGTGAAAATATTTCTGAGGCCTCTCTTTTTCTCCAGAAGAATTACAATGCTGGCAATCCTTACACCCATTTGTTTAGTGACCATTTGAAGTTACCGTGTCACTGAAAAAAGTGACTTACAACCAGCAGTCCTCGCATTTACAACCGTTGCATCGTCCCCATGGTCACGTGATCAGAGTTTGGGGAAATTGTGTTTGTGACCTGGTGTCAAGGGGCCCCCATTTGTGATCTTCCCAGCCACTTTCCAACAAGCAAAGTCACTGGAGGAAGCAGGATTCACTTAATGACCTGGTTATTCGCTTACCAATTGCAGTGATTCACTTACCAACTGTGGTAACAGAAAGCATCATAAAATTGTGTCAGGGTAATGATTTAGGAGCTGACCAGCTGCTATTGATGATGTAATACTGGGAATGAATCAGCAAGGTTTGGGGGCCTGTAGTTAAAAAGAGGCCCTGTTGGGGGGTATCTCTCTCTCTCTTCGTGTGTGCTTCCATGCTGTAATTGCTGATTGCTGTTTGTTTGAGTGTCTGACTAAAGTATGTGTATGTATATATTATTTGTAGATAAGGCCACTATTTAAAATACAAACCTCTGTTTACTGTATTTGCTCCTGGGTTGTCTCACATACTCATACTGTGTACACTCTGACAAATTGGCTGCAACTTACGGAACCAAGTCTGGTCCCAGTTGTAGTTAAAAGTCAACGACTATCTGTAATTAAAAAAGAGATTTTTCTGTTGCTCAGAATCATTCAGACCCAGTTATTTGAGCAACCATTGTTACCCACTTCATCATTGGGTAAGATTGGGGTCTCCAAACTTGGAAGCCTGGATAGTTAGGAATTCTAGGAATTGAAGTCTTAAAATTACCAAGTTTGGAGAACCCAGTTTTACCGGATTGGTGTTCTTGTTGGGATAAAGAAAGGGGAAAATACTACTGTTGAATTGGGTCACCAACTCCTGGTCCATGGACTGACACCAGTTCATGGCATGCCAGAAATCGGGCCTCTCAAACAAGGGAAGCCCCATCCGCGAAGTGAAGGCAACACACAAAACCATGCCCCCTCTGGTCTGGGGAAAAAACTCCCTCCATGGAACGGGTCTAAAAAGGTTGGGGCCCACTGTCAGGGTTCCAAGTAATGCCCCCAATGAAAGAAGAGTCCGACGCCTGAAATTCCTCAAAGTTCCATTTTGTCTGGGAAAATCTGAAAGCTTCCAGATTTTCCCCACCCAAATGAAAGTCCAAGTCCCTGCCCAGCACCCACGTGTCCATCACATAGTCCAATTAGGCACCGGTCCGAACTAGAAATGCTCCCAGTCATGCCACTTCAGGTGCAGGGCAACGTGACCTTGACTCTCTGAGAAAGAATGTTATTTTTTATATCTATCTATCTATCTATCTATCTATCTATCTATCTATCTATCTATCTATCTATCTATCTATCTATCCATAGATTTTCACGGGTGTAGATATGCTGGTCTTGTTGTATTCAGGTCTTTTCCCGTGTGAGATTGAGATTGTCAATTTCGGCGAGGTCTCACTTGCCACCTTCAGGCTGGTGTTTTTGGCTTCAGAGCTGCTGTCTTTCTATAAATCTTGGTTTTGGGGGGGGGCGGGGTGGTGTGCTGGCTTTGTTGCTGTGAGTGGGTTGATTGGCCGTGTAGTCATATCATGATTGGTAGATTAGTGCTGATTGGTGCTGGCTGTGTGTTTGTTATTCTTTTGTATTG
Source organism: Rhabdophis nuchalis (assembly GCA_039707465.1). Classification (NCBI taxonomy): domain Eukaryota; kingdom Metazoa; phylum Chordata; class Lepidosauria; order Squamata; family Natricidae; genus Rhabdophis; species Rhabdophis nuchalis. The sequence goes on along the minus strand of CM077647.1, from coordinate 8,733,620 downwards.
TAACGGCCTTGGTGGTGGGTGGGGCTCGTTTGTTGACTAGGGCTGGTTTCCAGATGTCTGGTAGGTGGGAGGTATCATCACGTTTATTCATGTTGTGGGGGTGTTTCTCTATTTCGATGGCTTCCATAATTATTCTCTTGTTCAAGTGTTCAGTTTTGGAGATTAATTTGGTTCCTTCAAAATCAATTTTATGTCCTGTAGCTTTAAGGGAAGAGGCAAGAAGTTTTTTCTTTTTTGCTTACTGCGTTCTTATGTTCTGCAATGCGTGCATTCATTCTCCTATTAGTTTGTCAAACTATATATAATAACATCCCCCCCTCTCTGCCTCTCTCTCTCTCTGTGTCTTAGGTTTTTGAGCTGATAGATAGATAGATAGATAGATAGATAGATAGATAGATAGATAGATAGATAGATAGATAGATAGATAGATAGATAGATAGATAGATAAATAAGACTAGGATAGATCTATTTCAAGCTTTTTAGCTCTCATCAGCTAGCCATACCCTTACTGGGATTTGAACCAAAATAACTTGTCCCCTGTCTCAGCTGATCAGGAGGAGAACCTGGTGGCTTAGTGACTAAAACATCTGCCTAACATGTAATACAGCCCCGGTTAAAATCCCAGTAAGGGTATGGCTAGCTAATGAGAGCTAAATAGCTTGAAATAGATCTATACTAGTCTCTCTGATTTATTTATTTATCAGCTCAAAAAACCTAACACACATGTAAAAAAAAGACACAATGAAACTAATAGCTTTCTGTCTAGATGGTCTCTGGTGATGAGCCGAAAGGCAGAAAAGGAAAGCAGTATGCTTCCTCCCTTAATTGGGACTTAACAGAGTGTTGTGACATATATATATATATATATATATATCCAGCTCCATACAAACCCCCTTCCCAGTTTCCCACAACACTTTCGAGTAGTCAGACAGAGGTCAAATACCACCTCTGTCTGGCCCCAGAGAGGGATGGGAATGGAGATTTTGCAGTATCCCCCCACCCCGCCCACCAAGCCACGCCCACAAAACTGGTAGTAAAAATATTTGGATTTCACCACTGATGCAATCTAAATTCTTAAGGGGCATACTTCAGAGTCTCTAATGTTGTGTGGTACCACAAGGCTGGCATGACCAACATTGATGCTCATATTTGCACTTGAAGGTTCCTGACACATTTATACATCCACATATACACACGAATGCAAATACACACATACTATTGCTCTATTGTCCTGAAGATATTTGGTTGCAGCCTAGTTGGCAAGCCATCAATCGTATTTTTGGGTTTCTTTTGAGTTTTATCATCGTTACTTTCTAATCAATGGGATTTATGAATTAGATTTGAGTTCTGTTTTACTCTAGATAAAACATGTTATTCCTTGAGCACATTGATTCTGTAATGACTCAGGCATGGCTTTCTACTTATTTATTAGAGCTTTATCACACTTTTAGCATTTTGTTGTAATTCAGTACAGCAAATATATATGCTACTCCTCCCTCCTCCTATTTTCTCTACTACAACCCTGCGAGGCAGGTTAGGGAGAGAAAGGAAGACTGGATCAAAGACCCCCAAAGTGCTTTTCATGCCCAAGGTGGGAGTAGAACTCCCTGTCAGGCCTGCAACCATCTTTTCTTTTTGATCTTTGGACTAGACATTTTCTATGGTGGTAAAATGGGAGGGGGGATTTTTCAGAGTTAGGTGCTATGTAGCCATAACAACATTCTTTCTAGAAAGCCAAGGTCATCTTTTGTCTTTGCACTACCTGACCGGAATGGAATGGGTGGAAACTGCCAGCATGGCAGTGGGAGATTGGACCATGGGATGGACTTGTGAGTGTGGGGGGAAAGATCTTGAACTTCCAAGTGGGTGGGGAAAACTGGGAAGTTTTCAGATTCGGGTTTTCCCAGATGTGCCAACATGGCTCTCTTAATACCTTGGAATGTTGAAGAATGTTTTGCCTTGGACTCTGATTTAATTTTGGATGCTATTTGGAACCCTGGCACTCACTGTCTCCTAGTGATTGGCTCAAAGACATCCAGTTGGCTTCCATGGCTCCAGCAGGACCATTTCCTGGAATTGGCCCATTGTCACTTAACTCAGGGGTCCCCAACCCCCGGGCCGTGGACCAGTGCCGGTCCATGGCTTGATAGGAACTGGGCAACAGTGAGTGGCACAACTCTTAGGAAGGGGCAGAGAGGAGGAGGAGGGAGGAGCGGGCAGCCCCCTGGGCAGAGCGTGCGCCAGGGGCGGGAGAGCGCAGGCGCAGCCGCTCACGCTCTTGGGAGCCTGAGAGTGGCGAGTGAGCCGACTCACACACACCCCCATGCATGCATGCGCTGCCTGTTCCCCCTCCCCTCCGCTCCCCCTCTACGCTGGCCAAGCCATGGCCATCAGTCCGCGGAATTTTTTGAACATGAAACTGGTCCCTGGTGCCAAAAAGGTTGGGGACCCCTGACTTAACTGGGTTTTGTGCCTAAGGCGGGACTAAAACTCATTGTCTCCTTATTTTGGGGACAGCACCTTAACCATTACACAAAGCTGGCTGTTCTGTTCTGTTCATTGCGGTCTGATCTGATCTGTTTGTTCTGTTCTGTTCTGTTCCATTCTGCTCTGCTCTGTTTTCTATTACATTATCTGTCTGTAGTTCTGTAACTGGTTGATGTGTATAATAAAATTTCATGCTGCGAACCAGCAAATGAATCAATTAAGCCATAACATGTTAGGATTGAGTTTGGCATGAGGAGGAGTGCTAAATGCAGCCATCTTAGTCCACAAACTCAGCTTTCACAACTGCCCAATACAATTAAGTATAACTGCACATCACAATTAAGGCCTGAAAAGTACAAAAGGGAATTGATAACTTCTCCCTAGGGCTGGAGAGATATATTAAGCACCGTTTGGTTGTGCGTTTTAAGTTCTCTTTTCAACGCAAATACAGTTTTGGGTGGGCTCAGAATTAAGAGAAAATTGCATCGTTTTTAAAGTTGTCGGATCATTTCTCAAGAAAGAAGGGTGAAGTTTTGACTGAAAGGATCCAGAAAAGGTTGCTAAAAACAGGGGAATAACTTCATTAGCTTTCAACTGCTCAGTTCGAGAGCAATAACCCAACTGGTGTGAGCTAACAAGGTATTGAACTTAAAAAAGGAACATCTGTTTAGCTCACGTTTTGCCATTGTGAAATTTCTGCTTGTGTTCTGACTGAGCCTTCCCAAGAGCTTGAAGCAAACTCTTTCTCCTGACAAAAAACCCTTTTATTAATTTACCGTGAATTCTGCTCATTCACGTCCAGCAAAGTTTTTCAAAGGAGGATTTTCACTCACAGACCTTCTCTGGCTTGGAGAGCTGCCAGGCTGAGATCTGCAAAACTTGGCAAGGAATGCCTTAAAGACTTCCAAAACTTGGAAGTCTTTAAAAGGATGTTAGATAGCCATTTGTCTGAAATGGTATAAGGTTCCTGCCCACGCAGGGGGTTGGACTAGAAGACCTACAAGGTCCCTTCCAACTCTGCTATTGTATTATTGAATCTCGGAAAGTCACGAACCAATGAAGCGAAATAATGGTCTCCTGCAAACTCCACTCCCCTGTCGTTCCTCTTTTATTCCCTCTGGGAGGGGCTATTCATCATCTGACCTTACTCCCAAGTTGACCCCTGTTCTTCAGGTTTTCCCTTCGTCTGGCAGCTCTGCGCATGCTCACACTGGGAACAAGCTCCAGCTGTTTGTCTGCCTCACTGATACCTGACTTTGAAGGCAGCTGATAACTGTCAAGACGGCCCTGGCCCCCTCTCTGCCTCCGACACAGAGCCCTCCTCAGAACCTTCCCCAGACTCCAGGACTGGCCCAGGTTCCTCCCCAACCTCCTTACGGTCTGAATCTACTCCCAACTCCACTGGCTACTGGTGGGCCTCAACAACTTGTGCCTTTACTGTAGAGATCTCCTCCAATGGACAAAATGAAATTGAGCCGTTCATGAGGACCACAGCAGTGGTGGAGGTACAGGTAGTCCTCGACATACAACAGTTATATACAACGGTATAGAAATACAATAAAAATAAGATAAAGTTCATTTAGTGACCATTTCAAGTTACGATGGCTCTGAAAAAAGTGACGCCATGTTTTTTCACACTTCCGGCCATTGTAGCATCCCCACGGTCACGTGATAAAAATTCAGAGGCTTGGCAACCGACTCATATTTATGACTGGTTGCAGTGTCCCGGAATCACTTTTTGTGACTTTCTGACAAGCAAATAAATGGGGAAGGAAGATTCACCGTTACTAATTTAACAACTGCAGTGATTCACTTAACAACCAGGGCAAGAAAGTTTGTAAAATGGGGCAAAATTCACTTAACAACCGACTCATATTTATGACTTTCACTTAGCATCCTAAATTTGGGGTTCCATTATGGTCGCAAGTTGAGGACTACCTTGTATATAAATGTTTTACATAAGTAAATGAAATAAATTTAAAATATTATATTTAGCTTGGAAGGCAAGCAATATTGAAGGCTAAGCTCTTGATCCAGTTCACAAAACTTTTCATCAAAATTGAGTCTCGTCTCACATACCAAAACAAGCGGCAGGAACCCCCTTTTTTAAAGAGGGCAAAACATTCTTTACTTTACTTTATTTGGATTTTTATACCGCCCTTTTCCCTTTCTTGACTCAGGCCGGCCGCACGGAATAAGTGTGCTTTCAAGACCCGACAGAAGAGGCGCAGGTCCGTGGTTGTGCGTAGGTCGGGGGGGTTAGGTCATTCCAGAGGGCAGGGGCTGCCACAGAGAAGGCTCTCCCCCTGGGGGTCGCCAGCCGACATTGCCTGGCTGACGGCACCCTGAGGAGGCCCTGAGGATGGCACCCTGAGGAGGTCACTCTGTGGGAGTGAACTGGTCGGTGGGAGGCATTTGGTAGCAGGAGGCGGTCTTGCAAGTAACCAGGTCCCATGCCATGGAGCACTTTAAAGGTAGTTACTAGTACCTTGAAGCGCACCCGGAAAGCCACAGGCAGCCAGTGCAGCTCGCGCAGGAGAGGTGTCACAGGAGAGTATCTCGAGGCTCCCAGAATCCCCCACGCGGCCGCATTCTGCACTAACTGGAGCCTCCGGGTGCACCTCAAGGGAAGCTCCATGTAGAGAACGTTGCAGTAGTCCAGGCGGGAGATGACGAGGGCTTGAGTGACCGTGCATAGAGTGACTGTCACGATCCAGAAAGGGGCGCAACTGGCATATCAGGCGGACCTGATAAAAAGCCCCCCTGGCCACGGCTGTCATATGGTCGTCTAACGACAGCCAAGAGTCCAGGAGGACCCCCAAGTTGCGGGCCCTCTCTGTGGGGGCCAGTAATTCGCCCCCAATAGCCAGAGATGGCACCAACTTGCTATATCGTGACGCTGGAAGCCGCAGCCACACGGTTTTGTACGGGTTGAGTCGGAGCCTGTTTCTCCCCATCCAGACTCGCACGGCCTCCAGACACCGGGACATCACTTCGACGGCATCGTTGGGGTGGTCTGGGGTAGAGATGTACAGCTGGGTGTCATCAGCTTACTGATGGAACTCTACCCCGAAACCACGGATGATCTAACCCAACAGCTTCATATAGATGTTGAACAGGAGGGGCGAGAGGACCAACCTCTGTGGCACCCCACACGTGAGGTGCCTCAACGTCGATCTCTGCCCCCCTGCCAACACAAATTGAGACTGGTCGGAGAGGTAGGAGGAGAACTACCGTAAAACGGTGCCCCTCAACCCCAACCCCTCCAGCCGGCTCAACATGATACCATGGTCGATGGTATCGAAAGCTGCTGAGAGATCTAACAGGACCAGGATAGAAGAACAACCTCTATCCTGAGCCCTCCAGAGATCATCCACCAACGCGACCAATGCCGTCTCTGGCCGGAAGCCGGACTGGCGCGAGTCCAGATAGACAGTTTCCTCCAGGTGCTGTGGGAGCTGTCGCGCCACCACACTCTCAGTAACCTTCGCCAAAAAGCGAAGGTTGGAGACAGGACGGTAGTTGGCCAAAACAGCCGGGTTCAGGGAGGGCTTCTTGAGGAGGGGTCTTACCACCGCCTCTTTCAAGGCGTTCTGCAGAAACCCCTCACTCAAAGAAGCATTGACAATTCCCTGGAGCCAGCCTTGTGTAACCTCCCGGGTGGCCAGTACCAACCAGGAGGGACATGGATCCAATAAACACGTGGTGGCGTTCAGCCGCCCCAGGATCCTGTCCATGTCCTCGGGAGTCACAGGATCGAACTCTTCCCAAATAACAGTCTCAAGACCTGCCTCCGTCAGCCAGTCTGACCTAGTCCAATTGGAGGCTAACCCGTCCCAGATCTGATTGATTTTATCATGCAGATAACCTCCAAATTTCTTCGCACGACCCTGCAAGGGAGCATCTCGCACCCCCTGATAAAGAAGGGAGCGGGTCACCCTAAACAGGGCGACAGGTCGGTTATCTGCAGATGCGATAAGAGCAGAGAAATAATTCTGTTTCACTGCTTTTATCGCCACTATGTAGGTCCTCAAATGTGACCTTACCAGTGTCCGGTCAGATTCGGAGCGGGTGGTCCTCCAAATGTTCTCTAGGCATCTCCTTCAATGCTTCATCACCCTCAGCTCCTCAGAGAACCAAGGAGCCAGGGTGGATCGGCGTCGAGTGAGAGGCCGCAAAGGCATGACCCAATCCAGGGCCCCTGTGGTCGCAGTAATCCAGGCGGCCACTAGGTCCTCAGTCGAGTCATGGGTCAGGGTCTCCGGTATTGGCCCAAGCTCCATCTGGAACCTCTCGGGGTCCATCAGGCGCCTAGGGCGGAACCATCTCACTGCTTCTGGTTCTGCCTCCCCGCGGTGGGGTGTAGCGGTTTGGAAAGTCTAGCCGAAGGAGAGAGTGATCTGACCATGACAGGGGATCGATGACTATTTCCCCTAAACCAAGATCACTCAACCACTGGCTGGAGACAAAAACTAGGTCCAGCGTGTGTCCCCCAGTGTGGGTGGGGTCATGAATTAGCTGGGTCAGGTCCATGGCTGTCATGGAGGCCATGAACTCTCGAACCGACTCAGATGTTTCGCCTATCGATGGCAGGTTAAAGTCCCCCATGACTAATAGTCTGGGGGTATCAACCGCCACCTCAGCTATCACATTGAAACAGTGGCTGCACCCTCCCCTAATATGATATGGCCCTCGGCTCCCACCATACCTGCCCCTCCCACACACAGTCTTGATGGCGTAGCCCTCTGTTAAACAGACTCTCCCCCTCCCAAATTCTAGGCCCTATGCCCTCCCCGTCAGGACCGTCAGCTGACCTGGGAGTGTTCCTCAGTGGGTTATCACCCTCACCCACCACCCTAATTTCGGTTTGACCCCCTCCTCCCTGGTACCCCTTAAGAACCGAATTAAAAATCTAGCTAAAAATCCCCTTAAGCTCCGCTTCGACCACCTCTCTTGATTCACGAATCTTTCATCGAGGTGGGCCCTCGTTAGAACTGAGGGCCAAACCTGCGAGAGAGGGGACTCTCGCAGGGCATGGAGGTCAGCTGCAGAGTACATTCAATAGTCTGCGAAAGGTAGAATGTCAGAGAGAAGGCACCGCTTTGGTATAAGGCAGGGGTCTGCAAAGTCGGCTCTTTTAAGACTGGTGGACTTCAACTCCCAGAATTCCCCAGCCAGCATAGCTGGCTGGGGAATTCTGGGAGTTGAAGTCCACCAGTCTTAAAAGAGCCGACTTTGCAGACCCCTGGTATAAGGTGTCATTAGGGCCCATAGTTAAGATTTACCAGTAAACCATGTTAGTTCCAACCAAGCCTGTGGAACACTGAGCTGGTAGGCCACAGGGCCAAGTCATTAAGTTCTTTGTTGATGGTAATAGTGATGATGATGACTGGCCAAGGGGTCGGCCGGACTGCGTCTCCAGTGTCCTCCAGTGTCATCCATGTTTGTTAGCCACAAACAAGCCACTAAAACAAAAATGCCCTTTTGGAAGATAAAAAGATGGACAGGGGGGAAAAAAGAGGCAGCAAATTGAATAAACAGAGAATGTGCATGCATCATGGAATTAATTAGGATTAAATTTGTAAGATAAGGATTTTCAAATTTCATTAGTTACTTTTATTAATACAACCCGAAGATCTGAACAGTGTCTCGAAAATTGTAGTTCCTCACTAAAATTCAATTAGTATCTAAAGAACAGCCACATTCCGCAGAGTATTAATCATCAAGTAAAAGAATTACAATAATTGTGCAGTAACTTTATTAATCATAAAGTAAAACAGGGAATTATAGTAATTTTTGCCTGAACAGTGAAATATCACCAAATAGAGAAAGATCTATCTTTATTTAACATATTGTTGAAAGTTACAAAATTAAGACTTTGAAATATACTAGAAGAGGGACGTGGTGGCTTAGTGGCTAAGACATTGAGCTGGTCAATTAGAAAGGTCAGCAGTTCGAATCCCTAGCGCCACGTAACAGAGCGAGCTCCCGTTACTTGTCCCAGCTTCTGCCAACCTAGTTCAAAAGCAGGTAAAATGCAAGTAGAAAAATAGGGACCACCTTTGGTGGGAAGGGAACAGCGTTCTGTGTGCCTTTGGCGTTGAGTCATGCTGGCCACATGACCACGGAGACATCTTCAGACAACGCTGGCTCTTCGGCTATGAAACGGAGATGAGCACTGCCTCCTAGAGTTGGGAACGACAGACCTCCCCAAAACAGCCCGTTTTTCTCAAAACAGGTCCATTTTTTGCCAAAAAAGGGCACGCATAGCTTTCAGGAGGCTTATAGAGCTCTCCTGAGGGCTGGGGGAAGGGGCAGAAATGAGCAAAAAAACAGCCAGTTTTCCGCTCATTTCTGTCCTCCCCAGCCCCCAGGAGCACTCTGGAAGCTTCCTACAGGTTCTGGACGGCCATTTTTGCAAAGGGGGTGGGGTTTTGGGAGGCCAAAAATGCTGTATTCAGTGTATAAGACGCACCCAGATTTCCCCCCTCTATTTTGAGGGGGAAAGGTGGGTCTTATACTCCGAAAAATACTATGTTTGTATGTATGTTTATATGTATGCATGTATATATACACACATACGGCGCCTGAGAGGTGAACTGATTGAAGTCTATCAAATCATTTACGGTGTGGACAAAGTCGAAAAGGAAAAACGGTTTTCCCTATCGCACAACCCTAGAACTAGGGGGCACTCCATGAAACTTTTGGAAGCTAGACCTCAAACAAATAAGAGGAAGTACTTTTTCACCCAGAGGATCCCTGGTCTATGGAACTCCCTGCCAGAAGAAGTGGTGACAGCTGTCAGCCTCGGCACCTTTAAGAAAGGATGAGAGGAGTTCATGGAGAACAAGGGTATCCATGGCTGTCATGATGGATGCCTAAGGACACCCTCCGGGATGGAGAGATAGGCAGGATATCTCTCAATGCCATTTGCAGGGAATCATAAGCAGGTGAAGACATCTGCTTGGGAAGACCCTGAAGCAAATGGTGAGCCACTGTGGGAGACAGAATGCTGGACTGGAGGGGCTGGGGCCTGTTCCGGCAAGGCTGTTCTTATGTTCTTATACACACACACACACACACACACACACACACACACACACACAGGGTCTGTGCCAAGGGCAATGTCCCTTCCTAATTTTAATGTTGACTGCATCAAAAGCAAAGCACCACTGCAAAACTTTCTGAAAAACTGCAGAGGTGCTTAAAATGCAAAGCGTTGGATAGACGAATGAGCTTGGTGGCAGTTTAATCTACAGTACCAAAATTTTATGCACCCGTTTTAAGCAGCTAATAGGCAGTCTCCCAAAAATTGAGTTCTTGTTTCTATACACTCTCTTAGTAGTCCCGCCACACACTGTGTGTTTTTACAACTTTGCAGCTCTCGTTTATCATTTTTCGGGTGTAATCGGATTTGTGCTTAGTTTATATTGGGCTGGGGAGCACAAAATCGTGCTCATTCTCCTAATGAAATATTGCCACAGTAAAGGTAGAAAACATTTTTTATTCAGTAGCTTCCTTTTTCCTGCACTGCAAGCTGTAAAAACTTCTCTTTTCCATTTTTCCATTGTTCTTGATTCATCATCAGCCATCTACATCTTGCCATTTTCTTTACAAATTCCCCAATTTTTAGGTTGTTTTTCTTTTGAACCAGTTTGCACTAGTTGCTCACCTTAAAAAAAAAAGTTTGTTAAGGAGAAAATTGGATAAGATTACAAAAATATTTTCCGCCCATACTGGCTGCGGAATTCTGGGACTTAAAGTCCACACAATTTAAAGTTGCAGAGATCGCAGACTTGCGTAATCTCGTCAGCAGTACATATAGGTAGTCCTTGACTTACAACCATTTGTTTAGTGACTGTTTGAAGATACAAGGTCACTGAGAAAGGTCCTCAGATTTTCAACCAACCCAGCATCCCCACCATCATGTGAGCTGTGGGGGCACAGTGGCTAGAATGGGGTATTTGCAGGCTAACTCTGCCCACTGCTAGCAGTTCGATCCTAACCAGCTCCAGTGTTTTTCCGGCGAGACCAGTCTGTCAGGGCAAACTGGCCTATCCAAATATGGGACAGAGCATACTGCTTCCGCTTTTGCCTTACCCCCTCAAATCCAGGAGCCTTCACAGGTGGTCTCTTTGTGGCAAACTATTTTTATATTGTTGTTTTTTTAAAAAAAAAATATTGACAACAATTTAAAGGGAGAATAGTATAGCTATTTCAAGCTGTTTATCTCTCATCAGCTAGCCATACCCTTCTGGGATTCAAATCCCAGACAGCTTGCATATTAGGCAGATGTATTAATTTGTAGGCCACGGGCTCTCCTCACTTTGTTGGTTGTACCAGCGGGGAGATTAATCGTCTCAAGGTTGATTCAGATCCCTTCCAAGATGGTGAAAGGGAGACTCAGATTGTTGGGGGTGGCGGGGCGGGAGGCTGACTTTAAACCATTTAGAGAGGACTGCAAAGCACTATGAAGTGGTATACAAGTCTATTGCTATTTGGGTGCTTAGCTTCCAACAAGCAAAGTCAAAAGGGGGAAGCCGGATTTGCTTAATGACTGCATGTTTCATTTAACAACTGCCATGTGTCAACTGCTACAGCGTTGCCATGACGATTATCAGGCTGCCATAGAGAAGTGAGAATTCTTGACATTCCTGTGGTCGGAATGGAATCTCAGGATGACCTGTGACTGCGCATGCATAGATCTAATTTCAATGCTAATTGGGTAACGTGATTTATGACAGACAGAGGGGAGGGGGCATGGGGGGGGTAAAGTTCATCATATAACTTTCAGTTCTGGCTCCAGCGGAGCTCAAGCCATACTGTCGATCCTAATAAACGATGAGATTTGTTTTGAACTTTGTCTCGAGGCTCATAAATTAATTAGGTTCACTTTTGGGAGCTTCACACTGTGATTCACTTAAGAACCACGGTAGAAAAGATCGTAAATTCGGCCAAAGCTCACTTAGCAACCACCTTGCTTAGTAACAGAAATTCTGGTCCCAAATTCTGATTCTAAGTTGAAGATTACCCGTGTGGGTCAAGGCATTGTGCCTATCTCCAGAAGGGCCTGGATGGATGATCTTTAAGAGACCCTTTTCTTCCCACAAAGGAGGACTGGCAGGAAAACCAGCTGTTACAGAGATCAATAGATCAGAAGTTAAATCAAAATGTCAGTGGGGAGTTCTGGTTGGTGTGAATGGAGTTTTAACCAATATGGCATGCGGTTTCCGGGCCTAGCCTCACACAGCTGGATTTCTTTCACTAGAACTTGCTCATGTTTTTAATGGGCGCACAAAGCAAGAAGAATTGCGAAATGAAAAGATAAACACCTAGATCGCCCATCAACACATCCTCCTCCGTAGCAAACCTAAAACTCCATTCCAGATACAGGAAATCCTCAATTTGCATCCATTTCTTTAATAACCATTTGAAGTGTCACTTTGAGCAAATAGAGATGCGGTGGCTTAGTGTTTAAGATGCTGAGCTTGTCGATCAAAAATGTCGGCAGTTCGAATCCCTAGCGCCGTGTAACTGAATGAGCTCCTGTTACTTGCCCCAGCTTCTGCCAACTTAGCAGTTAGAAAGCACGTAAAAATGCAAGTAGAAAAACCTTTGGTAGGGAGATAACAGCGTTCCATGCTCCTTCGGCGTTTAGTCATGCCGGCCACATGACCAAGGAGACGTCTTCGGACAGCGCTGGCTCTTCGGCTTTGAAACGGAGACGAACACCGCTCCTAGAGTCAGGAATCACTAGCACATACAGTATGTGCAAGGGGAACCTTTACCTTTGAGCGCATAGGCGGCGGTATAAAATTCCTAAATAAATGTGCTGAAAAAAGTGGCATATAACCTGTCCTCGCATGTACAACCATCACAATATCTCTGCAGTCATGTGATCAAAAATTAGGCGGCATGTGTTTACAACGGATGTAAGTTTACCGGGGCCACATGATCACCATTGGCAACTTTCCTAAGCAACTGATGAGCAAAATCAATATTCATTTGAAAAAAAGGTCATCGTTATCAGCCACGATTCACTTAACAACTGCATTACTCAGTGATCGAACTGCATTACTTCCAGTTCCCTCTGTGGCCATATGTTGAGGATTATCTGTATTTCTCTGCTGCCAGTGGCAAAAATCTTTTACTACCGAACCAGTAGTAATGGTGCCCAGAACCCACTTCTGAACTAGACACTAAGTCTGCATTACTATTACTATTAAGTCTTCTCATTGTTCCTATCACCCATTTCCTTCACCTATGATTGCAGGACTGTAACTTTGTTGCTTGTATCCTTACGATTTATATTGATATTATTTCCTGATTGCTTATTTATACCTTTGACTATCATTACTGTAAGTGTTGTACCTTATGATTCTTGACAAATGTATCTTGTCTTTTTATGTACAATGAGAGTTTATGTGCCAAATACAAATTACTTCTGTGTCCAATCACACTTGGCCAATAAAGAATTCTATTCTGTTCTGTTCTGTTCCATTCCATTCCTTCCTTTCCATACCATATTTTCTATTCTGTTCAATTCCATTTCATATTTTCTATTCTATTCCATTCCATTCCTTCCTTCCCATTCCATATTTTTCTTTTGTATTCCATACATATTTTCTATTCCATTCCATTCCATTCCTTTCTATTCCATATTTTCTATTGTATTCCACTCCAAATTTTCTATTCTATTCCTTTCCATTCCATATTTTCTATTCCATTCCATTCCTTTCTATTCCATATTTTCTATTGTATTCCATTCCAAATTTTCTATTCTATTCCTTTCCATTCCATATTTTCTATTCTGTTCCATTCCAGTCCTTCCTTTCCATACCATATTTTTTCTTTTGTATTCCATTCCATATTTTCTATTCTATTCCATACGTTTCCTTTCCATTCCATTCCATATTTTCTATTGTATTCCATTCCATATTTTCTATTCTATTCCATACGTTTCCTTTCCATTCCATATTTTCTATTCCATTCCATAATAATAATAATAATAATAATAATAATAATAATAATAATAATAATAATAATAATAATAATAATAATAATAATAATAATTTATTATATTTACAAACCGCCCCCTCTCCCCGAAGGAACTCGGGTCGGTGTACAGGAAAATTAAAAACCAACTAAAAACATACAATACACACAAATTTAAAAACGAATTAAACTACCCTGTACAAAATTTAAAAAACCATTAAAATTACCACCCATTAAAACCCAATAAACAATTTGAGAAAACAGACTGAGGCGAGAAGCGTAGATTAGGCCAAGCCGGCCTGATGAAACAAATAGGTTCTATTCTATTCTATTCTATTCTATTCTATTCTATTCTTGGATGAGAAGCGAAACGTCTTCTAGGAAAAACAAAGAAAGTTCAGTGGCCTATAGAAAAAGCACCTTTGAGACAACTGTGACCTAGATGACTGAGAACTTCCATAGACATTTAAATCTTTAACTTAGCTCCAAATCTTTCAACTAGTCCTTAAAATCAGGAAGCCAGCCAGGGGCAACGAGTTCACATGAAACCTGATCCTTTATGTTCTGCCTTAAATACGGTTCTTGGGACTAGTTTGACTAACGGAGCATGCGCGATGGAGACCGCCGAGAGGTCTGCGGTAGAAGGCATTTGGCTGCCACTTCAAAGCTGAGTAATGGGGAGGGCAGGACCTGTTGCCTAGCAACCCTCTATCGGGAGCCCGGTAGAGCTGTGCGCGAGGCTAAGGGCTCTGGAGGGGGATTTTGGCTCCTTCCTTCCAGATGGCGGAGCTTGAAGAGCTAGTAGATCGCCTGAAAGATCCCCACATTGTTGCAAAGTCAGCATCCTTTCAGTCTTCCTTGGAGTGCGTAGTTCTCAGACAACCATAGGCTGAGAAACTGACTGGGGAACAGTGACAGAGTTGGAAGGGACCTTGGACGTCTTCTAGTCCAGGAGTGTCCAATCTTGGCAACTTTTAAGACTTCTGGGAGCAGAAGTCCACAAGTCTTAAAGTTGCAAAAGCTGAGTGAAGAATTCTGGGAGCAGAAGTCCATAAGCCTTAAAGTTGCAAAAGCTGGCTGAGGAATTCTGGGAGCTGAAGTCCATAAGCTTTAAAGTTGCAAATGCTGAGTGAAGAATTCTGGGAGCAGAAGTCCATAAGCTCTAAAGTTGCAAATGCTGAGTGAAGAATTCTGGGATCTGAAGTCCATAAGCTTTAAAGTTGCAAAAGCTGAGTGAAGAATTCTGGGAGCAGAAGTCCATAAGCCTTAAAGTTGCAAAAGCTGGCTGAGGAATTCTGGGAGCAAAAGTCCATAAGCCTTAAAGTTGCAAAAGCTGAGTGAGGAATTCTGGGATCTGAAGTCAATAAGCTTTAAAGTTGCAAAAGCTGAGTGAAGAATTCTGGGATCTGAAGTGCATAAGCTTTAAAGTTGCACAAGCCGGCTGAGGAATTCTGGGAGCTGAAGTCCATAAGCTTTAAAGTTGCAAAAGCTGAGTGAAGAATTCTGGGAGTAGAAGTCCACAAGTCTTAAAGTTGCAAAAGCTGGCTGAGGAATTCTGGGATCTGAAGTGCATAAGCCTTAAAGTTGCAAAAGCTGAGTGAGGAATTCTGGGATCTGAAGTGCATAAGCCTTAAAGTTGCAAATGCTGAGTGAAGAATTCTGGGAGCAGAAGTCCATAAGCCTTAAAGTTGCAAAAGCTGAGTGAGGAATTCTGGGATCTGAAGTGCATAAGCCTTAAAGTTGCAAAAGCTGAGTGAGGAATTCTGGGAGCAGAAGTCCACAAGTCTTAAAGTTGCAAAAGCTGAGTGAGGAATTCTGGGAGCAGAAGTCCATAAGCCTTAAAGTTGCAAAAGCCGGCTGAGGAATTCTGGGAGCTGAAGCCCACAAGTCTTAAAGTTGCAAAAGCTGAGTGAGGAATTCTGGGAGCTGAACTCCATAAGCCTTAAAGTTGCTAAGTACTAGTCCAATCCCCTGCTTGAGCAGGAAACCCTATTCCATTTTAGGCAAATGGCTGTGCATTCTCTCCTTAAAAACCTCCAGTGATGAAACACCCCGACTTCTGGAGGCAAGTCGTTCCACTGATTAATGGTTCTCAATGTCAGGACATTTATCCTCAGTTCTAGGATACGAATCCTCCCATGGATTAGTTTCCATCTCTTGCTTCCTGTCCTGCCTTTAGATGCTTTGGGGAATAGGTTGACCCATTCTTCTTTGGGGCACTTTCGCCCCAGTCTTTTCAGCTTTCCAAAGCACCCAAAGGCAAGACAAGAAGCAATGGAGGGAAACTAATCCAGGCAGAACCCATTTAGAATTAAGGAGAAATTTCCTAACGGTGTTGACAATTAACCAGTGGAACAGCTTGCCTCCAGAAGTTGTGGATGCTCCAACACTGGAAGTTTTTAAGGAGAGACTGGACAACTATTTGTCTGAAGTGAAATAGACTTTCCTGCCTGAGCAGGGGGTTGGACTAGAAGACCTCCAAGGTCCCTTCCATCAGTTCATCTGTGTTGCTCTATCTGAAAAGTCCCACATCCAAGCCTTTGAAAGGTGGGAAGGCATCACATTTTGATTCATTAAAGTCAAGAAAGCTTCTGCGCATATTAGCAGTAGGCTGCTTTTGACTGGCCTGGGAAGCAGAACAGGGATGGGCCTGATTTAGTTTTTGGATGGGAGACCACCAGGGGAATGCTCTGGCTTCGAAATTGTCTGGGTAATCTGTGGATAGGAGACCATTAGGAAATGCCATGCAGCTAAACTACATGTAGCCAGGTAGATCTGATTAATTCTTGGTCAAGAGGGTGTGCTGTGACCTGGGAACAAACGCAGGGATGAAATCAATTTCGTGAAAAAGAGACCACCAGGCAATGCCAGCCAGTGCTTAGGATAGAGTTCCTCAGAAGACAGCAAACAAATACGTCCATTGTTGATACCATGAAAACTACCATCCTTACAGTGCAGGGTGGCCTTCAGCCTGGAAGAAATATTATCAAAACCCAAGTGTTTTTTGACTGTTGAGAAAAAATAGCCTTTCCTTACAAAGAAAGCCCCATCATTAAACATAAAAGCCTTTGAACAGATAACACCAAATGCCACTATGACTCGCTTTTCAAAAGACCAAGAAGTTACAGATTTATTTTTTAAAAAACATATTTTTTTTGTTTACACATAAATATATTGAACAGAGTGTAATTGCCCTGGCATTCCACTTGCCTTGAGACAAAGGTACAAACAAAAAAATAATATATGCAACACCCTGGTAAGCCCTAAATAAGGGAGGAAGCAGAGCTGCTTTCCTTTTCTGTCTTTCGGCTCACCAGAACCAATGGTCTAGTGACAATGACAACTGCCTCACATGTAAAAAAAGCCCTGGTTTGAATCCCAGTAAGGGTATGGCTAGCTGATGAGAGCTAAATAGCTTGAAATAGATCTATACTAGTCTCCCTTGTTTATTTATTTATCAGCACAAACAACACACACACACACACACACACACACACACATATAATATATATATGGCCTAGTGACAATTACAACTGCCTCACGTAATATTTCCTAGGTTCAAATCCCAGTAAGGGTCTGGCTAGCTGATGAGAGCTAAATAGCTTGAAATAGATCTATACTAATCTCCTTTATTTATTTATTTATCAGCACAAAAGCAACACACACACACACATATAATATACATATGGCCTAGTGACAATTACAACTGCCTCAGATGTAAAAAAGCCCTGGTTCGAATCCCAGTAAGGGTAAGGCTAGCTGATGAGAGCTAAATAGCTTGAAATAGATCTATACTAGTCTCCCTTGTTTATTTATTTATCAGCACAAACGCAACACAAATGTAACAAAAGGCAACGAAAAAATAACTTTCTGCCTGGATGGTCTCCCATGGTGAGCCGAAAGACAGAAAAAGGAAGCAGTTCTGCTCCTTTCCATTTTTGGGGCTTACCAGGGTGTTTTGACACAAGTATATAGTTATTCCCCTGGCTCAGCTGATCAGGATAAGAACCAGTGGTCTAGTGGGAATTACAACTGCCTCATATGTAATACTTCCCTGGTTCGAATCCCAGTAAGGGTATGGCTAGCTGATGAGAGCTAAATAGCTTGAAATAGATCTATACTAGTCTCCCTTGTTTATTTATTTATCAGCACAAACGCAACACACACACACACACAATTTTAAACAGTGCTAGTGTTGTACTGTAATTTCTAACCATCATACCTAGTGTATCAACTTATCTATCATTCTGATAACTATGTTCTAATACATACATAACACCTCTTTCCATGTACACCTAACCTGATTCTTTCGCATTCCCATCTCTACCTCCTGTTTATAACCATTGATAGAATCTACCATGTTTTTCGGAGTATAAGACCCACCTTTTTCCCTCAAAAAAGAGGCTGAAAATCAGAATGGCTCTGAAACTTTGAATAGTCACTAAATGAATTGTTATAAGTTGAGGACTATCTGTAAAGTGGTATTAATGCTTGAATTGATGACATAAACCACTCCAGGACTAGTTCCCAGGAAAGGAAACTTAATTGTCTAGAATTGATGCTTTAACCAAAATCCTCCCCCTCCTTTTTTTTTTTTTTAGCCCCATGAAAGCTAAGTTCAGAATGCGGAGAGGGTGGTATAGATGATCTTAAAGGACCCCTTCTACACATTGCCATCTTCCAAGTGCTGCAAATGCAGGTGTGGAAAATCCAGCTTCCTGGGTGAATTTTTTATTTTTATTTATTTTATTAAATTTATACCCCGCCCTTCTCCTTGTTAGGACCCAGGGTGGCGCACAGACATTATTTAAAACCACAAAATACAATATATACATCAATTAAAATATATTAAATTAATTAAACCCGTGCTAAAACCATGTTAAAACCTTACCAAATTATAATTTATTTTTAAAAAGTCAGAAACGGGGGGCTATCCTAGGCCAGCTTGTTGGAAAAAATACGTCTTAAGACGTTGGCGGAAGAGGCGGAGGTCCGAGATAGTGCGAAGGTCGGGGGGTAAGTCGTTCCAGAGGGCCGGGCCCGCCACAGAGAAGGCCCTTCCCCTGAGTGTCGCCAACCGGCATTGCCCAGCCGACGGCACCCGGAGAAGACCCTCTCTGTGGGAGCGGATCGGACGAAGGGATGTAGAAGGTTTTTTTTTAACGCACACATATTATTAGCAATAATAAGAACTACCACGAACTAAAATAGAACAGGGAAAACAAGGGGGAGAGATATAAAGGGAAAAGCTAAAAGTGCAATAAGAAAAAAAGAAGACACTAGAAAAAAATATAATAAGGCTTAAAGATAAAAAGAACGGCCTTCAGATATCCTTCACAGGAGTTATAAACGCAATTATATTTTAACCCGTCTCTCTAAAGTTACAACACAGCTCTCTTCTTTCTACTCTTTAGCCTGCCAATCATCAAAACTATAAAGTGCCATTTTAATGCAAAAAGACCATGAGAGGTTTCCAGCAAATGTACAGTGGTACCTCGGTTCACGAACTTAATTCGTGAACTGACTCTGGTCGCGAACCGAATTGGTCGTGAACCGAAGCACAGTTTCCCATAGGGTTTAATGTAAATCCGGTTAATCTGTTCTGATCTTTTTTTTGGTTTTTGAAGCACAAAATATACAGTAAGTACAGTATTGTACAGAAGTACTGTACTGTAAAGTATTGTACAATACAGTACAGTACTGTATGTGCTAAAAGCATAACAAAAATCAAAAAAGTCACTGAAAGTACTCACAGTGTACTTTTTTCTGTGTCTCCTTCTCTCCACGATCTTCCTACAGGAAGTCACAACCATGTGACAGCCAGGAAGTAGCATTAAAATGGTCACGGCTCTTCGAACCGAAGCGGAGTTCGTGAACCGGAGCATATTTTGATGAACTTTTCTATTTGTGAACCGAGTTGTTCGTGAACAGAAGCGTTCGTGAACCGAGGTACCACTGTATATTAATCCGATCTTTCTCAATCTTGGCAGCTTTTTAAGACATATGGACTTCAACTCCCAAAAATTCCTTGCAAGCAACGCTAGCTGGGGAATTCTGGGAGTTGAAGTTCAAACATCTTTAAAGTTACCAAAGTTGAAAACCGTTGCTCTAATCTTACTTCTAATTTCATTAGAAGTGTAGTAAATTAGCACCCGCCCCTCTCCTAGAAGAATGAAATATTCTAGAAAATGTTAAAAAGGCAGAATATTATATCTCCCTGGATGAGAAGAGGAGAAACATGTTCTTGGAAAGCTGCGGCCACATTTGTTAATAGCCCCTTGTCCTAGTTATTTGCGAGACTGCCTCCTACCTCACACATCCCTTCGACCGATCCGCTCCCACAGAGAGGATCTTCTCCGGGTGCCTACGGCCGGGCAATGCCGGCTCGCGACGCCCAGGGGAAGGGCCTTCTCTGTGGTGGGCCCTGCCCTCTGGAATGATCTACCCCCTGATCTTAGAAATATCACGGACCTTCGCCTCTTCCGCCAACACCTAAAGACGCATTTCTTTCACTTAGCTGGCCTGGCCTAACTTCCGAGATTATATCATCGACTGGTTTCAAATTACACAAAGTTTTAATAAGGTTTTAAATTGATCTTAGCACAGGCATCTCTAATTTAATAGGATTTTATTCAGTCTAGGATGTATTTACTTTTTTGTATTGTTTTATTGTGTTTTAACTTCCTGTGCACCGCCCCGAGTCCCTTTTGGGAGAGTGGCATGGTATATAAATCCAATAAAATCAAAATCAAATCAAATCAAAGACTGGTGCCAGCTTATCTACAACACAATAGGTCTTCACCCTCAGGACATAATAGGATTAACCCTCTACCCATCTCACCACATGGCATCTGGGGAAATTACATCACCCAGCGAGATTCAACCAAGCCTAGGACACAGACAGCCTCAGTTATGACTTCATAGCCCCATGAGAATCTGACTGCAGCCAGTAGGATATATATCCTTGCCACAGGAACAGGAAGCTCAAGTTCAAAGCCCAGAGAGGGTATAAATATATCTCACTCGCCACTCCATGTGGTTAGCTACCCAGGACTTCAAACCCATGTAATCCTGTTCACCATACAACCAGGGATGGGTTCCTGCTGGTTCGCTCAGGGACAGGCTTAGCGCACATGTGCGCTTGATGTGTGCTAGCGCTGTAGTAAAAAACTGGCTTCTGTGTATGCGCAGAAGCAAAAAACAAGATGGCTTTGTCTAGGGTGCTGCCAATAGAACCGGTTCGGGGGCGTGGCCAGCTGAGTTACTACCTACTTGTCCGAACCAGTCCGAACAGGTAGGAAACCACCTCTGCATTAAACCATCCGTCCAAACAGCCCCCATGTTTCCAGTGTCTCTTTCCCCACTTGGAACTGAACCCAGAAGGACATTTAATACAATACAATACAATAGCAGAGTTGGAAGGGACCTTGTAGGTCATCTAGTCCAACCCCCTGCGTGGGCAGGAACCTTATACCATTTCAGACAAATGGCTATCTAACATCTTTTGAAAGACTTCCAGGGTTGGGGCATTCACAATTTCTGGAGGCAAGCTGTTCCAGAGGTTAATTGTTCTAACTGTCAGGAAATTTCTCCTTAGTTCTAAGTTGCTTCTCTCCTTGATTAGTTTCCACCCATTGCTTCTTGTTCTGCCCTCAGGTGCCTTGGAGAATAGTTTGACTCCCTCTTCTTTGTGGCACCCTCTGAGATATCGGAACCCTGCTATCATGTCTCCCCTGGTCCTTCTCTTCATCAAACTAGACATACCCAGTTCTTGCAACCGTTCTTCCTATGTTTTAGTCTTCAGTCCCCTAATCCTCTTCTTCCAACAGAAGCAAATACAGGTGAAGACATTGCACCTATCTCCAAAGGAGAATGGATAGATGACCTTCCTAGATCGGGTTGCCCTACGCACAGTCACTCACGCCCTTGTCTCTTCCCGTCTGGACTACTGCAATGCTCTCTACATGGGGCTCCCCTTGAAGCGCGAGCTGCACTGGCTTCCGGTGGTTTTCTGGGTGCGATTCAAGGTGTTGGTTACCATCTTTAAAGCGCTCCATGGCTTAGGACCTGGGTACCTACGAGATCGCCTTCTGTTACCGAGAGCCTCCCACCGGCCCGTACGCTCCCATAGAGAGGGTCTCCTCATGGTGCCATCAGCTAAACAATGTCGACTGGCAACAGCCAGAAGGAGAGCCTTCTCCGTGGGAGCACCTGTCCTCTGGAACGAATTGCCCCCGGAATTAAGAACTATCCCTGACTTACGCACCTTCCGCCGCGGTCTCAAAACCTTTCTCTTTCAACAAGCCGGGCTGGCATAAAGCATGTTTTTTAATTTTAAATTTTTAAATTTAAATTTTTATTATTTTAATTAGGGTTAGTTTGGTTTTTTCCACATTTTGGGCAATATTTTAATGATGATTTTAATTATGCCTTTTAATAGCTTTTTCTAACTTTGATGTATTTGTTTTTTATTTTGGCTGTACACCGCCCTGAGTCCTTCGGGAGTAGGGCAGTATAAAAAAACCAATAAACCTTCAGGGGACCTCTTGCTTTATGTTCTTCTGCTGGATATAAAGACTGGCAAGAAGACCAGTGGTTACAGAGATTGATAGATCAGAATTTAACCAAAAGGCCACAGAGGATGATCCTGGCAGGTGGGAATAGAGCAGTGGTGGGTTTCAAATTTTTTAGAACCTACTCTGTAGGTGTGGCCTATTTTGTGGGTGTGGCTTGGTATGTGACAGGGTGGGAGTGGCCACCTTTTAAAATGTGGTGAAACTCATTTAACAACGCTCTTGCTTAGCAACCAAAATTTTGGACTCAATTGTGATGATAAATTCTTTCTTTCTTTCTTTCTTTCTTTCTTTCTTTCTTTCTTTCTTTCTTTCTTTCTTTCTTTCTTTCTTTCTCTCTCTCTCTCTCTTTCCTTCCTTCCTTCCTTCCTTCCTTCCTTCCTTCCTTCCTTCCTTCCTTCCTTCCTTCCCTTCCCTTCCCTTCCCTTCCCTTTCCTTTCCTTTCCTTCCTGTTGGGTCACTGGCAGCGGCGGGCCAGATTTACTTCCAGGTACGCCAGTGGAACCCCCTCTCACCGGTTCTATAAATTTCACCAACCGGCTCTCGCGAGTAGGTGCGAGCCTGCAGAAACCCACCACTGGAATAGAGGTTTAACCAATGTGGCTTTGGCCTGGGGTGGGTGGGGATGGGCTGCCCTCACAAAGCTGGATGTTTTTCACCAGAACACACTCATGTCTCTAATGTGGGCATGAAGCAAAAAGTAAAAAGGATTATAAAATGAAAGGATCCTTCCACAAGAGAAGAATGAATGATAAAAGTATTGGAACATGTCAAAATTGACTTCTTTCATTAGAGAAAAGACCGTATCTATGTGGAAACCTCTTAGGGGCTTTTTGCATGAAACAGAAAATATGAACCTTATGTTTTGCGGTTTTGATGAATGGACAGGACAGTTGATAGAGGAGGGTTGTGTTGCAACCTTAGATAAGTTGTACAATTATATTTATAACCGTTGTAAATATGACTGTCATATTTCTTTTCTTTTGAAGCTTTGAACCTCCCTCCCTCCGTTCCTCCCATCCTCCTATTCTTTCCCTTCCTTTCTCCCTTTCCTTTCTTTTGTTGGTGATAGCCATAAGTGGGAAGAGATAGGTACTAGGAAGGATACAAAGAATAATAGGGGGGGGGAGGTGTATTGGCTGGCTATTCTTTTATTGCCATGCAATAAAATGGGAAGGAAATTGGAATTTTGCAATATCCTTCCCCGGGAGTGGAGAGGGAATGGGGATTTTGCAGTATCCTTCCTCTGGAGTGCACAGAGAATGGAGATTTTGCAGTATCCTTCTCTGAGCAGTGGGGAGGGAATGGGGATTTTGTAGTATCCTTCCCCTGGAGTGGAGAGGGAATGGGGATTTTGCAGTATCCTTCCCCTGGAGTGGGGAGGAAATGGAGATTTTGCAGTATCCTTCCCCTGGAGTAGGGAGGGAATGGGGATTTTGCAGTATTCTTCCCCTGGAGTGGGGAGGGAATGGGGATTTTGCAGTATCCTTCCCCTGGAGTGGGGAGGGAATGGAGATTTTGCAGTATCCTTCCTCTGGAGTAGGGAGGGAATGGGGATTTTGCAGTATCCTTCCCCTGGAGTAGGGAGGGAATGGAGATTTTGTAGTATCCTTCCCCTGGAGTGGGGAGGGAATGGGGATTTTGCAGTATCCTTCCCCTGGAGTAGGGAGGGAATGGAGATTTTGTAGTATCCTTCCCCTGGAGTAGGGAGGGAATGGGGATTTTGCAGTATCCTTCCCCTGGAGTAGGGAGGGAATGGGGATTTTGCAGTATCCTTCCACTGGAGTGGGGAGGGAATGGAGATTTTGTAGTATCCTTCCCCTGGAGTGGAGAGGGAATGGGGATTTTGCAGTATCCTTCCCCTGGAGTGGGGAGGAAATGGAGATTTTGCAGTATCCTTCCCCTGGAGTAGGGAGGGAATGGGGATTTTGCAGTAACCTTCCTCGAGTGCGGAGGGAATGGGGATTTTGCAGTATCCTTCCCCTGGAGTAGGGAGGGAATGGAGATTTTGCAGTATTCTTCCCCTGGAGTGGGGAGGGAATGAGGATTTTGCAGTATCCTTCTCCTGGAGTGGGGAGGGAATGGAGATTTTGCGGTATCCTTCCCCTGGAGTGCGGAGCGAATGGGGATTTTGCAGTATCCTTCTCCTGGAGTGGGGAGGGAATGGAGATTTTGCGGTATCCTTCCCCTGGAGTAGGGAGGGAATGGAGATTTTGTAGTATCCTTACCCTGGAGTAGGGAGAGAATGGGGATTTTGCAGTATCCTTCCCCTGGAGTAGGGAGGGAATGGAGATTTTGCAGTATCCTTCCTCTGGAGTGGGGAGGGAATGGGGATTTTGCAGTATCCTTCCCCTGCCATGCCCACCAAGCCACACCCACAGTAGTAAAATTTTTTGAATCCCACCACTAATTCTAACTCTTTCCTCCACAATAAGGCTGGTAATTACACACTGATCCAGTACGTCCTCTCCGCTCAGCCTGAATATTCCCTACCAAGCAGTAACAAGCATGCGTTTCTCCAGCCGAGCCTCATTAGAGCAGCAATGTCTTCCTGACCTCTGGTACTTATAGTCTTGCCTCTCAAGTGCCCATTGCACCCCGATCTGCAGTTCTGTCCTCTCTGTCCTCCCGTTTTGCTTGCAATTCATCCTGTCCTCCGGTCGCAGCCTCTTTCCCCCTTGCACAGAAATCCAATATTTGAGCAATTTCGGAGGAGAAATGGCAGGTAATGGAGGAAATTAAGCTGACTCAGATTTTGCCTGCAATCGTGAGATTCCTCCTAATTTGTGGGAGAACACCCCCCCCCCCGAGGCTACGTTTTAAAGCTGAAGGGGGGGGGGGGAAACTCCCCATCAAAGTGGCGGAAGACTTGTTCTGCATAAGAACATTAAGGAAATTGCAAAGATGCCATCACCCAACCAGTCCTGGGTTGAAAAACCCTTTTTACTAGAATATAGGAAATGGGGCTGTAAGCAGAGCAAAAGAGCACATGGCAAGGATAATTAATTCATTGTGTGTAGGTAGTCCTCAAGTTACGGCCGCAGATTGGGACTGGAGTTTTGGTCGTAAGTCACGACAGACATAAGTCAAGGCCGCCACCTAACCGGATCCAATTTTATAACTATTTTTTTATGGTGGTCATTAAGCGAGCCATGCAGACCTAAGTCTGAATCCCTTCTCCGGAATGGATGGCCTTTCCCCTCGCCTCCAGAAACCAGGAGAAAACATCACAAATCATGATTGTGTGACTGGTACTGTAGGGTGTTGCGGTTAATCATAAACGGGGACATGTGGCCTTATTTATTTATTTATTTATTTTATTTGTTGAATTTATATAACCGCACCCTCTCCCCAAAGGGACCCGGGGCGGTGCACAGGAAATTAAAACACACAATATCACAAATATAAATAATTAATACCAGATTAAATAAATTATCCCTGTGCTAAAAATTAAAAATGTTAAAACATGATCCCATCTAAAACCCAATTAAAACAATTTATGGTACAGACTGTAGGCTAGGTAAATAGCTTAGGCCAAACCTGCCTGATTGAACAAGAGTGTCTTTAATTTCTGGCAGAAGGAGCGGAGGTCCGTAGTTGTTCTAAGGTCGGGGGGGTAGGTCGTTCCAGAGGGTCGGGCCCACCACAGAGAAGGCCCTTCCCCTGGGCGTCGCCCGCTGGCATTGCCTGGTGGACGGCACCCGGAGAAGTCCCTCTCTGTGGGAGCGGATCGGCCGAAGGGATGTATGGGGTAGGATGCGGTCTCGCAGGTCTCGCAGATAACTGCATGGGGGGAGGAAATGCCGACAGTAAAAAGTGTTTTTTGAGCCGTAAAGCACCCTTCTGAAGCCATCCGAGTAGTCATTAAAGGATTGGTCATATGTTGAGGACTATGCGGATTGGAATCAGAAGGTTTCTGTTGCCTTTGTTCTTGTTTGAGAACGCTTTCTCCACAATATGCTGAGGCTTCCTTTACTGTCCTGCCTTGTTGAGTGTGCAACCAGGTAGGGAAAAATAATGCAGGGATTTTATTGAGAAGAATATTTGTAGAAAAGGATTTGTGACCAAGAGCTAAATCCCCGTCTCCTGGCTCCTCCTTCCCTGCTTTTTAGCTTTCTCGCTGCAGTTGCACAGCAAAAAAAAAACAAAAACCAGAGGGCAGAAATTTCCAGGTTTTAAAAAGTTCCAGTTCCAATTTGACCCAAGAGAATTGAACAGAAAGGACTTTGCCTTCTTCCTCCTGTACTCTATATCAGGGATCTCCAACCTTGGCAACTTTAAGGCTTGTGGACTTCAACTCCCAGAATTCCTCAGCCTGGCTGAGGAATTCTGGGAGTTGAAGTCCACAAGCCTTAAAGTTGCCAAGGTTGGAGACCCTTGTTCTATACTATCCCAGTTCAAATGGCTAATCTTAAAAACCTCCAGTGTTGAAGCATTTACAACTTCTGGAGGCAAGTTGTTCCACTGATTAATTTTTCCTACCGACAGGAACTTTCTCCTTAGTTCCAGGTTGCTTCTCTCGATTAGTTTCCATTCGTTGCTGCTTCTTCTGCCTTCGGGTGCTTTGGAGAATAGATTGACTCCCTCTTCTTTGTGACAGCCCCTCAAATATTGCAAGAGTGCTATCATGCCACCCCTAGTCCTCCATTTCTTTAAGATAAACATACCCAATTACTAGTGATGTGGTGGCTCAGTGGCTAAGACGCTGTGCTTGTCGATCAGAAAGGTGGGCAGTTCGGCGGTTCGAAACCCGAGCACCACGTAACGGAGGGAGCTCCCGTGACTTGTCCCAGCTTCTTCCATCCTAGCAGTTCGAAAGCAAGTTAAAAAATGCAGGTAGAAAAACAGGAGCCACCTTTGGTGGGAAGGTAACTGTGTTCCGTGCGCCTTCAGCGTTTAGTCATGCTGGCCACAGGACCACGGAGACGTCTCCGGACAGCGCTGGCTCTTCGGCTTTGAAACGGAGGTGCACACCGCCCCCTAGAGTTGGAAACGACTAGGACATATGTATGAGGGGAGTCTTTACCTTCACCTTACCCAATTACTGCCACCATTCTTCATATGTTTTAGCTTCTAGCTCCCAGAACAAGAAGCAGTGGGTGGAAACTAATCAAGGAGAGAAGCAACTTAGAGCTGAGGAGAAATTTCCTGACAGTTAGAACAATTAATCAGTGGAACAGAAATTGCCTCCAGAAGTTGTGAATGCCCCAACCCTGGAAGTCTTCAAGAAGATGTTGGATAGCCATTTGTCTGAAACAGTATAGGGTTTCCTGCCTAGGCAAGGGTTGGACTAGAAGACCTCCAAGGTCCCTTCCAACTCTGCTATTGTATTGCATTGTAATTATCTTTGTTGCTTTTTTCTACACTCTTTCTATCTAGAGCCTCAACATCATCCTTATATTCTGGCAAATAAAACTTAAATTTAAGTGTCATAAAAAAGAAAAGGGAACAAATTCAGCACTGCGGAAATTGTGTTCACTCTTTAAGGCAAGGGGGGCACTTCACACCCAGGCCCACTTGGCCTGAAAGCATACCCAGGGCCATCCTCCGAAAAGTCGGAGGATCCAAATCAAACTATTAAAATGCCTGCCATTGCTTTTCAATCAAATGTAATTAAGTTAAACACCACCTGTATTTCTGATATCAAAACTGAGCAGGGGTAAGGCTGGATGGGAGGGAGAATTTTAAAGATGAGACGGGGGGGGGGGGGCAAATACATTTAATAAAAAGTAAATCGTTGGAGAAACTTAAGCGGACACCCATGGCCCTGAATCTCAGGCTGCCCACCAGACTAAGATGTCCATTCTTGGGGAAGCGACCATAGACCAGTGTCTTAGCAACTTTAAGATATGTGGACTTCAACTCCCAGAATTCCCTAGCCAGCTTGCATGGATTTCAATTCCCAAAATTTCCCAGCCGACTCACCTGATCGTTAACTCCCAGAATTTTCCTAGCAACATAGCTAAATTTCAGCTTCCCAGAATTCCCCAGACAGTATGCATAGACACAAACTACCAGAATTCCCCAGGAAACGTGTGTGGACTTCGACTCCCAGAATTCAAAGTTGTTCAGGCTGAGAAACACTGGGCTAGATTGTGCGTTATCTGTTAGTCAGATTCCTGTGCTTCTTTCCCTCTCGAAGAAAAGTGCAAGAAAACAGCACTCCTCCTCTTCTCCCAACACCAACCCTGTGAAGTAGGGTAGCTTGAGCTTCAGAGTCATAGGGGTCTTTAACCTCCAGTGCTCCCAAAGCAGAACAGAACAGAATAGAAAATAGAATAGAATACAAGAGAAGAGAAGAGAACAGAACAGAGAATAGAATATAGAACAGAATAGAATAGAAATAGAATAGAAAATAAAATAGAACAGAACAGAGAATAGAATATAGAACAGAATAGAATAGAAATAGAATAGAAAATAAAATAGAACAGAACAGAGAATAGAATAGAATAGAAAACAGAATAGAAATACAACAGAATAGAATTTCGAATAGAACAGTGGTAGTCAACCTAGTCCCTAGCGCCCTCTAGTGGGCGTTCCAGCTTTCATGGTGGGCGGTAGGGGTTTTGTCCGATAATGAAGCAATTTCCTTTTTTAAAATTTAATTGACTTCCCTACTTTATAAATCACCATTACTGTGGAACCGGTGGACTGTTGGAAAATTTTACGACTAACAGAGATACAAAAGTGGGCAGTAGTTTTAAAAAGGTTGACTACCCCTGGAATAGAATATAGATATGAATAGAATAGAATAGAATAGAACAGAACAGAATAGAAAATAGAATAGAAAAATGAATAGAATAGATAATAGAAATGAATAGAATAGAATAGAAATAGAGAAATGAATAGAATAGATAATAGAAATGAATAGAATAGAATATAGAAATGAAATGAAATCAAATAGAAAATAGAATAGAAATGAATAGAATAGAATAGAGAATAGAATAGATAAATGAATAGAATAGAAAATAGAAATGAATAGAATAGAGAATAGAGTAGAACAGAACAGAATAGAATAGAATTCTTTATTGGCCGTGTGATTGGACACAGAAAGAATTTGCCCTTGTGTAGTAGAGCATTATGGAGCATGTGCAGAAAACCTTCCTTCCTCCAAATTCCTTCCCTGGTTGAACCCCCCTCCCAAATTGGTTCAGTTGCCTAGAAAAAGAAGACCCCCTTTTCCTTCTGTCTCCCTCTCAGTCAGATCCCGCCCCAGCCCCGCTCCGCTCTGCTGCCTTGAGGACTCCCTGCTGGAAAAAAAGGAACCGTCAAAGCCAATGAGAACGCTGAGTGTAGGGCACACACACCTGGGACTTCCCCCCCTTCTTCCCCACCAAAGGGGGAGAAATAGATTAGCCCTCTCAGCCAATTGCCAGCTTCTGGGGCTGCTGAAGAGGGGGGGGGGCGAGGCTCTGCGGGGGGGGGGGGGCGAAAGCCCCTTGCTGGGAGTTCCTGCCGTGTTATTGGCTCCCCTCCTGCTGGTTTAAGAAGGAGCAGCGAAGCTTCCTTCCCATCTAACCGCCTGCCCGCCCGCCTGCCTGCCCACCCTCTAAGACTCAGAAGCGCTGAGCAGTGAGGGGGTGCGAGTGGGGGGGGGGAGGGAAGAGCGGGAGGGAGGGAGAGTGAGTGATGCACCCCCAGAAACCTGGACAAGCAGCTTGGCTTCTTTAATTCCGAACCTCGAAAGGCGGCAAGACAGAAGCGGGAACACACCTGGAGAAAGTCAGCATCCTTGCCAAGATATTCACCATGAATAAAACCACCATTCTCCACTTTTTCATCGAGGATTGGGATGCCAACTGCAGCCTTTTGGACGCCCTGCAGGAGAGCTTTGAGGGTAGGGTGGAAGAAGGAGACGGGGGCACGGGACAGAGGCGGGGAGCTGGCGGGGTGGACAATCTCACTTCGCACCGCGGAGCTGGGATGAATTTATGTCATTTCTTTTCCTCTTTTTTTCCCTTCTCCTTCCTTCGCTTCTCCTCCTCCTCCTCCTCCTTGCGGGGCATTAAGGTCCTTCTTGTCGGGCCACCATGGACCAGATTGGGACCTGCTGGCCACGGAGCAGCGCCGGGGATCTGGTGGAGAGACCTTGCCCCGAATTTGTCAACGGAGTCAAGTACAACACCACGCGTGAGTAGACGGGCGCGAGACCCTCCCCAAATGGCCTTCCTCATTTGGAGACTTCGCTTCCTCTCTGGGTTGAATCTTGGGCAGGCGGGGTGGGGGGGGCAAGCTGAGCCCCAACAGTTGCACCTCCACCCAAGTTACATTTCCTATGTCAATCTCCCCCTCCATCCAGATGTGGCTTATAATGAATTGGTTTTCTTGCAAGTTGATGGGTTGGACTTAACTTTGATAGGGGGTGGGGGTGGAATTAAGAACGGGCTGCTGTTGACAATTTAGGAATGTGCACCGTCCCGAATTCTCTCTTCGCCTGTGTGTAAACGAGTGTATTAGCTGTTTATTAGTAAACAGTGTGTCGGTCCCAACTTCTGTCATGTGTAAGAAATCTATCGGTGCGTTTTGTGTGCCGGGATAATCCTACCGGTTACTAGAATTCCTTTCGCCAGTCCAGACAGACCAATTAGCTAAGAGGGTCTTCCTTTTGGCAATATTGTTTGTCTGGTGGGGTTAATCTTCCTTCGTTCTGGTGCTGTCTTGCGTAGTTTTGATTTCAAAAAGAGAGAGGCCACAGTCCTGTTTCTAGACCAGCCGGAGGCATTCTTGAATTTCAGCTTTGCTTTCCAAGTGCCTGAATGGTCAGGTTTTCTATTTTGTATCACCCCAAATGTAGAAATTAGTTTTAGGAAGCTGGCATCGAATTTGTATCCAAGGGTCATCCCCAAACAGAGTGAGTGTTTAGTTGTTGACTTATGGCCACAAGTGAGCCCAACATTCCTGTCGCTAAGTGAGGCATTTGTTAATTGGGTTTCGCCCCATCTTACAACCTTTCTTGCCTCCGCTGTTAAGTGAATCACCGCAGCTGATAATTTAGTAGCCCGGTTATAAAGTGAATCTGGTTTCCCCAAGGGCTTTGCTTGTCAGACGGTCGCAAAAGTTGATCCCATGACCGCCCCCGGACGCTGCGACTGTCATAAATACGAACCAGTTGAGTTTTGATCCCATGGTTATATGCAAAGGTCATAACTGTGAAAAATGGTTGTATGTCAATTTCTTTTCAGTGCCGTTGTAACTTTGTCACTAAACGAACAGTTGTAAGTCGAGGACTACCTGTCCATGTGGGAGAAGTATTTGTGGCTGAATACAGATGGTCCTCAACTTATGGCCACTTAGTGACTGTTCAAAGTTACGATGGACCTTAAGAAAAGAGATTTATGACCAGTTTTGACTACAATTTACCACATTTGTTTTCTAGTTCCCATAGCGAGGACCGGGTCTGCTTAACGCCGGCCACCGCCACAAAAAAGAAAAGATCCCCAATTCAGGTGCAGTTATGTGATGTCCTATTTTACAGGCGTCACAATTTACAACTGAAACAACTGACTCAATTACAATTATAATTCAACTATTCGTACAGATTTTCCATGGGGGTGGTTGGGTGGTATTCAGGTGTGAAATTCAATATTTATCACGCTGGACTCTATGGGCTGATGAGGAAATTGGGCAGAATCAGTTATTCCTCCAGAAAGGAAGAATTACGTGAAATTATGGCAGTTTTTTCCCATGGGACGAAACGAGTTTAGCAATAAACCCAGCCACATAATAATTACCCCACTGAACCATCAATGCTCAGTTTTTAAAAATCAAATGCCAATCAATTCCGGAATTCTCTTCTCTCATTTCAAAGTTAGTGAGAAAAAAAGAGAGAGAGAGAGTAAAACGGCTTGTCCTTATGGGAAACTCCCCTTTTACGACTCTCATGTCTGAAATAATTCGTTTAGTGACTGTTCGAAGTTACGACGGCCCTTGAAAAAAGTGACTGTTCCTCACACGGTCCTTGCAGTCTCCCCGTGGTCATACGACCAAAATACAGATGCTTGGCAAATGGCTCGTATTTACGACGGTCGCAGGGGGGTGTCACGTGATCTCCTTTTGCGACCAGCAGAAGTCAATGGGGAAGCCACATTCACTTAACAACTATGTTGCTGGCTTAACAACGGCAGTGATTCATTTAATAACTGTGGCAAAGAAGGTTGTAAAATGGGACCCAAACTGATTTTTGCCTCGCTTGGCAACAGAAATGTTGGGCTCAGTTGTGGTCGTAAATCGAGGACTGATCATGATAGTGAATTCCAAGAAGTTTTTTAAAAATATGTTATATATATATAACATACATACGTACGTACGTATGTGTGTGCGTATGTGTGTGTTAGGTTTTTGAGCTGATCAATAAATAAATCAGGGAGACTCGGATAGATCTATTTCGAGCTATTTAGCTCTCATCAGCTAGCCATACCCTTACTGAACCAGGGCTTTTTTACATGTGAGGCAGTTGTAATTGTCACTAGGCCATATATATATTATATGTGTGTGTGTGTGTGTGTGTGTGTGTGTGTGTGTTGCGTTTCTGCTGATAAATAAATAAACAAGGGAGACTAGTATAGATCTATTTCAAGCTATTTAGCTCTCATCAGCTAGCCATACCCTTACTGGGATTCGAACCAGGGAAGTATATTAGGCAGATGTTTTAGCCACTAGAGTACTGGTTCTTATCCTGATCAGCTGAGACAGGAGGATAAGTATATGCTTGTGTCACAACACCCTGTTAAGCCACAATTAAGGGAGGAAGCATACTGCTTTCCTTTAATTTCCTTAATTGGGGCGTAACAGGATGTTGTGACGCAAGCATACACACACACACATAATATATATATATATATGGCCTAGTGACAATTACAACTGCCTCACATGTAAAACGACCCAGGTTCAAATCCCAGTAAGGGTCTGGCTAGCTGATGAGAGCTAGATAGCTTGAAATAGATCTATACTAGTCTCCCTTGTTTATTTATTTATCAGCACAAACGCAACACACACACACACACAATATATATATATGGCCTAGTGACAATTACAACTGCCTCACATGTAATATTTCCCAGGTTCAAATCCCAGTAAGGGTCTGGCTAGCTGATGAGAGCTAAATAACTTGAAATAGATCTATACTAGTCTCCCTTGTTTATTTATTTATCAGCGCAAACACTTAAAACAGGTCCCCCTCTGGCCTATTTCTTTCTAGACTAAAAGGCCCAAAGGTCACAGCTTTTCTTCCTGGAGAAACTGTCCCAACCTCTG
Source organism: Rhabdophis nuchalis (assembly GCA_039707465.1). Classification (NCBI taxonomy): domain Eukaryota; kingdom Metazoa; phylum Chordata; class Lepidosauria; order Squamata; family Natricidae; genus Rhabdophis; species Rhabdophis nuchalis. Next base: position 8,700,312 of record CM077647.1, on the reverse strand, counting down.
GACCATCTTTAGCTCCACTTTTAATTCTTTGCAGTGCAGTTGCAGTGACCAGAAGGGCACACAGTACAGGTAGTCCTTGCTTAATGACTTGTCACTTAGTGACCGTTTGAAATTATAACAGACCCTCAATAGTGTGAGCTGGTTCTAGAGGTCTCTCCCTCTCTGTCTCTCCCTCTCTATGTCTCTGTCTCTGTCTCTCTCTCTCTCACACACACACACACACAAAAACACACCACAGTCATCCTTTTTGGCCATTTTCTAGCAAAACGCAAACATAGGAATGCATCGATTTATTTCACAATTCCGGCCTGCTTTACAACCGGGGTATTTGCTTAATGACCACTGCAAAAAAAAGAAAGGTCTTAAAACCGGATTAGTCACGTAGGTGCCCCTCCTTAATAACCATCATGACTTACAACAGAAATTTCAGTCTCCCTTAACATTGTAAGTGAAGGACTACCTGTATTCCAAATGCAGGCATGCAATTTAATTTCTATAAAAGCAATTATTTTTACTTATTACATTCCTGTGCTGGCCATCTCACCGATAAGATGCCTCCGGGCGGTTATATGATTATGTTATTGGTATTTGTGATTATCCTAATACGCTGTTAGCCTTCCCTCCACCCCCTCTTTAGCTCTTTATTTTCCTAATTCTGCACTCATTAAAAAAAAAAATCTGAGAAATTACAAACTTTTCATTTAAACCTGAATGATCTCTGTTGTGAATTTGAGCCCTGCACCAGGTTCAAACACGTGTGCTAATTCTCCGGAGGAAAACATCCCCTTTAGAATCTTGCTAAGGATGAAAACAGAGAGTGGTCTATGTGATTCAGGATGCTAAGGAACAATTATTAAGGAGGAATTATTCCAAAGGATCTGGACTTAGTCAGAATTATGAATTACGTTACCATATGCTCACCCTAAGTCCTCTCTAAATGCATAATTCCAAATCAATTTTGCAAACAAACATCAATGGATGTATAATAATTGGGCTATTATATTATGGCACTGCTTCCACCTGGGTTATTTTGTTTTTTTTTAAATCACTGCCTGTCTGAGATTCTCAAAGCCAACTGTACAGAATAAGAAAATTGGAAGGGACCTGGGAGATCTTCTAGTCTAACCCCCTGATTAAGCAGGAGACCCTATACTATTTCAGACAAATGGTTGTCCGATCTCCTCTTAAGCACTTCCAATGTTGGAGAACCCACAAGTTGCTAATTCTTATAACTGTCTCGAAACTTCACCTCGGTTCTAAGTTCTTCTCTCCTTGATTAGTTTCCATCCATTGTTTCTTGTCCTGCTTTTATAAGTATAATCTTTATTGTCATTGTACTTGTTGATAACAAAATTGGTTATTTCTGGTGCTGTGGAGCATAGCTTGACTCCCTCTTCTTTGGGGCAGCCCCTGAGATATTGGAAGACTGTTCTCATGTCTCGCCTGGTCCTTCTTTTCATTCAACTAGACTAGAGGTCTGCAAAGTCGGCTCTTTTAAGACTGGTGGACTTCAACTCCCAGAATTCCCCAGCCAGCTATGCTGGCTGGGGAATTCTGGGAGTTGAAGTCCACCAGTCTTAAAAGAGCCGACTTTGCAGACCCCTGAACTAGACCTACCCAGTTCCTGCAACCGTTCTTCATATGTTTTAGCCTCCAGTCCTCTCATCTTCTTTGTTGCTCTTCTCTGCACTCTTTCCAGAGTCTCGGCTTCTTCTTTTATATCTTGCTCGATCAGGGGTGAAATGCTACCGGTTCGGGCGAACTGGTAATTCTGACGATCAACTGTGCAACGATCAGCTGTGCTGCGCGATTTATATCCGCTAGAAAGCAGGAAATCCTGCTTTCTAGGGACTCTAAATCGCGTAGCGCAGCTGCTCCCCTTTCCTCACTGTTCTTCTTATCTTTGCACTCAGAAAAGGATTCTTAATCCTCCTTTTTCAGCGCTGCAGCGGTAGCGCCTGCAGTGTGCGTGCGTGCATGCGCGAAGCAAACCTGTAGCGTTTTCAGAGCGTTTTACCCCTGCGCTGCATCTCAGCTTGGAGATGGGGGCTGGTGGAAATAATGGAATTTTATAATACAATACAATACAATAGCAGACTTGGAAGGCACCTTGGAGGTCATCTAGTCCAACCCTCTGCCTAGGCAGGAAGCCCTATACCATTTCAGACAAATGGCTCTTCAACATCTTCTTGAAGACTTCCAGTGTTGGGGCATTCACAACTTCTGGAGGCAACTTCTGTTCCACTGATCAATTGTTCTGACTGTGAGGAAATTTCTCCTCAGTTCTAAGTTGCTTCTCTCCTTGATTAGTTTCCACCCATTGCTTCTTGTTCTGCCCTCAGGTGCTTTGGAGAATAGTTTGACTCCCTCTTCTTTATGGCAGCCTCTGAGATATTGGAAGACTGCTATCATGTCTCCCCTGGTCCTTCTTTTCATTAAACTAGACACACCCAGTTCCTGCAACCGTTCCTCATATGTTTTAGCCTCCAGTCTCCTAATCATATTTGTTGCTCTTCTCTGCATTCTTTCCAGAGTCTCCACATCTTTTCAACATCGTGGCGACCAAAACTGAATGCAGTATTCCAAGTGTGGCCTTACCAAGGCATTATAAAGTGGTATTAACCCTTCACGTGATTTTGATTCTATCCCTCTGTTTATGCAGCCTAGAATTTTGGCCCAAGCCAAGATAAGAAGCAATGTTTTAATGTCAATTTTAGTCCAATAACTGTAATTGAAATAGCCCATAGGCAGCCTAGCTGTAACCTGTTTCATCTCCAGCCCATTTTTAAAAAGTAAAGAAAGTTGCTAATCCTAAATCAGAAGCAGGAAAAGAAGGAACATTACGTGATTGGTTTGGGTAAGATCTGTGAGTGTCCAGTATCTTAGCTGAGATGAAGTAGGAAACAAGCCACAAATGAAAATGATTACATTGTGGTTGCAACTGTGGAATGCTTCCATAAATCTGTTTGTTTGTAAGAGTGCACTAAGTCCAGGTTTTTTTTCAACAAAAAAAAAATCCCAGAAGGGATTCCACCCCCCCCCCCCCAGAGAAACATATTAATGAATCATATGCTAGAATGAGTTGGTGGATTGTGAGCTGCTGTGCTGCAGGGCCTGACTCTTATGAACCTATAAAGTGGTTTGATTTGTTTATGGTTCTATTTTTTTGGAGAAAGCATGAAATGTGAATGTAGACTTTGGGATTTATGATCCCAGCAGGTGGCAGTGACTGGCTTACCTTAGATCAGCGGTCACCAACTGGTGGTCAGTGAGAAAATGTTGGTGGTCCACAGAAAAATTATTTTATTGCATTAAATCAGGCGTCCTCAAACTATGGGACAGATATGTGCAATGAACGCTTGTGTTGCTGCAGAGAGTCTCCCCCTTCAGGGTCTTTTTGTGGGGGTCGGAGGGGGGCAGAAATTCTGACTTGGGGTCTGCTTCAGCCTCTTGGTGGGGGGCTTTGGGCGAAGGCTGGAGGGAAGGACCGCTGGTGGCAAAGAGCCAGAGGGCCTCGTTCCAGTGGGGCTGCATCAAGGCCTGGAACTGGCTGACCATCTCATTCTGCTGGGCCTCCAGGCGCCAGTCCCTGGCCTTGCCCTCCCACAAGTCTTCCCTCTGCTTGGAAAGCCCATGCTCCTAGTCCTCAGTGAGGTGCTTCTGCCCAGCCTCCTTTTCAGTCAGATCCAATGTGAACTGAGCTCTTTTGCCAGCTCTTTCTCTTGTGGGCTCCTTAGCTCCAGCAACGGCTTCCTGTTGGGGCCCTAAGGAGCCCAGGCGGGCAGGAGAGGAGTGGTTGGGAGGGGAGGGGCGAGTAGAGGCCGTTGAGGCGCCCCTCAATGTGAGTGACATTGAGTTGGCCACGCCCACCCGGTCACATGACCCCCCCCCCCCAGCCATGCCCACCCAGGCAGTCATTAGGCAGATCATATCAGTGGTCCGTGGGACTTAAAATTATGAATTTAGAGGTCGCAGACCCCTGTTCTAGTCCAATCCCCTGCTCAAATGGGAGACTATACTTTTTCAGGCAAATGGAGCGCCCACAACCTCTGGAGGCAAGCTGTTCCACTGACTCATTCTTCAAACCTTCGGGAAATACCTGTTAATGGTTGTAAACGGCAACCATTCAGTTCATGACCATTCAAAGTTACAACAGCCCTGAAAAAAGTGGCATGACTTTTTCACCCTTAATAAACATGGCCACATTCCCACAGTTACATGATCAAAATTCAGATATTTGACAACTGACTCATATTTATGACGGTAGCAATGTCCTGGGGTCACGTGACACCCCCCCCCTTATTTTTACAATCTTCTGAAAAGCAGAGTCAATGGGGAAGCCAGATTCACATAGTAATTGGTTTGCTAACTTAACAACGGCAGTGATTCACTTAACAACTGTGGCAAAAAAGGTCATAAAACTGGGCAAAATTATCTTTAACAACTGTCCCGCTTAGCAACATAAATTTGGAGCTCAATTGTGATCCTAAATTGAGGACTATCTCTATCAAAATGTAAGGAAATAGATGCATATTAAGAGGTTATATCAATCATTAAAAGTTGTCTTGTATGAAAAGTTGAAAAGGGGACATTGATGTTACTTTTCCAAGCTGTTTAAATTAAAATTTTGTTTGTTTGATGAAATGCAGCCAGAGAGAGGATGCAGTCCAGATGGGCCCAGCTGTTGAGAATCGGTTGTCTGCTAAGCTATGCCTTAGCTATTTTTATTTTTATTTAGCAAGTAGCTATCCTGTTGATCAAAGGTGAAAAAAAACAAACAAGGGAATTTACAGCGATTAAATTTGAATTTTTGAATTTATTTCAATTTATATACCGCGCCTATCTCCATCAAGATAATAATAATAATAATAAATTCGAATTTATTAACCGCTCCCTCTCCCCACAGGGACCCGGGGCGGTGCACAGGAGGAACTAAAAACAATATAAACAATAAATACAAAAATACATACTTTAAAACACAATTAAACACTATTATCCCGTGCTAAAAATAATTAAAAACCCATTAAAATACATTTGAAATCTATAGACAGAGAGACTATCCAAGGCCGGCCAGTCGAAAGAAATGGGTCTTCAATTTCGTACGGAAGGAGCGGAGGTCAGTGGTCGTTCTGATATCGGGGGGAAGGTCGTTCCAGAGGGCCGGGCCCGCCACAGAGAAGGCCCTTCCCCTGGGCGTCGCCCGCTGACAAAGTCTAGTGGACGGCACCCGGAGAAGTCCCTCTCTGTGGGAGCGAATCGGCCGTGAGGATGTATGGGGCAGGATCCGATCCCGCAGATAGCTAGGTCCCGAGCCATGGAGCGCCTTGAAGATGGACTCAGGGCGGTGCACAGGGGAATTAAAAATCACAATAAAGAACAGCAAATACAATAACAATAATTAAAAAGAATTAAATTAAGAAACCTGTGCTAAAAATTCCCATTAATAAAAACCCAACATCCATTTACCCATTGGCTAGAGCTGTATCGCACCTGAGGTCTAAACTGTAAGCTAGACCAGCTTGCTGGAAAAAGTATGTCTTTTTTTTTTTATATTGAAAAAGTTTTATTGGTTTTACATTTTTTCTATAGGGTAGGGTAAGGGATACAAAGAAATTTTGAGAGCATTCACGTCAGAGTCGTCGGCCCTTCCGAGACCTCAAAATACACAATAAAAAAATAACAAAAAAAAAACATTTTTCATAACACTACAAGGTAAAAGCAAGTACATATACCTAAATTCTCAATTCCATGCTGTCAGACATTTACAAAAAATCCAGAAAATATTATGCAAAATTGTTCAGGAAAATCAAGGCAAAGTTATTTTTTAGATCTAAGTCTCTTGGCTATTGTATCTTCTTTTTCTCCTCCCTGGCCCCGAGCGGGCGGGGCCGTGGCCCCCTCTGTCCCCCCTGGATCTTCCCCCAGGATAGAGGAATGTTTTTTAAGAAAGGCTTCCGCCTCAACAACTGTTTTAATCCTCACTCTTCCTCCTTCCCAGAACACCAGCATCCCTTCGGGTGTCACCCACTTGAACCAAATCCCATGATCAAATAAAATTTTAGACAAGAAGGAAAATTTCCGTCTTGCTTCTCGAATCTTTCTAGGAATCTGCTTCAAGATAGTGACCGTTTTTTGTTGGTAAATTAAGGGGTTCCCTCTCTGCGCCTTCAAAATTTCCTCTCTGGTTGACCTTCTAACAAATTTCACATGTATCTCTCTAGGCACTTCATTTATCCTGGCATATGCTGAGTTAATTCTATAGGCTAGGTCAATGTCCCCCCTGATCTCATCCTTAGGTTTTTGTAAATAGTCTGCTAAAATTGTGCTCATAAGATCAGGGAGGCATTCACCAGGTTGCTCAAAAACATTCTGAAATCTCAAAAAATATGTCATTCTTTCCATATCAATCCTAGACACATGCCCACTTGTTTCCTCAACCTCTTTAGTAACATTTTTTAATCTCTCCCTTAACCCCCACCAACCCCCCTTCCAATTCTTCAGTCTTCTGTGTAATTTCCAGCGTTTGCTTCCTTATGTCCAATAGCTCCTTCTTGAAATTGATGTTTTCAGCCCTCTGGGCCTGAATTTCGTTTACCAAAGTTTGTATAACAGTTTCAAGAGAAGCCATCCGTTGTTCTAAACTTGTCAGTGCTGTTTCTTGAGCCATCTTAACTGTTAAAGTCAGTGCCACCAAAATGGCATTTTCAGGGTGGGGTTGGTGAGACTAACCGGGAGCCAAAAGTTCAGATCAAGGTTGGAACGTTGTAAAGTTCAGGAACCAAGAGAGAGCCAATTTTCCAACTCAATAGTTATAATAACGAAGGTAATCCAGAAAGGAACCACAAATCCAACAGAAAAAAATTCTTCATTAATATCCAGAGAGAGTCCCACTTATAAAGAGACGCTGGAAATTTTCCATAGTTAAAATAGTCAGGCAGGGACAAAGAGAAGCCACTTTTCACCGCCCATCTCAGAGCCCAGAGGAGAGAGTAGTAAAATAAATAAAAAAAATTTTTAACCAGCCAGACCTAGAAACAATGTTGCAAATAGCCGCATTCCACTTTCCCTTGTTAAAGACAGTCCGGATTTAAGATTTCCGCTTTCTCTTCCAGAGAAGCCATTTTTAAGTGCCGCTTAAGTCCGAGGGTTTTTTTTTGAAAACAAACACCCCCCTCCCAGTCCATTCAGCCTGGCTGGCAGCAAGGAAAAAAAGTCTTTTTTTAAACTCACTCTCCCTCGCAGCTGAAGCCTCGGCAGACCTTCCGATCTCTTCCGCTCAGCCCTCTTCATTAAAGTGAATGGCGCCGACAGCCGTTGGCGAAGGGAGAACCCCCCGCAGCATGTTCTCCTTCACCTAGGCCGCGGCAAAAGGGTCGCCTCCCCCACCGCCGTGAGGGGGGGCGTCCCTGCCGAGCCGGCCCTACGGGAGACCCCCAAAAAAGGGGCGTCTCGCCCCCGTGGGGGGGCAGAAGAAGCAACAAAACGCCGAGCGAGCGCTAGGCTCGCTCGTCGCCGCAGGAGCCGGAACCGGAAGTCTGGAAAAAGTATGTCTTGAGTGAGCGGCGAAAGAGGGGAAGGTCCGTGATAGTACGAAGTTCGGAGGAAGAAACAAGCCACAACAAACAGCATTATTTAGTGCAGAGGGCTGGTGGGGGGAACCAAGCTCATGTGAATAAGTCATACTAGCAAGTAGTAAAAACGTTGTAGAATATATCAAGATCCAAGGCATAGATTACTGGGAAGAACTACAAAGCTTTTAACAGAATTGACCGAAAAAGACAGAATGGCAGAAAGTCAAACTTGGATGGAGAAGCAAATCTATCCATCAGGAGTTTTTTTCAACCGTGGCAACTATAAGACATGTGGGCTTCAATTCCCAGAATCCTCCAGGCAATCATGAGTGGATTTCAACTCCCTAGTTAGCATACTTCTGGGGGAATTCTGGGATTTGAAGTCCACATATCATAAAGTAACCACTGTTGAGAAACACTTCTCTAAGGAAATATGAACAGAGGCATGTAATCATGCTTGTACATATATATATAAAAGCTTTACAAAATGGACTTAAATACTTACATTGATGTAGAGGGTTCTAAAGATTCAATCAAAACTAGAACCATTTCTTTCTTTTTTTTTAGATAAATAGAAAAGAGATGTATGGAAAATTATTTCAATATATGATTTCTGCAGTGAGATTATTTGTATGTACAAAGATGGAAAGGTTCAGCATTACCTGTCAAGCAGAGATGGTTGGTGAAATTGACTGAACTCGCTGGGATGAACAAATAGACTTTGATTAGAGAAAGGTTATTATTGACATTCATCAGTGACTTGAAATCTCATATGGACTTTTTATGGGAGGAAGAAAATAACTTTCTGGTTTATGGTTCTGATGATTACAGAACGAAAGGAATGATGATGAAATTGGACAGAGTCATTTTATTAGAATTGTATATATCACTGCCAAGAGGGATATCGGAAAGTGTATCTTATATATGCATTTCGTTTTTTTTAAAAAAAAATTAAAAAAAAAATCTACTACCCGATAACCTGGTGTTGCCGGGATATTTATTATATTGAAAAAGTTTTATTGGTTTTTACAAATTTTTTAAGGTAGGGTAGGGGTAAGGTGCAATACAAAAATATTTTGAGAACTTTCACGTCGAGGTCGTTGGTCCCTCCGGGGCTTCTTAATAAGACATTGGTAATACATTTTTCAATAATACTACAGGGTGAAAACAAATGCATACATCATAAATTCTAAATTCTATGCTGGCAATCGTGTACAAACATCCAGATAAAAGTTATACTGTATTAATAAAAAGCAAAGTCATTTTTTAGATCTAAGTCTCTTGGCAATTGTGTCTTCTTGTTCTCCTTCCTGGCCCCCAGCGGGCGGGGCTGTGGCCCCCTCCGTCCCCCCTGGATCTTCCCCCAGGATAGAGGAATGTTTTTTAAGAAAGGCTTCCGCCTCAACAACTGTTTTAATCCTTACTCTTCCTCCTTCCCAGAACACCAACATCCCTTCTGGCATCGCCCACTTAAACCAAATCCCGTGATTAAACAATTTTTTAGATAAGAAGGAGTACTTCCTCCTCACCTCCCTAATCTTTTTTGGGATCTGCTTCAAGATAGCGACTTCCTTTTGTTGATAAATTAACGGACCCACTCTCTGCGCCTTCAAGATTCCCTCCCTAGTCGATCTTCTGACAAATTTAATATGTATCTCTCTGGGTACTTCATTTATCCTGGCATATGTTGAATTTATTCTGTAAACTAGATCAATGTCCCCCCTGATCTCATCTTTGGATTTTTGTAAATAGTCTGCTAAAATTGTGCTCATGAGATCAGGAAGGCATTCACCAGTTTCCTCCAAAATATTCTGAAATCTTAAAAAATATGACATCCTTTCAAAATCCATCCTAGACATATGACCAGACAAATCTCCAATTTTACTGTTAACATTTTTCAGTCCTCCCTTTGCCCCAGCCAACCCCACTTCCAACTCCTCGGTCTTCTGTGTATTCTCCATCAATTTTTTCTGTGTTTCTAAAAGCTCAAGTTTAGAGCTGCAATGGTTTTTTCTTAACTCTTTAATTTCCAGCACCAAGGAGTGTAACACTGCTTCCATAGCTGTCATCCTTTCTTCCAATCCTGGATTTTCTGGTTGTTTTTTTGAAGCCATGGTGAGCTGTTAAAGTCAGTGCCACTAAGATGGCGTTTTTTGGGCCGGGATATTTATTTATAGGGGGGAAATGTCTGCTCCAAACGTAATTTATAATTTTGCATTTTCCACCTTAACAAAGGGACCCATCTTGTGAATTACTGTGAATCCGTTACCATGGCAACTCCACAGCACTGTACAGTAGAAGCCAGTAGGACATAACAGGCTGTATCTTAACAGAACACACACACACACACGAACTATGTTAGAGGTGTCTTACCCCCACAGTATTTTTTTCCAGAGAGTAAGTCATCTGTGTACCAAGATTGCTCAACATTTGTTTAGGGCTTTCCAGAGTTATGCTGGAAAACACACACACACGCGCACACACACACAGCCATTTATATATAGATATAGATATCTTCTCTGCAATCTTCTTATATGTTTGAAGAGGCCATGTTAATCATGAATTGGGTTGAAAACTTTCTAAGAAATGATCAGACAAGATCAGTGTTTATGGGTATAATACAAGTCTAGTCCTCAACATTTGACCATGTCTGAGCCCAACATTTCTGTTGCTAAATGAGATAGTTGCTAAGTAAGTTTTGCCCCATTTTACAACATGTCTTGCCAAAGTTGTTAAGCGAATCTCTGCCGTTGTTACAACTGTAACATGATTGCTAAGTCAATCTGGCTTCCCCATTGACTTGACTTGTCAGAAGGTCGCCAAAGGGGATCACGTGACCCCCCAGGTTACTCTGCGACCGTCATAAATAGAAACCGGTTGCCAAGCGCCTGAATTTTAATCATGTGACCATGGGGATGCTGCAATGATCATAACTGAAAAACTCGCTTTTTTCAATGCTGCTGTAACTTTGAGCGGTCTCTAAATGAATGGTTGTAGGTCAAGGACTGCCTGTATGTACTTATTTATTTATTAAATTCCAGGGTGACTCTGGGAAGCTGTTTCACCCTGTCTAGAATAAACCAGGATCACATGTACCAGTAGTTCTTATGATCAGTTGCTTAATAAACATTCAAAGATAAAATCTATAGCAGTGGTGTCAAACTCAAGGCCCAGGGGCCAGATCCGGCCTGAATGTTGCTTAGATCCGCCCTGCAGGGTTGCCCTGGAAACAGTAAAGGACTGGCCCGCGGTGCCTCTGCCAATGAAAATAGAGCTGGGAGGGCACTCCCCATCTTCGTTTTCACTGGCAGAGGGTTGCCGTAAGCTATCGCAGCCGAAAACGGAGCTCGGGAACCTGTTTTTGCTGGCAGAGCTCTTGGGCCACCACATCAGAGGTAGTATTCACCAGTTGTCTCTGGTTCAGGCGAACCAATAGCAGCGGCTGCAGGAGGCTCCTCCCACACGCCCCGATGTGATGCACGAGCTCTGCACAGGATGCATGCACAGACAAGCGCACGTTTTTGCTGGCAGAGCTCTTGGGCCACCACATCAGGTGAACCAATAGCAGTGGCTGCAGGAGGCTCCTCCCACACGCCCCGATGTGATGCACGAGCTCTGCACATTGTGCATGCACAGACGAGCGTGCGTGCTCACACCTGCGAATTCTTAGGGAAGGTAAGTGAATCCCACCGCTGCACCACATGCACCCCCGACATGAGTGACGTCGAACTGGCCAGGGCCACCCCAGCACCCTGAGGTCAAACACAACACTGATGTGGCCGTCAATGAAATTAAGTTTGACGCTCCTGATTTATAGCAGTGGTGGGTTTCAAATTTTTTAGAACCTACTCTGTAGGTGTGGCCTATTTTGTGGGCGTGGCTTGGCAGTCATGTGGCAGGGTGGGAGTGGCCACCTTTTAAAATGTGGTGAAACTCATTTAACAACGCTCTTGCTTAGCAACCAAAATTTTGGACTCAATTGTGATGATAAATTCTTTCTTTCTTTCTTTCTTTCTTTCTTTCTTTCTTTCTTTCTTTCTTTCTTTCTTCCTTCCTTTCTTCCTTCCTTTCTCTTTCTTTCTTTCTTTCCTTCTTTCCTTCCTTCCTTCCTTTCCTTTCCTTCACGTTGGGTCACTGGCAGCGGCAGGCCAGATTTATTTTCAGGTACACCAGTGGAACCCCCTCTCCCCGGTTCTCTAAATTTCACCAACCGGCTCTCGCGAGTAGGTGCGAGCCTGCAGAAACCCACCACTGATTTATACGAACTTATAACCTGGATCCACATTTCCAGCAATATTACAGCTGATGGCAGCCTCCCATGCTCACATCTTATGAAGGTTTTGTCGAAAACTGCACTTAGCTTCTGGTTTCGGCAAAGGCACATATAGCGAACAATGGACTCGCTCAATGACCATATGCTTAACTGTGGCATTTGCTTAACAACCGCTGTGTTCACACAGCCGCCACGTTCACTTAAAGACTGCCGCGAAAACATTATAAAATCAGGTTGGTCTTACGACAATAATGGACAGGCTCCATTACGGTCACAATTCGAGGTCTAACTTAAATAGGTTTTTTCCATGATTAATATCTCCACATTCCACAACATCTTGAAAAACGCACCAGCATTTTGCTAGCTCAGAAAGCTATGTTGTCTACGTAGGTGAGATTCAAAAATATTTTCAAAGGCAGCCTTGTGCCACAGTCCTTGTTTTCTGACCTTCAAAAGGTGAAATTGTTAAGTACATTGCTAGGTTTTTCTTAACATTTGATGAGGGTTGTTTTTTTTCCAGATTATCAACCAGTAGAAGAGGATTTCTCATTTCATTTTATTTCATGTTTGGGCTTGAACAATCCTTAATGAACTTCAAGTCAAATTGTTGCTAAAAAAGGATAGTGGGTTTTTTTCTTTTTCCCATCAGTGCAAAAACTCCCAGATACCCGTGTTTCTCCAAAAATAAGACAGGTTGCTATTTTCTTTTGACTCCCCCCCAAAATAAGTGCTTGCCCTTATTTTCGGAGAGATCTTATTATTTTTGAGGTGCAGGAGACGGCGAGCGTGATCACCTCATGGCTGCTACTGTGTTGCAATATTTTTGGGGAGGGCTTATTTTAGCGCATGTGCTCAAAAGTCCGATTATTATCCAGGGAGGTCTTATTTTCGGGGAAACAGGCTAGCTTTTAGGAAATCGCTAAAAATAGAACTTTTCCCCAAGAAGAGCGTTCAGTGACACTAGCTGCATTTCTTCTCAAGATTTTTTTGCTCCTTGACTGTGGTTTTCACACTTCAAATTGTGCTGGGTTGTGTAGGACTCTCAAGTTCACATCTGCAAAGCAGGAAGATACTGGAAGCCTCTTTTTCCCACTCCTAACTATGATTAAAAGGGAGAAGCTTTAGTGAAATGCAGCACAACTGACGCACAAATTAAAACTAGCAGCTGGTTTTCTAGTTCACCAAAACCATCTGTCTTTTAATAAAATTTACAGATAGTCCTGGACTTACAACTGTTTGTTTAGTGACCGTTCACAGCACTGAAAAATGGGGCTTACAGCCAGCCGCAAAAATGAGACTTACAACTGTTGCAGCATTCCCCATAGGAATGTGATAAAATTTAGAACTTAGCTAGTAGTTTACTGGCTGGGTTCATCTATCATTTAACTTAAGTTTAATTTTGTAGTTTAATCTTGGTTTATTGACTCAACCACAATCAAACTAGATTCAAATGTTAAGCAGAAAAGACAATCTAGGGTTACAAAGCAGCTAAACTGAACTCAAACCCCAGAAGGTATTTTATGCCCACTAGGCCTTTATCTCTTAATATAAAAATATATAACCTGGAAAAGGTTTGTTAAAATTGAGCACCTGGATTGGATTGAAAAACTCTTGATGACCACTAGATGGCAGTGAAAGAGTTTCCTGTCCCTCTCAGCTGCCCTCTAGTGATCACTGAAGTATTCTATTCTATTTTCTACTCTGTTCTATTCTGCTTTTGTTCCGTTCCGTTCTATTTTATTTTCAGTTCTATTCTATTTTCTATTCTATTCTGGATTCTGTTTTATTCTATTCTAATTTTTTATTTTCTATTGTATTTTCTACTCTACTCTATTTTTATTCTATTTTCTATTTTATTCTGTGTTTTCTCCTGTTCTATTCTATTCTACTCTAGTCTATTTTCTATTTTATTTTCTATCCATTCTATTCTATACTATACTATATTCTACTCTTATTCTATTATTATTTCCTTGCCTTTTATTATTTTAGCTATCCTTCTCTTCAAGGTGACTCAAAGCAGTTTACTTTCACATAATCTTAAGATTATCTCACATCCCATAGACCCCAAGAAGAATTTTCTAGATTGCCCAAGTAGGAGATGAACTCATTCACATCTTTGGGGGACATATCTTGGCCTCTGTTATAGGCCATGCATTTACAATGATGGCAACGTTCCAGTGTTATGTGGTTATCACTTTTGACCTTGCTAGCTGATGTCCACCAAGCAAAATCCATAAGCGAAGCCGACTTCGCTAACAACCATATGATTCATTTAAAACTACAGTCATTTCATTACAAATATTTCATTGGAAAGAGGTTGTGAAATTAGGTGTGACTCATTTAACAACTGCCTTGCTTAAGAGCTGCAACTGATATTCTATTCAAGAATTTATGGTGGTAAGTCAAGAACTCTCTGTATTAGCCAGAAAAGGAACTCTTTGGGTTCTTAGTTTCAGCTCAACCTACAATATTTATATCTACAAGGAGCAAATTCCTACTGAATGGAAGTTACTTGCTGCTTGCCAGCTAGAGGTAGTCCCAGGGGGGGATTTGATTCAGTGGTGGGTTTCAAATTTTTTTAGATTCTCTTCTGTAGGTGGGGCCTGCTTTGTGGGAGTGGCTTTCCAGCCATGTGACCGAGTGGGAGTGGCTTGCCAGCCATGTGACCGAGTGGGAGTGGCTTGCCCGTCATGTGACCGAGTGGGTGTGACCAACTTGTAAAATGTGGTGAAACTCACTTAACAACGCTCTTGCTTAGCAACTAAAATGTTGGCTCAGGAACCCTGGCATTTGAAGCACGCAAGTCTTAAAGCTGTCAAGTTCCAAGACCCTTGCACCCCTCACCCTTTTGGGGGGGAAAAAAACCCAGAGGTGTTCAGACTTGAGAGCTTTAAGACTTGTGGACTTCAACTCCCAGAATCCCTCCTCTCGCTCTTCCTCTGGATGATGGGCGGACGGGCGGGGGGTGGGAGCTGGAACCGGTTCTAAACGGCCCTGGAGATTTGTGGAACCTCTTCTAGAGAAGAGCTTAGGACTGGCAAGAACCCACCCCTGGTTTGATTTAAATCAAATTGATTTAAATCACTAGTAGAAAGGCTTGACTCTGTCCCGTAGCGACTCTTCCTCTGACTCACTGTTGACCCACCGACAATCCCATTCACTTCAATGGGACAGCTGGTGATGCGGCAATGACACAACAAGGTGAGGGACGTGGCAGGCAGCAGGTGACTGGGATGCCCGCTTACAGGCGCTACCCATGATGGATCTGAAATGACAAGTGCTCTTTAATATTATATTTATAAGCTGCTTAGGAGGTTTCACTTTCATTTTTACTGCTTGCCCTTCCTCCTCACGCTTAGAGCCTTTGGTGGTACACTGACGATTTCCTTCTCCAGGACATGGATAAATACACCTGGAAACATCAACCTACCTACCTTCTCTCTCTCTCTCTCTCCCTCCCTCCCTACTATATTTCTCTCTCTATTTCTCTCTCTCTATCCTTCTACCTACCTACCTACACACTCTCTCTCTCCCTCCCTCCCTACTGTATTTCTCTCTCTCTATTTCTCTCTCTCTATCCTTCTACCTACTTACCTACACACACACACTCTCCCTCCCTCCCTATCTACTGTATTTCTCTCTATTTCTCTCTCTCTATCCCTTTATCTACCTACCTACCTACTCTACCTACCTACCGTACTTTTCTTTCTTTCTTTCTTTCTTTCTCTCCCTCTCTCTCCCTCTATCTACCTGCCTACTTTTTTTTGAAATTTGACTCTTCAAAACCTTGGTACGTCTTATACTCCAGTGCGTCTTCTACTCCGAAAAATATGGTACTCAAAATTTCCGCTACCGGTTTTCCAGAACCTATCAGAACTGGCTGAATACCACCTCTGCTCTTAGCAAAAAGCTTTATCAAGCTTCAAGAACCGGTCATAAGTCCCTTCGTTCAACCTCATCTCAAACTTTGAAGTGTCGCTGAATGAACAGTCATAACTCGAGGACTGTATTATAAAAACCATATGGAATAATAATAATTTATTACATTTATAAATCGAAGGAAATGATTTTGATGCTATTTCAACCAATGACCATTTTCAAATATATTTTTGTACAGGTGGGAATTTTAAAATCAATTGTTGCAATTGAAAAATGGGTTCGGCTGTCATCCAGAGAAAAACCATTTTTTTAAACCAAATTTTCAGTGATTTACCCAGGTTGAGGAGGCGGTTCTCCAAAGCAGTGTTTCTCAATCTCAGCAACTTTTAAGATATGCGGACTTCAATTCTCAGAATCCCCATAACTAGCTGTAGTTGGTTAAGAAAGGCAAGAGGGCATGAGTTCAAATTCTACCAACTAGAGTTTGAATAAGGGTTCCATGGCCAATTAAAGAAGAATGGGAGAGAGAGAGAAAACAGTTTGCTTATCGTTTCCTTCTTAATCAGGGTTTCCACAATTTTTTAAAAATAAAATAAAATTAGCAAGTTCTGTAGCCTGAGAAAGTGTTAAACCCACTGACTAGGGCTCTGCGTGGTGCAGATTTCATGTCATTTTTTGTACGCATCAAAAGCTACACAGGCTGTCTCAAGCATTGAAGCCCTGGTGTGTTTTGCGGTAAGTGTGCCATTTGCTTCCCTCACTCACAAGGTTAAGCTTCTGTTTACTTTTTGTTTTACGGTGCTTATTTTAGCATTTACATTATGTACACAATCTGTTCTGAGTGCAACAAATTTGTGCTGGTGTAAAGAAAAAAGGGGAGGTGGAAGGAGGGGAAGAGCTAATGGTAATTTCCTAAATTCCTGCGGAAAACAGCAAGTGAAACAGGGAGAAGCAGATGGATCCTAGATTGCAGAATTGTTGTTATAGAATATTTTGGGCTTGTAGAAGGACCAGAGAATAGAGTAGAGTAGAGTAGAACAGAACAGAACAATCAGTGGTGGGCTGCTACTGGTTTGGACTGGTTCAGGCGAACTGTTAGTTCTGACAATCAGCTGCCCCTGCCCTATCCACCCACCCCTGCCCTATCCACCCACCCCTGCCCTATCCTGTCTTTTATTTCCTTCTTTCTGGCTCAGCTGATTCGTGTGGCACAGCTGATTTGCGTGCTTCAACTGTTTTGCTTACGAGGGCCCAGCCGGCTCCTGATGAGCTGCTGATGGACTCTTCTAATGAAGAGTCCTATGAGTCTGCCCTGGAGGAGGAGGGAGACCTTGGGGAGTGCTCAGGTTCAGAGCAGGAAGCAGTGAGGCTGGTTGGCTACCAGGAGGTGCCTGAGGCATGGAGTAATGGGGAGGATTAGGGCAGTTCGTCCCTGATGCTAAATTACACAGGGCTGAGAAACTGAGGCAACAGTTACGTCAGAGGCAGGCTCATAGGCCATGATTACAACCAGGTGGTTGCTGAATGGCCCCTCCCTAGAGAGCTTATAGTTGAGATGTTGGGAGGGGACATTTGCAGGAAGCAACCGATTCAACTCCAGCCTTCTAGTCGTGTTTGGAATTATCTGGGCTCTTAGCCAAAGTCTTAGCTTATCTCGTATTTAAGCAGTGGCAAGCAGCCAAGCCTGTGTGTGCGGTGCGATTCAGCCTGTGGGACAGAATGGGTTGCCATCACAGTCCTACAACATCTTGAATCGGCAAAGACCTATCCAAGGGTCCTCTTTGTAGACTTCAGCTCAGCATTCAATGCCATCATTCCAGATATTCTTCTCACTAAACTGACTCAGCCAGCTGTACCTGAACACACTTGCAAAAGGATCACAAGCTTCCAAACAGACAGGAAGCAGCAGGTGAAGCTAGGCGAAATCACATCACCTACCTGTGCACTTAGCATAGGAGCTTCCCCAGGGCTGTGTGCTCTCCACTTCTCTCTATACACCAATGGCTGAATCTCAGAAGATTCCTCTGTTAAAGTACTGAAGTTTGCAGATGGTACAACAGTGATTGGTCTCTGCTTTGGCATACATACAGGAGGTTGAACAACTAGCCTTGTGTTGCCACATGAACAATCTCGCATCCTAGACATAAATTGTTTCAACTTCTACCTTCAAAACGACACTATAGAGCGCTGCAAATCAAGACAACTAGACACAAGAACACTTTTTCCTCGAATGCCATCACTTTGCTAAACAATTCCCACAACCCTATCATATTTGCCTAGTAAGACT
This sequence comes from Rhabdophis nuchalis, assembly GCA_039707465.1. Taxonomy (NCBI): domain Eukaryota; kingdom Metazoa; phylum Chordata; class Lepidosauria; order Squamata; family Natricidae; genus Rhabdophis; species Rhabdophis nuchalis. The sequence goes on along the minus strand of CM077647.1, from coordinate 8,682,302 downwards.
GTATTACAATACAATAATACAATACAATAGCAGAGTTGGAAGGGACCTTGTAGGTCTTCTAGTCCAACCCCCTGCATGGGCAGGAACCTTATACCATTTCAGACAAATGGCTATCTAACATCTTCTTAAAGACTTCCAGGGTTGGGGCATTCACAACTTCTGGAGGCAAGCTGTTCCAGAGGTTAATTGTTCTAACTGTCAGGAAATTTCTCCTTAGTTCTAAGTTGCTTCTCTCCTTGATTAGTTTCCACCCATTGCTTCTTGTCCTGCCCTCAGGTGCCTTGGAGAATAGTTTGACTCCCTCTTCTTTGTGGCACCCCCTGAGATATCGGAATACTGCTATCATGTCTCCCCTGGTCCTTCTTTTCATTAAACTAGACATACCCAGTTCCTGCAACCGGTCTTCATATGTTTTAGCCTCCAGTCCCCTAATCATCTTGGTTGCTCTTCTCTGCACTCTTTCCAGAGTCTCCACGTCTTTTCTACATCGTGGTGACCAAAACTGTATGCAGTATTCCAAGTGTGGCCTTCCCAAGGCCTTATAAAGTGGCATTAACACTTCACGTGATCTAGATTCTATCCCTCTGTTTATGCAGCCTAGAACTGTGTTGGCTTTTTTAGCAGCTGCTGCACACGGCTGGCTCATATTTAAATGATTGTCCACTAGGATTCCAAGATCCCTCTCACAGTTGCTACTATTGAGCAAGGTACCACCTATACTGTACTTGTGCATTTTGTTTTTCTTGCCTAAATGTAGAATCTTACTTTTTTCACAATTGAATTTCTATTATTACTATCATGCTCTTCCTTCTCACAAAAAATGAGACACGCAGAGGGTTTGGGAGGCCTGCAGAGTGCAAACACCTTTTTTTAATTTAATTTAATAGGCCTGCCATGCCCCCAAACTGGCTCTCTCCCCATCACTGTGCCGCCGCCATTTTGGCTTTTAGTGACCATGTGCATAGTTCACTTTAAATTGTTCTGCGCATGCGCGAAGAACAATTTACATTGAACAGCACATACATGCACAGCAAGCGTCTGGTGTGCGCAGGTTGCAAACCGTTAGTAAAACCGGCGGCAGCCCACCCCTGAGGTAGTCCTCAATTTATGACTACAGCTAGGGCCAGAATTTTCATTGCTAAGCCCAAGGCAGTTGTTAAGTAAGTTGTGCCTGATTTATGACCTTTTGTGCCATCAAGTGAATTGCAGCAATTGTTAAAGTGAATTATGACTTCACTGGATAGTAAGGCCACCAATAACAATTACATAATGCTCAGGAAGTTGCAACTATCGTAAATGAATGTCAGCTGCAAGCAGTCAAATTTGATCATGTGACTGGGGGGGATGATGTTAAGATGGTCATAAGCATGAGGACCACTAATAATGATTTAATAATAATAATGATTTAATTTATAGACCGCTCCTCTCCCCGTAGGGACTCGGAGCGGTGCACAGGGAAAACTAAAACCACAATACAATAAATATACAAATACAATTAAAAACAAATTAAATCTGGGCCTGTGCTAAAATCCCCTTAACCTGCTAAAATACCCAATTAAAACAGCTAAACCCTGTAGAGAGAGGCTACCCAAGGCCGGCCAGGCAGAAAAAGTGCGTTTTTAGTTTCAGACGGAAGGAGCGGAAGTCCGTGGTTGTTCTGATGTCGGGGGGAAGGTCGTTCCAGAGGGCTGGGCCCGCCACAGAGAGAGCCCTTCCCCTGGGCGTCGCCCGCTGACAGAGTCTAGTGGACGGCACCCGGAGAAGTCCCTCTCTGTGGGAGCGAATCGGCCGTGAGGAAGTATGAGGCAGGATCCGATCCCGCAGATAGCTAGGTGCGGGAAAAAACTAAGTGTTTTTTCACCCACGTTGTACCTTTAAACGATTGCTACATGAATGATTATAAATCAAGAACTACTTGGAAGTGGACATGGCTAGTCTAGTGAAGAGAAGAACCAGGGGAGACATGATAGCGTTGGTTCAATATTTGAGGGGCTACCACAGAGAGGAGGGGGTCAAGCTATTTTCCAAAGCCCCTGAAGGTCAGACAAGGACCAATGGATGGAAACTGACCAAGGAGAGATTCGACCTGAAAAATAAGGAGGGATTTTCTGACAGTGAGAACGATCAACCCATGGAACAGAAGTTGCCTTTGGAAGTTATGGGAGCTTAGTCACTGAACGTTTTCCAGAAGAGACTGGACTTTCATCTGTCAGAAATGGTGTAGGGTCTCCTGCTTGGGCGGGGGGTTGGACTAGATGACCTATAAGGTCCCTTCCAACTCTGTTAATCTGTTAAATCTTTTACATAGATCTAGCTACAAATGATTTGATCTTGGAGCTCTAGATCTTCAGACCCTCCTCAGGTCAGGATCCAACATTATTCAGTTTTAGGTGACCCTTCTGTCGAATTTTGTATCCCATGTTGCTTCACTTCCTTTTTGTTGACCGCACTCATATTTTGATTTAATTGCTCTTCAGGAACTAGGTGCCAGTCATGAGCAAAGAACCAACATGTTACAATTGTTCTCTGATGCATTCTTTGTATAAATTGGTTCATTAGAGAAGCGTTGAAAGCTGCGAGTTAAGAGTTGCCGTTTGGTGGTGGTTCTATTCTAATTGCTCATTTTCTTGGTTTGGGGGTGAGAGGAAAGGGCCTCTTAATTGCAAACGGCAAAGAATAAGACCAAAGAATGTGAAGTTCTCAACAATCAGGAGTTCTTAGAGAGAACACGATTGAGGGTTTTGCGTTGTTGTTGTTGTTGTGATTAAAGTAGCAGTTAAGGTGTTACTCAGCTGTGATGAGTGCACTGTAGGAAGACCTGAATCGCCAGACCCATTCTGGAGAAGATTTACCAGCAGACCAGGGAGTTCAAGGTTACTACGGAGCCCACCAAGTGGTTGGTCTGATTGTTATCGTCGAGGCTATCATTATGCTTTGTCAACCATGAAAGGCAGGGAAGAGCTTTTGACTATTCAGGTAGTCCTCCCTTAGTGACTTCTTGTTCAGCAACCATTCAGAGTTACAACAGTGCTCAACAAGAAGACTTACAGCCGGTCCTTGAAGTTGCGTCCATCGCAGTGTTCCCACAATCACAGTATCGTAATCGGAACACTTGGCAACTGGCACACAGTTAACAATGGTCACAGCTTCTCACAGTCACATCATCTCCACTTGGGATCTTCACTGCCAGCTTCCAATAAGTCAAGTCAAGGAGGAAACCAGCCACCACCTGATGTTGTGCTTAATGACTGCACACAATTCCTTAACAGCCATAACCTGAACTGTCATGGTACACTTAAGATCGCATTTAATTCCATTGTACAAGGTGCAATGACAATAAAGTAAACAACTGAACTAAAGATCTGTCATCATGAATGAAGGTGTATATACAATATGTGTCCCAGGATAATGCTGCAGGATCCAAGCTAAGTCGGTCACCGAGTGCAGAGGTTTTGTCTTCTGAGATTCTGGATTTGTGCTGGAGCTCATCTTCAGGGAACTTCCCTCTAGCCCAGGGGTGGGCAAACTTGGCAACTTTAAGTCTGAAGGACTTCAGTTCCCAGAATTCATTCATTCCCAGAACTCTGGGAGCTGAAGTCCTTCAGATTTAAAGTTGCCAAGTTTGCCCACCCCTGCTCTAGCCTGTCATCCTGATTGCTAAAGTGGAGGCTGACAACCAAGTCAATCAATCAATCAGTGCAAAGACTCAGTTCCTTTGAGAAGACCGTAAGGCTAATAAAGGCAGAAGGAAAGTGTAGAAGAAGACAACCAGCAAGAAGGTAGATGAACTCACAGTAGTGATGAGTACACTATTAGAAGAACAACTTGGAGAGAGGCCCATTTGAAGAGGCCATTAAGAATTGATACCAGTTGGATGACACATAATTGATTAATGAATTAATGAATGCAAATATCTTCTTTGTTGTCCATAATGCCAATGAAGATGGAAGGCATGAGGAGAAGAAGAAGACAACCAGCAGGCTGGGATCAAATCAATGGGGGCGGGGCAATGAACTATGAAGTCACCAAGAGTTGATATGAATTTGGTGGCCCATCACCAAGGAGGTTGGGGATAGTTTTGCTTTTTGCTGGTGAGAAAGTGGTTGAAAGTGGGAAATAAAGGCTGGTTACTGGTTAATCTAGTGGGGATCAAAATGAAGATGAGTCCCCCTTGGGCAAGATCAAAGGATCAAGATCAAGAATACAGAGATATTAGACAAGGCACCGCTGCTAGTGAAGTCCATTTATGGAGAGACTGAAGGAAGGACACCAATGTATCCTGATGGCGACAACTGATATTGAGAGCAGGCAGTGACCATGAAAAACATTTCCCAAAAGTCAGGAATGATCCTATGATTGAAGCCACATCCATTCGACATATGAAAGTGGGTGGAATTTTCTAAGATCATGGTCATCTTGATTTCTTTAAAAAAAAATCTTCATCCTGCAAACCTATTCATCCTTTCCTTGTCTTCCTTCTCATAGTTTAATAAAAAGAAGAACTGGAGTGACATGAGAAAAGTGTTCTAATATCTCAGGGGCTTCCACAAAGAAGAGGGAGTCAAGCTGTTCTCCAAGGCACCTAAAGGCAGAACAAGAAGCAATGGGTGGAAACTCATCAAGGAGAGAAGCAACTTAGAACTGAGGAGAAATTTCCTGACAATTAGAACAAAGTAGAACAGCTTGCCTTCAGAGGTTCTGAATGCTCCAACGGTTTAGGTTTTTAAGAATAGTCATTTTAAGAGATTAGACAGGGTCTCCTGCTTGAGCAGAATGTTGGACTAGGAGGTCTTCTAGTCCAACCCCCTACTCGGGCAGGAAACCCTATATACCATTGCAGTCAAAAGGCTGTCCAATCTCTTCTTAAAAACCTCCAGTGATGAAGCACCCACAACCTCTGGAGGCAAGTTGTTCCACTGACTAATTGTTCTAACTGTTAGGAAATTTCTCCTCAGTTCTAAGTTGCTTCTCTCCTTGATTAGTTTCCACCCATTGCTTTTTGTCCTGCCCTCAGGTGCCTTGGAGAATAGCTTGACTCCCTCTTCTTTGTGGCAGCCCCTGAGATATTGGAAGACTGCTATCCTGTCTCCCCTGGTCCTTCTTTTCATTAAACTAGACATACCCAGTTCCTGCAACTGTTCTTCCTATGTTTTAGCCTCCAGTCCTCTAGTCCTCTTTGTTGCTCTCCTCTGAACTCTTTCTAGAGTCTCAGCATCTTTTTCACCATTGTGGTGACCAAAACTGGATTCAGTATTCTAAGTGTGGCCTTACCAAGGCCTTATAAAGTGGTATATTCTTCATAGATTCTTTCCCATTAAAATATTTCCCATTTTGGTTTTGATAAATGGCCACAGGGAAGCAAAAGGCTGAAGTGCTCACTTTGTTCTAAATCTCCCTCTTATTTCTCCTGATTGGTATTACAGTGAAGTGTTTCAGTGACTCACTACAGAGGCAGGAAGTAGCTCCTCAAATGTTTAATTATGATCTGTGTCGATCCTAGCTCATTTCTTCATGGGGAAGTTTTCAGGGTTTTGTTTTGCTTTTTTTAAAGAAGAGAGAATGAGAAGTAGAAATACAGGGGAATACAATCTGAAATGTGTTAATGAATGCCTTTAATTCATTTGATCGATTGCAACCTTGTGGCTTGAACACATCCTTGAATCTTGGGAAAAGCTCCAATTATTCTACTTTATAAGAAAGTGAAAGATTATTCGTTGGTTAAATTATGCAGCACTTCTCCCTTGTTGAATTAGGGTTTTGAAATTTAATCTGCAGTTCTGGAGTGGGAAATGTGCGATATTTTTTTTAAAAACCCGATTCTCATGACTGAACAGGTTTTATTCATGGGAAAAAATGTGAGAGCTAATGCAGTACAAGCAGTCCTCAACTTACAATAGTTCATTTAGTGACCATTCGAAGTTATAAAGGCATAAAGTGAATTGACCGTTTTTCATACTTAGGACCGTTGCATCATCTTCATGGTTTATGTGATCAAAATTCAGACACTTGGAAACTGACTCATACTTATGACAGTTGCAGTGTCCCCGAGATATGTGACCACCTTTTGCGATCTTCTGTCGAGCGAAGTCAAGGGGGAAGCCAGATTCACTTAACAACCATGTTACTAACTTAACAACGGCAGTGATTCACATAACAACTGTTCCCAGAAAAGTTGTAAAATGGATCAAAGCTCGCTTAAATGTTTTGTTTAACAACAGAAACCTTGAAATCACTTGAGGTCATAAATTGAGGCCTACCTATACTTACTGATCTGGGCACTTTGATGTGGGGACTTCAGCTCCTGGAATTCCCTAAGACTTTTGGCTATTGCTGAGAATTCTGGGAGTTCAAGGTAACCCACTAGAATGGTGGACTTCTGTTCCCAGAATTCCCTTGGTGGTGTTATCATGGCTGGAATTCCAAAATCACAAGTGGCCCAGAATGCAGAATCCTGCAGTGATGGAATGACTTACAATTATGAAGGATAGAAATTCAATACCCTTGATCTAGACTGGGGGGTCTCCAACCTTGGCAACTTTAAGACTTGTGGACTCTAACTCCCAGAATTCCTCAGCCTGGCTGGAGACCCCTGATCTATCAACTACTGGCAGCTTGAAGACCTGTGGACTTCAACTGTCTGGGGGATTCTGGGAATTGAAGTCCATGGGCCTTCAAGTTCCCAAGTACCTGGCCAGGGAACTCTGGTCTATACAATACAATACAATAGCAGAGTTGGAGGGGACCTTGTAGGTCTTCTAGTCCAACCCCCTGCGTGGACAGGAACCTTATACCATTTCAGACAAATGGCTATCTAACATCTTCTTAAAGACTTGCAGTGTTGGGGCATTCACAACTTCTGCAGGCAAGCTGTTCCAGAGGTTAATTGTTCTAACTGTCAGGAAATTTATCCTTAGTTCTAAATTGCTTCTCTCCTTGATTAGTTTCCACCCATTGCTTCTTGTCCTGCCCCCAGGTGCCTTGGAGAACAGTTTGACTCTCTCTTCTTTGTGGCACCCTCTGAGATATCGGAACACTGCTATCATGTCTCCCCTGGTCCTTCTCTTCATCAAACTAGACATACCCAGTTCCTGCAACCGTTCCTCATATGTTTTAGCCTCCAGTCCCCTAATCATCTAGACTACTTTCATAAAAGTAAGTCCAGATGGTACTACGTTAGATTGATTAAGAGCTGCAGCTGGAAACATCTGGATGATGTGGTGAAGCACAAGTTAAAGCATCATAGGAATTAGCTTAACTCTATCCATTCTACTTGTATTTCTCCACTATCTCTTGACCATAAGGAGCGTAAAACAACTTCCTTATTACTTCTGATACTAAAGCAATGTTCTCGACCTTGAGAACTTTCTGACTGGGGAAATTCTGGAAGCTGAAATCCACAAGATTGAGAAACATTAACTTGTGTTGACCAGGAAAGTCTACATGTGCATTAACTGATCAGAATACATTGTTCTCCATTAATTCTGGTTCCTCAGCCTGATGGACTGCAGATGGTTTAGAATAGAATAACAGAGTTGGAAGGGACCTTGGAGGTCTTCTAGTCCAACCCCCTGCTTAGGCAGGAAACCCTACACCACCTCAGATAAATGGTTATCCAACATCTTCTTAAAGACTTCTAGTGTGGGAGCATCCACAACTTCTGGAGGCAACTTCTGTTCCATTGGTTAATTGTTCTCCTTAGTTCTAAAGTTGCTTCTCTCCTTGGTGAGTTTCCATTCATGGCTTCTTGTTCTACCCTCAAGTGCTTTGGAGAATAGCTTGACTCCTCCTTCTTTGTGGCATCCCCCGAGATATTAGAATATTGTTATCCTGTCTCCCCTGGTCCTTCTTTTCATTAAACTAGACCTACCCAGTTCCTGCAACCGGTCTTCATATGTTTTAGCCTCCAGTCTCCAAATCCTCTTTGTTGCTCTTCTCTGCACTCTTTTCTACACCGTGGCGACCAAAATTGGATGCAGTTAGGTCTTCCAATTCTCACATTCTTCTAGTTGACTTCATTATACCTCAAAGTCTTTGTTGCAGATAATTAGGAATGGGGAATTGTCAGGTGAAAAAGCTCTTCAACTTTCTGAATCCTTATCCTGTTGATGCTGGTTGGCCAACCTTAACCATAAATCTTCTCTGTGGTTGTGCTTTACTATCCCCCAAGAGAGCTAGGTGCTCCTAATCCTGTAAGCCAGGGGTGTCCAACCTTTGCAACTTTAAGTCTGAAGGACTTCAGCTCCCAGACTTCTCCAGCCAGCTTTGCTGGGAGCTAAAGTCCTTCAGACTTAAAGTTGCAAAGGTTGGCGACCCCTGCTGTAAGCCTTTCATAAGACCTGAATATCTGGGTATTCCTCCAGGCTTTGTGCCCTCCAAAGTTTGGTGAGTTACGTTGGCAATATGGCTTCTGTTTGGGGGTATTTTTTAACCAAAGCATCATGTAGTCCTTGACTTAAAACCGGTCATTTAGTGACCAATCAAGGTTACAAAGGCACTGAAAAAACGTGATATGGCCATTTTTCACGCGCATAACCATTGTCACAACCCCGTAGTTATGTGATCAAAATTATGCTCCTTGGCAATTGGCTCGCATTTACGACTGTTGCAGTGTGCCAAGGGTCATGTGATCCCCTTTTGCAACCTTCTGACAATGGGCAAGTCAGATTCACTTAACAACTGCGTCAGTCACTTAACAACTGCAGTGATTGACTTAACGACTGCGCCAAGAATGATCATAAAGTGTTTGCAAAAACTCATTCTTGCTTAGCAACAGAAATGTTGGGCGCAATTGTGTCCGTATATTGAGGGCTCAGTGAATATTGTTACGATGTTTTTGATATTTACAGTTTGTCCAGGGTCTTTACTGTGAATCTGGGTGTTCTGGAAATCCTTTAAATAAATAAGTAAGATTGCATGCAGTTGGATTGAATGAATTGGCTAGATTTATTGAGGAATAAATTTTAATAGGAATTGTCACCTGTGATAACACGATGATGTTGGTTGGAGATTTTCTAGAATGCTATTTTTGAAGTGATCTCATCTAATATATAAATGTATTTTCATCGCTGCCTTTTTAGGTTTGTTCTTTTGGACAGTGAAAACATCAAGTTGACAAAATTTGGGAACTGTAAAACTCAATTACAGAAACTTTTTTTAAGTTATGTTCTTCAAATTCCAGAATTCCCCAGAAATCCTCAATCACAGATACTTTTAAAAGTTATGGACTCCCAGAATTCCCAGAAACTTTTTAAAGTTATGGACTTCAACTCCCAGAATTCCCTAGCTAGCATGGCTGCCTGGAGAATTCTGGGAGTTGAAATCCACACCTAAAATGGCTGAGATCGAGAAACTGCTTTAAAGCAGGGATGTCCAAACTTGGGAACTTTAAGACTTGTGGACTTCAACTCCCAGAATTCCCCAGCCAGCTATGCTGGCTGGAGAATTCTGGGAGTTGAAGTCCACAAGTCTTAAAGTTCCCAAGTTTGGACATCCCTGCTTTAAAGGAAAGACAACCTGACCAATTCTTTTCATTTACTTCTAGCATCTCTTTAAAATGTTCCTTTTTCTTTGGAAAAGCGAAGCTAACGTCTCCATCCTTGTTCAATTTCCAGAATAATATTCAGCAATCTTCCTCCCGTTGTTTCTAGTGGTATCCCTTGACTGATAACAGATCTGGGCATTTAGTAATACTCTAAAATTACGCCTTCAATCAAGCAGGTTCTGTCTTACTTGACTGAAGCCACGTATCTCCCTGGCTGTTGACAAGAGGCACTTCAGGGGCTCTGATTAGCTGAAAACCTGCATTACACAAGTGGCAAAAATTGAGCTCCAGCTAAGTCCTGCATTTTCATGAGCCTCTGTTTGATTTCGGCTCTCTGCACACGTGCAGACGCCTCTCAGCGGGTGCCACATGCGTGTGTCAATTGGTGTTCATCAGGAAGACAAATAGCAGATCACATCTGGCGGCCCAGTTGGTTGTATTAGAATTGCTAGCATCCGCTCTTCTCTCCGTAATAGGCTACACAACATGGTAGTTGTCTAACGATTAATCCTGTTGGGCCATTTAAGTATGAGTTTTTCAGTTTTGGCCACTTTTAAGAAGTGTGGACTTCAACTCCCAAAATTCTGCAACCAAGAAGTTCATTTGTGCTGGCTAGGAGATTCTGGGTGTTGAGGTCTACACAGTGCTGACCTAGGGATTCTGGGCATTGAAGTCCATTCATGCTGGATGGGGGATTCTGGGAAGTGAAGTCCATTCATGACAGTTGGGGGATTCTGGGAAGTGAAGTCCGTTCATGACAGTTGGGGGATTCTGGGAGAAAAGAAGGACTAGGGGGGACAGGATAACAGTGTTCCAGTATTTGAGGAGCTACCACAAAGAACAGCTACCACCAGAAGGCAGGACAAGAAGCAACGGATGGAAACTAATCAAGGCACGGGACCTAGCTATCTGCGGGATCGCATTCTGCCTCATACATCCCTGCGGCCGATTCGCTCCCACAGAGAGGGACTTCTCCGGGTGCCGTCCACTAGGCTATGCCAGCGGGCGACGCCCAGGGGAAGGGCCTTCTCTGTGGCGGGCCCGACCCTCTGGAACGACCTTCCCCCCGAAATTAGAACAACTACGGACCTCTGCTCCTTGCGTCAAAAACTAAAAACTCATTTTTTCTGCCTGGCCAGCTTGGGGTAACTGAATTGCTTTATTAGGGTTTTTTAGGGGTCTAATTTTAGTTGGTCTGGGTTTTTAGCGCAGGGTTAAGTTTAATTCGTTTTAAATTGTATTTATGCTTGTGTTTTTATATATGTATTTTTAAATCCCCTGTGCACCGCCTCGAGTCCCTTCGGGGGGAGAGAGCGGTCCATAAATTAAAATTATTATTATAAATTATTAAGGAGAGAAGCAACCTAAACGGAACGCCTTGTGTCCAGAAGTTGTGGGTGCTCCATGACTGGAAATTTTTAAGAAGAGTCTAGACAGTCATCTATCAGAAATAGTATAGGTTCTCCTACTTGAGCAGGGGGCTGGACTAGAAGACCTCTAAGGTTCCTTCCAGTTCTATTCTGATCTATTGATTGATTGGCTTGGGGGTGTTCTGGGAAGTGAAGTCCACTCATCTCAAAGTCCCCAAATTGTAAAATTGATACATCACAAATAAAAACCAAAGGGCTGAAGTTCCCCCCAAATAATCCATCATCACCTGAAAGTGTAATATAACCTTCACCCACGTAGCCGTTCTCAAAATATTGCATTTTAACCAAAGTGCCCAACCGCCTTCTTCGCCATACTGTGAAATGTTTGTCTGACCCTTAAAATCATTCATTGACAGTTATAGCAAACTTGCTTTTATGGTATGTTTAATTCAGTTCCAAGTAGTCCTTGATTTACGACAGTTCATTTAGTGGCCATTCAAAATTACAAAGGCATTTTAAAAAGTGACCATTTTTCACACCTTTGTAACATCCCCATTGATCCCACGATCAAAATTCAGATCCTGGGCAATGGACTCATACTTACGACCATTGCTGTGTCCCAAGATGGATCACCTTTTGTGGCCCTTTGACGACCAAAGTCAATTGGAATGCCATATTCACTTAACAACCCTGTTACCTCTGCTGCTGTGGCCTAGAGGTGGAGCTCTCGGCTCACTAACAGGAGGTTGTGAGTTCGATCCTAGGTAGAGGCGGATGTGGGGTCTCCTGTTTGGGCAGGGGGTTGGACTAGATGACCTGTAAGGTCCCTTCCAACTCTGTTAATCTGTATATACTTATCTACTGTGGTGATTCACTTAACAATTATGGTGAGAAAGGTTGTAAAATGGGACAAAACTCACTTAACAAATATGTCACTTGACAGTGGAAATGATAGACGCAATTGTGGTCATAAATTGAGGACTACTTGTATTTTCGGGTCAAGAAAAAAAACTGGTGTTGTGGCCCACCAATAGCCAGTGGAGCTGGGAGCAGATTCAGACAGTGAGGAGGGTTTGGGAGGAAGATGGGCCAGTCCTGGAGTCTGGGGAAGGCTCAGAGGAGGGCTCTGTGTCGGAGGCAGAGAGAGGGCCAGGGCTGTATGCCAGTTATCAGCTGCCTTCAGAGTCAGGCATCAGTGAGGCAGAAGAACAGCTGGAGCCTGTTCCCAGTGTGCGCCTGCGCAGAGTTGCCAGACGAAGGGAACAGCTAAAGAACAGGTGGACAATGAATGGCCCCTCCCAGAGGAAATGAAAGAGGAGCGAAAGGGGAGTGGAGTTTGCAGGAGACAATTAGCTCGCTTCATTGGTTCGTGTCTCTCCAAGACTCCTGGCCAAATATTTTCTTGCACAGCGTTGCATTTGGAAGATATCGGCCTGGCAGCTCTCCAAGCCTGATGAGGTCTGTGGTTGTAAATTCACCCTTGAAAGACTGTTTGCCGGGACTGTGCTGGATGTGAATGAGAGGAATTCAGAATAGCTTAATAAAAAGGGGTTTTGTCGGGACAAGGAGTCTATTTTGTGAAGCCTAGGACCAAGGTTTTTGATGTGATATTATAGAAAAACAGAAAACCTGAACATGGGTTTAAATAAAAATCAAAAGTGGAGGACACTCCAACTGTAAATTCAGCTAATGGCCTTGCTTATAGCTCCTGGATTAAATGTGATTCCCAGAAATGCGTTTTAGATTAGTGATCCCAGTTTGCTATTACAAAAATGAAGGCAGACAGCAGTTACTTCTGATTTTCTGGCCTCTTTTTCCTGCAAGGTTAATCCGTTCCAAGGATAAAATTATTTTATTATCTGTGCTCGTGTTTGGTGTAGCTTTTTGCTTCTGTAAAAGCATTTCACGCATTTTGGAAGCCCCTGGGGAAGCATTGCAAAGCTTGATGAAATTATTAAAAGAGGGGGCATTTCATGAAGAGCCAATGGAAATGCAAAATTCACAAAGTAATCGAGCAGAGGATTTGGCTGCAAGGGTCTAACATCCAGCATTTACACTCAGAACTCTTCCTCTGTCTACGATTCATTATCTGACCCTGCCCAAAAGTTCTTTGAAACAGAACGAATAAAACAAAGATGCATTGAAATTCGTCTGCCGTGAAGGAGCAAATAAACTGAGATCGTGGAGATTGCAGGTAGTCCTCGACTTACGACCATAACTGAGTCTGAAATTTCTGTTGGTAAGCGAAACATGTTGAGTTTTGCCCCATTTTACAAGCTTTATTGCCGCAGTTGTTAAGGGAATCACTCCGGTTATTGTTAGGAACATGGTTGTTAAGTGAATCTGGCTTCCCCATTGACACATGATCCTGGCACACTGCAGCTGTCATAAATATGAGTCAGTTGCCAAGTGTCTGAATTTTCAAACACGGGACCATGGGGATGCTGCAATGGTTTGTAAATGTGAAAAACACACTTTTTTTGTGTCATTGTAAATTTGAACGGTCACTAAATGAACTGTTGTAAGTTGAGACTACCAGTATATTGTACTCTTTGCTTAATGACTGTTCAAAGTTACAACAAACTCCCAAGAGCTACTTAAAACCCAGTTCCAGAGTTCTAATGGACACAGAGAGAGGAGACCAAAATCAATACAATACAATAGCAGAGTTGGAAGGGACTTTGGAGGTCATCTAGTCCAACCCCCTACCTAGGCAGGAAGCCCTATACTGCTTCAGACAAATGGCTATCCAACATCTTCTTAAAGACTTCCAGGGTTGGGGCATTCACAACTTCTGGAGGCAACTTCTGTTCCACTGATTAATTGTTCTAACTGTCAGGAAATTTCTCCTTAGTTCTAAGTTGCTTCTCTCCTTGATTAGTTTCTACCCATTGCTTCTTGTTCTGCCCTCAGGTGCTTTGGAGAATAGTTTGACTCCCTCTTCTTTGGGGCAACCCCTGAGATATCGGGACACTGCTATGATGTCTCCCCTAGTCCTTCTTTTCATTAAACTAGACATACTCAGTTCCTGCAACCGTTCCTCATACGTTTTAGTCTCCAGTCCCCTCATCCTCTTTGTGTCTCTTCTCTGCACTCTTTCTAGAGTCTCCACATCTTTTCTACATCGCGGTGACCAAAACTGAATGCAGTATTCCAAGTGTGGCCTTCGCAAGGCCTTATAAAGTGGTATTAACCCTTCAGGTGATCTTGATTCTCTCCCTCTGTTGATGCAGCCTAGAACTGGGTTGGCTTTTTTGGCAGCTGCTGCACAAAGCCGGCACATATTTAAATGGTTGTCTACTAGGACTCCAAGATCCCTCTCACAGTTACTACTATTGAGCCAGATACCACCTATACTGTACCTGTGCATTATGCTGCTTGCAACATCCTGCAGTCACGCGATTCCAATTTTTGATGTGTTTTTAGCTTGTTTCTAAAACAGAGGTTCCCAAACTTGGTAACTTTAAGACTTGTGATTTCTGGGAGTTGAAGTCCTCAAGTCTTAAAGTTGCCAAGTTTGGGAACCTCTGTTCTAACATATACTTTGCAAACAAAAAAATTCCCCTTTAAGAAAACATGTTTGTTTAAAATGACCTCAGCATTCTTTAATAACTGTAGCATTTGCTTAGTGACCGCTTAACGACTGCCACAAAAAATGGTTTAATCCATCATTCGATCCATGACTGAAAATGCAATCTTCTTTCTAATTCCTTTCCTTTGAATTAAATACAAGCTATTCCATTCCCACCCTATGTGTTTAGCTGGAAGTAAATTCTACTTAACAACCACACATAGAGTTGCTTCAGCAATATTTTAAGAAAGGAGAACTCGTGTTGCATTTTTAGTCATTTTTAGTTTTTTTTTAAAATTGTTCTGCGTCCATGTGAAATTCGGTGCAAAGTTCCAGAAATATATAAATGTTGCTTCTATGGCCTAGGTTTTAAAACCCAGAGCAAATTCAATTTATCAGGCATGTAATTTTAGTTCAGCTGCAACATCCAGCTGGAATTACGGACTTCTGAGCCATAAAAGTTAAATCAAAGCGTGTGGTTAAAAACCCTCTCAAAGCCACCCGAGTGAATAAGAGAGAACCCTGCAGCTAATGGCTTTTGAGAGCACTATCAGCAGCCTTATTAAAGGGATCATTATCATTTTTATTTTATCAGCCTACCAACCACCTTTTCTTTTAGATAGATAGATAGATAGATAGATAGATAGATAGATAGATAGATAGATAGATAGATAGATAGATAGATAGATAGATAGATAGATAGATATAGACGATATAGAGATAATAATACAATACAATACAATAGCAGAGTTGGAAGGGACCTTGTAGGTCTTCTAGTCCAACTCCCTGCGTGGGCAGGAACCTTATACCATTTCAGACAAATGGCTATCTAACATCTTCTTAAAGACTTCCAGGGTTGGGGCATTCACAACTTCTGGAGGCAAGCTGTTCCGGAGGTTAATTGTTCTAACTGTCAGGAAATTTCTCCTTAGTTCTAAGTTGCTTCTCTCCTTGATTAGTTTCCACCCATTGCTTCTTGTCCTGCCCCCAGATGCCTTGGAGAATAGTTTGGCTCCCTCTTCTTTGTGGCACCCTCTGAGATATCGGAACACTGCTATCATGTCTCCCCTGGTCCTTCTCTTCATCAAACTAGACATACCCAGTTCCTGCAACCGTTCTTCATATGTTTTAGTCTCCAGTTCCCTAATCATCTTGGTTGCTCTTCTCTGCACTCTTTCCAGAGTCTCCACGTCTTTTCTACATCGTGGCGACCAAAACTGTATGCAGTATTCCAAGTGTGGCCTTACCAAGGCACTATACAGTGGCATTAACACTTCACGTGATCTAGATTCTATCCCTCTGTTTATGCAGCCTAGAACTGTGTTGGCTTTTTTGGCAGCTGCTGCACACTGCTGGCTCATATTTAAATGGTTGTCCACTAAGATTCCTAGATCCCTCTCACAGTTGCTACTATTGAGCAAGGTACCACCTATACTGTACTTGTGCATTTTGTTTTTCTTGCCTAAATGTAGAACCTTACTTTTTTCAAAATTGAATTTCATTTTATTAGATAGTGCCCAATGTCCAAGTTTGTCTAGATCCTTCTGTATCTTAAGCCTATCTTCTGGAGTGTTGGCTATTCCTGCCAGCTTGGTGTCGTCTGCAAATTTTATTATTTATTTATTTTATTAAATTTATATCCCGCCCTTCTCCAAACGGACCCAGGGCGGCTGGGTCCGTTTGGAGATGAGTTCCCCATTTATCCCCTCATCCAAATCGTTGTTGAAGATGTTAAAGAGTACTGGGCCTAAAACTGAGCCTTGGGGGACTCCACTGCATACTTCCTTCCATGTAGATGCAGTTCCATTGAGGACTACACGTTGAGTGTGGTTGGTCAGCCAGTTGCGAATCCATTTGGTGGTGGTGGTGCTGTCTAATCCACAATTTTCTACTTTATCTAATAGTAGGTTATGGTCTACTTTATCAAATGCCTTACTGAAGTCCAAGTAAATTATATATTCCTCTGGTCCACTAATTTTGTCACTTTGTCAAAGAATGCAATTAGATTAGTCTGGCATGATCTGTTTTTGACAAACCTATGTTGGCTTTTGGCTATTACTTTGTTTGCTTCTAGGTGTTCACTTATTTGTTGTTTAATTATCTTTTCCAGAATCTTTTCTGGTATTGAGGTCAGGCTGATGGGTCTATAGTTTCCTGGATCTGGTTTTTTCCCTTTTTTGAAGATAGAGATAGAGAAATAGAGATAGACACCCAGGGTTGCCTTTTATCATAAAGTGGAAAATAATAACATAGCTAAAGAAATGCAATAAATAGAATCGCTATGGAAACCTACACCATTCCTCAGGTCTTTGGGAAAGAAAAGAAGGAGAAAAAAAATGCTTTGCTATTTTCCTTCTTCCTCTGAGCAAGAGGAGATGGAACCATGAAACCATGGCTGGAATTAAACCCTGTTGGAATTAAATGCTGGGTAATAACAGTCGTAGTACCCAGACATATGATCCAAGCCCTTAAATCTTTTAAGGCTTAAGAGCTATTGGTCCGAAGCGCGAAAAAGCTCTTGAATTGCAATCTTTTGATTCTGCTCAGAGCAGAGGTAGTATTCAGCCAGTTCGGTTCGGTTCTGTTCTGACCGAGGCTTCCCGAGAGCATGAAGCAAACTCCTTCTCCTGACAAAAAACCCTTTGATTCATTTACCGTGAATTCTGCTCATTCACACCCAGCAAAGTCTTTCAAGGGAGGATTTACAGTCACGGACCTTCTCTGGCTTGGCAAGCTGCTAGGATGACATCTGCAAAACTCGGCAAGGAGACTTGGAGAGCCTCAAACCAATGAAGCGAAGTAATTGTCTCCTGCAAACTCCACTTCCCTTTTCCTCCTCTTTTATTTCCTCTGGGAGGGGCCCTTCACTATCTACCTGTGGCCTCACTCCCAAGTTGATCCCTGTTCTTTAGCTGTTCCCTCCGTTTGGAAACTCCGCGCATGCGCACACTGGGAACAGGCTCCAGCTGTTCTTCTGCCCCACTGCTGTCCGATTCTGAAGGCACCTGATAACTGTCAGAGGGCCCTGGCCCCCTCTCTGCCTCCAACACAGAGCCCTCCTCAGAGCCTTCCCCAGACTCCAGGGCTGGCCCATCTTCCTCCCCAACCTCCTCACTGTCCGAATCTGCTGCCAGCTTCACAAGTTCGCCTGAACTGGTAGTGGAAATTGCAGGTGGGCCTGCCCTCACGCCCGGCCCTATGCCATCCTATTTAGGCATGTTTTCACACCCTGTGCATGCGTGCAAGCCACGTGTGCAATCAAAGTGCATGCGTGGAACACCGAGTGTATGCGTGGACGTGCACGCTCACATGCCTCCAGAAGTTGTGAATGCCCCAACACTGCAAGTCTTTATTTAAGAAGATGCTGGGTAGCCATTTGTCTGAAACGGTATAGGGCTTCCTGCCTAGGCTGGGGGTTGGGCTAGATGACCTCCAAGGTCCCCTCCAACTCTGCTATTGTATTGTATGAATTGTATTGTATTTTATTGTACTGTATTTGCGAACCTGGTAGAAAAAGTAAGTGAATACCACCCCTGGCTCAGAGGAATTTAGGTAATCCTCAGCTTACGACCGCAATTGAGCCCCAAAGTTCTGTTGCTAAGTGAGTCATTTGTTCAGTGAGTTTTGCCCCATGTTAACGATCTTTCCTGCTATGGTTGTTAAGCGAATCATTGCAGCTGTTAAGTTAGTACCACAGTTGTTAAGTGAATCTGGAATCCCCATTGTCTTTGCTTGTCGGAAGGTCAATAAAGGGGAAGATACAACCCCTGGGGACCCTGCCACCATCATAAATATGAACCAGTTGCCGAGCACCTGAATTTTAATCAGAGCAGCATGGTTGATACTGCAAAGGTTGTAACTGTGAAAAACAGTCGTAAGTCACACTTTTGCCCTTTGAACGGTTGCTAAGCAAACTATTGTAAGTCAAAGACTTTTGGCGAGGAGGGAGGGGCCTTCTTGGAAAGATGCACATTTTGGGGAACTTTCAGGCCCCAACTTTGGCCACACACTATAGCCTCTGCTCAAAAGGGATGGGCCAAATTGAAGGAGGAGAGAGACATAAGGAAAAATTAAATTGTATAATTTTGTCCATCATCAATTCCTAGCCAAAGGAAGGCAAAAATCCTATTAAAGTACAAAGCTCAGGAACCACGCAAGAAAGATAATTCTCTTCTATCCTGATTTTTTAAACTTGTGGATGGATGGTATTGTTTCTCTGCTTTGGCAACTTGAAGGCGTGTGGACTTTAACTCCCAGAATCCCCCAGCCATAATAAAAACTGGAATTGATGTGAAGGCTGGGCAACCACCTCTCAAGGATGGCTGAATTGGGTTAGGGTTAGGGTTGCCACGCTGAAAGTCTTCACTCTAGATCAGTGTTTCTCAACCTTGGTGACTTTAAGTCCTGTGGACTTCAACTCCCAGAATCCCCCAGCCAGCTCTGCTGAAGAATCATAGACTTCAACTCCCAGAATTCCTCATGGCTGGCTGGAGAAAGTACACCGATTACCGTATTTTTCAGACTATAAGACACACCACTGTACAAGAAGCACCAAGATTTTGAAGAGTTAGTAAGGGAAAAAAAGGATTTTGCCTTTTCTCAGTTCCCAGCAGCCCTCTGCAGGCTTCAGCAGGACTGGGGCAAGACAAAAAAAAAAAAAAGCCCCCATTTTTGCAAAAAAAAAAACCAGCCCATTTTTCACCCATTTTTTTTGCAAAAATGGGGACATTTCTGCCTTGCCCCAGCCCTCCTGAAGCCTGCTGGGGGCTGAGGGGAGGCAAAAATGCCTCAGTTTCTGTGAAAAACAGCCCTTTTTCTTTTTTCTTTGCAAAAATGGGATGTGGGGGCGAGGCCTATGGAGGCCAAAAATGGCTGTATTTGGTGTTTTAGACACACCAACGTTTCCACGTTCTTTTAGGGGGCAAAAAGGTGCATCATACCCTGAAAACTACGGTAATTAATATGGCTCAAAAGGAGAGCTTGCTTGGCATCACCGCACTTCTGGGCCACTCCATTTTGAGCTCCTGTTCAAAAATAAATAACTACTTTTTGAGGTGCCTCCTCATTCGCCGTCTGCAAACGCGACCTCTTTTTGCAGTGAGCCTCTTTCATGGTGAAAGGAATCCGTTCTGCTTTTCAGATAAAGCTCCTGAGAGCTACACAAGGCATTTCAGGATGTGTTTATTTCCCCCTGATGTATTTTTCTGTCTGATATTTTCTAGCTACAGGAAAAGAAAAAATTGATACGTGACTGAAACGGCAGTTTGTCTCAAAAAGCTATGCTTTTAGGAATGTTGCTCCTTTGGAGGAAAGTTGCTGTAAAACAGAAGCGATTGAGGAAGGACTTTTGCAACCCCCAAATAAAGGAATACAGAATAATAAAGTTGGAAGGGACCTTGGAGATCTTCTAGTCCAACCCCCTGCCTAGGCAGGAAACCCTATATCGTTTCAGACAGATGGTTATCTAACTTCTTCTTAAAAACTCCCAGTGTTGGGGCATTCACAACTTCTGGAGGCAACTTCTGTTCCACTGATCAATTGTTCTCACTGTCAGGAAATTTCTGCTTAGTTCTAAAGTTGCTTCTCTCCTAGATTAGTTTCCACCCATTGCTTCTTGTTCTTCCCTCAGGTGCTTTGGAGAATACCTTGACTCCCTCTTCTTTGTGGCAACACCTGAGATATTGGAAGACTGCTTTCATGTCTCCCCTAGTCCTTCTTTAACTAGACATGCCCAGTTCCTGCAACCGTTCTTCATATGTTTTAGTCTCTAGTCCCCTAATCATCTTGGTTGCTCTTCTCTGCACTCTTTCCAGAATCTCCACGTCTTTTCTACATTGTGATGACCAAAACTGGATGCCGTATTCCAAGTGTGGCCTTCCCAAAGCCTTATAAAGTGGCATTAACTCTTCATGTGATCTTAATTCTCTCCCTCTGTTGATGCAGTCTAGAACTGTGTTGGCTTTTTTGGCAGTTGCTGCATATGGCTGGCTCCTATTTAAATGGTTGTCCACCGTGAGTTCTCTTAAGTATCTCCGACTCTTTTATGGTTGTTTTAGGTAGAGAGCTACCTATAATTCTTTCTACCCACTCCTAGATTCACTACATGACTGATATGTATAAACTGGTCATTAGTTCTCTCCTGGGAGCTCTTGAGGCCATTTGGGGGTTTATCTGTGCCCTCAAAACCTCTTAAATGAGGGTGCAGTTGGTTGTGTAAATTTCTGCTAAAAGGACTTTGTTGTAGACAGGAGACAGGTGCTGTTGACGGAGGGGTGTTCAATTCTTTCAAATCAGAGGTTCTCTCTCTCTGTCCAAAATGTGGCTAGCTAAACACACCAGCCTTAAATCTCAAACTTCCTCTTCAAAGAAGTCCTCTACTTTTTATTAAACAATGGGAAAGAGACGCTGCATTTGCTCATGCAAATATTATATGCTGCTATTAAATAAAGATTTAGTGCATGCACCACGAGCTATCAATTGCACGCTGAGAAAATGATTACAAAAATCACAAATTCTTGCTTTCCCTGCCCCAATTCTGAGCCGAGAACATCTCTCTTCCTGGAGAGAGATTTTCCCTTCAACGCAAAATAAATCCCTTCGTTAGGTTGTGCGTGATTCAAACCAATTTCCGAAGTTTAGTAACTGGATGGCCTGTGGACTTCAACTCCCAGAATTCCCCGGCCAGCATGGCTTCGCCAGGGAATTCTGGGAATTGAAGTCCATAGGTCTTCAGTTGCCAAGTTTAAGAAATGCCAATTTAGATCAGCAGCCCCCATCTGGTGGTCCGAGAGAAACCTTTGGTGGTTCTCACAAAAATTATTTGCATTTTTTTTTATTGCACTAATTCAGGGGTCCTCAAACTACAGCTCCTGGGCTGGATACATGCAATGAATGCTTGTGTTGCTGCAGAGAATCTCCGCCTTTGTGGTCTTTTTGTGCAGGTTAGAGGGGGGGCAGAAATTCCGACTTGGGGTCTGCTTCAGCTTCCTGGAGGGGGGCTTTGGGTGAAGCGTGGAGGGAAGAGCCGCTGGTGGCGAAGAGCCAGAGGGCCTCGTTCCAGTGGGGCTACATCACAGCCTGGAACTGGATGAAAATCTCAGTGCGCTGAGCCTCTAGGTCTCTGGCCTTGCCCTCCCGCAGGTCTTCCCTCTGCTTGGAAAGCCCATGCCCCTAGTCCTCAGTGAGGTGCTTCTGCTGAGCCTCCTTCTCGGCCAAATCCAATGTGAATGGAGCTGTATTGCCAACTCTTTCTCCAGGTGGCTGCTTAGCTCCAACAATTGCTTCCTGTTGGGGCCCTAAGGACCCCGGGCAGGCAGGGAAGAATGGCTGTGAGGGGAGGGGCAAGTAGAATCCCGCAAAGCGCCCCTTAAGTGAGTGACATCAAGTTGGTCACACCTATCCAGTCACACGTCCATCTAGCCACGCCCACCTAGCCAATCATTAGGCAGATCATATTAGTGGTCCACAGGATTTAAAATTATGAATTTAGTGGTCCCTGAGGTCCGAAAGGTTGGTGAGCCCTGATTTAAATGTAGAAAAGACAATGTAGAAAAGACGTGGAGACTCTGGAAAGAGTACAGAGAAGAGCAACCAAGATGATTAGGGGACTGGAGGCTAAAACATATGAAGAACGGTTGCAGGAACTGGGTATGTCTAGTTAGATGAAGAGAAGGACCAGGGGAGACAGGATAGCAGTGTTCCGATATCTCAGAGGGTGCCACAAAGAAGAGGGAGTCAAACTATTCTCCAAGGCACCTGGGGGCAGGACAAGAAGCAATGGGTGGAAACTAATCAAGGAGAGAAGCAACTTAGAACTAAGGAGAAATTTCCTGACAGTTAGAACAATTAACCTCTGGAACAGCTTGCCTCCAGAAGTTGTGAATGCCCCAACCCTGGAAGTCTTTGAGAAGATGTTAGATAGCCATTTGTCTGAAATGGTATAAGGTTCCTGCCCACGCAGGGGGTTGGACTAGAAGACCTCCAAGGTCCCTTCCAACTCTGCTATTGTATTGTATTGTAAATGGTGGTTTTTTTCATGAAGAGATGCGTAAAGCGCTCCCAGTTATCCAAAGCTCCCACTTCTTTTTTTAATCTCCGCAGAGTTTGGCCCATCGAGAGGAACCGTTCTGATAGTCCTTGTAGAAAAGGGAAGGCATTCAAGCTGATGTTATTGCCGTAATGTTGGAAACCTGGACTTGATTTAGAAATAGGTTATCTTCCGGGAGACAGATTAAGTTTCCCAAATTGGCTCTTGCTGTTGAATAAATTGCATATTACAAAACAGCAGCCAACAAAGAGGGCTGATTGAATTACTTTTCCCATCTTCTTTTGTGGCTGAAGATGTTTGGGTGGAGGGGAAAAACAGCACCCTCTAAGGAGTCATTACAGAAGGAGAATATCTTAAGAAGAGATCAAAGCTTTGGATTACTTGGTTAAAGGTTTTCTGCACACAAAAAGGATTTAGACTTTTCAGATCAAGCAACATAGGATAACAGAATAACAGAGTTGGAAAATAGTGGTGTGATTTGGTCTAACAACCTGTTCTCTGAGCGCACTCTTTGCGACTTATGATCATAACTTACACATTTATTACTCGTTAGTCTTCTGAGAAGAAAGAAGGCAAACATCAATGATCATCTTCTCATCCCCATTTGAGCTAAACGAGACAGTTGTTAAGGGAGGCGTGCCCCATTTAATGACTTTTCTTGCCATGCTTGTTAAGTGAATCACTGCAGTGCTAAGTTACTAAGATGGTTGTTAAGTGAAACTGGCTTCCCTTATTGACTTTGCTTGTCAGAAGGTCGCAAAAGGTGATCACATGACCCTAAGGACACTGCAACCATCATAAATACGAGCCGGTTGTTGAACATCTGCATTTTAATAACATGACCCTGCGGATGCTGCAACAGTTATCAATGTTAAAAAGTGGGCATAAATTATTTTTTTCAGTGCTGTTGTAACTTTAAATGGTCAGTAAACGAATGGTTATAAGACAAGGACTACCTGCAGTCCAATCTGGAGCTGACTCCATGGGGAGATCAAACCCATCTTGAAACATGATTTGCGTCAGAGTATGAATATTCATAGACTGGAATAGACATGGCAACAGGTCAGCCAATGGGGACTGTTTGGAAACCGAAACAATATTTGCTGTGTCAGCAACAAGGAGACAGCAAGGAGCCTGGGCGTGGCTTATCTTCAACTGTTCTGTACTAAAGCTCGGAGTCTGTGCTGAGCTCAAAACTAGTCTGGTGCTCTAAATTGAAACTGACACTGTTCTCCTCTGCCTGTGTTTGTACCTCCTTACAATCTCTCTACCACGTTGGAAGAACCTGTTTTTTTGGTACTGTATACTTACTTCATGTGTTATATTGTCTATAAAGAGAATTTAATGAACACTGCTGAATCAGTTACCTGTGTCTGCTTTCTGGATGTGATTGCTGCAACAAACTCTTGACAGTTCAGCATTCTTAATGCATTTTGGGGTTGCGAGGGTAGCTCTTATAAACGTGGACAGAATGGTTATGAGGATGTCAAGATTTCTAAAAATAAAGAATTGAACACCGGAGAGACGTGGGAGGTGACCTTGGTAGCAAAGAACTTGAAAACTTAGAAACATAAAGTAGTCTCTTCTTTCGAAAAGTCAACAGAGGAACAGCCGTTGAGCAACGATAGATATATATAAAAAAAATTCTCTGCAAGAAAGTGAAGCCTGGAAAAATCACTCTTAAGGAATTTATCGGTGGGCATTGGCTGGTCCGAGTTGTCTTTAATTTGCCGATTCTGCGTTTTATGATAATGTCATGCAAATACTAGGACGTTCATTTCCTGGTAATTTATTATTCGTTAGTTTTCTGAGAAGGAAGAAGGCAAGCCCCATTGGTGGTCTTCCCCCTTGAAAGACAGGCACAGTTGCAATGTTATTTTATATAAAATTCATTTTATATAAAAATGAAACTGGAATCTTTTGACCTGCTAGTTTTTACAAGAGTTGGAGCAGAGATGGTATTCAGCCCGTTCTAGAGAACCGGTAGCGGAAATTTTGAGTAGTTCGGAAAACCCGCAAATATCACCTCTGGCTGGCCCTGCCCTCATCTATTCCCTGCCTCCTGCGTCCCAGCTCGGGAAGCAGAGCTGGGAAGGAATGGAGATTTTGCAGTATCCTTCCCCTGCCACACCCACCAAGCCATGCCATGCCACGCCAACCATGCCATGCCATGCCCAAGCCACGCCCACCAAGCCATACCACGCCCACCAAGCCATGCCACGCTCACCAAGCCATGCCACTCCCACCAAGCCATGCCATGGCCAAGCCACGCCCACCAAGCCATACCATGCCCACCAAGCCATGCCACTCCCACCAAGCCACACCCACAGAACCACTAGTAAAAAATTTTTAATCCCACCATTGGGTTGGATGATGGGAAAAATAGACATACTTGGATTCTATGGTTGATAAGTTATAAGGTACAGGTAGTCCTCAATTTACGACCACTGTTGAGCCCAGAATTTATGTTGATAAATGAGAGATTTATCGTTAGTTTTGCCCCCATTTTACAACCTTTCTTGCCACAGTTGTTAAGTGAATCTCTGCAGTTGTTAAACTTGTAACACGGTTGTTAAGTGAATCTGGCTTCCCCCTCCTCATTGACTTTGCTTGTCAGAAGGTCACCAAAGGGGATCATGTGTCTCTGGGATATTGCAACCGTCAAAATATGAGTCAATTGCCAAAAGTTTTAATTTTGTTCTTGTGACCTTGGGGATGATGGAATGGTCGTAAGTGTGAAAAAATGGGAAAATGTCACTTGGTGACACTTGGTCATTAAATAAACGGTTGTAAGTCAAAGACTACCTATAGGAAGGGGTCATGAAGACCATCTAGCCAACATGTAGCAAAGACAATGAATGCATCCTAATTCTGCCAACTGCCATTAGTTGAGTTTTGATCGTTTTTATAACTTTTCTGGGAAAGTTGTTAAGTGAATCACTGCAGTTGTACAGTTAGTAACATGGTTGTTAAGTGAATCTGGCTTCCCCCATTGATTTTGTCAGAAAGTTGCAAAAGGGAATCACATGACCCCGGGACACTACGACCGTCGTAAATATGAACTAATTGCCAAGTGTTTGACTTTTTATCACATTACCATCAGGATACTGCAACTGTCGTAAGTTTGAAAAACGGTCGTAAGTCGCTCTTTTCAGTACCGTCTCAACTACGAATGGTCACTAAATGAATTGTAAGTCGAGGACTGCCTGTATGATAAGATAGGTTTCATCCATGGTAATTGCAGCAAGACTATTAAATGCACCCGAGATGGAAGACTATAGGTAGTCCTCAACTTATGACCGGAATTAGGGCCAGAATTTCCGTCAATAATTAAAGTGGTTGTTAAGTGAGTTGCATCCGATTTTAGAACCTTTTTCGCCACAGTTGATAAGTGAATCCCGTGGAACATTGACTTTGCTTGTTGGAAGCTGGCAAGAAAATCGCAGACAGTGTTCACATGACTCTGGATTTCTACAGTCATTGTAAATGCCTGTTGGTTGCCAAGGCTCCAAATTTGATCCCATGTTGTAACTATTGTGCGTGTGAGGACTGGTAATAAACCGTAATGGGTGGAAACTAATCAAGGAGTGAAGCAACTTAGAACTGAGGAGAAAATTCCTGACAGTGGGAACAATTAATGGGTGGAACAGAAGTTGCCTCCAGAAGTTGTGAATGCCCCAACACTGGAAG
The DNA here is from genome assembly GCA_039707465.1 of Rhabdophis nuchalis. Lineage (NCBI taxonomy): Eukaryota > Metazoa > Chordata > Lepidosauria > Squamata > Natricidae > Rhabdophis > Rhabdophis nuchalis. The sequence continues at coordinate 8,656,083 of CM077647.1, read as the reverse complement.
GCTTCAAGAAGATGTACGAGAGCCATTTGTCTGAAATGGTATAGGGCTTCCTGCCTAGGCAGGGAGTTGGACTAGATGACCTCCAAGGTCCCTTCCATCTCTGCTATTGTATTGTAATACTTTTCTCAAGTCATAATACCTTGACAAAAGCCTGAAAGTCCTTTATGGACTTTTTGCTGAAAATAGAGAAAAAATAACTTCGTCTAGTCCTCGACTTAAAATTATTCGTTTAGAGACCATTCGAAGGTATGATGGCACTGAAAAAAAAATGACTTTGACCAGTCCTCACTCTTATGACCATGGCAGCATCCTCACAGTCACACGATCAAAATTTGGGTGCTTGGCAACTAGCAGGTATTTATGATGCTTACAGATAGAGAGAGAACGAGAGAGAGAGAGAATGATAGAGATAAGGGATGGGTGGATGAATAGGTACACAGAGAGACGATAGAAGTTAAAGAAAGAAAGACATGGCAGAGATAACGAGAGAGAGAGACAGAGAGAGAGACATAATAGAAGAGATAGAAGAGAGACAGACAGACATGACAGATTAGAAGTTAAAGATAGACACACATGGCAGAAGACAGATACAGACATAATAGAAGAGATAGAAGAGAGACAGACAGACATGATAGGTTAAAAATAGACATGGCAGAAGAGATAGATAGATACAGACAGACAGACAGGATTAAAAAATGTTTTATTTATGCAAAGAAGGGAACCATATTGTGATTATGCATGGTGGAAATTATAATTGCCTCTCTAAGCGCTGGCTACTGCCACGCCTCGTACAGGTGATTGCGCTATTAAAATTATGTTTTTATGAGAAAATATTTTTTGTTTTGCTCAAAGCAGTTAGAGAAAGCCCATCACGTCCAGCCTCCTTCGAGCCAACTGTTTCTCTTTGGAGGGGGGTGGGGGTCAACAGCCCTCAACGCCCCTAAAATGGAAAGGACGCTTTTAATGGGCGATGTGAGCCTGCAAGGCATTTTGCGGCTTTATCCCCTAGTAAACAAGGTTTACTGCCTTGTTTTCACAGCGATGCATAACTAACGTTGAGAACATATCTCACTTTAATTATGGTGACCAGCTATGAACCCTGGTCAGAAAATAATTGGCAACATGGCCCTCGGGTCCTGCTGCTCCCCTCTTTTCCATCTCTCAGTCATAATTTGATTTGTCCTAAAGCTGCTACAATGCAAAATATGTCACAACTAGTCGGTTGGATACCTGTGCTTTGCTACGGAACTAGGTGATTGGGCTTGATAAATTGATAGTTAAAGCTTGAACATTAATGGGTAGTTGCAATCGGCCTCTCCTATCCCCTTCTCTCACTCAGGCTGGCCTCACTGATCCTCTCCTATCCTCCTCTCCCTCAGGCTGTCCCCACAGAAACCTCCTCTATGCTATCCCCTTCTCTCCCTCAGGCTGGCCCCTTTGATCCTCGCCTATCCTCTTCTCTCCGTCAGGCTTGCTCTACAGAAGCCTCCTCTATCCTATCCCCTTCTCTCCCTCAGGCTTGTCCCACAGAAGCCTCTCCTGTCCTCTTCTCTCCCTCAGGCTGGCCCCACAGAAACCTCTCCTATGTTATCCCCTTCCCTTTTTGCACGCACCGGGAGCAACCCACCCCTGTTGCAGGGTCACCTTTTGCAACCATCCAAGCCAAGTAAGCAGGGAAGCCAGATTCACTTAACAACTGTGTGACTCGATTAACAACTGCAGTGATTCACTTTACAGTGATGGCAAGAAAGGTCATAAAATGGGGCAAAGCTCACTTAACTGTCTTAATTCACTTAACAACAGGCAACATAATTTCATTTTTAATGTGCGCCAGTGTGCCCACAGCAAAAAATGATTATCTATCTATCTATTATCCATTTATCTATCTATATCATCTGTCCATCCATCCATCCATCCAATCTGTTTATCTGTATCATCTGTCTGCCTGTCTGTCCGTCCATCCATCCATCCATCCTTCCCTCTATCAGTCTAGCTATCTAGCCCTTCTGTCCACCTACCCTATCATCTGTCCATCCATCCATCCATCCAATCTGTTTATCTCTATCATCTGTCTGCCATCCCTCCCTCACTCCCTCCCTCCCTCCATCCATCCATCATATCTGTCTATCCATCCACCCACCCATACATCAGTCTGTATGTCTGTCTATATCATCTGTCTGTCCATCCGTTTGTCTGTCGATCTCTATAATCTGTCTGTCTGTCCATATCTATCTATCTATCTATCTATCTATCTATCTATCTATCTATCTATCTATCTATCTATCTATCTATCTATCATCTATCCATCCATCCATTGTCTGTCTGTCTGTCTGTCTGTCTGTCTGTCTGTGTGTGTGTCAACCTCCGCTTTGTTGCTTGCTTCGGCTGCCATTGAAACGGGGAGGGAGGGGCTTTGGTAATTGGGAATGGGATTGTACGGTGCAGGAGGGACTAAGTTTTCACCATCTACTTCGCATACCACTGGCTGGGGCCGTGCGGTGGCCAAGGTCAATGGGCTTGCATGTCATCCTGATGATGCTCTTGAAGATGCAACCTACATGACGCCTAAGGGAATTGCGCATTGGACAATGGGGTGGGGGTTGTTGGGGAAAGCAGGTTGAGCATATATTGATATGTATGATTTCGTGCGCTTGGGTCTCAGACCTTGCTTTACCTCGCTGCTATCTTTTCATAACCAGTAAAAGTACTCTTAATTCTTACAAATGGAGTTGAGTGGATTCTTTCTTTGTTATTGTTAGAGGCAGACCTGACACTATCTATCCATCCATCCATCTAATCTAGCAACAGAACATTTCGGCTCAGTTCTGGTTCCTAATTGAGGATTACCTGGTCTTCAGCCCCTTAACTAATATGCAAAGCAGCTACCAGAAGTCCTTAACTTATGACCTTAATTGAGCCTGGAATTATGATTGTAAATTGTGCTGGTTGTTAAGCAGGTCACTGCATGACCATGCCTGATATTGCTACCTTTTATGTGGCGGTTGTTAAATGGATCCTGAAGTTGTTAAGCGAACCCTGTGGTCATAAAGCAAATGCTGCAGCCATTAAGCCAACTCATTTTAGCCAATGGGTGAATTTTTGCCAGAAACTAAAACTCAACCACGGATTTCCAGGGGGAAAAAAAATTGAGTGGTTCTTGGTGCTTTATGAATTTGCTTGTTTTCTTGCAGATGTTTCATTACCCAAATTAGATAATGAAGTTTAGGAAGTACCAAGGACCCATCATTTCAATCCTGAGCAACAAATATTTTCCTTTGTTAGCAAAAAAAATATGAAATGTTGTAAATCACAGTTGTAACCCTGGGATCGTGCAGCCATCCATAAATGTAGGGTAGTTGCCAAATGATATCACATAGCCACGAGGTGGGCAGTCGTCATAATATTGAAACCAAGTCATTAATTCTGGAGCAGTCCATTGCAACTTCAAATAGTCGCTGGGCCACAAGTAGGGAACTATCTCTAATTATGCATCGATCTTCAGATTTTCCACATGTTGCAACAAGATGACTCCAAATTGCATAAACATCCGTTTCCTTTCGCTCAGAAATGAATATTTTGGAGATGGGAATAATATTGTAATTTTGCATTTCAAAAGAATCTCCTTCCTATATATTATGCGCCCTTTCAAAAATGACTTTCACAGAGGTAGATAGAAATACAACTTTTTTGCGTGGATTTTAAGAGAGTATTATGGAGTCATGCATAAACAGAGAGGAACGGAGTTATGAGTGTCTTGTTTGTGTAGAAGTGAACGTGACTGGAAATAGAGTTCGGTGAAAAAAAGTTGCTGGTGTATCTTACGATTTATGATTTATCCCTTTGTCGCTTGCAAGTATAATGAGAGCTTATGCACTGGAGAAAAATTCCTTGTGTGTCCAATCAAACTTGGCCAATACATTCTTCCATTCCCATCTTCTCTTGTATCTTCTCTTCTCTTCTATCTTCTCTTCTTTTCCCTTCCCTTCCATCTTCTCTTCTCTTCCATCTTCTCTTCTATTTTATCTTCTTTTCCGTTCCCTTCCTTCTCTTCTATCTTCTCCTTTTCCGTTCTCTTCTATCTTCTCTTCTCTTCCATCTTCTCTTCTATCTTCTCTTCCATCTTCTCTTCTAACTTCTCTTCCATTTTCTCTTCTATCTTCTCTTCTCTTCCCTTCCCTTCCATCTTCCCTTCCATCTTCTCTTCTATTTTCTCTTCTTTTCTGTTCCCTTCCTTCTCTTCTATCGTCTCCTTTTCCATTCTCTTCTATCTTCTCTTCCATCTTCTATCTTCTCTTCTTTTCTGTTCCCTTCCTTCTCTTCTATCTTCTCCTTTTCCGTTCTCTTCCATCTTCTCTTCTCTTCCATCTTCTCTTCTATCTTCTCTTCTGTTCCCTTCCTTCTCTTCTATCGTCTCCTTTTCCATTCTCTTCTATCTTCTCTCCCATCTTCTATCTTCTCTTCTTTTCCGTTCCCTTCCTTCTCTTCTATCTTCTCCTTTTCCGTTCTCTTCCATCTTCTCTTCTCTTCCATCTTCTCTTCTATCTTCTCTTCTCTTCCCTTCCCTTCCATCTTCTCTCCTCTTTCCTTTCCTCTTTCCTTCCATCTTCTCTTCCCTTCCTTCTTCCCTTCCATCTTCTGTCCTTTCCCCTTTCCTTTCCTCTTCCTTCCTCTCCTCTTCTCTTCCATCTTTTCTTCTTTTCCCTTCCATCTTCTCTTCCATCTTCTCTTTTCTTCCCTTCCTTCTTCCCTTCCATCTTGTCTTCTTTTTCCTTCCATCTTCTCTTCCATCTTCTTTTCTTCCCTTCCTTCTTCCCTTCAATCTTCTCTTCTTTTTCCTTCCATCTTCTCTTCCATCTTCTCTTCTGTTCCATCTTCTTTTCCATCTTCTCTTCTCTTCCCTTCCATCTTCTGTGCCATCTTCTTTTCTCTTCCTTTCCATCCTCCCTTCCCTTCCTTTCTGTAGTCTAGTCTAGTCTCATTCCACTCAACTCCATTCTAAATGTCCTCTTATTCTGTTCTGCTCTGCTCTGTTCTCTGCCACATCTTTGTTGTAGCAGCTAGAATAATAACTTCTTTAGCAAAGATTCTTAATCCAATCCTGAAATTTAATAGATATTGAAGATATGCAGTTACCGGTAATCCTCAGTATAGATTCCTCCGTTTAGCACTTATTCAAAGTTACAACTGAAGTTTGCATTGGAAAAAGTGACTGACAACCAGTCCTCGGACTTATGACCATTGCAACCTTCCCACTCACCTTATAAAAATTCGAGTGCTTGGCAACCACAGGTTGTTCTGAAGGTTTTGCCATCCTGTGGTCAAGTGATTTGCCTTTTGCGACCTTCCCAGTTGTTTTGCGAATGGGAGAGGCCAGATTCACTTAATGACTGCATGAGTCCATTAACAACCACGGTGATTTGCTTAACAGCCATGGCAAAAAAAAGACATAGAATCAGACACAAATCAATTAAGAACCTTACCAAGCAACAGAAATAGAACATAGAATAACAGAGTTGGAAGGGACCTTAGAGGACTTCTAGTCCAGCCTTCTCCTCAAGCAGGAAAACTTACACCACTCAAGATGAATGGCTGTCCATTTATCTTCTTGAAAACCTCCAGTGAGGAAGCACCTACAACTTCTTCTGGCAAGCTGTTCCACTGATTAATTGTTCTCACTTTTTTAAAAAAATTTATTTATTTATATTTATATCCCGCCCTTCTCCGCAGAGGACCCAGGGCGGCGCACAGGAAATTTAAAAAACATACAAAATACAAAGATAAATACATAATTTAAAATATAAATTAAACTATCTTGTCCTATGCTAAAAGTCAAATTTTAAAATACCCAATTTAAAACTTTCTAAAAGTCCCCGTGGGAGGTTAGGCTAGGCCGGCTTGTTGAAACAGGTATGTCTTTAGACATTGGCGGAAGAGGCAGAGGTCGGTGATGGTGCGTAATTCAGGGGGTAGGTCGTTCCAAAGGGCTGGGCCCGCCACAGAGAAGGCCCTTCCCCTGGGTGTCGCCAGTCGGCATTGTCCGGCCGACGGCACCCTGAGAAGGCCCTCTCTGTGGGAGCGTATCGGTCTAAGGGATGTATGAGGCAAGAGGCGGTCTTGCATATAACTAGGCCCCGAGCCATGGAGCACTGTCAGGAGACATTTCTCCTTAGTTCTAGGTTGAAGTCTGTAGAGATTCTCAGTCACCCAGGTCACGGTTGTCCCAAAGGTGCTTTTTCAGGAGGCAACTGGGCTTTCTGGTTTGTTTTTTTCTTTTATATTTATTATTATTTTGAAGACGTTTTGCTTCTCATCCAAGAAGCTTCTTCAGCTCCAGCAGAATAGTGGAGAATGGAAGGATTTAGATTCCTCGCAGAGCTGTTCCAGCTGCATCAGAGGTGGGATGCTGCCGGTTTGCACCAGTTCGGTTGAACCGGTAGTGGCGTCGACGTCGGCGTGAAGTTCCATCAACCCACCCCGACATCATCATCAAGGACCTGTCTGCAAGGAATATAAATCCTTCGATTCCCCTGTCAGAGCTGAAGAAGCTTCTTGGATGAGAAGAGAAACAACTTCAAATAAAAAACAAGAAGGTCCTGTTGCCTCCTGAAAAAGCACCTTTAGTTCTAGGTTGGTTCTCTCCTTGGTGATAAGTTGAGGACTACCTGAATTTGCTTTGTCTGGGATGGCAGAAGAGAAAAACAGACCATTCTCATCCTGGTCGCCACAATGTGAAAAAGATGTTGAGACTCTAGAACAGGAGTGTTCCAAATTTGGGAACTTTAAGACTTGTGGACTTCAACTCCCAGAATTCCCCAACCAGCCTGGGAGTTGAAGTCCACAAGTCTTAAAGTTCCCAAATTTGGACACCTGTGCTCTAGAAAGAGTGCAGAGAAGAGCAACCAAGATGATTAGGGGACTGGAGGCTAAAACATACGAAGAACAGTTGCAGGGACTGAGTATGTCTAGTTTAATGAAAAGAAGGACCAGGGGAGACATGGTAGCAGTCTTCCAATATCTCAGGGGCTGCCCCAAAGAAGAGGGAGTCGAGCTATTCTCCAAGGCACCTGAGGGCAGAACAAGAAGCAATGGGTAGAAACTAATCAAGGAGAGAAGCAACTTAGAACTGAGGAGAAATTTCCTGACAGTGAGAACAGTTAACCAGTGGAACAATTTTCCTCCAGAAGGTGTGAATTTCCCAACACTGGAAGTTTTTAAGAAGAGGTTGGATAGCCATTTGTCTGAAACGGTATAAGGTTTCCTGCCTAGGGCAGGGGGGTTGGACTAGAAGACCTCCAAGGTCCCTTCCAACTCTGCTATTGTATTATTGTATTGTATTATTGTAATGCCCAACAAAATGAAATTTAACGTGGAGAAAAGCAAAGTTTTATACCTGAGCAAGAGAAACCAAAGGTACCAAGTACAGATGAGGCCCTAAGCAAGGGGGTTGGACTAGAAGACCTCTAAGATCCCTTCCAACTTTGTTATTCTGTTAAAGTATTTTCCCGTGTGGAATTTTTCTGAAACAGAAGGCACTTAAAAAAAAAAAAAGAAACTATATAGATATAAGCATTGATTTCTACTTCAAACCCCACCCACCCCCATTCCACCCTCTGTGGAGAAAATAAATCATTTATTTTCTGTTCTCAAGAGGAAGAAAAAACCCACCTCCTTATTGTCTGAATCTGGTTGAATCATCATAAAAATTAGATTGTGGATAGTCTGCCTTCAACATGAATATATTCATCACTGAGGAAATAAATTCATGGCTCTTTTGCTGGCAAAATAATGTGAGGGGGCTGGATGCTTAAAAAATTAATTCCTTAGATCGGAAGAAAAGCCCTGTCACTTAGAAATGGGTTAAACAATTGCAACAATTGATATGATTCAATTTTTTTTAAAATGTCGTGATTATCATAATTTTATGCTTGCCGTGTGTGTGTGTGTGTGTGTGTGTGTGTGTGGATTCTTACGTCTCTGTTTCTGCATTGAAACAAGTTTTGATCTCCCAAGATTACCTATCCACACCGGTTTCTAATTCCAGACGATTCAAGAAAAATGCGAACCTTTTACGATAAATCTAATATTCAAGGAAGCAGTTTGGCTGTGTTTCCTCATGGCTTCCTTCCCGTGTCTGGGGGAAAAAATGAAAATGGTTAGAAAATTGGAGTCTATAGAAAACGGACTGCACAGTGGTCAACAGTTCGTGGGAGGGAGGTTAAGAAAAAGCTTCTGGCAGTGGGAAGCTGCACTCACCTAACGACGGTGTGATCCACTTAACGACCGTGGTTTTAAAAAAAGGTGATAAAATAATTCAAGGTGATAAAATAATTCGTCCATCTCGCTTAGCAACAGAAATTCAGATCCAAATTTCTGGTTGTAAGTCAAGGAGTATGTTTACAAATTTGAGAAACTATCCAAATATGACAGCGTGGCTCATTTTCTCTGTGTTTTGGATTGCTGAAATATCGGCTCAGGGACATTTGCTGCTGTTCAGATCTCTTTGTCCCAGTGCATATGGGATCAATGTCGTGAGGGCAGAAAATTATAATTTTTGTCATTTTTGCAGCTGCTTAGCAAAGTTTCCCTGTGAAGCCAGGGCTGGTCTCCATGTTTTATCCTTTTTTTCTTTTTAAGGCAGACTTGTGTTAATGCTTTGGTTTGGAAGTTTGGCTCAGTGTTTCTGTTGGTGTCTCTTTCCTCCCCTTAGGAAATGCGTATCGAGAATGTATGGAAAACGGGACATGGGCTTTCAAAGTTAACTACATGCAGTGCGAACCGATTCTCGACGAAGAGGTAGGTTAATCTGTGGTTTGTTTTCCTGGGTGGAGGGATCACATTAAGGGTGTTGTGCTGGCGGGGTCAAAAACGTCAAGATGGATCGAAGCCTCACCCCTTTTGATTGTGTGATTGCACCCATACATCTTCATTTTTTCCCTACAACTTCTAAGTACCGTATTTTTCGGAGTATAAGACGCACCGGAGTATAAGACTCACCAAGATTTTGAACAGGCAAATTTAAAAAAAAAAAAGTTTTGAACTCTGCAGACCTCCCCAAAACAGCCCGTTTTTTGCAAAAATGAGCCAGGTTTGGAGTTTTTTTTTTTCAAAAAAAGGGCATGAATAGCCTTTAGGAGGCTTGTAGAGTGCTCCTGAGGTGTGGGGCTCCCTAAAAACGAGCAAAAAACGACCCATTTTTTTGTCAAAAAAAAGGCATGCCTAGCCTTTAAGAGTCTTATAGAGTGCTGCTAAGGGCTAGGGAGGCCAAAATTGAGCAAAAAATAGCCTGTTCTTTGCTCATTTCTGCCCTCCTCAGCTCCCAGGAGCACTCTGTCTATGCACAGCCATTTTGCTGAAGGGGCCAGGGTTTAGGGAGACAAAAAATGCTGTATTCAGTGTATAAGACGCACCCAGATTTTCACTCTCTTTTTTGAGGGGGAAAAGATGCCTCTTATACTCCGAAAAATACGGTAGGTGCATCTAGTAAAATGTAAACCTAACAGGGGCATAAGTAAAGGTAAAGGTTCCCCTTGCACATATGTGCTAGTCGTTCCCGACTCTAGGGGGCGGTGCTCATCTCCCTTTCAAAGCTGAAGAGCCAGTGCTGTCTGAAGATGTGTCCATGTGGCTGGCATGACTAAACGCTGAAGACGCACGGAACGCTGTTCTCTTCCCACCAAAGGTGGTCTCTATTTTTCTACTTTCATTTTTTCCGTGCTTTTGAACTGCTAGGTTGGCAGAAGCTGGGACAAGTCACGGGAGCTCACTCCATTACGCGGCACTAGGGATTTGAACAGCCAAACTGCTGACAAGCAGTTCTGATCCGTGTCCCTGTTAGAGTCAAAATCTACCGAGTGTTAGTTGCAGAGTCAACGTTCAAAATCCTTTGCGTGCATCACACAGTTAAACAAGTGAGCATATGTGGTTGCACCAAGCATCTGGCACATGTTGCCTGTACCACGTAGGAAGGATGAAAAGTAAACTGAACAATTGCACAACATTTAAGAATTTCTCCCCATCCCCCTTTCTGAAGGCCAAAAATAAATATAAACTTCCTCCTTGGTGTTCAGTCTTGAGAGTACAAATCCTACAGTCTTTAGAGAATACTTTGGAGTTCATTGCGACCTGACCTTCCCTAAAAATAGCCACCTTTCTTACTTGGAACAGCCTTGCTGGATCATTAATTGATTGAATTAAATTAATATTTAATTGATGGCTGGATCTTTAATTAGTCATCACATTTCAAAAAAAAGATGTTGTGGCTTTGGAAAAAATGCAGAGTGGAGCAACTAGAAGAATGGTTGCAAGAATTCTCTATGGCTTAGTCTGGAGAAAAGAAGGACTAGGAGAGACGTGATAGTAGTATTATAGTATTTGAGGAGCTGCCACAAAGAAGAGGAGGTCAACTCATTTTCTAAAGCAGTGGTAGTCAACCTGCTCCCTACCGCCCACTAGTGGCCGTTCCAGCTTTCATGGTGGGCGGTAGGGGTTTTGTCCGATACTGAAGCACTTTCATTTTTTTAATTTAATTGACTTCCCTACTTTATAAATCACCATGACTGTGGAACCGGTGGGCGGTTAGAAAATTTTACTACTAACGGAGATACAATACCAGAGTTGGAAGGGACCTTGGAGGTCTTCTAGTCCAACCCCCCACCTAGGCAGGAACCTTACAATAGCAGAGTTGGAAGGGACCTTGTAGGTCTTCTAGTCCAACCCCCTGCGTGGGCAGGAGCCTTATACCATTTTGGACAAATGGCTATCTAACATCTTCTTAAAGACTTCCAGGGTTGGGGCATTCACAACTTCTGGAGGCAAGCTGTTCCAGAGGTTAATTGTTCTAACTGTCAGGAAATTCCTCCTCAGTTCTAAGTTGCTTCTCTCCTTGATTAGTTTCCACCCATTGTTTCTTGTCCTGCCTTCAGGTGCCTTGGAGAATAGTTTGGCTCCCTCTTCTTTGTGGCAGCCTCTGAGATA